>CM075753.1:9602885-10202885 GCA_037974335.1 Prionace glauca | reverse complement strand
AATATCATTGAAAAAAAATGCATGTCTCCTACAATTTCTGTTAAAATGCTAATGTAGGATCTTGTAAGAATACTAAACCCCAAAATACTGATTATAATACTAATCTTATTACTTTTCTTTTGGTGCAGAAATACTGTAACAGTCGTCAAACAGTTATCTGTGTGGAAACTGGAACTGCCCAGCCTTCTGGAAAACGTCCTATGTAGAAGTTTTCCACACATGCACAAACCCACATACTGCTCTTTTTAATAGATTTCTTTGTAACTACACCCAGGCTATTTTTGAAGAGATGCAATGGCTGGAATTCTTTGGTTGTGCATGTCCCGCCACTGCTGCCAGCAGAACCGGAGAATTTGGCACTCAGTCAAATCTCCATCCACAGCAGCAGGACCAGAGAATTTGACGCTCAGCCAAATCTCCATTCACAGCAGCATGACTGGAAAATCTCAGCCAGCATTAAAATTATTCCTATTTCTACATTTGATCCTACTGTTCATATACTCGGTTTGAAAATACTGGGAATTGGTTTTGGTGTTTTAAGAAAAAGAGGGGAAAAAATGGATAATGGCTTAACTTGTGTGTATATTTTATTTTTATTGACAATTTACTTTCCCAAGACAAAATACTGTCTTTTAAGTATGAGGTGAGGCTCAAAGTGAAATAATGTCCGTGTTGAAATGCAATGGCCTATTTAACCCTTCCAGGACTCACTCGTTTGAGTATTAGTGACCATCTCCCTCCAGCGAATTCAATTACAATTTTGTTCGCTGAGTGGCAGTCAAGCGGGTCGAACATACTGGAAGATGCTAGCGAAGAATGATGCCCTTGAGTTGATGAAGTGACATTTTCGCGGGACCCCTTTTTCCTTTTAGGAGAGACCATGGTATCTGCCAGCTTACTTGATCAATGGCAAGAACCAAGCAGGTTGGAAACCAGAGTTCTAAGTCCTGAAAATGAGTGCAGTTACCTGAATACATAAGAATGCAAAAACGGAAAAGCAGGGAAGCCCATCAAGTCAACTCAAATTCAATATGATCATTGCTGATCTTGGGCTTTAACTTCACTTTCCTTTCCATTCCCAATATCCTTTGATTCCCTGAAAATTTTAGCTTGAGCGTTTGCAATCTTCTCTGCTATTTCCATTTAAAATCCCCAGGATGGAAGATACTGATTCTGGGGACTTGCTACTCCTTATAGTTCCAACATTTTTTTCATTGCTATTTTGTTTAAATTAATTTTGAATCCCTGTCCCCAATGTAGTATTAGTTTTCCGGGATGTCTGGCCATCTGATCTCTTGCTCCTTATAGATATTAATACAAAATAATTATTTAATGAATCCACAATTTCCTTGTTTGTATTGACAATGTCAGCGGACAGGTCATTCCTCAAAGGTATGCCTTTGGGTCTGAACTGTTCTGTCACCCTTTAGTATCTTTGTATTCCCATTCACCAGAATTTGCCGCCTAGTGTGTTTGTGTTTTTTGTTTAGTTTTATGCTGTTCATAGAATCCCTACAGTGAAGAACGAGGCCATTTGGCCCATCAAGTCTGCACTGACCACAATCCCACCCAGGCCCCATTCCCTCACCCCACATATGTCCCCTGACACTGAGGGGCATTTTAGCATGTCCAATCAACCTAACCTGCCCAACTTTGGACTGTGGGAGGAAACCCATGCAGACTTGGGGAGAAAGTGCAGCTTCCGCACAGACGGTGACCCGAGGCCAGAATTGAACACGAATCAGTGGCGCTGTGGGGCAGCAGTGCTAACCACTGTGCCACCGTGGTACGTCTTTGGTCAGCTGTGATTTTCTTTCATTGGCTAGTAGTATCCCTTGGGGTGAGAACTTGTTTGAAAACAATTTTAAATCATGTAGAACATTTCCCACTGTTCAAGTTGTTTTACCCACTGTCCAGTTTATTATGAACATTTCCTGTCTCAATGCACTATCAGACTCTCCTAATCTTGTCTCTGTTACATGTTTCTGTCTTTAAACACTACGTTGAGCTCTATATTATGATCACTATTAGCAGCATTTATTTGAGGAGGGTAAGGGCAGAAATATGAGGCTAAATCAGAATTTAAATAAAATATTAACTTGAGTCATTTAGGAATCCTGACGCAACTAATTTGCAAAACTAAGTTGACTAACTGAAAGCATTTTAGAATGCAGAAATGAAAGCATAGTATTATTGAAATGTTGGAATATAAAATTCAGATCTGCCCCGAGCTCTAGCAGTGTCAATTTTATCAGCCCTACTCTAATTTTTTTTTAAACAGAACCTTCTCCAAATATGTCCAACTTGCTCACTCCTACTTTGTTTTCACCTCCTGCCTGCTATTAAATTTAATGCCCCAGCCCATGCAAGCCCTCATTATAATTTTACTATCCAACACGTTTATTTGGTAGCACAAACCTTTGGAGCCCTGCTCCTTCATCAGATGCATGGAGAGTTGAGCTCACAAACAGGGAACATATAGGCATAAACTCAATTAAAAGATAATGGATGGAATGTGAGCCTTAACAGGTAATCAAGTCTTCACAGTTCCAGATCATATGAGTGGAGAGAGGGCTAAGCACAGGTTAGAGAGATGTGAATTGTCTCCAGTCAGAACAGTTAATGAGATTTTGTAAGTGCAGGCAAGTCGTGGGTGTTACAGAAAGTGTGACATGAACCCAGGATCCTGGTTGAGGCCATCCTCATGTATGCAGAACTCGATTATCAGTTTCTGCTTACTTGAACTGCGAATCAGTTTGCTTTCTCTTCCAGCTAGTTTCAATCTCTAAATTTGTATTTAATAAAACCCCAATATGACCATTGTGCCTTCCTTGTTTTAGTGCCCAACTGTCTCTTACAAGTGCCATGGGCAATGCTGGGAGACTTATTAACTTTTATTTTGAAAGCATCAAATACAAGATGTAGTACAAATTTGCTTATGAGTAATAATACTTAAAACTACTTTCCACTAGTACTTCATAAGCTAAGAATGACAAAGTAGTTGATAAAGAAGAGTAGGATAAACTATGAAGCTGGGCTAGCGCTTAATATAAAAAGGATAGCAAGAGTTTTTATAAATACATAAAAAGGAAGAGGCTGGCTAGGGTGAATGTTGGACCCTTAGAGGATGAGAGGGGGGGACTTAGTGGTAGGGGATGGTGAAATGGCTGAGACCCTGAATAACTTTTTTGTTTCGGTCTTCACGGAGGAGGACGTGAATAATTTGCTGGGTGTTAGCGATGGTAGGAGTGGAGGGCCTGAATGACATTATTGTTACTAGAGAGGCGGTGCTCGACAGACTGGAGGGACTGATTGTGGACAAGTCCCCAGGACCGGATGGAATGCATCCAAGGGTTCTGAAGGAAATGGCGGAGGTGATAGTGGACGCCTTGGTGATTATTTTCCAAACCTCGCTGGATTCCGGGGAAGTGCCGGAAGATTGGAAAACGGCTAATGTTACGCCGTTGTTTAAGAAGGGTGGCAGGCAAAAGGCGGGGAATTATAGGACGGTTAGTTTAACGTCTGTTGTAGGAAAAATGTTAGAATCCGTGATCAAGGAGAAAATAGCGAGGCATCTTGAGAATTGTTTGGTAGAGCAGACGCAGCACGGTTTCGTTAAGGGGAAGTCGTGTCTGACAAATTTATTGGAGTTCTATGAGGATGTGTCTAGGGCAGTGGATAGAGGAGAGCCGGTGGATGTGGTGTTTCTTGATTTTCAGAAGGCGTTTGACAAGGTGCCTCACAAGAGGATTTTACAGAAGGTCAGGGGGCATGGAGTTGGGGGTAGGGTGTTAGCATGGATAGAGGATTGGCTGTCAAATAGGAGGCAGAGAGTGGGGGTCAATGGTTGCTATTCAGATTGGAGGTTGGTGACTAGTGGAGTGCCCCAGGGATCGGTGCTGGGGCCTCAGCTATTCACCATTTATATAGATGATCTGGAGGAGGGAACCGAGTGTATGGTGTCGAAATTTGCTGATGGCACCAAGATTGGTGGAACGGCAAATTGTGCGGTGGGTGTGGAGAGTCTGCAGAAGGATCTAGATAGGCTGGGCAAATGGGCCAGGAACTGGCAAATGGAATTTAATGTTGGCAAATGTGAGGTTGTCCACTTTGGTAGGAATAATGGTAGGAAGGACTATTACTTACGTGGCGAAAAACTGCAGCATGCGACTGTGCAGAGGGACCTCGGAGTCCTTGTGCATGAGTCGCAAAAACCCAGCCTGCAGGTGCAGCAGGTGGTCAGGAAGGCAAATGGGATGCTGGCCTTCATAGCGAGGGGGATTGAATATAAAAATAGGGAGGTCTTGCTGCAGCTATATAGGGCACTGGTGAGGCCGCAGCTGGAGTACTGTGTGCAGTTTTGGTGGCCGCACTTAGGCAAGGATATTTTGGCCTTGGAGGGAGTGCAGAGGAGGTTTACTAGGCTGATTCCGGAGTTGAGGGGGTTGAGCTATGAGGAGAGGCTGAATAAACTAGGCTTGTACTCGTTAGAGTTTAGAAGAATGAGGGGAGATCTCATTGAGACGTATAAGATGTTGAATGGGATGGATAGGATAGAGGTGGAGAGGCTCTTCCCGCTCAGAAAGGACAGTAGGACTGGAGAGCACAGCCTCAGGATAATGGGGGGTGCGGTTTAGAACAGAGTTGAGGAGGAACTTCTTCACTCAAAGGGTGGTGAATCTCTGGAATTCTCTACCCGTTGAAGTGGTGGAGGCTGCCTCGCTAAATATTTTTAAGACGCAGGTTGATAGGTTTTTGATAGGCAAGGGTTATGGGGAGAGGGCGGGAATGTGGAACTGAGCCACGACAGATCAGCCGTGATCTTACTGAATGGCGGGGCAGGCTCGAGGAGCTAGATGGCCTACTCCTCCTATTTCTTATGTTAGCTTATTAGTGTCACAAGTAGGCTTACATTAACACTGCAATGAAGTTACTGTGAAAACCCCCTAACCACCACCTGTTCGGGTACTCTGAGAGACAATTATAACATGGCCAGCCCGCCTTTTGGATCGAGGGAGCAAACCGGAGCACCCAGAGGGAACCCACGCAGACAACGGGAAGAATGTGCAGAGAGCGATCCAATCGACATTCAAACTCTGGTCCCTGGGGTTGTGCTAACCACTGTGCTGCCCCCAAATAATTGTCTTAATCAGTTTTATTTAATGGAAAAAAATTGGTATCTTGAAGCTAAGATTTCTATTTTTAAGTACCTAGAGGAGGTATACTTTTCTCATCAGTTTCTAGCAATGCAAAGTTTTATTCTTTGATATCCAGGTCCATAAACACAGGGGCAATTAAATGAGTTATTTTTATCCTAGTGTTGATAAATGCCTATCCTTGCCTAAGAACATTGCCCTACTAGACCAGTATAGTGTTCTGTTTTTGACACCAATTACCCTCATTGGGTTAAGTTTGCTCTTGATGTCAAATTAGGGTAATGTTGTGTTCTGGGTCCATAAATTGAAACTACCCCAAACATTTCATACATTTCGTCAGTTAACAAAGACTCTTAATTTATCAGACATGGGCTGCATTCAACTCCAAGTAATTACTTATTAGGCTTGATTGCATTGCATGATGGCACAGTGGTTAGCATCACTGCATCACAGTGCCAGGAACCCTGATTTAATTCCTGGCTTGGCTCACCATCTATGCATCTATGGTGTCTAGGTGGGTTTCCTCCCACAGTCTGAAAGATGTGCTGGTTAGGTGCATTGGTCATGATAAATTCTTCCTCAGTGTACCCGAACAGGCACTAAAGTCTGGTGACTATAGAATTTTCATAGTAACTTCATTGCAGTGTTAATGTAATCCTACTTGTAACACTAAGCATTAAACTTAAAAGTGAATCACCAATGTCCTACCACCCACTGACTTTGTTCAGTTGCTTTACCCTCTTTCTTCACACATTCTGACTTGATGTGATTTCCCATTTCTAAACTTGTACAACATAATTATCTCCTTTTATTTTATTGCAAGTATGAAATTGTAATATTACCTCCATTCCTGAGTTCATAGTTGAATTTTTCTTTATGCTGTCTTTTTTCCTCCCTTCTATTTTTCCTACTTCTCTTTGCTGAGGCAACTTCTGTGGTTGTCTATTGTAGTTCATCTTGCTCGAGTGTCAGCCCCTAGACAATGGGCTTTAAGGAAGGGAGGATTATACTGACTTCACCCGTACCAATGTCCGCACACTAGTTTGCAGAGAGACATTGGGTAACAGCTAGGTGACCTGTCGAGCCTGAAGTTTGAGGCTGATGATTCCAAGCTGAGATTGGCAAACTGAGTTCAGACTAGCAGTTAAAACGAGAATCATCCTGGTCTATGTCATTCTATCATGAGTTAAGGAGCAATAAACATTTATTCCAACCTTCTGAGTAAAGTGCTTATAACTATTTTCCTCCATCCTGTACAGTGAATTTATGCAGGAATACATTGTACAGCACAAAGCAGTCAAATTTCTGCAGTAGGTTCCAGAGAAAGTGTTTCTTTATTTGAGTCAGTTGATTTTTGAGAGTTAAAATCTTGGAATATCATTTCAGTGATGGTTTCTGTCTTGTCCTGGAGATTTAGCGAAAGACTTTGCCTCATGACCAGCTAGCGGCTCTGACTTAAATAGTGTCTTGTTTTTCTAGGAAAAAATAAGTCAAGTTTCTCTATTCCTGCAGGGTCCAGTGTGAGCAGCAGCAGGTCTGTTTCACATCTCTCCCAATTTTTCCTAGTCATTGAAAAAGTTAAAACTGTAATGCCCATTTTCTGCCAAGTGGGAATGGTTGAAATAAATGTTAGCATTATGGCTGCTTCAAATCCTATTTTCTTCTGTCCTGTCCATGGAAGTTTGTATTGAGGCATAGATTCCATAATTGGAATCTTTAATAGACTAAATTGACTTTTTTGTGATTGGTGCAGTGTAAACTTTCCATTTGGAATCAAAATGAAATGACTTTGTGACATTAAAAATCTGTTAAATGGTCAAATGGTGGAACTAGCTCATTATTGCATGTACTTTGGGCTCGGTCTGAAGGTTAACAAACATGCAACACTGCACACGTTTATCCCAGCTCTAGCTCTTTAAAGTTCTCACTCTCAAAGTGCCTTCCTATACTAGGATTATTAGTCTTGTGCAATTCAAAGATTAAAGACTAGTCTTCATACACCAACTTTCTTATCTGCTGCAAATCTTGCTCTAGAGAGAACTTTCAGTCTTGGGCTGTTAATTTGAAAAAAATGCACTCCCTGGTTTTTTACATTCCCCGGCAGCCTGAAGTTTTCAGCACCCTAGTAACAACTTGGTTCAGTTATTTTCCCTGTGAGGAAAAATGCACAATGCCTATCTTAGCCCAAGAAAGCAACATCTACAAGACCAATTTATTTTTGCCACCACTTTTTTTTATTGGGCTCAGTTTGGTTATTAATGGCATATCGGTGTAATTTTGTAACTCCAACTGTCCCAATTCATTTCATGCAAAATGCATTAAATAGATAAGAAGATTCTTTTACCCGCTGTGGGGAAGTGTGGTGTTGTCACTGGATTAGTAATCCAGAGACCCCGGATTCAAATCCCATCACGGCAGATGGTGAAGTTTGCATTCGATAAATATCTGGAATTAAAAGTCTAATTATGACTGAAACCATTGTCAATTGTTATAAAAACCCAACTGGTTCACTAACTTCCTTAAGGAAGGAAATCTTACCTGGTCTGGCCTACACGTGATTCCTGACCTACATAAATGCCTGCTGAAATAAAATTAGGGATGGGCAATAAATGCACCCACATCCTATAAATATAAAAAATTAAATTTGCTGTAAAGAAAAGACTAATCAGGATGTAAAACCATTTGAGCTTGAAATCTACTTTTTCCCACTTCTAGTGATGAGTATCTTTTGGAAAGTTCTCAGCTATGTAGAATCATAAAATCCCTACTGTGCAGAAGGAGGCCATTCAGTCCATCAAGTCTGCACCAACTGCAAGCCCTTTCCCCATAACCTCATTTACTTACCTAGCTAGTTCCCTTGACACTAAGGGGTAATTTAGCATGGCCGATGTCTTTCGTACTCAGGGAAACCAGAGCACCTGGAGGAAACCCATACAGACACGGGGAGAACGTGCAGACTCCACACAGTCACCCAAGCTGAGAATCTAACCAGGGTCCCTGGTGGTGTGAGGCAGCAGTGCTAACCACTGTTCCACCATGGTCACATGGAGCCTTTTTAAAGATTGAGGACTTCTCTGCCTCGCGTCTTTTTTTGCATCTTCCTACACAAACGTGAATCTAAATTCAATTTTGAATTTGTATACTATAGAGGTCTCAAATTGAAGGCCAGATATTCAGGTTATGCTAAAATAAAAGCACAATACTGTGGATGCTGGAATCTGAAACAAAAATAGAAAATGCTGGAAAATCTTAGGTCTGACAGCATCTGCAGAGAGAGAATAGAGCCCAGATGAAAGGTCATCCAGACTTGAAACGTTGGCTCTATTCTCCCCACAGATGCTGTCAGACCTACAGAGATTTTCAAGCATTTTCTGCATTTGTATCCAGGTTATGCCCCTGATTGAGCATTTCAAGTTGTCTTCTGGCTGATAAGGTCACACAGTCTTCCTGAATGTAAAATGAGTCACCTTGGGAGACTTGCAAAGTAAACAAAGTGGGAGAGGAAGGGCAAAAGAGATTATTATTATTACCAAATAAAGGTTTTGGATTTTTTTCCAAATAATGCTATGGTGTTAGTTATGGCCAGCCATTTTAATTACCTTTTAAATATTTTCTAGCCAACAAGATCTGAAGAACAATGATTTCAAAGTTGGAATATATTAGACTTGTAAGTCTTACATTAATAGTTAAAGATCACTGTAAATAAATTTATTTTTTGCAGATCTACCTTCACATGTTGGTCTAGATGCTCCAGTGCAGGTATCTGTTAACCAAGAGTTTTGAATCCTGTAGCACTTTTTTTTTGTTTTCTTTCTTAAACATTTGTCTGAAATGTTAATGAGACGTTTTCTTCTTTAAATCAAGGTGAGCAAAGTGATGAAGGAGACGACAGAAACATGAAGGAGACGACTATCGCTTCGCCTCTGGCCGACGGGGCTGCTCATGAAAAGCAAACACAGACTAGTTCCACAGAAATCAAAAACGTAACAGAAGCAAGCACTGCTAGTTCGAAAGTGAGGCCTGACAATGGAACTGCCGTAGGTAAACGCAATGTAAAGCTTAGGAAAAGGCAAAGGAAAATAAAAGCTACAACCTCATCCGTAAAGCCTAACAAATCTGCTGATTCAAAAGAGAGTTCACAATCTGTGCAGAAAGTGGAGCTGGAATTGGTCGTCCCTTCAGAGAAAACGTCTTGTGCAGAGCCTGTTCAGGATGCTGATAGCACGCAGTCGGAAAAGGAGTCCCAGCCAGGTCCTGGCAAATTGCGAAAAGGAGCAAAGGGGGATTTGGCTGATAAGGCTTTCGTGAAAGGTAATTTTGTAAAGAAGTGCAGTACTTTGGTTGTTCGACTGAATCGAGTGGCCATCAACGAGGACAGTAAAGGGACAGGCATTTCTTGCACCAGAAAGACCAAGGAACCCCAAATACCAGTGAGAAAAAAGAACAATGGTGCATTGAGGCCAACGAGGAGCACGTCTAAAGTACTGCATCTTCGTAGCTCAATTGTGCGGTTAAAATTTCAGAAACCCAGGCAAACTGTGCCATGCAGAAACATGGTGCTGAAATCTATTGCTGCAAGAAAGCCATTATTAACGCACAATTCCCAACGACTGGATCAGAAAATGACCAAACCCCTGTCATGCAGGAAACGTCAAGGGAAAGAGTACCCAAACCTTGTGGGCAAACGCATTAAGCATCTGTATGAGGAAAAGGATAAGTCGGAGTCCTGGTATAAAGGTGTAGTGGTCAGAGTACATGAGAAACACCAGAATCCTTTAAAAACCGTGTATGAAGTTAAATATGACACTGAACCTGATTGGCAGTACTACCTTGAACTCTTGCAGGATTATGAAAATGGGTGGCTAAGGGTTGACGACTGACCTGTAGAACTCAGCATTGTTTCAGTGTCTACAATGGCGATCTCAGAACACCTGCCCATGACTGGCAAAAGTAAACTTGAATCGTAGATGTCGATCCAGGGGAAGTAACTCATCAGGTCTTTTTGTTATTTTGTTCACTTTGCAGGGAAAAAGATGCTGCAGGCCCAATGTTCCTTCCGATTTTTTGTTTAGAACAAAGGGTCCTTTTAAATATTTTGTGTGGTTAAAGACCAGTTTGGACAGCCTACGCAAGGGTTTTTGAGGTTGCTGCACAGTAATAAGAAAACATCATGGGTCTCCATCCCAAAAGCAGAGAATATTTTGAGTGCTCTGACTTCAACATCTGAGAATGTCCAAAGGAAATGGGAAGCAAATAATATTCCTATTAAACCGATGATCAGTGTTTGCTTGTCGCAGAAGATATGATCCAAGAAAGGACTAATAGTAAATCTCATCCTATTGCAATTCCTGAGCTAAGGATTAATCTTTTCTAATTGTTTTCTGAATTATTTTCTGAGTTTCCCCTTGTGAAGATGCTGACTCTTTGGGGCACATTTCTTGTGCCAACAATAGCCTTCAGTCCTTGACCACGTAACTTTTTTCGTGCGACAGCCAAGTTCTGAGAGCTGGTGGGATGTTTAGTGATGGGGAGCATCACAGCCGAATCCAGTTGCTGTGGGATGCCCACACGTGGTAGTTCCCAGTTGAAATTGCTGATGGCCATTCAAAATTGTGACCCTGGATTTCCTTTTTCCCAGCTTTAAGCCAAGGTTATGGAGGTCAGTTGGGGACCCGTCGACCATATCTCCAGGAGAAATGAACTAATTCAGGACTGTGATTTATAATTTAACAGATTGCGCACAGCAAAATAACATTTAATCATTGAGTGTTTTCTGCTGTGTAGCAATTTTTATATCACAGCCATTCAAATTCAGTTTAGTAATTTCAGATCTGTAGGTTTAATTAATTTCAATCATAACAGCACAATTGTTGGCTCCTTCCCACCTCGTTCCTACGTTGTCCATTTGCGCATCTCAAGTGGGGAGGTGGATGCTCACAGAGCTTTGAATTATGCTTCATGCAAAAAAGAAACATGCTGCTTGTTGGCCACTGGTGTAATATTTATCAGGAATTGACTGGTACTACAGACCTTCTTTTGTTTCAGTATATTAGCAAGTTAAAACCAATTTCTGTTGGGTGGCAATTCCACAAACATCAACAATGAGTTTGGTTTTTTTAAATGTATTTCTGATACTTTCAGCCCCTCTATGCAATCATTTTGAGAAAAATACCTCTTCCCCGTTTCCCTCCACCCAAAGAGAGCTTGTATTTATAATGCACTCGCCTTGTGAACTCTTGGGACAAGTATGATTTTCTAAATTGTTACTGGTGTACAGACTAAGGTAATTGGGGCATTGATAACTAGTGTTTTTGTATGTACTTTTTGTAATAAATGTAAAACTTAACTTGTTAAGTTAAAGATGTTACTGTTACATGTTTGCAGTTGATGTTGAAATACTACATATGAAAATGATAGGTTGACGAAACATTTTACAAACTCCTTTGTGTATCCTTTTGTATAAAGATTTGAAACAACTTTGAACTTTGTCTTTCCTTTTTGTGTGGTGTGTACTTGTGTAACAACCTTTATGGCTCAACATGCTGCATCCATGGTAGGGGAACAGTTGCTACGTGGCTTGTGTCCTGCAATCCAAAGGCATCCTCAAGTCCTGTTTTAGCTGATTGGACAAATCAAGTGGAACTCTGTGTATGGTCTAGTCTGCAGGCATCATAGCACCACACTCAACTGTTAACACCATAATGAAGAACCACTTAACTGCTGCTAGAAGCTAAAGGACCTTTAAGGAGGAGAATGCACAGATAAAAGAGAATCCAAGACCCTATGTTAAATAAATGTCTTTTGTTTTTGAAGTGTAGCTACTGTTGTGGGAAATTTGTACAAAATTAAGTCCCACAACCAGCAACAAAATAAATGAGTAAGTTACCTGGCTTGTGTGTTGAATGAGTGATAACTATTATCACTTCAGAGGAGCTCACAATCTAATTTGCACCTTGTGCCATGAGCTTTTTTAAGGCCAGTCGGGGCCTCAAGTTTGACATTTCAACTCAAAAGAACAAGTGGAAGGACCTCGCATCAGTACAGCAATCACTCCGTCCTCCTTTAGTCTCCACTTTTAAACCGGCAACCCTGTAACTTGGAGGTGAGACTAATACTGCCAAGCATTGAAGATACCGGACAGGACGTGGGGCAGGACCGGCAGAGCTAGAGCAATTCACAACCAACAGCCTGAAGCTTTCACTAACGATTGACTAGTCACATATATTCATTTGTGCCTATTCCCTTTGCACACCCTTCATATTCTTGACTGTCAAAAACATTGACCGTTCATGAGCACTGGCAACACCTAAACCCTCAAAAGTTAACTAGAATTCTGATGGTTTCTTGATACTTGAGCAAGTCATATTTGTGTAACATTTTCCTGAAACTTTTGATGGTCCAATCTGCAATAGCTTAACATCCTATTTTTCATTCTTGCTCTGCTTTACCCACTGGTGCCTTTTCTGTCTCACTGGCTACTTCCTGGGTGTCTCTTGAGCTGTTGCTTGCACCAGTAAGATGGCATTTGTGGCAAGCTAGTCGTACTTGTGGATCGGGATGTCTTCCAGCGGTTGAAGTGCTGACTTTCTCCTCCAACATACCCTTGTGAAGAGCTTACTTAGCCCCACACACTGATATTTTTGCTCAAAAGCAATCATCACTGACCAAGCATATGAAGCTGAGAATACGTGCAGTAGGAGGTTATTAACTTTCTGTTGCCAGGTTGGTCTGCAACCTTGTTGTTTACTGGAGCCCATCTTAAGTCAATGATGTCTCCAGCCTTCTGGAAAGTTTTAAGCTGCTCTCAGTTGCTTTCCATGTGCTGTGTTTCTGCTCCAGTTTTTCTGTGGGCAATAAGAGTGTGTTAACGACCTGAGGTGGTATGAGTACTTGTTCCTAATGAAGACATTCATCTTGTGCTGAGCCAGATTTTGTACATAGCAACTAGAAATGATACGCCTGTGATTCTACAGCCAGCTGTATGAGTTAACAGCATGGTTAATATGCTGCTTGAGTATTTTCTGACCATCCTTTTGTGAGAGTTTCCCTGGCACCCAAGTGCTGAAGGAAAAAAAAGAAAGAAATGGTAGATGATATATCTTGACAACAACTGATATAGTGGCACAGTGATTAGCAGTGCTGCCTCACAGCATCATTGTCCTGTGTGAAATCTGCATGTTCTCCTCAGGTGCTGTGGTTTCCTCCCACAGTTGTGAGACATGCTTGTTAGATGCATTGGCCATGCTAAATTCTCTCTAGCAGAATGTGACAAATCAGGAGGATTTTCATAGCAACTTCATTCCAGTGTCACTTGTGGCTAATAAATAAACTTCAATAGTGCCTAGATTTACTTAGGCCAACCCTGTGCAACCATTGAACATCTTTCCAGTTCTATCAGTTGGAGGTTGCATTGCCTTTGACCACCTCCTTCTGCAGCCCTTGTAGGATTCTATTGAGTACCCAACATTTTTGCTGTCCTGGCCCTTGCATCCATCTGGAAGACCTTTTACACATATCTGGGACTACTACCACTGCTGCTGCTAGTCTTTTGGATGTCGTACTGCAGAAAAATGTTTGCTGTTTTGAATGGTCTTTGTACTATAAAAACTGCAAATCTGAATTTCTATACAGGTAGTTAATCACTGGTATTAAAAGCACCTGGGGAGGAACTTGCAGTGTTGTTGAATAGTCCCGCTACTGAGAGAGCATCCATTACATCAAGATTATCAATCCTTTAAATCTTATTATCCCTTTCTCCACTAATTTCACTATTATTGCAGGGCAAGTTCAATATTTGCTAAACTTCAAATTGATTTGGGTTGCTGAACTTCTTTGCATTCAGAAGACCATCAAAATTTGGAAACTGCGAGTTTTGCCTCTGTTAATTCTCAGGCTTGTTTTCTCTTGGCCTGTGTACCTCTTCGACCTTTTGTAGCCTGATCTCTACTTTGGTAAATTTTTGGAAATGGTATCTTGTGTGAGCCAGATTCTGGTTTTGCAATTTTGGCACCTCTGGAATCAGACAACTACAACCTTTGTTTCTTACTCTTGTTCATAATGGTTTTGGAACAAGGAGCTTTTGTGAAACTTCAGATTTGAACAGGGGATACTTATACCTAGACAACCACTTTGTTCTTCTGTTAAAAGCAACCCACCCAAAATGGGATACTACTGAACAATTTAATCAAGTACACTGTACTATCACTATAAACTTTGCTTATATCTGATTTGATCATTTCAGACATATGTCTCACTGGCTTAAATGAAGGATCTGAAAATACACATCCTTTGCTGAGAAGTTTGATGTCTGAGTTAATGATAACAGAGGAATGCATGAATGGCTAACATGGTTAACTTGAACAAAGCCAGACTGCAAGTTTACTAATGGCGTAAAGGATATTATCATTCTGCAAACCCAAAACACTTAATGTGGTGGAGTTAATTATAAGTAGCTGCATTAATCACCAATGCATCTAGTCCAAGAGGAAATCCAGACCACAATATGTATCTTCTCTGGTGGTTGCACTTGTAGCTATCTGGTACTGTAAATAAATCTTCAAGTTAATTTCAGTAAGCTCATGCATTCATAATATCTAAAAGACTGATTATATAACCAAGAACAAATAGTCAACAAAAGGATTATGGAAGTTATGAGGATGGAATTCACACTACCCAGCTGTTGTGTGAGTGCTTTGCACTGGATAGTGAGGGAGAACTGATGAAAATCCCTATTTGCTTCTCAACTGCATCTGATCAGCAAGCTTTTCGTAAGATGCTTAAGATTCATAAGATGACCTTGAAATTTGTGGACAAGTTGAATCAAACCTTGAGGATTCAAATGAAGAGGATTGTTAATGTTTGCACTCACCCTGAAATCTAATGCTACAACACAATCAAAAAAGTACAGTGAAAGAGAATAGTGCACTTTTACAGGTTATAAGCAAAAGAATATTTCACTTGATTGTCTTGTTCTGGGAAATGCACTGTAAGCTTGGAGAAGACATCTTCACTTGTGAAGGGGAGTTAGAGTGAATTTAACAGCTGAAGCCACACATCAAAATTGTTCCAGGATTCTCTCAAAGGGATGGACTTTCAGTAGGTCAAAAGTTAGTTGCTTGTAGTCTCATTACTAGGAAGTCAGTTTGCTGTATTGCTGGACTCAAAAAGCAACAGACTTGGAGACCTTGTGACAATAAAGCCTCCAGTTCTTTCAAGGCATGTTATACCTTTTCTGCTGCTGTGTCTTTCTGCGGACAGCAGTTAAAAGATTACAAAAGAACCATTTCAGTCTTCAGAATTGCAGTTTTTCTAAATTGTGGTGGTCTTTGGTTGATTAGACACCTTTAGGGGGAGCAGGTTCAAATCGTCACCTTTTGTTTCAAACCAGATACGTTAATGTTTCGTGATTGTTTCAGAATGGGTGTAGTTTTGAGTTTGGAACATATCTTTTTGTTCTTGTGAAGTCAAATCATAGAAACTCTACAGTGTAGAAGGAACCTGCACCGAAAATGATTCCACCCAGGTCCTAGCCCTATAACCCCATGTATTTACCCTGCTAGTTCCCCTGACATTCGGAAGCAATTTATCATGGCCAAAACCAAACTTGCACATCTTTGGAGGGAGGGAGCACCTGGAGGAAACCCACACAGACACAGGAAGAAAGTGCAAATTCCACACACACTGATTCAAGGCCAGAATTGAACCCAGGTGCCTGGTGCTATGAGATAGCAGTGCTAACTGCTGTGAGGCAACAGTGGTTTTTGAATACGCAAGCCAAATCATTTGACCTTCAGTGGCCACCTTCGCAAGCAAATTGATATTGGCCATTTTAAAAAGGCCAAAGAGCATTGAATAAAGTTTGTAGGTTAGGAAGATGATACGTCTTTACCGGGCTTAATGCCTCAGAATCTCCTTGCTGATGAGTGACCTAACTTTCAAGTGGAATTGACTTCACTAATAAGTGCCTCAACTGACATTGAGGAATTTATCTCAACTTGTTACATTGATGGCCATCGATACTGAGCCACAAAGCGCAGATTTGTTTGGAGATCAGGTCCATTGATAATGTGCACTTGAGGCATTACTGAAAGGCTATAATATGAAGAAGAGTTGTCTGCGTATGACTACTGCAAAGAACTGTTGGTCAAAAGTCCCTTACTCCATGAGAAAAACAAAGTGGGTGCATGAAAAGAGGCTGGTAGTTAACATAAAAGGTAATCTCATAGTCTTTTCTAAGCATACATATACATGTTTTCACTGGTGTTATAAGTAGGCTTACATTAACATTGCAATGAAGTTACTGTGAAAGTCCCCGAGTCGCCATCTGTTTGAATACACTGATGGAGAATTTAGCATAACCAATTCACCTAGCACATCTTTCGAACTGTGGGAGGAAACTGGAGCACCAGAGGAAACCCATGCAGACACAGGGAGAATGTGCAAACTCCACACAGTGACCCAACCTAGGAATCAAATCTGGATCCCTGGCGCTGAGACGCAGCAGTACTAATCACTGTGCCACCATGCCCTCTGCCCCCAAATAACAATGGTGGTAAAAGAAAGAGTATGGCTGATTAGAGATTTTAAAAAAGGCAACTTGAATGTGGAGGCAGGATAAATAACAGATGTATTAAATGAGTACTTTGCATCTGTCTTTACGAAGGAAAAACATGCTACATAGGGCGAGGTGAGAGAGGAGGTACGCAAGAATAATTTACAATCAAGAAGAAGGAGGTGCTATAATGGCTATCTTAAAATAGATAAGATGATAATAAGGTCCAAATGAGATGCATCCAAAGCTACTGAGGAAAGTGTGAGTGAAAATTGTAGAGGCAGTACTGAAAATCTTCCAGCCTTAGACAAAGTCCCAGTGCCAGAGAACTGGAGAATTACAAATGTTACATCCTTGTTCAAAAAGGAGTGCAAGAATAAAGCCAGCAACTACAGACCAGTCAGATTGACTTCAATGTTGGGGCAATTTATGGAAACTCTAGTACTGGCCAAAATCAGTAGTCACTTCGACAAGTGCAGGATAATTAAGGAGAGTCAGCATAGATTCATTGCTGGAGTTTTTTAGAGCAGATTGATGCTGTTGATGCGTTCTATATGGATTTTCAAAAGGTATTTGATACAGTGCCACACAAGAGACTTATGAACAAAATTCTAGCTACTGAAATTAAAGGCAAAGTAAAGGTTATTTATTAGTCACAAGTAGGCTTACATTCACACTGCAATGAAGTTACTGTGAAAATCCTCTAGTCGCCACACTCCAGTGCCTGTTCGGTAACACTGAGGGAGAATTTAGCATGGCCAATGCACCTAACCAGCACATCTTTGGACTGTGGGAGGAAACTGGAGCACTCAGAGGAAATCTACACAGACAGTGACCGAAGCTATGAATCAAACTCGGGTCCCTGTTGCTGTGAGGCAGGACTGCTAACCACTGTACAATGTGCTGCTTTGTAGGCACTTGGATAAGAAATTGGCTGAGTGACAGGGAAAGAGTAATAACATTTTTTTTTCAGATGGGAGAAATGTTTGCAGTAGAGTTCCCCAGGGGTCAGTCATAGAGGTGTACAGCACAGGAAAAGGCCCTTCAGCCCACCCTGTCTGTGTCAAAGACAAACTACTTAATGAATCTAATCCTGTTTTCCAGTACTTGGCCCCATAGCTGTGTGTGCCTTGACGTCAGGAGTATGCATCTGAATACCTCTTAACTGCAATGAGGATCTCTGCCTCTACCATCCTTTCAGGCAGTGAGTTTCAAACTCCCACCACCTTCTGGGGAATAAAGTCTTTCCTCACATTCCTTTAAATCTGCTTCTTAAATTTATGCCTCTCTAGTTATTGATCCCTCCACCAAGGGAAATTGTTTCTTTCTGTCTAATGTTGGAGGCTTTGCTCTCTCATATATTAAAGACCTAGATTGGTGTGCAGGACATGATTTCAAAGTTTACAGTTGATGCGGAGATTGGAAACTTTGTCAACTGTGATGAGAATAATCTTGAACTTCAAAAGGACAGAGACATGTTTGTGGATTGGGCAGATAAGTGGCAGATGAAGTACAATTTAGAGAAATGTGAGGTAATATATTTTGGCAGGAAGAATGTAGTGAGACTATAAAATAATGGGAGAAATGCAGAAGGAGGTGCAGAAACATAGGAACTTCAGTATATGTGTATATATGTCATTTAAGATGACCTGGCATGTACAGAGAGCATATATTTCAGGTTTTATTGATAGAGGCATTGAGTACAGAGTAGGGAGCTCACATTGAACTTGTATAAGACACTAATTAGATTTCATGTGGGTACCATACTTGAGGAAGGATGTGAAAGCAGAGGAAATTAACAAGAATGATTCCAAGGATAAAGAACTGGCTATGGGGGTAGATTGGAGAGGTTCGGGCTGCTTTCCTCAGAGAAAAAAAGGCTGAGTGGAGACTTGATAAGAGGTATTCAACAACCAGAAGGGTATGGACAAAGCAAAGAGTGAGAAACTGCCCCCACTCAAGAGAGCAGCAAGAAAAAAGATTTGATTTATTATTGTCAAATGTATTAACAACATACAGTGAAAAGTATTGTTTCTTGCATGCTATACAGACAAAGCATACCATTCATAGAGAAGGAAAGGAGAGAGTGCAGAATGTAGTGTTACAGTCATAGCTAGGTTGTAGAGAAAGATCAACTTAATGCGAGGTAAGTCCATTCAAAAGTCTGACAGCAGCAGGGAAGAAGCTGTTCTTGAGTCGGTTGGTACGTGACTTCAGATTTTTGTATCTTTTTCTCGAAAGAAGAAGATGGAAGAGAGAACGTCCTGGGTGTGTGGGGTCCTTAATTATGCTGGCTGTTTTTCCGAGGCAGCGGGAAGTGTAGACAGAGTCAATGGATGGGAGGCTGATTTGCGTGATGGTTGGGCTACATTCACAATCTTTTGTAGTACCTTGCGGTCTTGGTTAAGAGTCATTATTAAGCCATTAATTGATACAGGAAGCTGGATGCTTCTTATGGCAATCTATCAATCATCTAGACCCTCGGCCCTTGCAAACCCTGACTTCATTTTCAATTTCCAAAGCCCTTCAATATATCATCGCCTCACCTTCCCTTCTCAGCCATTCCCCAACTCCCTATTTGAACGCTTCCAATCAATTTTCCATTGGAGGGGCAATGTCCCTCCGAATTCTGCAAATAAACTGACTTAACAGTTGGGCTGCGTCTTGAATACTCGTGAGAACAGGTTGGAGCAATAGAAATAAGGAATGGCAGTGCACCAATGACTTCATTATGTAAATAAAAGAAGCAGTTCCCTCCCATTCTAATTAGTTCATTGGCAAAACAACTTTGCAAGATAGCAGTCGAGACCTTTGGAACAGCCCAGATAATATCCACAAAATGAGTGTTCAACTTCGAGCCAGCCAAAACCTTCTTTCAAAATGTAACTAACTAGAGGATTAGCTTCTATGCCATTCTTTATATGTATTTATTACAAATCACTAACTGAAGTTAAGTTTCTCTTGAATACATCAGACTGATAGAACGGATTACAGTGCAGGGGGAGGCCATTCAACTCTTTCTCTTGTTCTGCACTTCAAGTCCATTTTCTTCCTTTGTCCATAGAATCCTGCAGGGCAGAATCTGCCCCGAACACAATCCCACCCAGGCCCCATCTCCATAATCCCATGCATTCACCCTAACTAGTCCCCCTGACACTAAGAGGCAATTTAGAACGGCCAATCCACTTAACCTGCAGATCTTTGGACTGTGAGAGGAAACCGGAGCATCCAGAGGAAACCCACACAGACGCAACGAAACTCCACACGTACGGTGACCCAAGCTAGGAATCGAACACATATCTCAGGCACTGTGAGGCAGCTGTGCCAACCAGTGTGCCACCATGCCACCCAAGACCATTTCAGTCTTCGAATCTCCAGCTGTCCTAGCATCTACAGCCTTACAAAATCTGCAGGAGGTGAAGGGGAGACAGGAAGAGAGTCAGAAGCTGCATCCTTGGGGGTTTGAGGAGAGGTCATCCAACATCTCCTTAGCTGGCGAATCTTCAAAATTAAACCATTCTTAGAGAATGAAAATGTTTTCAGCCACAGTGGTGTGGGTTTTCTACTGACCGAACTGTAAAACCAAATACTTGATCTTTTTGAAGGTCTTTGCACTGCATGCAGAGAATGGTTGAATCAGCAGAGTGGGGATTATTTTTGGAATGGTTTCACTTCCTTTCTTCCCTCAAGCTTCGATGATTCAGTTCCGTGAAACTGAGTTATATCCGTCACAAAATGATTTGATTCCTGCTCTGTGCTTGGGTAGTTGGTCTTAGCTAATGCAGAGTTTGCTCTTACAATTAGTTGTAAATCTACCCCACCCCTTCCATATTAAGAAGGAGACAGGGGGTGGGTGGGGTGACAAATGTTCCTCATGCCAGACCACAGTTTGCAATGCCTTTTGCAATGTGCAAGTGTAGACATCTGAATGTTTAAGTCTTTTAAGTTTATTTATTAGTAGGCTTACATTAACACTGCAATGAAGTCACAGTGAAAATCCCCCAGTTGCCACACTCCGGTGCCTGTTTGGGTACACTGAGGCAGAATTTAGCATAGCCAATGCACCCAGCTTTCAGACTGTGCTGACTGTGCTTGGCTATGTCATGATGCTAACATTCATTAACTAGACATGAAGAAGTAGACTTTGAGTTACTTGCAGCCTTCCAATATCTATGGAGAAAGAAGATTCTCCAAAAATACACACTGCAAAATCATTTGTGATCCAAATTACAGCAGTCGCCTTGACTAAAGATTAAACAACTTATGCGTCCCATGTAGTAGTGATCACTTTACATTTACCAAGACTTTATAGTTTGGAATGCTTGAATCCGTCATCAAAGAAGAAATAGCGAGGCACCTAGAAAAAAATGGTTTGATAGAGCAGACGCAGCACGAATTCGTTAAGGGGAAGTCGTGTTTGACGAATTTATTGGATTTCTATGAGGATGTGACAAGTGCGGTGGACAGAGGGGAACCAGTGGATGTGGTGTTTCTCGATTTTCAAAAGGCGTTTGATAAGGTGCCGCACAAAAAGTTGCTTCAGAAGGTTAGGGGGCCATGGAGTTGGGACTAAGGTGTTAGTGTGCATAAAGGATTGGTTGTCGAATAGGAGGCACAGATTTGGTATCAATGGGTGCTATTCTGATTGGCGGTTGGTGACTAGTGGAGTGCCGCAGGGATCGGTGCTGGGACCTCAGCTATTTACCATTTATATAGATGATCTGGAGGAGGGAACCGAGTGTAGGGTAACAAAATTTGCTGATAACACGAAGATGAGTGGAAAAGCAAATTCTGCGGAGGGTGTGGAAAGTCTGCAGAGGGATCTGGATAGGCTGAGCAAGTGGGCGAGGACCTGGAGTACAATGTTAGCAAGTGTGAGATTATCCACTTTGGCAGAAATAATAGTAGGAGGGATTACTATTTAAAGGGCAAAAACCTGCAGCATGCTACGGTGCAGAGGGACTTGAGGATCCTTGTGCATGAGTTGCAAAAACTCAGTCTGCAGGTGCAGCAGGTGTTCAAGAAGGCGAATGGGATGCTGGCCTTTATAGCGAAGGGAATTGAATATAAAAACAACTGTACAGGGCACTGGTGAGGTCGCACCTGGAGTACTCTTCGCAGTTTTGGTCGCCGCACTTGCTCAAGGATGTTTTGGCCTTGAAGGGATTGCAGAGGAGGTTCACTAGGCTGATACCGGAGATGAGGGGGTTACTGTATGAGATGAGATTGAATAGACTGGTCTGTACTCATTGGAGTTTAGTAGGATGAGGGGGGATCTTATAGAGACGTTTGAGATAATGAAAGGGATGGATAGGGTAGAGGTAGAGAGATTCTCCCAGCTCAGAAAGGACAGCAGGACTAGAGGACACAGCCTCAAGATAAGAGGGGGGCAGTTTAGAACGGAGTTGAGAAGGAACTTCTTCACTCAAAGGGTGGTGAATCTCTGGAATTCTCTGCCCATTGAAGTGGTGGAGGCTACCTCATTGAATATGTTTAAGTCACAGGTAGATAGATTTCTGATCGATAAGGGAATTAAGGGTTATGGGGAGCAGGCGGGTAAGTGGAACTGATCCACTTCGGATCAGCCATGATCTTATTGAATGGCGGGGCAGTCTCGAGGGGCTAGATGGCCTACTGCTGCTCCCATTTCCTATGTTCTTATGTTTAATATCACTTTATTCCTTTCTGAATTCTTGAATGCACAAGCTGTTTTGCTGGAATGTTTGGACCTACTTCAGTGACCAATCCTGCTTAGCTCCAATCTAAGAGATTGCTACAACTCCTCAAACGCCTCTGGCCCCCAAGATTGAGCTGAAACTGGGAGAGGGCAGGGGAGCAAGGACACGGTGGCACAGTAGCACTGTGGTTAGCACTGCTGCCTCACAGCGCCAGGGACCCGGGTTCAATTCCAGCCTCGGGTCACTGTCTGTATAGAGTCTGCACATCATCCTTCCTGTGCCTGCGTGGGTTTTCTCCGGGTGCTCCGGTTTCCTCCCACAGTCCAAAGATGTGCGGGTTAGGTGGATTGATCATGATAGATTGACCCTTGTGTCAGGGGGATTAGTAGGGTAAATATGTAGGGTTACATATGATAGGACCTGGGTGGGATTGTGGTTGGTGCAGACTAGATGGGCTGAATGGCCTCCTTCTGCACTGCCGGGATTCTATGATTATATGAAAAAGTAAATGGAAAGCGTTGAAGAATATGGCAATAGGTTTGATGGCTGAAATGAAAGAAAGCCATCTAAAGATACACAGGTTAAGTGGAATGGCCATGCTAAATTGATTAAAGTTTATTTATTAGTATCACAAGTAGGATTACGTTCACAATGCAATGGAGTTACAGTGAAAAATCCCCTAGTCCTCACACTCCGGCGCCTGTTCGGGCACACTGAGGGAGAATTTAGCCAATGCGCCTAACCAGCACGTCTTCGGACTGTGGGTGGAAACCGGAGGAAACCCACGCAGACATGGGGAGAACGTGCAGATTCCACACAGACAAGGCCGGAATCAAACCCGGGTCCCTGCTGCTATGAGGCAGCAGTGCTAACTACTGTGTCTCTTAGTGTCCAAAAATGTGTAAGTTAAGTGGATTAGCGTGGTAAATGCATGAGATTATGGGAATAGGGTGGAGGGGAAGGCCTGGGTGGGATGCTCGTTTGGAGAGTCAGTGCAGACTGGATGGGCTGAATGGCCTTTTTTCCTGCACTGCAGGGATTCTATGGTTCTATGCCAACAATTGCCCTGACAGGGGTTTGTTTGTCAGTATTTGTTACCCTTCCTTGGGGCGGCACGGTAGCACAGTGGTTAGCACTGCTGCTTCACAGCTCCAGGGTCCTGGGTTCGATTCCCGGCTCGGGTCACTGCCTGTGTGGAGTTTGCACATTCTCCTCGTGTCTGCGTGGGTTTTCTCCGGGTGCTCCGGTTTCCTCCCACAGTCCATAGATGTGCGGGTTAGGTTCATTGGCTATGCTAAAATTGCCCCTTAGTGTCCTGGGATGTGTAGGTTAGAGGGATTAGCAGGTAAATGTGTAGGGATATGGGGATAGGGTCTGGGTGGGATTGTGTTCGATGCAGACTCGATGGGCCGAAGGGCCTGTTTCTGCAGTGTAGGGTTCTATGCTGGTTCCTTAACATGAACTGAATGGTTTGCTTGGCTGTTTCAGAGTCATTGACATAGGGTCTGGTAAGGATGACAGATTCCCTTCCCTAAGTGTTTCTACCACAATCGAGCGGGGTTGCTCTGTCCTGGATGGTATCGAGCTTCTTGAGTGTTGTTGGAGCTGCACCCATCCAGGCAAGTGGGGAGTATTGCATCACACTCCTGACTTGTAGATGGTGGATATTGTAAACTTAAACCCAATGTATTCTCTATAATCTATCAACTACAGTTTGAAGAATGGATTGAATTAGTCTAACATTCCGTGTGGAGCCAGTGTTCTTTCTGCTTTGCAAATCACTTCCAAGAACTAAGTGAAAAGACTCGATGTCCTGAAGTCTTTCAACCACTTAAATAATCTCAGTTCTGAAATTGAATCCATTACCCAGGCTAAATTTTTGACAATTTTCTGGGTTCACTTAACCATTTGACCAAATTAAGTGGAACATCTTATTATAATAAAATGTACTTTGTAATTGGAAGCTGAGTACGGTTAATCTTTCAATGGCTTTATGCCTCGGATATCAACGAAAACCACTGCTTTCCGTGAAAAAAAAAGACTTCTCACTGAATGCATCAGTTGATTATATTTTTCAAAGGCGTTCCTTCCTCAGAGCAACCCATTCAGGTATAGAACAATACCACAGTGTATTTCTGGTAGTTCTTTGCATAAATCTTTTCCAGCTTTTCTTTTGTCATAACCTGTTTCCAAGACCTCCAGCCGCCAGTAGTTTTGTTCCACTTTTCCTTTCATCTGCAGCTACTTCGCACAGTGAATCGAATTGCCATTGTAAAAGCCCAACTTTGGGCAAAGTCCGACAGTTTTATTTGCTATCACGGGCTTTCATGGAATCCATACAGTGCAGAAGGAGGCCATTCGGCCCATCGAGTCTGCACCGACCACAAGCCCACCCAGCCCCTATCCCCAGAGCCCCGCGCATTTACCCTAGCTAGTCCCCCTGACAATTAGGGGCAATTTAAGCATGGCCAATCCACCTGACCCGCACAAATTTGGACTGTGGGAGGAAACCAGAGCACCCACAGGAAACCCACACAGACACGGGAGAACGTGCAGACTCTGCACAGACTGTGACCCAAGCCAAGAATTGAATGCGGGTCCTTGGTGCTGTGAGTGAGCAGTACCAACCACTGTGCCACCATGCCGTATCAATCAGAGCATTGCTTCTTCGTCAGGTGCGTTAGATAGTCAACATTTTTTCCCAAAGGTAGTGGAGTTTAGAACTAGAGGGTATAGGTTTAAGGTGAGAGGGGAGAGGTAGAAAAGGGTCCAGAGGGGTAACTTTTTCACACAGAGGGTGGTGAGTGTCTGGAACGAGCTGCCAGAGGCAGTAGTAGAGGCAGATACAATTTTGTCTTTTAAAAAGCATTTAGACAGTTACATCTGTAAAATGGGTATAGAGGGATAGTGGCATGCTAAGAAAGGCTTCTGTCTGTTTCCATAGCTAGTATGGCAGCACACTGGTTAGCACTGCTGTCTCACAGTTCCAGGGACCCGGGTTTGATTCTGGCCTTGGGTGCCTGTCTGTGCAGAGTCTGCACATTCTCCCTGTGTCTGCATGGGTTTCCTCTGGGTGTTTTCTTCCATAATCTAAATTGATATTAACTGCACAGAATGTCTCAAAGCCCCAAAGGATAGGCACAGTGGTTAATGTTGCTGCCTCACAGCGCCAGGGACCTGGGTTCAATTCCAGCGTCAGGTGACTGTATGGAGTTTGCATGTTCTTCCAGTGTCACACCCCAGGTGAGATCTTTTCAAAGTTACAGTGAAATAAGAGAATCAATATCACTTATCAAGGCTCCAAAAAGTGCCATTGTGCCTCTGGAAAGCTAATCAAGCATCAGGGAGATGGGGGGGCAATTAACAATTGGTTTGACAAATAATGCTTTGATATTTTAATTACCCCTTAGTGTCCAAAGATGTGTAGGTTAGGTGGGTTGGCCATGCTAAATTGCCCCTTAGTGTCCAAAGACTTTGGCGGATTGGCATTGGAAAATTGCCTCTTGACGTCAAGGGGTTACAGGGTAAATATATGGAATTACAGGGATAGGGCCTGCGTGGGATTGTGGTCAGTGCAGATTTGATGGGCCGAATGACCTCCTTCTACAGTGTAGGGATCCTATGACATATAGTTGTGTGGCTTTCAAACACCAGTGGATTGTAGCAGGGTTCATTAAACAAGGATCGAGGGCCAGAATTCTGGCTCCCTTTCCCTTCCTGTGGAGTGCAGCAATATCTGCCACACTGCACTCAAATGGAATCAGTAAACCACCCAAACTAACCACAGAATGTGACATTATTCACAGAGGAATGGGCAGAATTCCAAAATGTGTCCGGAATCAACCACACATGATCAACAAATGAATGTTTTCAGGGAAACATCCCTCCCACATACTGATTGTAGATATTGCAGCAAAACATTGTGGATGCTGGAATCTAAAACACAAATGCTGGAAGATCTCAGCCAGTCTGAAAGGGTGACACGGTGGTTAGCACTGCTGCCTCTCAGCGCCAGGGACCCGGGTTTGATCCCCAGCTTGGGTTACTGTCTGTGCGGAGACTGCACATTCTCCCCGTGTCTGCGTGGGTTTGTTCCGGGTGCTCCAGTTTCCTGGACATTGGAAAGATGTTTCCATTAGTAGGGGAGACTAGGATCCAAGGGCACAGCCTCAGAGTAAAGGGACGACCCTTTAGAACCGAGATGAGGAGGAATTTCTTCAGCCAGAGGGTGGTGAATCTGTGGAATTCATTGCCACAGAGGAGGCCGGGTCACTGAGTGTATTTAAGACAGAGAGAGAGAGGTTCTTGGTTGGTAAGGGAATCAAAGATAATGGGGAATAGACAGGAGTTGAGAAACTTATCAGCTATGATCGAATGGCAGACCAGATTTGATGGGCTGAATGGCCTAATTCTGTTTCTACATCTCATGGTCTTATGATGCTACCAAGTTGTTCTTCGGCTGATTATTTGAGCGCAAGGCTTATTAATAACTTTAGCCCTGATAGAAATCAGTCTAAACAGTTGAATTTAATCTGATCCTAGACTTCCAATGTGTTTTCAGATATGAGGCAGAGGAAATGGCACTGTGGCACAGTGGTTAGCACTGCTGCCTCACAGTGCCAGTGACCCAGGTTCGATTCCTGGCTTGGGTCACTGTCTGTGCGGAATCTGCACATTCTCCCCATGTCTGCATGGGTTTGCTCCGGTTTCCTCCCACAATCTGAAAGACATGCTGGTTAGGTGCTAAATTCTCCCTCAGTGAACCCGAACAGGCGCCGGAGTGTGGCAACTAGGGGATTTTTTTTCCAGTAACTTAATTGCAGTGTTAATGTAAGCCTGCATGTGACATGAATAAATAAACTTAGAATACTAAGAGGCAGAGAATTATTGCTGGCAGGTGATGTCCAACATCCATTTTACACACTCCCCCCATAAAATAACAGGGAATTAATATGTTTCTCAGTGGAAAGAGCTTCAAGAGACACAGGTCAACATTGGCTTATAACCAAATCGCACTGAAAAGGCTACAAGAGAAAAGAGATAAGAGATACCAGCGTAATATGACCATTAACAGCAATGGAGTGATATTGGCTGGGACCTTTTCCTGGCCAGCTGGATTTTCCTGTCCTGACCACCCCCCTCCCCTGCCACAGCCCACCCCCCTCCATCGTAGCTTCCATAGCTGCTGAGTGTGTAAACAATGGAAAATCCCCCCATTGACGACGGCAGGACTGGAAAATCCCACTGTGGGCAAACTGCAGAAGGGTGGTTGGGAGGGGGGAACGAAAAATGGTGCCCATGATATCTGCGGCCCAAAGTTAAATAAGTCATGGAGATCTGCCCAGCTAATACAATAATGATATTCTTCAGAGTTATTTGGAAAAACGTAACCGATTGTGAGTTTATCCAGTTTGGCAGGAGGAACAGGTGCGCAGGTTATTTCTTAAATGGTAAGCATGATGTGGAGATGTCAGCGTTCGACTGGGGAGGTACAGTAAGAAGTCTCACAACACCAGGTTAAAGTCCAACAGGTTTATTTGTTAACACAAGCTTTTGGAGCACTGTTCCTTCAACAGGCGAGTCACCTGATGAAGGAGCAGTGCTCCAAAAGCTTGTGTTACCAAATAAACCTGTTGGACTTTAACCTGGTGTTGTGAGACTTCTTAAATGGCAAGAGATTAGAAAGTATAAAGGGAGCCAGGTGTCCTCATCAAAAATCACTGAAAGTTAACGTGCAGGTACAGCAAGAATTTAGTTTATTCATTAGTGTCACAAAGTAGGCTTACATTAACACTGAAAAAGTGAAGTTACTGTAAAAATCCACTAGTCGCCACACTCCGGTGCCTGTTTGGGTTACACTGAGGGAGAATTTAGCATGGCCAATCCACCTAACCAGGAGAATTTAGCATGGCCAATCCACCTAACCAGGAGAATTTAGCATGGCCAATCCACCTAACCAGCACTTCTTTCAGACTGTGGGAGGAAACCAGAAGAAACACATAGACACGGGGAGAACATGCAAACTCAACACAGATAGTGACCCAAGCTAGGAATCGAACCCAGATCCCTGGCACTGTGAGGCAGCAGTGCTAACCACTGTGCCACTCTACCACTCCATCAAGGACCCCACGCACCACGGACATTCTCTCTTCCACCTTCTTCCATCAGGAAAAAGGTACAAAAGCCTGAGGTCACATACCAACCGACTCAAGAACAGCTTCTCCCCTGCTGTCATCAGATTTTTGAATGGACTTACCTTGCATTAAGTTGATCTTTCTCTACACCCTGGCTATCACTGTAACACTACATTCTGGACTCTTTCCTTTTCTTCTCTATGAACGGTATGCTTCGTTTGTATAGCGTCCAAGAAATAATACTTTTCGCTGTATACTAATACATGTGAAATAATAAAGCAAAGCAGATCAAAAAGTTTAGACATTATTATTATCTGATTATGGGTAGAGATTTGTTTCAGCTTAATGAAGGGTAAGTATCAGATTGCTACAAATAAGGGCCATGAAGAATATTCCACAGAGTCACAGCACTACTTAACATCACCGCAGCCCCTGAAGTGTGAACAGGGCATCCACACGATAACTTTAGTGCCACAGCAAAGCAGTCTCTGTCCATGTCACCCTCCCTCTAAAGTCAGAAGTCAATTTGGGATTCACCTCAGCCATACCCCACATTCTGGAAGTGAAACTATCAGTAGGTAGAAGGTTTCACACCCAAACCACAATATAAATGCAACGTAGGTCAAAATTTCAGTACAAAGATGGGGGTTTGTCTCTCTTTATAACCCTGTCTATTTACCTTGCTAATCCCCCTGACACAAAGGGAAAATTTAGCCCGGCCAACCCATCTAACCCGCACATGTTTGGACTGGAGCTTTGCTGGAGCTGCACTCATCCAGGCAAGTGGAGAGTAGAGATTAAGGTTCATTTATTAGTGTCACAAGTAGACTTACATTAACACTGCAATGAAGTTACCGTGAAAATCCCCCAGTCGCCACACTCCGGCGCCTGTTTGGGTTACACTGAGGGAGAATTTAGCACGGCCAATCCACCACCTAACCAGCACGTCTTTTGGACTGTGGGAGGAAACTGGAGCACCCGGAGGAAACCCAAGCAGACATGGGGAGAACGTGCAAACCTGGGTCCCTGGCGCCGTGAGGCAGTAGTTATCTACCCACGATGTGGCTTTTGTATTAAACCAGCTCACTCCATCAAGCTAATTACATACAGATGTCAGGTGTATTTTTCAGAGGGTTGAGAGTCTTTGGAGTTCTTTGCAGTGGAAGCAGAGTCTTTGAGTGTCTTAAGGCAGAGATAATTAGATTTTAGATAAGCAAGAGGGTGAAACATTGGGGGGGGTTGGGGGAGAGGAACTTTCCATTCCTATTTTTGGTGGGCGGGAATGACAGTGGGGCAGAGAATTGGGGCGGGGAAGTGTTTCCAAAATGGTTTTTCATGCCAGCGGGATTTCCCCACTCTGGATTTGCCCCATCATCCCTCTGTCAGCCTCCCTCCCCACACTATCCCTGCCATGCAATGATCAATACACAATTAGGTAGTGGGCTGTATCATTCCCATCAGCCCCCACAGCACCAGGGATCTGAGTCCAGCCTTGGGTCACTGTCTGTGTGGAGTTTGTACATTCTCCCCGTGTCTGCGTGGGTTTCCTCCAGGTGCTCCAATGATGTGCAGGTTAGGTGGATTGGTCATGCTAAATTGCCCCTTGGGGTCCAATTTACCATTGTGTCGCATCTGCTTTTGGGTGCAAAATCTCAGTAAAGTTGGGCGTGAGGTGAATAGGGCAAAAGCTCTAGCTTCTGAAGAGGTAAGTTCAGAGCTTCCAATGGCTCTCTGACTCAGATCAGTGGTGGAGGGGGGAGGAGGGAGGGGACGTGGGCCAAATCATTCTCTGGTGGGGTGGGGGGGGGGGTGGTGTCGGCATGCAGGAGGGAGATCCAATCAGTTTCTGGTGGGGGAGGTGCTGGGAGGAGGAGGAGGAGGCAAGTCAGATGAGTCACTAGTGGATGGGGGGGTGGTGCGGGAAAAGGAGGACAGATCACTCTCTGGTGGGGGAGGGGGCTTGGTGGGAGGGTGGTGGCGAAAGGTGGGAGAGCAGAGGGAGACCAGATTGTCATCTTGTGGGGTGGGGGGGGGGGGGACATTGGAGGTGGCCCGATTATTCTCTGGTTGGGGGGAGGGAGGGCAGATCATTTTCTAGCGGGGATGGGGGGGGGTTGGCAGGCAGGGCATTCTCTGTGGAGGGTTGGGGGGGGTGTGCAGGGAGGACCACTGCCACTCTGCGGGCGATCGGCGAGGGGGGGGAAGAGTGCAGAGGGTTGTGATCGGTCTGGGTAGTGGGGTGGGTGTGTGTGGATAAGGGGGAGAGTTATGCTTGGGGGATGGGCGACGTCTTTGGGAGCCATTGCGGCCCGGGAGCAATGTGACAGTGGCGTGATTTTCATTTTTTATCTCACTGCACATGCGCAATTCAGAGCTCTGATCATTTCGGGCGCGCAAAGCCTCGCTCACAGCACAACTCAGACCCGCGATTTTTTTTTAAGCTAAGTGCGCATGGGCGCGCCTGGGAACGGATTTCCAATCTGGATCTGAATTAAGCCCAGATTCAGCACTTAGAATGAAAATGGTAAAATTGGGACCTTAGTGTCCAAAGATGTGTAGGTTAGATGGATTGGCCATGCTAAATTGCCCCTTTGTGTCCACAGATGGATAAGTTAGGTCGATTAACCATTTTCAATGCACGGGATTACTGGGTGGTGGGGAGGGTCTGTGTGGGTGGTGTTTCAGATGGTTGGTGCAGACTTGAGGGCCCAAATGCTCTCTTTCTGTATTACAGGGATTCCTTGGTTTGTATGAAATTGGAATAAAGACAAAATAATTGCAAAAAATATTGCAAACAAAGGGTTCACTGCGATTCAGCAATTACCAAAATAAAACATAATGATACAAATACAGAAGATTAGAAGTTACTTGGAAACAGTCAATATAAATGGGCTTCCCATGCCCAAAGTCAACTTGAGACTCTTCCACTCTGTTCCTATTTCATCAGCACCCATACCAACCTATCACCATGTTCCTCAGAAATGCAAAATACAGAATAATACAAGCAGTAAAATTAGCAAAAATGTTTGAAACTAGCTACCCAAAACCAGATTGAGGTGACACTTAACTGCAAAGAGGAAGTGAAAGAGGAAATGGGGCAACTTTGGCTAAAAACTACCATTAATGTGTAAAAAATAAAGGAAGTACAGAAATGTAATTTTGCATTATCCATGTCTTTGTTAACTCTAGATTTGAGTCTTTGAACCCACCCTTGGTGGACAGTGGATAGCTCTGCTGCATCACAGCATCAGGGTCCCAGGTTCAATTCCCAGCTTGGGTCACGGTCTGTGTAGAGTTTGTACTTTCTCCCCGTGTCTGCCTGGGTTTGCTCCAGTTTCCTCCCATTGTCCAAAAGACGTGCTGGTTAGGTGCATTGGCTGTACTAAATTCTCCCTCAGTGTACCCAAACAGGCGTCAGAATGTGGGGATTTTCACAGTAACTTCATTGCAGTGTTAATGTAAACCAATTTGTGACACTAATAAATAAACTTTAACTTGATGGTAACATGGGCCGTCATGTTTTGTAACTCAATGGATTGCAAAGGAAATTTTGATTTGATTTGATTTATTATTGAGACATGCGTTAACGTACAGTGAAAAATATTGTTTTTTGCGCACTATACGGAGAAAACATACCATTCATAGAGAAAGAAAGGAGGCAATGTAGAATGTAGTGTTACAGTCGTAGCTAGGGTATAAAGAAAGATCAACTTAATATAAAGTGGGTCCATTCAAAAATTCAGCAGGAAAGAAGCTGTTCTTGAGCCGGTTGGTACGTGACCTCAGACTTTTGTATCTTTTTTTGCTCGACCGAAGAAGGTGGAAGAGAGAACGTCCGGGGTATGAGTTCTTTCTAGCTAGTTCTTTCTTCCAATCAGTCTAGTTTAGAATGAACTAGAAGTAGGTTCCAAACAGAGGCTTTTAACACGACAATGAGATCCATCTCAACTAGCCTGGGTGGAAGTCTTGCTCCCTCCACCTCACCCTACCCTTTCCATCAGGGCAGCTGCTTGTTTTCCATGGAAATAAAAATCCCAGTTGTTTCCATGACGTGACTGCTCCAGTTTTACCCCTCTGGGGGGGGGGGGGGGGGGGGGGGTGGAGTTGATACACACACTATCGGTTTACATTTGAACTCGCTTGTGTGTGGCTTTATTTGAAATATTTCCTTCTGCCCTGTGTCTGACTGAGAAGGAGCCGCGATGGTCGGATCAATTTGCGGGGGTGGGGGTCTATTCAGGTTTCCGAAATTGTTCGATTACGACACAGCCACCTGTGAGACTCTTGGTTCGATTCCAAAGCCGGGTCTCTGGAATGACGAGCAATAATCCCGTTTTTGGAAAGTCATCGCGAACAATAGGGTGGCAGCTGGGACCACTTACTTAGCACTAATTGCTGCATCAGCGTCTAACACACGGCAGAAAGCCATTGGGTGTTTCACCTGAGCAAGGTACCCAGAGAGCAGGACGGAGTGACTCATTAAGGCAGCTAAAATCAGGAGGGATTACCATCGTCATGACAGCAGTGGAAAAAGAAGTGTTTTGGTGCAACTCTCTGAGCTAAATGACTCTTTGCAAACAAATTAGCCTTGCAAACAAAATGGACACATACATCCAAGTAAAGACATAAGAACATAAGAACATAAGAAATAGGAGCAGGAGTAGGCCATCTGGCCCCTCGAGCCTGCCCCGCCATTCAATAAGATCATGGCTGATCTGTCGTGACTCAGCTCCACCTTCCCGCCCTCTCCCCATAACCCTCAATCCCTTCTCTTATCAAAGACCCATCAACCCGTTTCTTAAAAATATTTAGCGAGGCAGCCTCCACCACTTCAACGGGCAGAGAATTCCAGAGATTCACCACCCTTTGAGTGAAGAAGTTCCTCCTCAACTCTGTTCTAAACCGCCCCCCCTTTATCTTGAGGCTGTGCCCCCTAGTCCTACTGTCTTTTTTGAGCGGGAACAGTCTCTCCACCTCTATCCTATCCATCCCATTCATCATCTTATACGTCTCAATGAGATCTCCCCTCATTCTTCTAAACTCTAACGAGTACAAGCCTAGTTTATTCAGCCTCTCCTCATAGCTCAATCCCCTCAACTCCGGTATCAGCCGAGTAAACCTCCTCTGCACTCCCTCCAAGGCCAAAATATCCTTGCGCAGGTGCGGCGCCCAAAACTGCACACAGTACTCCAGCTGCGGCCTCACCAATGCCCTATACAGCTGCAGCAAGACCTCCCTACTTTTATATTCCACAAAATCAAGACACTTCTTCAAAACAAAGAAATATTTTTGATTTGATTTGATTTATTATTGTCACATGTATTAGTATATAGTGAAAAGTATTGTTTCTTGCGTGCTATACAAACAATGCATACCGTTCATAGAGAAGGAAAGGAAAGGGAGTTCAGAATGTGGTGTTGCAATCATAGCTAGGCTGTAGAGTAGGACTTACTTAATGCAAGGTAGGTCCATTCAAAAGTCTGATGGGAAGAAGCTGTTCTTGAGTCAGGTGGCACATGACCTCAGACTTTTGTATCTTTTTCCCGACGGAAGAAGGTAGAAGAGAGAATGCCCAGGGTGCACGGGGTCCTTAATTATGCTGGCTGCTTTGCCAAGGCTGTGGGAAGTGTAGACAGAATCAATGGCTGGGAGGTTGGTTTGCGTGATGGGACTGGGTTACATTCATGACCTTTTGTAGATTTTTGTAGCCTTGGACAGAGAAGGAGCCATACCGAGGCGTGATACAACCAGAAGGAATGCTTTCTATGGTGCATCTGTCAAAGTTGGTAAGAGTTGAGTGGACATGCCAAATTTGATTCGATTTAATTTGATTTAAAATTGTCACATGTATTAGCATACAGTGAAAAGTATTGTTTCTTACGTGTCGTACAGATAAAGCACACCGTTCATAGAGAAGGAAAGAAGAGGGTGTGGGATGTAGTATTATTGTCATTTCCTTGGTCTTCTGAGAAAGTAGAGGCATTGTTGGGCTCTCTTAACTACAGAGTCAGTGTGGGGCACAGGTTGTTGGTGATCTGGACACCCAAAAACTTGAAGCTTTCTTCAAAGTACTTTTGAAGTTGTATCATGATTTTATTGCGGGAGTTGCGAGAACTCATAATCAACAATTACGCCTGTTGTGGGTTCTCAAATTAATCTGGATACTTGACCCATGGCATCAATATTTTACTTGACAATGCTTCTTGCACTCAACTATTGGAGAACTAAGCATCTCGGATAATCATTCTGCATTTCACATACGAGCACACCCAAACTATTCCATGCAGAACTTGGCATGAATTACCCGCTCATTAGTACAAATGAGGAGTTCTCATGGCAATAATTCCGACAATTAGTTTTACTCTATAATCCTCTGGAACCAATTTTGGAACATTACTCTCTTGCTACTGTCGGTTGCCTCCTTGTTCTCAGTCTCTTTATAATTTCTATATCCTCTCTTGCGTGGGCACAGACCCAAGAAGGGCAATGGGTGGGACGTGCCCTCAAGATGGCCTTCTTTAGGTGTGAGCCTAGGCCAAAAACATTGGCCAGCCACTTGGCCAAGAGGGGCAACATACAGAAGCTTGATCCGATCCTCGACCTTCCCTACTCCTGCAATTTCAAATAGTATTCCTAATTTACCATTCCATACCATTGATTATCTACAAGGCAACTCCTCAGACTTGTCTCTTCTAAGGGTGGCACAGTGGGTTAGCACTGCAGCCTCACAGCGCCAGGGACCCGGGTTCGATTCCTCCCACTGTGAGGCTAACCACTGTGCCGCCCACAATAACTTATTGATATCAATATAGGTAGCATCCTTTAAATTTTGTTTGTTATACAGACCTTTTTAACATTCAATCACAAGATCATAGCAAGATGCACTTTTAAATAATTCTATTACTTGGAAATATAACATATTAAAATTGATTCCAATTATCAAAGTTAAGTTCCTAGCCCTGAAATGGCCAGTTATAACCATCCAATATCTCACTGTACAATGTGTAACAGAGATTTAGAAACACATTTGGAGAGAGAAAAAAAGAGAGGCATCAAACAAGTGGTTGGAAGGAAATATCTAATTGAAAACTGGACTCTCCAAGTGCCAAGGTGATTAACTTGTCTGCATGGGGTCAACAGAATGGGTGGATTAACAATCAGTAGAAACTCGTTACTGGGGAACAATGCACTCCCCAATCGAATCGATACCAAGTCAATTAACGATTATTGCGGGGGAGGGGGAACAGAAAATAAATGTCGAGAGGTCCAAACAGGTTTCTTAGTTATTTTCTATTCGGAAGTAATAGGAGAGGAATACAGGAGACGGTGTGAGTTCTATCCCCTCTTCCTTCTTGGTGAGCAAGTTAAAGACTTTTTCCTTATCGAAACGATGAGAAAGGCTTGATAGTGATTGCCTTGTTGCAAAAAAGAAGTGGCGTTTTCGATTCCTCGTCTTGTCCTACCTCCGCCCATCACGGCCAGAGGGAATAATCAAATGTTTATCTATCAAATCTTAACCAGATTGTTGTGAAGTAAGTAACAGTGGAAAGCCTAATCAAATACCCTAGCGGTGTATTACCCTTAGTATATCTATAAAATATCAATTTCTGAATGTAAAGTACACCTTTTCCCCGAAAGTTACTTTGGTGCAGTAGTAAATGTTGGCTTCCTTTTACACCCATGTAATCCCGCTGAAGGTTATCAGTAATGTTAATGACTAGTGGTTTATTGTAAACACCCGCAAACTTTAATTCAGGTCTTCCGTTATTATAATTGGCGATTGTTTTTCTCCCGGAAAGTTTTACTAGAAACTAGACTAGTTTTACAAGTTGTACTATTATGTTTTCAGGAAATGTTTCCCCTTCAGCTATGCCTTGTCCTATGTTTACTTTTTTCTATACACTTGAATATGTTGTAAGGTTTTTTTGTTTAAATATTTAAAAAGCTTTGGATTTTACTTTTTCGGCTTGCATCAATTTTACAAAAGGTGGGTCGTCGTCATCATCATCATAGCAAAATGCTTTTAAACTTTCTCCTCCCGCTCCTAAACGTTTAGCTATTGGGAGACCTGTGGGGTAATGGTAACGTTGCTGGACTCATCCCAGATAAACATAACATGGGGTTCAAATTCCGCTTTAGCACAGGGAGGTGTCTAATTTCCGTCAATAACCAATCTGGAATATAAAACTAGTCTCAGTCGTCATCAATTGTCATTCAAAAAAAACCCTATATGCTTTACTAATGTCCTTTAGGGAAGGAAATCTGCCATCCTTAATGGGTCAGATGTGGAGATGTTGAGTTGGTTTAGAATGGGCACAGTAAGAAGTTTCTCAACACCAGTTTAAAGTCCAAGTTTATTTGGCATCACAAGCTTTTGGAGTGCTGATCCTTCATCAGGTGCATGAGGTAAATTCATCACCTGATGGAGCAGAGTACCAAAAGCTCATTTTGAAATAAACCTGGGCTTTAACCTGGTGTTGAGACTCATTACTGTTACCTGGTCTGGCCTACATACGATTTCTGAAAGGTAGCAATGTGCTAGACTCTTGACTGTCCCCTGGAATGACCTCAGAAGCCACTCAGTTCAATGACAATTGGGAATAGACAGCCTTTTTAGTGACTTGTGGGACATGGGCATCACTGATTGGCTAGCATTCATGGCCCACCCATAGTTGTCCTTAAACCGAGTGGCTAGGCCATTTCAGAGGGCAATTGAGCCAACCATACTACTGTGGCTCTGAAGTTGTGTAGGGTAGACCAGGTTAGCACAGCAGACTTCCTTCCCTAGAGGAGTTGAGGAGGACCCAAGAAGTTGTGATTCTGTGGAATTCCCTGTTCCGTGAAGGAGTTGAGGTAACCTTGTTTTTAAGGCAAAGATTAATAAATTTTTGAACAGTAAAGGAATTGAGGGCTTGGGTAAGTGGAGCTGAGTCCATGAAAAGATCAGCCGTGATCTGATTGGTGGAGCAGGCTTGAGGGGCCAGATGGTCTATTCCTGCTCCAAGTTCTTGTGTTCTAAATTACATTAGAAAAACCCATCTGGTTCACTAACAATTGATAATGGTTTTGTGGTTCAGTAGATTCTTAATTCCAGATATTTTATTGAATTAAAATTCCACCATCTGCCACAATAGGATTTGAACCCAGGTTCCCCCAGAATAGTAGCTAAGTTTCTGGATTATAAGTCTAGTGATAATACCACTATGCTATCACCTCCACTTGGTGGCCCAGCCAATGATGCTGTCAACCCCTGAGGTGTGAGGGCCTCTTGAGTATTTTGGAAATGGCTGACTTCCCAGTGAGTAGAAGGAGCCTCTGACTTTTAACTGTATGGAAGAGGCTGTAAATTGGTGGCTTCCTCTACCTTCTGCTGTGGGAAGGGTCCCGTTGTAAGGAATCAAAAGAAAATGCTAAAAAATCTCAACGGGTCTGGCAGCGTCTATAAGGGAAAAGAGCTGATGTTTTGAGTCCAGGTGACCATTTGTCAAAGCTAAAAGGCATAAAGTGGGAAATATTTATACTGCAGGGGGAGGGGATGAAAGATGAGTCTTAACCACAAAAACTAGGGAAGGCTGCCAATGGTAGTCCATAAAGAATTGTAAGGAAACTGATTACTTCCTCTGAGCACAAGTCTTTATCCTTTGACCCTTGGTTCCAGTATTCAGAACAAACATTGTAGTGCTGGAACAGGCCCTTTGGCCCTTCAAGCCTGCACTGACCATGCTGCCCATCTAAACTAAAACCTTACCCTTCTGGAGACCATCTCCTTCTCCCTATCCTAGTCATATATTTGCCCAGATGCTCCTTAAAAGTCACTATTGTATCAATTTCCACCACTGTCTCTGGTAGCAAGTTCCAGGCACCCACCACCCTCTGTATATTTTAAAGTGCCTTATACATCTTTAAACCTTGCCCCCACACCTCAAATCTTTTTAAGGCAAGGATAAATACACTTTTGAACAGCAGAGGAATTGAGGGTTACGGCGAGTGGGCAGTAAGTGGAGCTGAGTCCACAAAGATCAGCCATGATTTTATTGAATGGCGGGAACAGGCTTGAGGGACCAGATGTCCTACTCCTGCTACAATGTATTCTTGTATTCTTAACCTATGCTCCCTAGTAATTAGACAAATTGTTTCTATTTCTTCACTAAACATTGTGTTGGTTTGAATATAATTGGCCTGTTGAGAGTAGTGTTGATGCTTCATGGGTGCATATTTTTGTAGACCATAGTCATTTTGGACTTTAACTTTTCTCTCTGAATACTGCTGAGATTGGTGGTACTTAATGCTCCAGTTTTAATCAAATAATTTAAAATGTGAAGAATTGAGACTTGGTGTGCTGAACTGAAACCACTTTGATCAAATGCACAATCCAAACACATAGAAACAGTGAAAGGCTTTTGGATAGTGAGTGGGGTGCAGCTGATTGTAGTGGCATTCTCTCTTTGGTCTCTTGTACTCCATTTAATGACTTTAAATTGCAGGTCGTATTCTGTGATTTTAATCTTGGGCTGTTAGCTAAGTATTCAAAAAAAACTTAAAATTAAACATTATTGACTTGCATTAACACAATCTGATGTTGGTTTATTGTCACGTGTGCAATGGAAAAGTATTGTTTCTTGCACACTATACAAAGTATATCTTTCGTGGAGAAGGAAAGGAGTGCAGAATGTAGTTAAGTCATAGCTAGGGTGTAGAGAAAGATTGACATAATGTGAGGTAAGGCCATTCAAATAGCAACAAGGAAGAAGTTCTTGAGTCAGTTGGGACACGATCTTGGACTTTTGCATTCTTTCCTGAAGGGAGAAGGTGGAAGAGAATGTCAAGGGTGTGTGGGGGGGGGGGGGGGGGGGGGGTCCTTAATTATGCTGGCTGCTTTGCCATGGCAATGGCAAGTGTGGACAGTAATGGATGGGAGGCTGGTTTGTGTGATGGACTGGGCTACATTCACAAACTTTTGTAGTTCCTTGTGGTTTTTGGGCAGAGCAGGAGCCCGTACCAAGCTGTGATATAACCAGAAAGCAACTTTCTGTGGTGCATCTGTAAAAAATCTGTTCTCCCTGTCTTTGCATGGGTTTCCTCCCACCGTCCAAAAGAAGTGCTGGTTAGATGCATTGGCCATGCTAGATTTTTCCCTCTTGTGTACCTGAACATGTGCTGAAGTGTGGTGACTAGGGGATTTTCACAGTAGCTTTGTGTTGCAGTGTTAATGTCAGTCTACTTGTGACCCTAAAAAATTAATGTGATAGGGTTGGGCAATAAATGCTGGCCAGCCAATGACACCCCCGTCCCATGAATGATTTTTTTTAAAAAAAGCACTTGGGGATGGGAACAGAAGAGGTTTTGAGGATATTGCCTAGGATGGGGTATTTCGGCTTTGAGACTGGATATAGAATTATAGATGTTCCAGTTTCCTCCTGTTTGGATTGTTCTCTTAGAAGGCAAAGGGGGACATAACTGGGATTTATTGATGATCTGGAACACTGTTCCCAATCATGGGTTGGGGGGGGGGGAAATAGTTTAGGGTAAGGGGCAGGATCCCCTGGATTAGAGGGGGGAATAATCACTAGGATGGTGGAATCTGAAATGCTCTGCCTGACAAGGTGGTGGAGGCTGGAATCTTGCAACAACCCAAACACATATTTGGATGAGCATGTCATTTCAAAGATATGTGATTAGTGTGCCTTTAGTGGTAGCTATTGTCAGACTTGCTGGACTGAGAATCTTTTTCTGCACTCTGGTTCTGCACCTTCTTCCTGCTATGAACAATAATTCTTCTCCCCTGCCCCACTGTGTTTAGTTAGCCATCTCTTCAAATTCATCAATGCCAGTTTGGTAAGGAGTGTTTTTCCTGAATTGCTACCCTCTATTTATAATCAACATTTGTCTGAGATCCTGTACTGATCATCCAGTGTACCAGTGGGCTATAAACAACTTTGTTTTATTATTCAAAGGTCTACTGAGAATGATTTACACAGATTGAGCCAGACTTGAATAAAGCAAATAATGAGGCAGCAGTGTGGTCCCAAAATGTACTTTCTTCTGCTTGCTGTATATATGGCTATTGGTAAGTATTTAGTGACTTGCTTGGTTAATGTTGCAGTCTCTGTCAAATGGCCTCAAGATTTGGGCACATTAAGCCTTCCTAAAAGGAATGCAGTTTATTGTCCTTCAGAAGCTTTGAAGTATAGAATCTGCTTTTTTCACAAGTCGTGCATAAAGGTGCTCTTCAAACTCCCAACTTTGACCTTCTTTTCCATCTACTAAAATGACTTATCCTCCATATTCCCAGCCAAACTTGGTGAGGGATCTCATTAGCTTTTTATACCATCCAGCCAGAGGCTGATCATAGCTTCCTTCTGCACTGCAGAGATTCTATTTGGCCCATGAAGTTGGCACCAACCAGAATCCCACTAAGACCATAATTGACATTTAGCCTATTAATACCCCTGACACTAAAGGGGGCAATTTGGCATGGCCAATCAACCTAATCTGGTCATCTGTGGACTGTGGGAGGAAATTGTAAAGACATGGGGAGAACACACAAACTCCATACAGTCTCCAAAGGCTGGAATTGAACCTGGGTCCCTGGTGCTGAGGCAGCAGTGCTAACCACTTTGTCACCATACTGCTCCCTGTAAGCTAGTGTAACTCCACTATTCAGAGGCAGAAAGTAGGAAACTAGAGACCAGTTAACATCTATAATTGGGAAACATTAGAATCCATTAAGGAAGTAGTAATGAGATATTTGGAAAGTCAAAACAGTCCATCAGTCAGCATGGTTTTATGAAGGATAAATGTTTGAATTTGCTAGAGTTCTTTTAAAGATGTAGCAAGCAAAGTAGATAATGGTGGTCCTGTAGATGTAGGGTATATGGACTTTTAAAGGCATTTGATGAGATGCTGTACACAGGTGAAATTCCACAGGGTTGGGGTAATATACTCTTGGATATACTCTTGCCTAACCAAGTGGGAATCAATAGGTATTTTCTGGTTAGCAAGCTATTAATCAGTGGTGTGCCACTGGGTTCAGCCCTGTGGGTTTGAGGGGGGTGGGTGTAGAAAAGAGAAGGAAATGTAACAATTTCCAATAACTTGGATGCAGGATAGAATATAGCTAAATTTGTAGATGACATTAAAATAGGTGGGAAAGCAGTTGCAGAAGAGATTAAAATGGGATATGGACAGGTTAGATGAATTAACCAAATTTTGACAATGGAATTTAACGAGTAAAGTTGGCTGCTTTGGTCAGAAGAAAAATGGCAACTTATCGAAATGAATGAGGAACTTCAGAATGCTTTGTAGAGGGATCAGGGTGTCCTTGTACACAAATAGCAGAAAACCTGCATGCAGGTGCAGTACGCAATAAGGAAGGCAAATGGAAGTGCTGTTGCAACTGAGGCACTATTTTTAAAGTCTTAGTGTTACATGTAGGCTTACATTAACACTGCAATGAAATTACTGTGAAAATCCCCTAATCACCACACTCCAGTGCTTGCTTGGGTTGACAGAATTTAGCACAGCCAGTGCACCCAACTGACATGTCTTTCAGACTGTGGGAGGAAACTGGAACACCCACAGGGAAGCATGCAGACACAATGTGCAGACTCCACGCACAATCGCCACCAGTTACTGGTGAGACTGCATTTGAGTACTGTGTGCAGTCTTGGTCACTTTACTTGAAGAACGTAAATGCATTGGAAACAGTTCACTAGTTTGCTTCCAGAGATGACAGACTTGTAAAGAAGAGCTGTTGATCAGTTAAGCCTACACTTGCTGGAGTTTAGAAAAGTATGAACCAATTTGAGGTATGTAAGGGGAATGACAGGGTTGTCATGGAGCAGATGTTCCCCCTTGTTGGATGTTCTAGAATAAGGTCATAGTTTCAGGCTTGGGGGTGGCAGATTAAAAATGGATGAGGTGGAATTATTTCATTTAAAGGGTCATGAATCTCTGGAATTTTCAACTCGAGTGTGGTGTGTGCTGGAATGCAAATTTGGGGAGATGTATAGATTTTAATTAGTTGATCCATTGTGGAGAATGGACAGGAAAGGAGATGAAATTAGCCATGGTCACATTGAATGACAGAGCAGGCCTCAGGGGCTAAATTGATGTTCTCCCCATTGGGTTGACAGTGGTTAGCACTGCTGCCTCAGTACCAGAGACCCAGGTACAATTTGGGCTTCAGGTCACTGGAGTTTGCATGTTCTCCCTGTGTCTGTGTGGATTTCCTCTAGGCTTCAGTTTCCTCCCACACTCCAACTGGCCATGCTAACTTGCCCCTTAGTGTTTTTGGTGGGGGGGGGGGGGGCAGGGGCAGTGGTAGCAGAGCAAATATCTAGGGTTATGGGTTAGGACTTGGGTCAGATGTTTGGTGCAGGCTAGATGGATCAAATGGCCTTGGTGCTCTAAGGAATCTGATATTCTAGATTCCTGAAGGACTTAGTTGTCTTTCTAAACCACTCAATCTCTCTTTGCCAATTTGAGCATCATGTTTATTCATAAATGAATCATTTGACCTGTTGGTCTTTTCTATTTAAGTTTCTCAGGAATGAGTTTTTAGATTATTACTGCAGTCTCTTTTTTTCTTTCTAGGAGGTCTCCTTGGAGTCCCAGTGGGTGAGCACCATTTAGGTCAATTGTCTGTGAATACTCCAGTTAAGATGCACACTCTAAAGGAGCAGACATTGCCTTCCATCATATCTGCACTGAGTGTGATGTCAACTCCAGAACATGCATTCATTCCATTCACATCAAGAGATGATGATGGGACACAAGGGATTCAACTTGCTGGCAAATCTCTAGCTGGAAGTATTGATGACAATGGTGGTGGAGTAATGGGAACAAGCACTGCATCTGGAAAAGAGAAAGCATCCACTTCTAGCAAGTATTCACTTCATGACTTGGTGTCTACACAACCAACAGAAATGGTATCAGACCACTTTGGCAAACGTATAATTGACATGAGGGTAAAATCTTTGGATTTGGGATCTGCAAATCCATTTTTACCTGAGCCTGAAGTCTCCAGTGAAGATGAGGATCCATCTTGGTACAGTGAGGTGACCACTCCTATAGCTACATTTTCAAAGCAGCCTCCATTATCTACTGTAAAAATCAAGCTGCAAATTTCATCGTTTAATCATACCCATCCATTTGAGGAAACAGAGTTGCATACCTTGTCTTCAGAAGTTGCTGAATCTGGGTCTTTCAAACCAACATCAGTCGACCAAGTAATTGAGACACAATCAGGATCTGTGTTGTCTGAAACTATTTCAACACACCAGGCATTCGGTGCAGAATCCGATGTTGCTGTGTATTTGGAAACTAATGCAACCAGTTTCAGTTCAGATGTATTTAAACAGCCCACTACATCTTGGTCTTCTGGGTCACCCAGTGGTTCAAAGGACAGCTGGCAATTGCCAGATGTTCTGGAGGGTGAATATTCAGTTCCTCCTTCTGTTGGGATGTCAAATGTTTCTGAAGATGTATATTCCACAGCTGCCTCATCTATTGGGACCAACTGGTTTCCAGATGCTTCTGAAGATGTGTACTCCACAGCTGCCTCATCCACAGCTGCCTCATCTATTGGGACCAACTGGCTTCCAGATGCTTCTGAAGATGTGCACTCCACAGCTGCCTCATCCACAGCTGCCTCATCTATTGGGACCAACTGGCTTCCAGATGCTTCTGAAGATGTGTACTCCACAGCTGCCTCATCCACAGCTGCCTCATCTATTGGGACCAACTGGCTTCCAGATGCTTCTGAAGATGTGTACTCCACAGCTGCCTCATCCACAGCTGCCTTGTCTATTGGGACCAACTGGCTTCCAGATGCTTCTGAAGACATGTATTCCACAGCTGCCTCATCTATTGGGACCAACTGGTTTCCAGATGCTTCTGAAGATGTGTACTCCACAGCTGCCTCATCTATTGGGACCAACTGGTTTCCAGATGCTTCTGAAGATGTGTACTCCACAGCTGCCTCATCTATTGGGACCAACTGGTTTCCAGATGCTTCTGAAGATGTGCACTCCACAGCTGCCTCATCCACAGCTGCCTCATCTATTGGGACCAACTGGCTTCCAGATGCTTCTGAAGATGTGTACTCCACAGCTGCCTCATCCACAGCTGCCTCATCTATTGGGACCAACTGGTTTCCAGATGCTTCTGAAGATGTGCACTCCACAGCTGCCTCATCCACAGCTGCCTCATCTATTGGGACCAACTGGCTTCCAGATGCTTCTGAAGATGTGTACTCCACAGCTGCCTCATCCACAGCTGCCTCATCTATTGGGACCAACTGGTTTCCAGATGCTTCTGAAGATGTGTACTCCACAGCTGCCTCATCCACAGCTGCCTCATCTATTGGGACCAACTGGTTTCCAGATGCTTCTGAAGATGTGTACTCCACAGCTGCCTCATCCACAGCTGCCTTGTCTATTGGGACCAACTGGCTTCCAGATGCTTCTGAAGACATGTATTCCACAGCTGCCTCATCTATTGGGACCAACTGGTTTCCAGATGCTTCTGAAGATGTGTACTCCACAGCTGCCTCATCCACAGCTGCCTCATCTATTGGGACCAACTGGCTTCCAGATGCTTCTGAAGACATGTATTCCACAGCTGCCTCATCTATTGGGACCAACTGGTTTCCAGATGCTTCTGAAGATGTGTACTCCACAGCTGCCTCATCCACAGCTGCCTCATCTATTGGGACCAACTGGCTTCCAGATGCTTCTGACCTCATCCACAGCTGCCTCATCTATTGGGACCAACTGGTTTCCAGATGCTTCTGAAGATGTGTACTCCACAGCTGCCTCATCCACAGCTGCCTCATCTATTGGGACCAACTGGTTTCCAGATGCTTCTGAAGATGTGTACTCCACAGCTGCCTCATCCACAGCTGCCTTGTCTATTGGGACCAACTGGCTTCCAGATGCTTCTGAAGACATGTATTCCACAGCTGCCTCATCTATTGGGACCAACTGGTTTCCAGATGCTTCTGAAGATGTGTACTCCACAGCTGCCTCATCTATTGGGACCAACTGGCTTCCAGATGCTTCTGAAGACATGTATTCCACAGCTGCCTCATCTATTGGGACCAACTGGTTTCCAGATGCTTCTGAAGATGTGTACTCCACAGCTGCCTCATCCACAGCTGCCTCATCTATTGGGACCAACGGGTTTCCAGGTGCTTCTGAAGATGTGTACTCTGCAAGTATAGCTACTGATTGGCCATCTTATACCTCTGGAGCAGAATTTTCCATGGCACATTCTCAAACAATTGTGGATGAGTTTGCCACCACTAATGGATCAGAGTATTACTCCACAATTTCATCTCTTCCCAATTTTCAGCCCAGTGCTTTTGAAGCACTGTCATCTGCTCCAAGCATTTTTGAGGAACTGTCTGCTTTAGATAGTACAAGCTATCAGGATCATCCTACCAGTTCACCAACTAATGGCATCTACACTCAACCAAATGTGTCAGAGATGCAGCTTTCCATGATTACTACTGTTGTGTCAACCCTCAGTTTTGCAATGCCGTTGACTCATTCCCCTATTGGACAGACTGATCCCCTGCTATTGCAGTTTGAAATCCTGGACAGAGCCTATACAGACTCATTGAATGATAGCTCATCAGAAGCCTACCAAGAGCTAGAGACTCTTGTGAAAGAAACTGTAAGTATAAAGGTTCCTTTTCTTTATTGGTTTGCCAAAGTCCATTGAGTGTAACTCAAATTTGCCCAAACCTCTTGAATGTTCAGGTGTTCTTTTGTCACATGATGAAATGCTTGAAGTTGGAATGAGTACAGTTGGCTGCTGCTTGTTACAAGATGTGCCAACAGCTTGAATAGTGTAACTTCCTGCACCAATACATAGACCTCTTAGCCATTAACATGGGGCATTGGACTGTGGTTGGTTGCTTGCAAAGATGCTGCCAGTTAATAATTGTACCAAATGCATGGTGGGTGATTGGGTGGGCTATTTTTATTCTCTAAAAGGAACTGGATAAATGCTGGCAAAAAGAACAGGAGCAAGGTCACTTGGTGGTGGGGGAGGGTGAAGGATCTAAATGTCCACTTCATGTAAAAGTGGGCATGATGGGCAAAATGGCCTTGACTGAGCTAATAGACTGGATGCAGATTCCTGTATATCAGATGGAGTAATTCATTTCAACTTCTGCCATTCATTTTGATCATGGCTGATCATATTCAATATCTAACCCCTCCCCCACACATCCCTTTAACCCCAAGGGCTATACATAATTTCTTCTTGAAATTACAATGTTTTGGCCTCAGCTGTTTTCTGTGGGAGTGAATTCCACACATTCACCACCCTCTGGGTGAAGAAATTTCTCCTCACCCCTTCTAAAAAGTTTGCCCCATATCCTCAAACTATGACCCTTTAGTTCTGGACTCTTCCTCCTCTCACTCCCCCACCTGCCATCAAACATTCATTCTGAATTTAACCCTGTTTAAAATTAAATTTATTTCCCCTGTAAATGCCAGTGAATATGATTTACCCACAAGTCTTCCCTCATATGCCAGACCTGCCATCTTGGGTCTGCCTAGTAAACCTTTGCTGTACTCTCTCTGTAGCAATGACATCCTCCCTCAAATAAGGACACCAAAACTGCACACTACTCCAGATGTGACCCCACCAACACCCTGTAGAATTGAAGCAATCTTTTGGGGGGAGGAGGAGGAGATCAGAATTGCAACCAAGACCCTAATGTGAAGTAGTCCCAGATGACCATCTCTTCCCCATTGGGGGAGGGGGAGAGCTGACTAGTGGTGATTTAACCTGAGGGTCACCACATCTCAGATGAGGGGCAAGGTTGAGGAGGTGGGGCCTTCAAGAAGAACCTTAGCTGGTATGGGAATTGAATCTGTGCTGTTAGCATCACTGAGCTGTCTAGCTGATCAAATTACTTCAGTGTTCTGTTAAGCACGATGGCATCTTTATGTAGCCAAATGGACACAATTGGCTTGATGACAGAAGCCAGAGGGTAGCTGTAAAGGGTTGTTTTTCAAACTGGAGACCTGGGACCAGTGGTGTGCCTCACAGATTGGTGCTGGGTCCACCATTTGTCACATTGATTTTTTTTTTGATCATTTTAAAAGGCATGCTTAGTAAGTTTACAGATGACACCAATCTTGGTGGCATAGTGGACAGTGAAGAAGGTTTGAGGATTGCAACAGGATCTTGATCAATTGGGCCAGTGGGCTGATGAATGGCAGATGACGTTAATTTAGACAAATGCAGTGATGCATTTTGGTAGATTGAACCAGGGCAGGACTTACTCAGTTAACAGGGCACTGAGGAGTATTATAGAACAGATTCAGGGGTACATGTTTATAACTCCTGGAAAGTGGAGTCACAGGATGAAGGCATTCAGCATGCTTAGTTTCATTGGTCAGAACACTGAATACAGGAGTTGGAATGTTGTCTTGAAGTTGTACAATATGTTGGTAAGGTCACTGGAATACAGTGTATAGTTCTGGTCAGCCTTTTATAGAAGGCTAGAAAGTAAATCTTTCCTGCATTCTAGGATGCTACTGGGACTTGATGGTTTATTATAAGGAGAGGTGGATAGACTGGAGCTTTTTTCCTCTGGAGAGTAGGAGGCTTGGGGGTGACCTTGGAGGTCTATGGGCATAGATGAGCTAGTCAATATCCTTTCCCAAAAGTAGCCTAGGTTTAAAGTGAGGGGAGAGATGCAAATGAGCTCAGAAGGTGGTGAGTGTCCTGAGCTGCCAGAGGTAGTAGAGATGGGTACAATTGTCTTGAAGCTTAGACAGTTACATGAGTAAGATGAGCATAGAGGGATATGGGCCAAATGTGGGTAATTGGGACTACAATTTTTTGGCTTGACAACAAAAGGGTGCCATGGACAAGTTGAGCCATGGGGCTTGTTTCCATGATGTAAACATCTGACTCTTAATTCTTTGCTGTTCTTGCAGCTGGGGCCTCTGTTTTATGCTCGCTATGGAGACAGCTTTCTTAGAACCAAGATTCTTAGTTTTGCGTGAGTAGAATTGCTTTTGTGTTTCTTGTTAAATGTGGATCAATCTGAATGCAAAAGACTTGCAGCCGCATGGCATCAATTTGATATACTTTGGCTACGAGCAGATTTGTTTCTTTAATTTTTATTTTCAAAAATGAGTGCCCAATATAGAAGTTGCTAGCTTGTACAGTGAAGATAGTCTTCCAATTGGTACAACCAAGGTCACTTGGCCTTTCACCTAAACACTACTGTCAATTAAACCAGTGAAATCTCCTTAAATTGTCTAACATGCTGTACTATGCATTTGATTTTCCACATACCTTAAAACTTAGTCAGGCCTAGAGGCACAAGTTGGTCCCTTTCTCTCAGCCTCCTGTGGCAGCCTGGCTTGTATAAGGTGAGGATGATGCTAAATTCAATCCCTAGACTGACCTTCCTTGAGGAATGAGATGGGGACAATATAATTTTAAGCTGCTAAAACTCTCAATTTTAAGAGGTGGGTTGTTGTCGTTGAGATGGCATTGGGTGATGTACAAATTGTGGTATTAATTGTTGAGGAGATTAACTGATCTACAATCTTTGAGAATTAAGAACATTGCACAGGTCATTCAACCCCTTCAGTGGCTGATCTGATTATGGCCCTAATTTCACTTTCATACCTGTTCACTACTCCAGTTCTTAAAGGCAGGAGATGGCCTAGTGATATTACCACTAGATTATTAATTCAAACTCTGCAAAAAAAAAAAGTTCTGGGGACCCAGGTTCAAATCCTGTCAAGGCGGGTGTTGGAATTTGAGTTCAATCCACCCACCCAGTCCCATGAATGAAAAAAAATCCCCTTGTCAATCAATCTGTAACTCTTGCAATGATGCAACTCCCTGGGGAGAATGTCAAAACAATGACTTCCAAAAATAATTTTACTATTTGTTTGTGGGACATGGGTGTTGCTGACTGGCCAGCATTTATTGCCCATCCCTGGTTGCCTGAGAGCTGTTGAGTCAACCACATTGCTGTGGCTCAATTACATGCCAGACTGAATAAGGAAGGTGGATTTCCTTCCCTGAAGGACATTAGTGAACTAGATCAGTTTTCCCCAACAATTTGGCAATGGTTTCATGAATTCCAGTTTTAGTGAATTCAAATGTCACCATCTGCTGTGGCAGGATTTGAATCCCAGTCCCCAGAACATTGAGTTTCTGGATTAATGGTCTAGTGATGATACCACTGGACCATTGCCTCTGAGCATCTGCCCTGTCCAGCTCCCTTGGAATCGTTGCTTGACAGTTCAAACTTACCTCAAGACAAATCCTTCAATTCCCAGGATTGCCTTAGAGGCTCTGCAGCCTTGCTTCCAATGCAAATGTGTGGTGGCTGCTTGTCCTAGTCTCGATGCTTTCTGATGTCCTCTATCCAGACTACTGAACAATGCCATTATTCATCAATGGTGAGAGGTTACTCAGCATGATGCACCCATCTTGGAGAGAGAAACCTTTTATGGTGGATGGAAGGGGATCTAGAGACTTTTAGTTCAAGCTCTAAGGCATTGCATTCATGTTTTTATTATACTTGACTATGAAGTTACTTAGTCTTTTGTCTTTCAGTCACATTGATAAATGAGCACCTTGCTATTTGAGAAAATGGATCACCTGCTTATTCAATGTTAAATCTGAAAGGTGCATGTTGCTAAGATATTTATGGGGTTATAATTCCTATTGCCTCGGGCCTACATTTGACAAGAACTGGAGACTTTGCCAAAAAAGTGCTTTATTACAAAGCCAAGCAGTAAAGATGTCTTGTGGATAAACTCCTGTTGAGCTGTTTGTCATGTTATGCAGGAATGGGTCGGTTAAAGTGGAGAGTGAAGTGATGTTCCAGGAGCACGCTGTGCTTCCAAGTAGTTCTGATATAGTTCGAACAGTGCTCACACACGTGTACCGCACAGATCCAATTGCAACAGCCTTGGAAATCAATGCCAGCTCTATTGTTTGCAATGGTGAGTGTTTTTAACTATTCTCATTCTTATCTTTTTAAGGTACACTTAGGAATCATAGAATCCTTTATTATGGAGAAGGAGGCCATTCAGCCCATTGATTCTACATTACCCAGGCTCTCTTCCCTCTTGTTTTCCCTATTAATCCCCTGACAGGGTTAATTTAGAAGTAAGGTACATGTTGAAGTATGCTTGGCTCAATAATAGGGTAGCTATTGAACTGTTTTCTTTCATGGGATGTGGGTGTCACTGTCACTGTTAAGGCCAGCATTGAGTGACGTCAGATTCTTGGCTAAGATCAAGTGTAGTATCGACACGCTGTGCTTGGTTGAAGTCATTAGGTTACATTTCAGCTTCATTTGAAGCAATTTTTTTTTCAAGTGGCAACTCCACCTTTGGGCTAAGATGCAAATAAGATCAAGCCTTGGAGGAGCTACACCTACTCCAATCAGCTTGGATCCTGTACGTAAGAACATAAGAAATAGGAGCAGGAGTAGGCCAACTAGCCCTTCGAGCCTGCCCCGCCATTCAGTAAGATCATGGATCAAGCCCAAGACAGGTAGTGAGAGCCCTGTCTTGTCAGCTTGGATCAGGAATGTCCCAACTTGTTGGGACTCTGAATTGGATTTAATTTGACTTGATTGGAATAAAGTAAACAAAAAAAATTATTTGAGCCATAATTGCCCTTGTTGTCTTGTCTGTCCATTTTAGTGGTTAAGAGTCAACCATATTGCTATGAGTTTTGCACTGCCAGCTCTCTATTCCCACCATCCCCACTAACAGTTCTGATATAGTGCACCCATTTAGATGCATTGTGCTGTGTTCTTGACCCTGTTTTGTTTGAATTAATCTGCCTTTCCACTTTGGAAGAGCTTAGAGTTCTTATCTGATTTTAATGTTTCAGGTTACAGTCTAGCAAACCTGGAATCTGAGAGAATTCTCATTGAATTCACCGCTTTGAGCACAGGGCTTGGTCCCTGGTCTGACGAGGCAACGTTTTACCAAGAATTGCTTCAGCAGCTGAGTAGTTGGGTATGTATTATGGAAATTAAGTTGAAGCAATTATGGCAGGCAGCTCTCGTCAGCAAGAATGGAAAATGCTTGTGTGCAGATCAGGCCTGGGTGAGGTCAGCAGTTGCCTGTTCAGAGAAGTGACTAATCTAACCTTGAGTAAATTTCTTTAATATTGTTTCTGGCCAGCAATGACCCAAAAACATGTATTTAAAAAAAAAGGTAATGTTATGCAAATGATGGATTAGGTTTCCTATGGATAAAGGACAAAGCTGCTATGATTGGACTATATGTAAATTAAGAATTAGGATTCAATAAACTAAACTAATCACCTGTATGAATCAACAACATCAGCAGTGTATCCCACTGTTTTTCTATTGCACAATAATAAAGCTTGGAGGATTGAGTACTCCTTGTCCATCGTGTTGTTTGTACCCAAGTTGACTACAGCATCTGCACCAAATATCTGGGGAATTTAAAATTTGTCCCAATCTGATGGTTCATAACATTTGCGGGGCGGGGGGGGGGATGGTAAATGCTGAATTAGTGTAAATTACTACAAAGTAGGACCTGGCTCTAATAATCCTTACCAAGGCTAACACTCCTGGCAAAACTTGCACATTTTAAGTTTGGCCAAGTTTTTGGTATGATTTGATTCTCCGTTGTCATGTCCTTGTGTAAGCTTTGCTGGCAAGGCCAATAGTTAATGCTCCTCCTTGATGCAACTCCAAGAGCTCATGGGATGCTTTGAAGGAAGTGTTGATCACATTTGTCTGATGTTAGTCAGACCCTTCGAACTCAATTTAATGGTACCAACTGGAAGAGCTGAATTCAGGTTCTCGACTGCCATGGAGGGATTTATATAAAAATATTTGACTAAAGTGTGACAGTCTTGATGTTAACTGATGCACCATTGCTTTACCATGATTGTTCAGTCAGGTGATTGGGTTACTGCTCTAAAAATGACCAATATCCTACTTGGTTTACCTCTAGGTATCTTGGGACAACTGACACATCTGGTCTACAGTGACTCTCTCAGCTATTAGCCTACTACCATTCCTTTGTCTTCAGAATTTGAATTTAGTAAACTATATCTGGAATTAAGAATCTAATCACTATAAAATGATAGGGGGGGAGAAACCCATCTGGCTCAGTAACATATTTAAGGGAAGGAATTGCCATCCTTGCCTGGTCTGGCCTACATGTGACTTCAGATGTGTTTGACTCAACTGCTCTCCATAATAACTTTGCAAGCCATGCCTTCTCAAGGGTATCTCCACTTGGGCATCACTGGCTGGGCCAGCATTTATTGCCCATGATCCATAAATAAAAGCCCACTTGCCTATTTAAATATGCAGGTGGTTTCTCCTGTTGAATTCTGCTTTTAAAAAGGTTATATATTTGTAACACTTTCCTGTGTGTCTGCTTTTAACTTTTATCTTTTGAAGGTTGTGGAAACCCTGGAGGAAAAGTACCCTGTCCAAGAATTTAATATTGGAAGAGTCATGTGAGTGTTTCCAAATGGAGCAAGAATAGTTTTGCCCAGGTAGCAACTAAAAGCTATCTAGGTTATTGGTCACAAGTAGGCTTACATTAACACTGCAATGCAGTTACTGAAAATACTAGTTGCCACAGTTCAGCATTTGTTCAGGTAACAGAGGGAGAATTTAGCAAGGCCAATGCACCTAAACAGGATGTCTTTCAGACTGTGAGGAGCACCCAGAGGAAATCCATGCAGACTCTGTGCAGTGACCAAGCCAGAAATTGAACTTGGGTCCCTGGCACTAAAGCAGCAGTGTTAGCCACTGTGCCCACCATGCTGCCACATTACTGTTTTGACAAATAGAATCTGAGGGCCCCTTATAGCATCTGCAATCCTCAATTGCCTGGTTTTTTTTTGCCACTTTGTAAATTACACAAACTGATAAGAAATGTCTCATTGCAGAGTATAGGATGGAATGTAACTTGATCAGAAACTTCTGATAAAATTTGCACACGTTGTGGGTTGACTTTAAAGATTGGGAGTACAGGAATGTGAGGCAGGGGTAGGCAATTCTGCCCCCCTCAGCCTCTTACGCCATTCAATAAGATCATGGCTGATTTAGCTCTACTCCTCTTTCCTATCAGTTCTCCATTACACTTTACTTCTCCATTACAAACAAAAGTCTGTCCAACTTCAATTTAGTCAATATCCCAACATCCATTGGATTGAATTCACAAACCTTTGAAAGGTGTAATTTCTCCTTTTCAGATCTGTTACTTGTCCTAAAAAAAAAATCTAAGATCCTCCATAGGTGATATCCATTGAACACTGTACAATTTGATGTGGTGGCTAAAATAGCTAGCTCTTCATGGGATCATATTGCAAGAGAGAGCCTTGAGGCCCATTGAGTCTGACCTTCTCCCTAAACCCCTTTACCCATTTCCTCCAATGTTATGCCAAGTGCTCATCCAGGTACCCCTGATTTGAGGCAACCCTCTGCCAACCTCCCCAGGCAGCACATTCCAGCCACCACTCTGGGCAGATTCCTCACATTCCACCCACCCTCCTGCCTCTCACCATGAACTTGTGCCCCCTTGTGATGATCCTTTTTGATTTATTGTCACATTATTAGCTTACAGTGAAAAGTATTTCTTGTGCACTATACAAACAAAGCATACCATTCATGGAGAAGGAAAGAGAATGTAGTGTTAATCAGTGAGTGTAGAGACAGATCAACTTAATGTGAGGTAGTTCCATTCAAAAGTCTGGCAGCAGGGAAGAAGCTGTTCTTGAGTTGGTTGGTATGTGGTATCAGACCTTTCCATGTTTTCTTCTGATAAGAGAATATCCAGGGTGTGTGGGATCCTTGAACATGCTGGATGCTTATCCAAGGTAGTGGGAAGTGTACACAATAGGTGGGAGGCTTGTGTGCATGATGGATTGGACTGCATTCCTGACTTTTTTGTAGTTCCTTCTGGTCTTGAGCAGGAGCCATAACCAAGCTGTGATACAACCACAATGCTTTCTATGGTGAGAGTCATAGCTGACATGCCAAATTTCCTTAATTTTCTGAGAGCGTAGAGGTGATGGTAGCTTTTCTTAGTGTTTGCGTAGGGGACCAGGACAGGTTATTGACTCAGACATCTCAAAACCTGAAGCTCTTGCCCATATCTACTTCAACCCCATTGATGTAGAAATGGTCATGTTCTCCTTTACATTTCCTGAAGTTGGTCTCCTTTTGTTTTGTTGACACTGAGAAATTATTGTTGCCACATCAGTTCACCAGATCCCTTTCAACTCAAGGGGACAACTGCTCCTTATCCAGTCTGTCCACATCCATTAGATCACCCTCCCTTCTCTAAAAAGAATCTGGTTCACCATGGGATGGTGCTAGTACCAGGTTTATAAAATGCTAAAATCTTTGAGCATGCTGGTTAGGTGTATTAGCCATGATAAATCTTCCCTCAGTTATGCAGGAGTGTGGCAACTGGGGGATTTTCAGTGTTAATATAAGCCTACTTGTGACAAACTTGCAACTAATGCTTGCAAAAAAACCTGAGTATCAAAGTTTGGGTTGATGGACCAGCAAATGTTTGGTCATAGTTGAGGTCAGCTTGTTTCATTTTCAAATTCCAAATGCACTGTAACATTGTACACCATTTATTCAAATCTTTTACCATATTTACACAGATGTCCTAATGTGGTGGTACATGAGTTGTCATGGATTACAAATTCCAAGTTTACTTGATCACTATCAGTTCAGACAAGAATGAAGTTGTATTAACTATCTTGCTTACAGACGTATCCAAGGAGATGTCAATATCCAGGGGATAGCACATTTGATTACACCTGTACATGTCAACAAAGAAGTGTTGCTACTGCTCAACAATCTTGTTGATAAGTTTGTGGACCTGAGGTCACTGAAAGTGAATGGTAAGTTTGGTGATTTGACCCAACTCGTAAATTCTGAGGCTTCACTTTTTAATTTTGCATCATAAATGTACTTGATGTTAATTGTTACAAAAAATACATAGGAACTAGAGTAAGGCATCTGTCATTCAACATGATCAAGGCTGAGTAGACACTTCAATGCCTTTTAGGTGATGGTATTGTCATTGGGCTAATCTAGAGGTGCAGCATCATGCTCTTGATTCAAATCTCATCATAGATGGTGAAATGTAAATGTAATAAAATTGGAATGAAGTCTCAAGCTGACCATGAAAGATTGAAATAAATATCAGGAAGGACTTATTTTCAGCCCTGTGATTTGAAGAGTGGGCCACAACATTAAGGGACTGGGTGCCACCAAGGATCACCATGCTACAGATGGCAGAGCATAATGTGTTGTATTTGAAGGTTGGTGGGGTAGATGGCAAGGGCAAGATTACTTTGTGGTTCTAGGGAAGGGGTGAGGGTGGAAGAGTGGGAAATTGATCAACATAATTGAGAACTTGAAGTTCTAGCAGGCCATGGGGGCAGAAAGTACAAAACAGCCTGGGTAACAGGCCCTTTGGCCCAACGAGCCCATGCTGCTATTTTAACATTACGAGTTCCCCCTCCATCCATGACCCTTGTCTATGCTTATGGCATTCCACATTGAGGGAAGACTAATTTAGGAACAATTTATTTCACCAGTCAGCCTAATAGCACATCTTTGGGGTGTGGGAGGAAACCAGAGCACCCGGAGAAAACCCGTGCAAGCACGGGGAGAATGTGCAAACTCCCACAGACATTGGCCCAATCCATGTGTCTGCACAGCAAACAGTGATAGTCACTGAGCTGTTGCCCAGCATCAGGTCCAGTTTAAGTGCACACTAATGACATGAAGTACTAGGCTATTCTCAAAACAGCCAAGAGCAGCCCTTGTACAACCCATCGTGTGTATGCCCCTTGTTGGACAACAAGGTGGACTGAAGCACCTGTGAATTAAGGGGAAAAACATCAGTATCATCCCCATCCTTGTACATTACCAGGGATGTCCCAAGGCTACTGAACCTTATTTAAAACAATCTCCTATATCCCTCCATCTCCAACCCGCTCATGTGGTTGTCTAAGTAACTCTAAACAACTCCAGAATGCCTGCCTCCACCACCTTGCTTGGCAGAGCATGCCATACCCCACTACCCTCTGGAAAAACCTCCCTCTAACATCCAAATTATACCTTGCCCTCCTCACCCTAAGCCCATGGCCCCTTGTAATGTGCATTTCCAACATTAAAAAAAACAAAAAGCTTACCACTGTTTACTATACCCTTCATAATCTTATACCTCTTAGATCTCCCCTCAGTCGCTGTCTTTCAAGGGAAAACAGTCCCAATTTGCTCAATTTTTCCTCATAACCCAGTCTTTCCATACCAGGCAGCATCCTGGTAAACCACCTCTGCACTCTCTCTCCAGGGCCTCCATGTCTTTCTGGTAGTAAGGTGACCAGAACTGGACGCAGTATTCCAAATGCAGCCTAACCAACGTTCTATACAACTGCAACATTAGACTCCAGCTCTTATATTCTATACCCCTTCCTAAAAGGCTAACATAAGCTTTCTTTACAACCTTCTCCACTTGTACTGCCACCTTCAAAGACTTGTGCACTTGCACCCTCAGGTCATGCTGTGTTTCTATACTCTTTATAGGTCTACCCTTTATTATATAACTCCCCTCTACATTATTTCTTGCAAAATGCATCACCTCACATTTGTCACTGGTCACTGCATGGGATGAAAATGGCTACTTTAGCAAGGAGCTGGATGAAAGGGTGTGTAACTGGGAGGCAGTGGGCTTGGACATCAATGTAAGAAGTGCCATAATGCCCTTGATAACCAATCATAAACATCCTATTCAAATACTTGGTAGATATCTAGTTATTGACTGGTGCTATTTCTGTACCATCCTGGATCACATGTCCAGGATTTGGAGTTGATCGAGGTCACACTGCTATCAAATCAATAACCAAATATCTACAAATGGTACCTAATGCTAAGTTGGTGTTTTGAAATAGCAAGTATTGGCCAAGTTCCAGAATGTTTTTCTAGTTAACACTAACAATTATAATTGTTCTTGGTAGCAGTTTCCTTGCCCTCATTTGCACTTGTATGAATTTATTAAAAAGCAATTGATGCAACTAACCAGTTCAAAAGGTAAGATTCAAACTAATGGCACTTGTACCAAAGAATTGACTCTTCTTAGACCCAGCAAGTGTTCAACAATTTCATGGCCCTTTATAAAATCCTGGATCATTGGAATTTGCTGCCAATCTAATGGGCAATAAATTATACAAAATGCAGTTCTGAAGGGTAACTTGAAGACCACTGACTTGGAGATCTGTCTTGCTTATGGATTTGGGCATCTGATTGCAAAAAGGACATGTCTCTTGGGAGCCCAGATTAGGAAAATAACCCAGAGTCCATGGACCATGTCTAACTAAGGAAGTGCAGCCTATAATTTTATTCCGCAGGTGGAGGTCCACCTCGTTTTCAAACGAGGGGCATGCACACGGTGGGTCGTGCGTGGGCTACTCTTGGAGGTTCCGGGAGTGGCCTAGTACTTCGTGTCTGTGTGTGCTTGATCCTGGACCGGTAGAAGGGCGCCGCAACAACTCGGTGACTAGCACTGCTAGCTGTGCAGATACATGGAGTTGGGCCTGTGTCTGTGGGAGTTTGTGCATTCTCCCTGTGGATGCGTGGGTTTCCTCCGGGTGCTCCGGTTTCCTCCCACACCCCAAAGATGTGCTCTTAGGATGATTGATTTTACCAAATTGACACTATTCTCCCCTGAATCTGGCTGTCGGGGGTTCTATTCGTAGACACGCAGGGTAGAATAGGTGTAGGTGACGCGGCGGCGCGGGCTTGTTGGGCCGAAGGGCCCGTTTCCCGTGCTGGATTGTTCTTTGTTCTTTATAATAGTTATCTTTTTATTGATTTTATTTGCACTTCAGTCCCATCCATGCTCCTGACCTATGGGCACCTGGTGGGGTGGATTGGAGAGAAGCAGGACAGAAGGCAGAGAATCTCATTGTGAACCTGGGCCAAGCTAAACCTGAACAAGATGATGAATGGGATGGATAGGATAGAGGTGGAGAGACTCTTCACGCTCAAAAAAGACAGTAGGACTAGGAGGCACAGCCTCAAGATAAAGGAGGCGTTTTAGAACAGAGTTGAGGAGGAACTTCTTCACTCAAAGGGTGGTGAATCTCTGGAATTCTCTGCCCGTTGAAGTGGTGGAGGCTGCCTCGCTAAATATTTTTAAGAAGCGGGTTGATGGGTTTTTGATAAGAGAAGGGATTAAGGGTTATGGGGAGAGGGCGGGAATGTGAAACTGAGACACGACAGATCAGCCATGATCTTACTGAATGGCGGGGCAGGCTCGAAGGGCTAGATGGCCTACTCCTGCTCCTATTTCTTATGTTCTTATGTTCTTTTGTTCTAAGTCCAGGCAATGGCTGATCAAGAGGGTTGTCTGACTTGACTGTACCCCCTTTTTTTTTTAAACCGTGGCTACATTTGCAGCCAGGTGTCTCTGGAAAAGGGAATATGCAGTGTCCCAAGTGCACTGTTGAAGACTTCCATGCCTGCTGGGCACCACTAGGGTGTATTATTGACCCCTTTGCTGCTTTAAGTTTCCATCCTACATTGTCTTTGGACAGTCCCTTTTTTGATTTATCCATCAATTGATTTTGATTTGTTTTTGGGGAAAATATTGGCAGTGGCCTTGAGGGCAAATCTTTCGAACAGTGGCTGTCTCCATTGACACAAATGGTATGCTTGTCCAACATATAAAAGTGGAACTGATGGCAATGGTAAGAGTGTGGATATTTATTGGTGATTTGGAATTAGAAGTAATGCTATATCCTTGTGTGGACCCCCTGCCCCCCCCCAAACACAAACACCCCTCATTAGAACAAAACTGGATAGCTTCAGATTCAGCCAAGAATAATTGAATGTGAAATCTTGTGTTTGATAGAAATCACTTTTGCATATTTTGACTTCTTTATTCCTAGGGTCAGGCATGAACATTGGGGTCCTTCCAGTTTCTTTCACAATCACCAATCAAGAATATAATTCCACCCTTCGGGATTCACGGTCAGCGTATTTTTGCAGCCTTGGCAAAGCAGTGACCCAGGCAGTAAGTTCCTGTCACAGGCTTTTTTCCCCCCAAATTGTAATGTCTAGGACAATTGCTTCCCTTTCTGTCTCATGTGCTGTGACTAATGACACCGAGAAACCCTTGTGGCTTTTGCTAGTCACTTCTCAAGGGGGAAATACCCAATCTTGCTCAAATGGATGTTACAAGTTGAATTGCAATCCAATACAAACAAATATACTGCAGCTTGAAGGAGCTGGGTCTTGCTCCATTTTGTGGTTTTAGAAAATGATTGAAATATTCTCATTCTCAAGTCACCTCAATTTCACTGGTGGCATAGTAATATTGTCACTGGACAAGTAATCTAGCGACTCTGGGTTTGACTATGGCAGGTGGTGAAATTTTATCATAACCTATCTGGTTCACTATGCTCTTTAAAGGAAATCAGCTGTCCTTAGCTGGTCTGGCCAACATGTCACTCCAGATCCACAATGTGGCAGACTCTGCAATAGTCACTGAAATGGCCCTTGCAAGCCACTTTAGTTTAAGGGCAATTAAAGGTTGTGATGAATGGTGGCCCAGCCAATGAGCTCCTATACTTGGGGATATAGATTTAAGGTGTGGGGTGGGGGGAGATGTTGGAGGCAGTCTTTGAGGTGGCAAGTATCTTGAAGGCACTGTTGGAGGTGGTGATAGAAGCAGATAAGTAGCAACATTCAAGAAGCATCTTGACAGATGCATGAATAGGTGTGAACAGGGATATGGACTGCATACAGGTCTTCAGCTTAGCCCACTAAGCTAAAGGGTCAAGAACAAAGAACAAAGAACAACACAGCACAGGAAACAGGCCCTTCAGCCCAACAAGCCCACACTGCCATTTTAACATGAGTGCCCTCTCCACCCATGACCTTTGTCTATGTCTGTTCCTGTGTTGTACTGTTCTTTATCCACAACCCATGAATGAAAAATGGCTACCCTGGAACAATGGGGTAGATTGAACCTTGAATTTGAGTTGGGTTAAATATCAGTAGATCCTGATTTTAACTTTGGATGTATGTATGATCTGTTTAATCAGTCATGTGTATTGAGTAGCACCAGTTATGGTAGTTTGGTATATAGTAATTTTCCTACAGGGGAGGGAAATGTCAGATTTCTTTATGGGATATCTTCAAAAGAAACAGTGCAGTGAATTTTTGGATATTTGGGAGGCTGATCTGTACCAAGTTCTTGTGCCTGACGCACTCTTCTGGTTTTTGTTCCTGTTGCCCTCTAGTTTACAATGCTGTACTTTGTCATTCATGGGTGTTACTGGCTAGGCCAGCATTTATTGCCCATCCCCAATTGCCTTTGAGGTGGTGGTGAGCTGTTGTCTTGAATCACTTGCAGTCCACATGCTGTGGGTTGACCCACAATGACATTAGGGAGGGAAATCCAGGATTTTGACCCAGAAACTGGAAGAATGGGTGATATTTCCAAGTCAGGGCAGTGAGTGGGTTGGTGGGGAACTTGCAGGTGGTATTCCCATTTATCTGCTGCCCTTGACCTAGATGGTTATGGGGTTTGGAAGGTGCTCTCTAAGGATCTTTGAATATCTTGTAGATGGTACACTGCTGCTACTGAGCATCAATGGTAGAAGCAGTAGATGTGATACCAATCAAGTGGGCTGCTTTGTCCTGGATGGTGTCAAGTTTGTGTTGGAGCTGCACCCATCCAAGTGAGTGGGGATTATTCCATCGCACCTATTATGTGCTTTGGTCCACTTGCAAAATGGCTTTGAGTTTACTTATGATTAAAAGTGTAAGAAGGTCAGGTGTGGACAGTTCATTTTAAACTGGTCACATTCTGTCACTCAATGACCCCTGACCAGTTTGATGGCTCCACTGATACTGCCAGACCTCCTGAACACTTTTAACCCCCCACTGCATGTTGAAATCCTTCGTCTACCAATCATTTCTTTCCACCCCCTGCCCAAAAGCTCTTGACTCCTTGTTCTACCATTACTATCTGTCACTCTTGATCATACAGAGCCTTCCTACCCCCAAATAATGCCTCCAAACTGAATCTAGTTAACCAAATGTGTTTGCACACTTGCTTTGCCAATTCTGGGGCAGTTTTGCATTCTACTGAATCAAAAGGTTCCAGAGGTTTGAGGAAGGTAGGTTCAGAATGATTTCCTTGTGACTTGTGTAGTTTTTAGATGGTTTAAGTTCTTGTGGAATACCTGAAAAACAAAAACACTTTGGAAGGAAATAATTTGACCAGGAAGTACTCAATGAATCCTAGGACACTAAAGTTCTCTGGACCAAAGGGACCTTGGCCTATTTGTCCATAAATTGTTGAAAGCAGAGGGCACATTAGGGTGGTGATAAAGGCATATGGGACACTTCATAAATCAAGGCATAAATTACAAGGTCAATTTGGAGTTGTGTAGAACATCGAAGCTGAGTATTGTACAGTTCTGGTTGCCACATCACAGGAAGGATGTGATTGCACTGGAGGGGGTGCAGAGGAGATTTGCCAGGATGGGACATGAGTTGTGAAGAGAAGTTGGATAAGGTTAGGTTCTCATTGGAGCAGAGAAGACAGTGACCTGATTGTGTACAAAGATTGAGGGGCATGGACAGTGGATAAGGAGCAGTGGTTCCCATTAGTTGAAGGGCTAGTCGCAAGGGGGCATGGGCTCAAGGTGAGGGGGCAAGTGGTTAGAGATGAGGGGGGAGAAAACCTTTTACCCAGAGGGCGACAGTCTGGAATGCTGCCTGGGAGGGTGGTGGAGGTGGAATGCCTTATCCTTAAGTATCTGGATGAGCATTTGGTACATGAATATTCAGGGCTATGGGACTAGGTGGCAGTTCAGGTGTTTCTAATGGGTCTGTGGACCCAATGGGCTGAAGGACCTCCTCTGCCCTGTGATTCTATGGGGAAGCTATGTGTTAATTTTTTTTTGCTTGGCTGTGTAAAAATGACTTAATGTCTCATGATTTTCAGTTGCAGATGATCCTGAAGCCAAAATACAGCCATTTCATGCAAGCAGTGGCGAAATCCTTTCAGTACGTGATGTTCCCCCATCTGCTATTCGTTTTTTTTGCATAACTGCCAAGCGTTTCCTATTAATGTGACTTAAATTGTGCTGTACAAACAACCGGTTTTGAATTTAAATATCCCTAGTGAGTAGTTGAGCTTTTTGACTTCATTAGAAATGAGGGGTTTGGGGGGGGGATGTTGGCGGTGAATATTCATAGAATTGAATCCCTACGGTGCAGAAGGAGGCCATTTGGCCCATCGAGTCTGCACCAACCACAATCCACTCGGACCCTATTCCCATAATCTTGCACATTTACCCTGCTAATTCCCCTGGCTCAGGCCAGTTTTTAGCATGGCCAATCCACCTAACCCCACATCTTTGGACTGAAGAAACTGGAGCACCTGGAGAAAACCCACAGACATGGGGAGAATGTGCAAACTCCACATAGTGACCTGAGGCTGTAATTGAATCCAGGTCCCTGTGCTGAGGCAGCAGTGCTAATCACTGCCACAATGCCATCCATGTTGGGCTTTATGCTTGAAGTGGAGGAGGCTGTTGTGCCTCAACGAGGATTGCAGCTAATCCCCTAATCTAACTTGCTCTCATGTGAACTAAGAGCAATGCACTGGAGTGGGAATTTAAACTTAAATTGACTGTTGGATTCTATTATGCAGTGCTTGTGAAGCCGAGTATGTTTTTTCAAAAGCTAGTATTGTTCCAAAATAGATGGAAATAGACCTTTTGCCCAAATGTGCAAAGGTCAACCCATCAAACTAAATGTTGGTAAATTGTTGGGTGTTGCCAGGCACTAGGTAGTACTAATGTCTCCCAGTGCCAGGTTCAATTCCAGCCTTTGGTGATGGGTCTGTGTGGAGTTTGCACTATGTTTGGGTGTTCTGGTTTTGACAACAGGTTTAAGTCCAACCAATTTATTTGATAGTAAACTCACTAAGTTAGCTGGACTTAAACCTGGTGTTGTCAGACTTGCTGTGTTTACCCCAGTCCAACTCTAGCATCTCCCAATGTTCTGGTTTTATCATGGAATCCCTACTGTGCAGAAGGAGGCCATTTGGCCCATCAAATCTGCAACAACAGTAATCCCTCCCAGGCCCTATTCCCGTAACTCTCATTCACCCTCACTAGTCACATTGATAGTGGCCATGCTCAGTTAACTAACAAACCCAACCCAACCCACACGTTTGGATTCCATCTGCATTGGTTTCCTCCCAATGTGCAAACTCCACACAGACTAACCAGGTCTCTGGTGGAGTGAGGCAGCAATGCTAACCACTACCACCATGCTGCCTACTTCATCCCACAGTCCAAACCTGTACCAGTTTGGTAGATGTGGTGTTACAGGGGTGGGGGGGCAGTGGGTGCACAGAACACTTCTATTCCCCAGATAGAAAAATAGGGGTGGGGAAGATGGCTGGTGGGCAGCCAAGCATCATCCATGGGGTCACAATCACTTGCCAATTGGTGTAGCAGGACAGTAGTTGGCTAATGGTTGGAATCTGGGTGCATGTCGTGTGATGTCTTCCTGGAAATTTAATCACCATTGGCAACCTTACTATTATACCTGGTGAAGGTGGGATAGGGAGGGGGAGGGGGGGAAATGTCTTGTATGCTGCAATGTTGCATAGTAATCAAGTTGATTCCTGTGCAAATGGTTTGTTCCAATATCAACTAAATGGTTGTCTTCCTCAACCCAAAGGCCAGGGTCTGTAATCTCATCGAGTGATCTGATATTCCTGAACACCCCACCTGCAAGTCATGAAGTGTTGGACATGTTCTTCAACTCTGTCGATGCCAGGGGCTTTTTGGCAGGGAGTGACTTTGCAGTGGATGCTTATTCATTCACTGTTGCAGGTAAGAATGTTTTTGATTTCATTCCTAGTTAAAAGCGTTGACGGAATTGCTCCCCTTTGGGGTGGGGGGGGGGGAAATGGAATGTTGTGACCATTCTCTGTTTTCAACTTTATTGGTGAACTTGGTATCTTGCTATTGGCTATTATGAAGAACTCCTGTCATCTTGAGTTTCGTCTTTTGCTCCAGAAACCTCTGCCCAGTGTACCCTGTCTACAAACTGGCTTCCAGCTCTCACCTTGTCATCTACAGTCACTAATTGGATCGGAGCCTACAACAGTGAACTTGGACCAGGAGTGATCACGTGTCCTGTTTTGCACCCCTGACACCTCCATGAATGGGCCCTCCTAATAAAATGAAGACCTTTTTTCTTATCTGGCTATTTATTGCTTTAAAGCATTGTGTAAATAGTGAGGAGAGCTTCCATGCATTAGAATCTTAACTTCTAAAATAAGTAGTGGCAAAATTTTGTTAACTCAAATCATTTTGTCAATTACACTAGTTCCCTATCCAAATGTAGCTTTCAGTTGTTCTGACGTGATCTTGGTTAGAATAGATGGAAATGCATGTACTTGGGGCTTTCCAGTTTGCATTAAACTTTCACATTGTGCTCAGCAGTTGATAGCTCATCTGCCTTGTTCCCAAACTATTGCTTGAGTTGAATGCTTCTAATGCCAGTTTATACCCCCTGTGCCCAATTCTATTGGGGCAGCATAGTTTGTTTTTACTGTTTTGTTGCAAGTAGGCTTGCATTAACATTTATGAAGTTACTGTGAAAATCCCTTGGTTGCCACAGTGGTTAGCACAGCTGCTTCACAGCTCCAGGGACCTGGATTTGATTCCTGGCTTGGCTCACTCTGGAGTTTGCACATTTTCCCCATGTATACATGGGTTTCCTCTGGGTGCTCTTTTCCTTCCACAGTCCAAAGATATGCAGGCTGGGTTGATTAGCTATGCTTAAAAAAAAAAAATTGCCCCTTAGTGTCCTGGATGTGTAGGTTAGAGGGATTAGTGGGTAAATATGTAAGGATATGGGGGTAGGGCCTGGGTGGGATTGTGGTTGGTGCAGACTTGATGGGCCAGATGGCCTCTTTCTGCACTGTAGGATTTCTATCATTCTATGACTCTGGCATCTCCTCAGGTACACCTGAGGGAGAATTTAGCATGGCCAATCCACCTAACCAGCACATTTTTCACACTGGGAGGAAATTGGAGCATCCAGAGGGAACCCACCAACATGGGGAGAACATGCAAGCTCCAGTGACCCAAGCCAGGAATCAAACCTGGGTCCCTGGTGCTGAGGCATCAATGCTAACCATTGTGCCACTGGTGTAGCGGTGGTTAACACTGCTGCTTCAGTGCTGGGGATCAGTGTTCAATTCCCAACTTGGGTGGGTGTTTGTCTTGTGGAGTTTGTACGTTCTCTGAGTCTGCATGGTTTTTCCTCTGGGGAATCATTTCCTCCCACAGTCCAAAGATGTGTGGGTTAGGTGGGTTGGCCATGCTAAATTGCTGCTTAATGCCCAAAGATGTGTAGGTTGGTTGGATTATCCATGGTGAATGCCAAGGTTATGGGGATATGGCAGAGGGATGCTCTTTCAGAGCTTGTTCAAACTCCAACGGGTCAACTGGCCTCTTTCTGCACTGCAGGGATGTTTAACGGAATTATTCCGTTTTGTTGTCATGGATTTGTTGAACTATGTGACCATGGAGCCATTGTGATCAATTCTCTCCTCTCTAATTTACTATCCCAGAGGGTTGTTCACCTGATTACAATTGATTTCCAAGTACAAGAAGCTTAATTTTGACTTGGTGACTTTAAGCTACACCAAGCTCACAGCAATTCTTTGGTGGAGTTTGCTCGATGTAAGGTAATTGGTCCCAGTAGATGTTATGACTAATTAGTGTTGCAGCAATATTCAGAGCTTTATGGAAAGAAATTCCCATTGGATCATGCTGGATCCATGGGAACTATCTGCTGGCATTGTGGGACTGACTGCCTGTTCATCTGACTTTTTTGTTGCCATGGTTTTGTATTTTTTCCATGTGACCTTTTATGGTGTTCTCACAATTGTGTACATATATATATATTTTCCAGCTGTTTGCTACAGTCCTCTTGCTGTCTGTATAGTGCCTAAGCTAAAGCACTCTTGGTCAGTTTAAAATCATTGTTCGTTATGGCACAGGAGGCCATTTGGCCCATTGGCCCCCCCCGCTACCTCAGTTGTGCCTTCATGTAAAAAAAAAATCATGAAGGTTGGTGAAACTATTGCACTTGTCATCTGGCACAGTGGATAGCATTGCCTCAATGCCAGGTACCCAGCTTCAGTTCCCAGCTTGAGTCACTGCCTGTGTGGAGTTTGCACATCTCTCCTCTCCTTGTCTGTGGGTTTCCTGAGTGCTCCAGTTTTCTCCCATTGTCCAAAGATGTGTGGGTTAGGTGGATTGGCTATGTTAAATTGCCCCTTGGTGTTAGTGGGCCTAACTAGGGTAAATGCCTGGGGTTATAGGGATAAGGTCTGGGTGGGATGGTGGTTGGTGTAGATTCAATGAACCAAATGGCTTCCTTCTGCACTGTAGGATTCTGATTCTTCGAGCCTTGGGTCTGTTTTACGGGTGCTCTGGTTTCCTCCCATAGTCCATAGATGTGTCAATTGGCCAAGCTAAATTGTCCCTTAAGTGTCTCATGGTAGATTAGACATGGCAAATGTGTGGGATTACAGGGCTAGGAAGGAGCAGATGGTTCTGGGTGGGATACTCTTTTCAAGAGGAGTGCATGATGGGCTGAATGTCCTCTTTCTGGATTCTATGGGTGACTGGGATTTATTTTGTCAATAAACTTGTAACACTTGAGGGTACATTCTTGTGCTTGGAGTAGCAGTAGGTCACATGAACAATGCAAGATTTGAGAATACCTTCATAATTTTGGCCCTTTTTAATTACAGTAAGGCTTTAAGTTGGCAATACCTGGGTAATGAACTTGGGGTTGCCCTATTCAGGAATGGTTTGGGTTCTAAATGGCTGCCCCAAAGTCTAATGGGTGCTGGGACAGCAAGTAAATTTTTTTAAGGAGTTGAGTAGATTGGTTATGGGGATGAGAAGCACATCAGCCATGATCAAATGGTGGAACAGACTTGATGGGCTGAAGGGCCTAATTCTGCTCCTATGTCTTATGAACTTGTAAATATTCAGGGTATTGATTTGGTCTTGAATCATCTCATCAATGTATGGTTGCTCCACCAAACAAAAGTAAGATGCCAAGTAACTGGCATTTCCAGCAGCCCAACTTAACGGCTCTTGTAGAAATTGCAGTGTGGTAACTAGTGTAATTTTTAAATCTGGAATATAAAGTTAGTCTCAGGACTGAGGGCCATAACTGAAAGCAAATTGCTGTGGATGTTGGAATCTGGAATATGTTCAGAAAATGCTGGAAAATCTCAGCTGGTCTGACAGCGTCTGTGGAGAGAGAATAGAGCCAAAGAGAATCATCGGAGATTTGTACTACTGGAGTGGAGGGTGTGGAATTGGAGAAGGGGAATGTAAATGAAGATAAGAAGCTAAAACTAAGTGTCCGTTAAATGATTGGAGTGGCAGAACAGATTATTAAAGGACCTGCCTGAGGAATGTGGCAGTAGCAATGAAGGAGCAAACTGTTGGAATAGAAAAATGGAAGTGAGAAAGGATGCTAAAAATGGATGAATCACAGAATAGCCTACAGTGCAGGAGGCCATTCAGCCCATTTTGGTCAGTGCAGACTCAATCCCACCAAGCTCCTATCTCCAGACATTTATCCTAGTTAGTCCCCATGACATGAAGGGTCAGTTTAGCTTGGCCAATCCATTTAACCTGTAGTCATCCAAGTTGCTGAACTCCCATGTTCAGAAGGCAAAAGTGCCCAACTAGAAGATGTGCTCTTCCAGTTTGTGTGTGGGGGGGGGGGGGGGTTGCTAGAACATTGCAAAGGCCAAGTACAGACATGTGGGCAGGAGAGCAGAGTGGTGTTGAAGATGTGGGTCTCGTTTGCAGATGGGCCAAAATTGGTCACCCAGTCTGCATTCGGTCTCTCCAACGTGGAGTGGACCAGATTTGAAGGAGATGCAGGTGAAACCCTACTTCACCTGAAAGGGGTGTTTTGGACCTGGGATGATTTGGGGAGGTGAAGGGGCTGGTGTTGCACCTTCTATAATTGCACAGAAAGGTAGGGGAGAGAAGGGAGTGACAGTGGATTGGGGTGTCCTAGAGAAGTCCCTGTGGAAAGCTGATGGGGGTGAGGGGTAGATGCATCACACTGGGGTTTGTGGAAATGGAGGGTGATCCTTTTTTGAATGGGCTGAGAAGTGAGGACGTGGGGGACTCTATCCTGGTTCTGGGGAGTGAGGGCAGTGATCCAGGGGATGAGAGCTCTGATAATGACTGTGGAAAACAATGATTTGAGGAAGGAAGACATTAGCAGTGCTATTTTGGAAAGTGGCATCATAATGGATGTGGCAGAGGCGAGGGAACAGAATGTGTTTGGAATCATTGCAGGATGTGGGTGTGTGAAGGGTTGTTGCCAGGAAGTGGGCTGGTAATGGATTCCAGCAGACAGTTTATCACCAGAAAAGATGAGGTCAAGGAAGGGAAGTGTCTTCCCTCAACTGGAATAATCACATGGTGTCAACTTCCAAGTTTCTAGTTATTTACTAGTGTTTTGACCTGTGATTAACCTAGTCTGGTGACACCAAACAGGGGCAAAAATCCAACAGGTTTATTTGATAGCACAAGCTTAGTCCCAGGCTCCATCAGGTGAGTGAAGAGTTGTTCTCACAGGTCATATAGACATCCATTTACAAGATGATGGTTGGTTTGAGTCTTTATGGGTAATCGAGGCTTAAAGATGCTGACAATGTGGGTGGAGAAAGGGTTAAGAACACAAGTAGGGCTAGATGGCCTACTCCTTCGAGCCTGCCCCGCTATTCAATAAGATCATAGTTGATCTGAAGTGAATTAGTTCCACTTTCCTGCTTTCTCCCCATAATTCAGCTGTATCAGAAATCTACCTGTGACTTAAATATATTCAGCGAGGCAGCCTCCACCACTTCAACGGGCAGAGAATTCCAGAGATTCACCACCTTTGAGTGAGAAGTTCCTCCTCAACTCTGATCTAAACTGCCCCCCCCTTATCTTGAGGCTGTGTCCTCTAGATCTGCTATCCTTTCTAAGCAGGAAGAATCTCTCTACCTCTACCCTATCTAGCCTGTTCAATTATCTTGTGAATTGAGTTTGCCTGTATGTGACCTGTTTGTGAACACAGGTCCTTACTCACCTGATGAAGGAGCCTAAAACTCCCCAAGCTAGTGCTGCCAAATCAACCTGTTACACTTTTAACCTGATGAGACTTGCTGTCCTTGCCCCAGCACCTCCCAGGTGCCACCAGCCCAGAATATCCCTTGGTCACTTGGTGGAATCTTGCTAAAAGGGGAACATCTTGTTGAAGCTTTTTGTCCTGTACTCATCAGGACAAACCATGTCAAATGACCATAGCAATTGAAGGAGAAAATGATGTGGATTGGTTGACTCTAGCTGAGGTGACACCATGCAGGCTCCCTGGGAACTTCAAGGCCTTTGATTTTGGTTTGAAATTTGGCCTGACTCAAAGTTTCCATGCTGTAAACCTGATTCTATCTCATTGAGCAATGTCCACCTGCATTAGCAGGTGGTTGGTTTGCATGCAATGCTTCTGAAGTCATTCGGCACCTTTCTAATCCACGCTGCTGATTTGAAGTGTCAAAACACCTTGTTTTGAACACTCCTCACTTATCCTGCTTCCTCCCCCACACAACAACTTAATTATTTCAGTAACACTAGAACCAGCCATTGCTCTGTCTCCGCACTCTCTCTGTCAGTGTGTGCGTGTGGTATTTTGATTTGCTCTTATTCCCCTTGCCCAATGGGGAGGAGGGGTAGTGGCATTCACGCTTTCCCAGGTGGGAGTGTGTTTTTTTTAAACTTCTAATGAGATGTCTCAAAAATAGCTTCTGAACTCATGTGGAAAAGATGATGTGCTGCGCGCACCCCCCCCCCCCCCCCCCCCCCCCCACCACCACCACCAAATTGGCTGGCTGGCTGCCTGAAGTGTGGTGTTGATGATCTATTGGTCCTTGCCACTCAACTGTTTTCTGAAGTTTGTGTTTGCAGTGAAGGAAATGATGATGAAACTATGTTGTTTTTTTTTTTATGATTAGCAACTTGCTCTAAATCACAGCTACCTTGCTCTGCAACACCCTCCTGTTCAGGGTAAAGGATGTTGTCTGGCTTGGAAGCTGTAGTTATGAGGAGCGATTTTGAATCATTAGAATCCCTACAGGGCACCATGCAGCCCATCAAGTCTGCACTGACTGCAATCCCACCCAGGCCCTATTCCCAATAACTCCCACATTTACCCTGCTAATCCCCTGATGCTAGAGGCAACTTAACGTGACCAATGCACCTAATAAGAACATAAGAACATAAGAACATAAGAACATAAGAAATAGGAGCAGGAGTAGGCCATCTGGCCCTTCGAGCCTGCCCCGCCATTCAATAAGATCATGGCTGATCTGTCGTGACTCAGCTCCACCTTCCCGCCCTGTCCCCATAACCCTTAATCCCTTCTCTTATCAAAAACCCATCAACCCGTTTCTTAAAAATATTTAGCGAGGCAGCCTCCACCACTTCAACGGGCAAGCAAACCAGAGCAGAAGCCCATGCAGACACAAATGCGCAGATTCCAGTAAGAAGTCTCTCCACACCAGGTTAAAGTCCAGCAGGTTTATTTGATAGCAAAATCCACTAGCTTTCAGGGCTCAAAGCTGGTGGTGTTTGCTACTAAATAAACCTGCTGGACCTTAACCTGGTGCCGTGAGGCTTCTTACTGCATTTTACCCCAGTCCAACGTCAGCATCTCAACATCAGACTCCAGTTCCCAGAGACTGGAATTGAACCTGGGTCCCTGTCTCTGGGGCAGCAGTGCTAACCACTGTTCTGATCGGACAAACTTGGTTTGATTTCACTTGAATGGCAAAGGCTGAGGGGTGACCTGATTAGATTACAAGAGGCATGGATCATCAATTTTTTTTTCCAGTGTAGAAATGTCAGGGACATAAGGTAAAGGGGGCAAGTTTAAAGGCGAGGTAACATATAGAATAGCAGGTGCACTGCCAGAGGAGGTGGTAGAAGCCAATGCAATAACAATGCTCAAGACAGTTTGACAGATCATTAGGCAGCAAACAGAGGGATATGGACCATGTTGAGTCTTTGGAAGTGTTGATGCAGGTTTGATGGGACTTGCCTGCTGCTGTGCTGTTCTTTATTCTCTGCCAATGTTTTTCATGGGATATGGACCACAGAGGTAAGGGGTTGGTTCAGAAATTTTGCACTAGTTTGGTGGGCCAAAGGGTCTGTTCTGTGATGTACTCAATACTCTGTACCAAAAGTGGCAATTTGTATGCTTTGGTTTGATGGTGAGCTGGAGAGCTTTTGACTGGTACATCCCTAAATTTGCTACTATCTGCTTGTACTTGTCAATCCCCCCCCCCCGTGCCAGTTAACCACATACAGAAAAACCTTTTTATCTTGTAAGACCCCTACAGTGCAGAAAGAAGGCATTTGGCCCATTGAATCTATACCGACTCTCTCCAACAGAGCATCTTGCTAAGGCCCACCCCCTTTGCTCTATCTCCATAACCCAACACACTTGTGCTGCTAATTTCCCCTAACCTTAGGACACTAAGGGGCAACTAAGCATGACCAACCTATACACGTCCAGATGGGGAGAATGTCTGTCTGGAGTTTGCACAGTCACCCAAGGCTGGGATGGAACCCTGGCACTGAGGCAGCAGTGCTAATTGCTGCCACCCATCTTCCACTGTTTCTGATTATTCCAAAGGTTCTTTTCACCCTTTGTTTGAATCCAGAGGAAGAAAAAAAACCTTGGGCAATAACAAGATAAAATCTAGATAGTTGGATTTCCTGAGTGTATGAATCAAGGTCCCAGCTGAGCTCTTCCTGAACTGCAGTGAAATTTGATAGTGTTTGCTTACTACTTGGTTGTGAGGGTGAGCAGGTCGTTAAATGCTCAATTGCAAACCAAGTTATTGGCTACTTTTTTAACAAGGCTTTTTAGGGCCTAGACTGAAGGTTGGAATCCAGTCTTGAGAGCCGTCGTGGCCTGATGCTTTTGTGCATCACTCAATCCCAGAATTGCTACTTGACAAGATCAGTGACACTGCTGCAACTCCAGAAGGCTTCCCCCCCCCCCCCCCCTTCCCTTGGGGAGCAAGAATAAAATGTCCTCTTGGGCAACAACCCACAAACTCCAGAGAATGTGGGTAAATTTGATTCTCTCCTGCACGTACAATCAAATCTTTAAACAGCATGGAAAGCTCAAGTTAATTTATTGTCACTGATTTTGGCTTAATTAATGCGGCAGAAGTTGCTGTGGAAATCCCCCCCCCTAGATACCACTTACACAATCGGGGATGAGCTGGACAAGCTCATTAGTGCCCTGGGCATGTTGTGGTGTGGGGGTGAGGGGAGTTGGAGCTGCTGTGAAAATAGAGCTTGAAGGCAGTTTGGGAAGGTTTCATCCAGCCCCTGTGGGAATGGCTGATAAAGGACATTGCCCCGAACAAGGTTTAGTTACTGCACCTTTTTTAGTTTTTCTGCAGCATACTTTAGTAGTTGGCTTTAGTTTCCCAGTCTCTAGAACTCCAAAGAACAGTACGGTACAGGAGCAGGCCCTCCAAACCTGCACCAAATCATGATACCTGCCTAAACTAAAACCGTATGCACTCAGAATCCATATCCTTCCATTCCCAACCTATTCACATTAGTCAAGTTGCTCCTTAAATGCTGCTTTCACACCTGTTCCCACCACCTCCCTGGGCAGTGCGTAACAGACATTCACCACCCTCTGTGTATATAAAAACAAACGTGCCTTGCACATCTCTGAACTTCACCCCACGCACTTTAAACCATGTCCCTGATTTTCTACCCTAGGAAAGAACATCTGACTATCCATTCTGTCCATGCCCCTCAACATTGTGAACCTCCATCAGGTCACCCCTCAACCTCCATCATTCCAGTGAGGACAAACCAAGCTTATCCAACATCTCGTAGCCAGTATCCTCCAGACCAGGCAACGTCCTGGTAAACTTCTGCTGTACTCCCTCCAAAGCACCCAGTACTTCTGGTAGTGCAGCAGCCAGAATTGTAGACAATATTCTAAATGAGGCCTAACTAAGTTTCTGTATAGTGGAAGCATGAACTACAAATTTTTATATTCTATCTCAACAGATGAGGGCAAACAGGTCATGTGCCTTGCCTTTTGGCTTTGCTTTAATACCTTTTCCATTATTGCTCATGACATTCTAACCCACACTTTTTTTTTTGGAAGTGTTTGGACACCCCTGAACACATGGGGAGAATGAGTTTGCGCAGTTACCCAAGGCTGGAATTGAATGAGATTCTGGGGTGTATTGTCGGATGCTGCATCAAGAGCTGGATAAGATCATTAACCAAGATCCTGTGTGACCTCCTGACCATGAAAGCCTTGTGAAAAGAGCAAAAGCCCAGTGTAGTCTCCCCAGTGTAGTCGCTAATGCATCCGGCAACTTGCTGAGATCTTGCTGTACATTGGTTCCTTTGACTGTAGATGCCAAGTACTGAGGTTATTCAGTTGTGACGAGTGTTTATCATGGAACTGAGTTCTGTCCCCCAACCAGACTTTGAGAATGTCTTGGGTGTGAACTTGTTAGAATATAAAGGGATATTATCACGTCCCTATTGTTGGATAGGGATAGAAAAAGCTACTTGGCTCATCTTCCTAAAGTAGCTATTAGCTCCTGCAGGGAGTTCTGGATGTTAGTGAGAATGGACCACACCTTTAATTCTAAGCCAGATCGCAGTGTTGTGTGGATTTGAGCAGGTTATACCAGAGCTCCCTCAGTGTAGCAAAGCTGAGTAAGGAGTACACACTGTGAAGACAGTTTTTAAGCTTGGTTATCACTGCTTCCTCACAGTGCCAGGGACCTGGGTTCAATTCCCAGCTTGGCTCACTGTCTGTGCAGAGTTTGCTTATTCTCCCCATTGTCTGCATGGGTTTCCTCCCACAGTCCCAAAGATGGGCTGGCTAGGTGCAGTGACCATGCTAAATTCTCCATCAGTGTACTCAGCATATGTGGGGACTAGGGGATTTGCAGTAACTCCATTGCAGTGTTAATGTAAGCCTACTTGAAACACTAAACTTTGATTTGCTAATACTAAGCCAAGCAAAAGTTGCTATGTAGCAGGAACAGGATGGGTGGTGTCATGGTATTATTGCTGGACTAGTAATCTGGGGACCCATGTTCAAAGCTCACTTTTACCCCACATGACTCTGATAGGTCAGACTTCCTTTCCTCCATCCTCCACCAGATGTTGCTAAATGTCACAAGTCAGGCTAGAAAAGGGAGCCTCTACATTTAACCAAAATCTGTTCATGACCGGTTCACTCTTTTGGATCCCACCCATTGAGGGGGAAATGGTGTGGGTTAGAGTCCAGCATTGAGATTACTATAATGGACAGCAACTGACTGTATCTGGGTTCGCTTAAAATAGTGTTCAATTCTGGTCACCACACTAAAGGATGTGGAAGTTTGGAGAAGATTACCAGTTTGTTGCTTGGCATGGAAGGCATTAGCTATGAGGAGAGGTTGGAGAAATTTGGCTTGTCCTCACTGGAATGGTGGAGATTGAGATGACCTCCAGGATTTGAGGGCATGGACAGAGTGGATAATCAGTTTTTTTTTTTCCCCCAGGAAGAATTGATTACTAGGGGGACATAGGTTTAAGTTGAGGAGCAAGATTTAAAGGTGATGTATGAGGCAGGTTTTTAAGAGGATGGTGGCTGCCTGGAACTCTCTACTGGGGAGGTAGTGTAAGCAGATAATGAGTTTTAAGGGACATCTGGATAAATATATGAATAGGATGGGTCCCCAGAAGGCTGGGGATTTTAATTCACAGGCAGCATGATTGGTGCAGGCTTAGAGGGCTGAAGGGCCTGTTCCTGTGCTGTAATTTTCTTTGTGGTGTTGGACTAGGGTAGGCACAGTAAGTAGTCTCAACACTAGGTTAGTCCAACCAGTTTATTTGGTAATGAGCTTTGAGCTTCCTGATGGAGGAGCAGCACTCAAAGCTCATGTTGGCCTTAACATGGTGTTGAGGCTCCTTCCTGTAATTTTCTTTGGGCAGGATGGAGTTAACTCCTTCCAAAAGGAGTTGAGTGGCCCTGGTTTCAATGGACAGGGAGCTGTTGAGCAGCATGGGCTGTGTATTCTAATCTTGGGAATGTCACCCCTGCAGAACCACAAGGTGAAAAACCAGATCTGAATCCCCTAGAACCAATCTCTGGGGCAACTCTACCCTCTGTGGCATCACCCTTTTTAATAAGCATGGGTGGGAGGCATTGGAAGATGTGTATGCAATGAAGCAGGGAAGAAATTAAAGGGTTACCTATAAATGACTATGGCACAGTGGTTAATACAGCTCTCTGTGCCAGGGATCTGAGTCCCATTCTGGTGAAGTTTGCACATTCTCCCCATGTCTGCAGGGTTTCCTCAGCTTTTGAAATTGCCTATTGTCACAAGTAAGCTTACTTTTTAACACTGCAATGATGCTACCATGAAAATCCCCTAGTTGCCACACTCTGGCACCTATCTGGATACGCTGAGGGTGAATTTAGCATAGTCAATGCATGTCTTGTGGGAGGAAACCAGAGCATCTGGAAGAAACCCACACAAATAGGAGCATGTCTGACTCGAGTCTCTGGCTCTGAGGCAGCAGTGCTAAGCATTGTGCTGCCATACTGTATAGGTTAGGTGGTTTGGCCATGCAAAATTACCCCTTTTAGTGTCTCAGGATTTGTAAGCTGTGGTGGGTTAGTCGCATTACAATGATAGGGTGGACCTGGGTATAACGCTCTGTCAGAGTTGAAATAGCCTCCTCCTGCAGTGTAGGAATTCTGACACATCTAAATAGTTACATTGATAGGTGATATATAAGATGATGAATGGGATGGATAGGATAGAGGTGGAGAGACTCTTCCCACTCAGAAAGGACAATAAGACTAGGGGACACAGCCTCATGATAAAGGGGGGGGGGTGGTTTAGAACAGTTGAGGAGGAACTTCTTCACTCAAAGGGTGGTGAATCTCTGGAATTCTCTGCCCGTTGAAGTGGTGGAGGCTGCCTCGCTAAATATTTTTAAGACGCGGGTTGATGGGTTTTTGATAAGAGAGGGGATTAAGGGTTATGGGGAGAGGGCGGGAAGGTGGAGCTGAGTCACGACAGATCAGCCATGATCTTATTGAATGGCGGGGCAGGCTCGAAGGGCTAGTTGGCCTACTCCTATTTCTTGTGTTATGTTATGAGAGTGAGAAGCATTTTGAGGTGTAGCTGTGTCCTGATGTTTAACCTCATAGTTAATGGATATAAATGAATTTTTGAATGAAAGATTGGCTCCTTACTCGAGTCTGAGTTGAGTCCAGACCTAGAGTAAGATGTCATTGTCATGTCCTCATTGTTCCTGTGGAGCAGAGTTGAGAGGCAGCGATTTTTGGGCGAGTGAGGAGGCAGCAATAAGGTAGCAAAAAGTTTATACTGGGTAACTTTTTATTTTAGTTTTAAGGTCGCGAGTTTCGGCGGTTTTTTTTTAAATTAAGTTAGAAACCGGAAGTCGTCACTAGGGCGCTTGCCGGTACTTGTAGTTTTTTTTTCGGGTCCCTAACCCTATAAATTAGCGCAGAGAGGGTTACAGATAGTGCGACATGAACCCAAGATCCATCTGTAACCCCCGTGACTTGCCTGGGTTTGCAAAACCTCACTTACTGTACTGTCTGGAGACAATACACATCTCTGTACCCTGTGATCAGTGCTCCTTCCACTCATATTATCAGCCACTTTAGGTCTTGAACAGCAGGTTAGGTGTAAGGATTCGCATTCTAATCAGTAATCTCTAAACTGTCTGTGCTTTATATGCTCTGTCTGAGGCCAGAACTCTCCATTCACCTGACGAAGAGGCAGTCCCCTCGAAAGCTTGAGAATATTATCAAATAAATCGGTTGGACTAAAACCTGGTGTTGTCAGACTTTTTAACTGTGTTTACGCCAGTCCAACGCCGGCATATCCACATCATGACCGCACACAAGCAGACCTTCTGTGGTAACTGCTAGTTTAACATAGTGTATGGTGCTATTCAGTGGTGGAATGGTGCCCTCTTGTGGTCTTTGAGCTCACTGATATTTCTGGGAAGAATTGTAATGAACCATAATCTGTTTGGGATTGAGCCAAAGTTTAAAGAACAGGAGACGTGGGTGGTACATGTGAGAAACGCAGCTCACAGTCAAACAATTTAGTTGAGTCAAGTTCCGAAGGAGCAAGATATTTTATTTAACATCCTTGCAAGACCAGGTGTCCAAAAAATAGGCACACCTTACATCAAGTTTAAGCAGGGGTTTTATACTATTTTTACGAGCATGTTAATCAATTACACAATATGTTGTTCTCCCCTAATTGGTGGTCCCTATCCCACTGGTGTTGTCATTCCCCTGTTGGCTCAAGGTGCCCCAAGTTCCCATCCCCTCTACTCCCCTTCTAACCATGTCTCCTGTTATCTGAAGAGTGCGTATTTGTAGCGTTGATTTAATGTCCTTACTTGATTAGTCCTCATGGGCACCCATCTGTCTTATCTGAAACTGTTTACACGTCCAGTTCAGACTGGCTGTAATCAGTCTTTTGCTAACTTAATCACTGCTGTCCCGACTATCTCAGTGACCTTCTTCCCCTTTTAGGGAGTGTGCTCAGTTGTAGAAACAAATCTTGCATACCATTTTATTTTTACAACCTTCTTACTTACAGGATGAGGTGGATGTGCTTCACTGCACACGGCACATCTGGTGTTATTCCTCCACAACAGGCAGTCTCTTCATTGTCCCTGACTATTGCTCTGTTCAGCATCAGTGAATTTTATATCCTGTGTTTGTGACTAAAATCACAGTTGTTTCCATAATGTGGGTTAGCAATGTGCCTGACTATATCCAGTCTACCTGACTTTAGGCTATTTCTCTATGGTGTGTAGATGTGTTAACCTGTTGTGTGTACATGTCTTTTACCTGTTGCTCACATAGTGGTATTGTCACTGGATTAGTGATCCAGAGATCAAAAACTAGATCTTGGGACCTGGGCTCAAATCCCATCACATGAAACTTTATAGCAATGAAATCTGGAATTAAGTTGTAAAAATCTGTCTGGCTCATGTCCTTTTTTTTTTAGAGAAGGAAATCTGCTGTCCTATATGTGACTCCAGAGCTACAGCAATGTGGTTGACTCTCAATTGGCCTAGCAAGCCATTTCATTCAAGGGTGACTCGGGGCCCAACCAGCTAGTGACACATCCTGTATATTGAACCACCAGAGGTTGCAAATTGGAATTCTTGGTAACAGCCAGCAGATGAGTCTTTTGCTTGTGGATTTGCAGATAGCAGGAGCAGTCACAAGGGCTATGGAAGGGAGAAACAGGGCAGGGGACAAAAGCTGGCATAATCCCATGGCCAACTCTGACCTTCCCTTCTGGAACATTAATTCTTTCTGTACTCTGGATGAATCCAGAGTTTTGTTTTTTACTTTTGACTAGCCTCTGAATTCTGGAGTGGAAATGTCTACGTCTACTCTATCCCAGCCTTTCAGCATCTGTCCAATTACCCCATTGTTCCTCCTGCCTACACTATATAGAGCCCTGCCCTCTTTAATCTTTGCTGAAAGATAGTAAATATTTGCTGCTCAAACTTAATTACTATTCTGATTGGGAAACAAACTTGTGTGCTCAAGATTGGGTCAAAATCCTAGAACTCACACCCACAAATGCTGTTAGGGAGTAACTACAGCACTGCAGCTGTCAACTTTTTCTAGTGAAGTGTTTATCTGTTCATCAAACTACATTTAGACATCAGGTATGTGCCCTGAGGTGAGGGAAAGTGTTCCCTCCCTGTTAAGTTTGTCATAAGTGGGCTTGCATTAACACTGCAATGAAGTTACTGATAATCCTCTAGTCGCCACACTCTGGTGCCTGTTCGGGTACACCAAGGGAGAATTTAGCACAGCTAATGCACCCAACCAGCACGTCTTTCAGACTGTGGGAGGGAACCCACACAGACATTAGGAAACCAAGCCTAGAAACTGAACCTTTTCAGACATGCTGACTAGGTTGTGAACAACCTCCAATTAATAGACTTATTTCAAGTGTGGGGACACAGACATGACTGAAGGGGTTTAAAAAAATCATTAATGATCTTGGAATACTTAGAATCCATTAACATTCAGATTTTGTTTATTTGGAATGTTGTCATGGTGGTGGAATTTTTCACCGTTAGAAATGTGAGCAGAGCTTTCGGAGCAGGTTATTGAAGGTGGGAGATCTTTACAACAAAGCTAGGGAACTGGGGGGGGGGGGGGGAGACTCTCAATCAGGCACATCCCCTCCACTTGTTCTTTTTAAAAAATTAAACCAATATAGAGCTGAAATTACTTTTAACCAATTTTTGTTTTTAGATGCCAGATTAGACCGGCCTTATCAACCCCCTCACTTCCCAGGATTTGGCATTGCAATCATCCTGCTGTGTGGATTAGCAATCATCACAGTTCCTGTACTGGCTTTCATGGTGAGTGTCATGAAGTGAGTTCCATAAGTCACCAAGTCCAATGAAATCATTTGTCCTGTTAATTTAACATTGTGTTCAATTGTAACTTGCTATTTTAAGCCAGGAGTGTTTGTAAATACTACAGTGGCTCCACTTGTGACCAACAGGCAAAATCTGTTGCAGGACTTGTATTTCTGCTTTGAATCTTGCTGACATAAGTGGACAACAACATTCTACTAAAAGCAGATGGGACATTTTATTTCTCCTTGGCCAGTAGGAGTGGGGGTGCACTTGTTGAAATAACCCAGCTGTAAATATACAACAGTTGACTGTGCTGCAGACGGGGGGCAAGATTTCATTATAGAGCCAAAACAAGATTTGGAGCTCCAATTGCTATTTTGGGTTCCATTGTCCCCCTCCATCTCTCCAAGAAAATTTATTATTTAATGTCATTTCCTTGTGTCGTTTTCATAATCAGCTGGTTGGCAAAAGAGTTAACATTTGAGTTCCCAATGGTCATCGCTGCCATTCTGACTGAGGAGGAGGTTTGTCTATTGTCTCCCTGCATGTAACCCAACACTTTTCACACCTGGATCCCCCTCAAATGTTTCAACAGAATCTGCAGTGCTCTGGCTCTACATTCCAATAGCTTTGCCATATCTGCTTTTGTCAATTACACTCAATTCTGTGCCCTTTTTTTGGTCAAAGGAACCCCCATCCACTCTGTCCAGAGCCCTCCATGATTTTGAATACTCCACCAAATCTTAATGACAGTCACTGGCTCAACTGAGAAACTTCTTGGCCCTCATGTCATCCTACATCTTTACCCAGAGGGTGGTGAGGGATTGGAATGCCCTGCCTGCTGCAGTTGTAAATGCTCCTAGTTTGGGGGGGTTTAAGACATCCGTGGAAAGGTTTATGGATGAAAAGGGATTGGTATAGGCTTGTGGGTCATTGTTTTTGTAACTGGTCGGCGCAACATCGTGGGCCGAAGGGCCTGTTCTGTAATGTTCTATGTTCTATGTGCAGTGCAGAGGAAGCCATTTAGCCCATCAAGCCTACACTGACCACAATCTCACCCAGGCCATAACCTCACATTGACCTACCAAGCCTGACACAAAGGGGCTATTTAGCACAGCCAACCGACCCAACCTGCACATCTTTGGACTGGGAGGAAACCTACATGGACATGGTGGGCGAGGAATATGCAAGCTTCAGTGACCCAAGCTGGGAATCTAACCCTCTCCCTGGCACTGCAAGGCAGCAGTGCTAACCACTGCCACCCCATGCCTTCACATCTTTCCTAAAATGTGGTGCCTGGTACTGAGTGCAATATTCTGGTTGAACCAGTGTACTAGACAAGCCTAACATCCTTGTTTTTGTAGCTCCCCTCTGCCCCAATTAATTACTTAATGTGAATAAGCACATGGTTAGGATATTCTGACTGGATATTGGCAGCTAAAGAGATTTTATCCCAGAGGATGCATTGCATCATGGCCATATTGGCTTGAAGAGGACCTGTGGGTCAGTGTCAGCAAATCCTTTTTGGAGGACCACCCTACAATAGTCAACCTCTTTTAATTGAATCCTGATCAATTATGAATCTGGGCCTGGCATATTGCTGAATGCTTGATGCCACACTTGTAGGAGACCTGCAAGGCCTGGATAGAGTGGACATGGAGAGGGTGTTTCCAGTAGTAGGGGAAAATCTAGAACTGGAGGGTAGGCTAAAGGGATGATCCTTTAAAACAGATGAGGAATTTCTTCAGGTCCTTGTGCATGAGTCGCAAAAACCCAGCTTGCAGGTGCAGCAGGTGATCAGGAAGGTGAATGGGATGCTGGCCTTTATAGCGAGGGGGATTGAATATAAAAGTAGGGAGGTCTTGCTGCGGCTGTATAGGGCATTGGTGAGGCCGCAGCTGGAGTACTGTGTGCAGTTTTGGGTGCCGTACTTATGGAAGGATATTTTGGCCTTGGAGGGAGTGCAGAGGTTTACTAGGCTGATGCCAGAGTTGAGGGGGTTGAGCTATGAGGAGAGGCTGAATAAACTAGGCTTGTATTCGTTAGAGTTTAGAAGGATGAGGGGAGATCTCATTGAGACGTATAAGATGATGAATGGGATGAATAGGATAGAGGTGGAGAGACTCTTCCCACTCAAAGGATAGTAGGACTAGGGGGCACAGCCTCAAGATAAAGGGGGGGTGGTTTAGAACGGAGTTGAGGAGGAACTTCTTCACTCAAAGGGTGGTGAATCTCTGGAATTCTCTGCCCGTTGAAGTGGTGGAGGCTGCCTCACTAAATATTTTTAAGACGCGGGTTGATGGGTTTTTGATAAGCGAGGGGATTAAGGGTTATGGGGAGAGGGCGGGAATGTGGAACTGAGCCACGACAGATCAGCCATGATCTTATTGAATGGTGGGGCAGGCTCGAAGGGCCAGATGGCCTACTCCTGCTCCTATTTCTTATGTTCTTATGTTCAATGGTGAATCTGTGGAGCTCTTTGCCACAGGAGGAGGCCAGGACATTGAGTGTCTTTAAGACATGAGCCCTTGATTAAGGGGATGGGAAAATTATCAGTCATTGAGTGGCAGAGCAGGCTCAATGGGCCAAGTGGTCTTGTTCTATTCCTATGTCTTAGCCAAATGTCTAGCTGTCTGTGACTAAGTGTGCTGTGTACTCCAATTTAACCAATGCTCTGGTTTGCAGCAACTGTAATATAACTCTGGCTTTTAAGTGAACATTGCAACATAACTTTTCTATAAATGCCTCAGTAAAGTCTGCCTTGTGCCCGGGGCATAGGGTTAGAAGAGGCTATTTGTGGGATTGGCTTCACAATCCCAGACCTCAGTATCTAGTCAGACCATTCAAAACAAATATTGAAATGATATAATCTCTCCCCTGGGTTTAGTGTTGGAAATATCGGTTGTGTACGGCCTGTTGGAAGAGCTTTACATCTGAGGCGTGGGATGTGGAGCACGAGAATGCAAGTGTCCAGATAGCATTACCAGAGGTGAGCTTTCTGAATTCCTGAGTACCTGTGTAGATTTTCAATCCAGCCACACCTGAGTGTAATATGGCTTTGTTTGAAATCAGTGTTGGGATTACCAGATGTGATTCCTGTTCCACTGTGTGTATAAATTTTTAATTGTCCTGTCACCCAGTTGTGTGGAACATGGTGTTGGTTCAGTATCAATGTATAAGCTGGAGTCTCGTGAAATGTCTGTTCCCCTGCAGAGGGCACTGTTGTTTTCCACCTTAGAATCCTAGAGTGCGGAAGAGGCTATTTGCCCATCATGACTGCATAGATGATGGGCCATAACCCTCCATTTGCCCTGCTGATCCAGAAGGCCGTTTGCTCTACTGAGACTACACTGACAATAATTCCACTTGCACCCCTATCCCCGTTACTCCCACAATCTAATCTCTCCCCTAACCAATAGTGGGGAAGGAATATGGAAATTCCACACAGTGACCCATGGAATTAAACCCAAGTCCACAGCACTGAGGCAGCAGCAATAACCACTCAATTTTCTTTACCCTATCTCCCTACGTTGATGCTGATTTCCCCCCCTCCAGAAAGGGGAAGGGGGGGGGGGGGGAGCAGCAATAGGAGGTGACATCTTTTTTCTCTTTAGATCAATTCTTGCACATTTTCATATGGAGTGGAAGTTTAATCCAGAAGTTTATTTGAGATCTCCCACTTTTGCTTGCCAACCCAAGCAGTGGCATTTGTAAATCTCATTCTATTGCAAAATCTCCATGCCTCATTGTTACCTGGTAGGAATGGACACCTGATTTTCCAACCGTCTGCAATGGGATGGGATTTGCATTTAAAGAGCACCTTTCCCATCCTTGGGTGTTCCTCTGGGGGAAAAGTGTGTAGTTGCTGTTCCACTGCAGGGCCTTGGCTGTTGTGGTTCAACTGCAGACTTATTCTGCGATTGAGTATCCTCCTGACTGCCTCCCGACCTCTCAAGACAAGTCTGTGGAACATTTGGCACTTGCCTGGAAGAGTGCAGCTCCAGAATGGGGATTGGAAGCTTGATCCTATCTAGATAGAGCTTGATTGGTAACACTCACTGCGCAGAGGTAGCAGTGTATACCATCAATGACATGCACTACTGTAACTTGGCGAACCACCTACTGAACCCATCTGGAAGGGTAAGGGCAATGCCATCAGCACATTCCCCTCCCAAGTCACTCTCCAACCTGAGTTGGAAATATATCACTGTTCCTTCACTCTCACTGGCTCAATACTCCCTAACAGCACTGGCAGGTATACCTCATTATACCTCATTGCACTGGTTCAAGAAGGCAACTTTGCCCATCCCCCAAGTGCCTTCTCAATGCTGGCCCTGCCAGTGACACCCACATCCATTGGCTGGGATGAATAGTAAACGCCATAACTTTAACCAGTGGAGTTGGGAGCTCCACCCCACCCTAATGCTACACTCAGTCCAAGAGATACATAACCTTGTCAAACTGAACTGGTTAGTGAACTTTATTCAGTACGGGACATGGGTGTTGCTGGCTGGCTAGCATTCATTGCCCATCCCTAGTTGTCCTTGAATGGAATGGCTTGCTAGGCCATCTCAACTTGGAGTTGAATCTGCCATGTTGTTGTGGCTTTTTGAGTCGTGTAAAGTCAGACTGGGTAAGGACAGCAGCCAACCTTCCCTAAAGGATGCTAGTGAGCTAGAGAGATTTTTTTGACAACGGTTTCATGGTCATATTCTTAATTCCAGATATTTTTGGTTCAAATCAAACTACAGCAGATGGTGGGATTTGAACCCAGGTCTCCAGCTGAGTTTCTGGATTAATAGTCCAGCGATAAAACCTAGGCCATTGCCTTGCTATGGAATGGATAGGGACCTCAATATCCAACTCACTCCAGGGTGGATGTGCATAAGCACTTTGCCTAACTGATGCAGAACCTTGTGCTGCTGAAAAAGAGCTTGGTCAAAATCTCAGATGGTTAGAGCCCTGTCCCATATCACTATCTCTTGTAATAACAACTCTGCTTAGTCAACTCCTTGACCTTTCTCTTGCCCTAAAACTATTTTCTTTTTTTCCAATTTTCTTTTTACTCAAGTTTTCTCACTTGCAGTGCCCAGAATTGGGTACTAGGCTCATAAACGTCTGCTCCAGTCTCAGCTTGAGTCAAACTTCCATCCCCCAGTATCATCCCCCAGGCTCTGCACCTTGGTGTGGAGATGTTGGAATTCTACTAGGGTCAGCATAGTAAGCAGTCTCAACACCAGGTTAAAGTCCAACAGGTTTATTTGGCAGCACTAGCTTTTGGAGCCTTGGGTTCCATCAAGTGAAGACTTGTATTCTCAAACACAATAGAGAAACTGATAGCCAAGTTCCACACATGAGGATGGCCTCTAGTGGAATCTTGGGTTCATGTCACACTATCTGTAACTCCCATGACTTTCCTGGGCTTGCAAAATCTCACTAACTGTCCTGGCTGGAGACAATACACATCTCTAATCTGTGCTTGGCCCCCTCTCCACTCAGATTCTTTCTGTACTTGTAAAGACTTGCATTCCAACCATTATCTAGTAAACTCAATTTGTCTGTTTATGACCTGTTTGAGAACACAACTCCTCACTCTCCTGATGGAGTTTGAGACTCCAAGCTCGCGCTACCAAACAAACCTGTTGGACTTTAACCTGGTGTTGAGATTCCTTGCTGAGGCACAGGGATGTAGTTCACTTTCCAACCACCAGAGGTCAAAGCACCATCAGTAATTCTAGAAGTTCCAGATGGAGCTTTTGAGGGAGAAACTGGAAGTTTCTATTTTCCACATGGAAGGAGAAATTTTAACTTGATTTAAAAATTGGGGCCAGATTTAACCATGTTGGTGACTGACACTGTAACTGGGCCATTAGTCCTTAAGTTGACAGCTGGCGTTCCCCTGTGTTCACTTAAACTCATTATTAAATTTACTCCCAAGGTTATACAGCTCAATCAGTGAACTAAATCTCTTGTAACATTCTTGTTATAAAGCTTTTTACCTATTGGAGATTTGAACATTAATATATGAACTCAGTAATTTCAAGAAGGCAGCTCACCACCTTGAGGGCAACTAGGGGTGGTGATAAATCCTGACCCAGCCAGCAATGCCCATGTATCTCAAATGAATAAAGAGAATCGAGAATCCCACATAATGCTCAAGAACAGGGTTTGAATCCTGCTACTGCAGATGAAAAAAAATTAAATTCATTTGGGGGACATGGGGTGTTTCTTGCTGGGCCAGCATTTATTGCCCATCCCTTGTTGCTCTTGAATGATTGGCTTATTAGGCCATTTTAGAGGACAGTTGAGTTAACTACATTGCTTTGCTTTGGCTCTGGAGACACGTGTAGGCCTGATGTGGAGATGTTGGCGTTGGACTGGGGTAGGCACAGTAAGAAGTCACAACACCAGACTAAAGTCCAACATGTTTGGTAGCACAAGCTTCCAGAGTGCTACTCCAGGTGAGTTAGACAAAAGTAGGATAGTGTGAATTAGATGGGTTTTTCCAACAATCGACAATGGTTTTGTGGTCATCAGATTCTTATTTCCAGAATTTTATTGAATTCAAGTTCCACCATCTACCGTGCTGGGATTTGAATCTGGGTCCCCAGAACATTAGCTGAGTTTCTGGATTAATAGTCTAGCAATAATATACCAGGCCATCACTTCTCCCTAACTTTTTTTAAATGATCATGCAAAGCATTGCCCATCCAGTTCACTAATGCCCTTTTAGGGAAGGAAATCTGCCATCCTTACCTGGTCTGGCCTACATGGGATTACAGAGCCACAGCAATGTGATTAGACCTTGTGGTCTAGCAAACCACTCAGCCCAAGGGCAGTTAAACTTGGGCAATAAATGCCAGCCCAGCCAACAGCTGCACAGTCCATGAAAAGGATTTAAAAGCATATTGTGTAACTAGGTTAAAAGTATGCTAGTTTTGTAACAGCCTCTGACCCTGGGAACCTAATTTTGTGGAATGCCAAAACTTTCCCCATGTTTTGAACCTCCAATGAATTAATCATAGAATAAAAGCAAATTACAGCACATACTTTTCCTTTTCCACCCATCTCTCCATACCTTCATCTTCTGTCAGTTTACCTTCTGATTTCAGCTTCTCTGCTGTTTAGCCATTCACACCTTCTATTCTCTCTCCGGGCTGCCATTAGCAGCCTTTCTCTCCCTGGATTCTGTGGCTATGACTCATCTTTCATTTCTTCCACTGCCCCCCCCCCCCCCCCCCCCCCCCCGCAGTATAAATATCTCCACCTTTTTTCTGTGCCTTTTTTTAGCTTTGGCAAAGGGTCATCTAGACTCATCAGCTCTTTTTCAGATGCTGCCAGACCTGCTGACATTTTCCAGCATTTTCTTCTTTTTTTTGGAATTGATCAGAATCTGTACATTGCAGTAAGAGGCCAGTCAGCCCATCAAACCTGCTCCAACTATCTCACCCACACCCTATCCCCATAACCCACATTTCACCCTAACAAGTTCCCCCCCCCCCCCCCCTTGATACCAAAGGGGGCAATTTAGCACAGCCCATCCACCTAACCTACACATCTTTGGGAGGAAACCCATGCAGACACAGGGAGAATGTGCAAACACCAGTGACCCCCCCCCCCCCCAAGCAAGGAATTGAATCTGTGTCCCTGGTGCTGAGGCAGCAGTGCTAACCACTGCCACCCATTCCATTCTCATTCTGGAAGAGGGTGGGTGGGGTCACTTTTGCAAACCATGGAATCCACCCTCTTTGCAACAGAACACCTGGATCACATTTTTTTTGGGGTTCCTATTTTGAACAGCTCCTTAGTTTGCTAACAGATTCCCAGATTGCTTTTACCACTACCCAGGTCGTGTTGCTCACTCTTAACTGGTAAATTTATCTCCTGGGATTTGATAACCCTTAAATGAATTTTGGCTCTATGAAGTTAAAATACAGAACTCTGAACCAATTGCTGATAACCGGTTGCGACTGTGTTTCTCCAGAGCCTGTGTTCTGTGGCTCACTTTCTGAGCAGGATGTTGCTTACTGATCATGTTTTGTTTATGCAGATGGCTCCAGAAAGCTACAAGGTCCATGAGGAATATGCCGATTATTCCTTTGCGCCATGAGAATTTTGGCTGGAAAAGATCAAGCCAAGAGTGCCCCTTTTTTTAAAAAAAAATGGTTTGCTTCTGTGGCAGAATATTGTGAGCTTGCTTCGGATTTAAAGGTGGTCAAACTATAAATTTTCTTCCCTCAGGGTTTTGGTGTTTGTCACTCAAACTGTTCTATCACAAGGCGTTCTAGAATCTAAGTGGAAAAAATGGCTGCACAAGATTGAAAAGCGTAGTGTCTTCCAGGAAATGAGCCCCACTGTGTACTTTCTCAGACTGGAAAAATGTCTTGATTGTAATCTGATGATGCGTTGTGCACTGTGTAATTGTCTGGGCTTTTTGTGGTACCTCCGCACAGTACCCACAATTTCCAAACCAGCGCTCCTGTCAGTAAATGTACAGCCACAGCCCTCTGCTGATGATTATGATTCACGATGCCTGAAGGCATTGAGGCAGGAGTTGGTATGGCTTGAACTAAGCACCACTCCAAATTTACATGAAGCATAACATTCCAGAATGGCAAGTAGGGGAAGGGAAATTTCAATGCACATGATTACTGTCTACGCTTGGGAATTTTTTGTGATTTAAATCTTGTGGCAGTGACTCCCAGCAATGAATTTGTACTTTCCAAGGAGTGTAAGCAGATTAGTGAAGATTGGGCCTTTTTCCTTCGAGTTGTGCGGATCTTTTGTTTTGCAAAATGTGCACATGCGTGCACTTGTGAAAAGGTGTGACATTGTGTTTGCTCATTCTCCTCTAGTCCTGTTTGTTTTTAACCCAGCTTGGCGACTGGCTGTGTTGGATACTTGTCATTATTAATCACTTACAGTGCAAGTGTTGGGGAAATCTGTTTATAATTGGGAGAATCTAAACCTGCATTGGCATTTCCAATTGTTGCTAAAATTAGATGTATACACAAATCACCTTCTCAACTTTTTAAAAATTGAAATGTTTTAGCCTTTTTACTACACACTGCACTACCTTTTTTTGGGGGTCTAGGGGCATGTTGGCAATCAAACTTTCCTTTTCAGTTCTTTCCCACAATCTCCTTTTTTGTACTGATGTGCAAAGTTTAAGGTGTCATCCAATAGCCATAACTTTGGAGAAGGCAGCTTGGCTTGATTTTGTGTTTTTTGCAGATGTGTGTGCCCAGCAGTGGAAATCTCAAACTTGCCTGCAAGGCATCAAAAATCTCAAATCTTCACCAGTAGTGACACTGGACTCTCAACTGGCCTGACATTGAGAGAACATGGTCCACAGGGCTTTGTGAACATGTGCGTGGCTCATTCTTTCCTTTTGGCTGCCAATTGCATGTGTATATCTCCTCTTCTAGGCTGGTTTTTGGAGTGCCATCAGTGAGTTTTGGCATTGAACTAAATCCTGCTAAGCCTCTTGCTGCAACAATGAACAAATTGTACTGGTGTTCTAAAACTAGAATATACATGTAGGGTGTTTTCGGTGAGTCACACCATTGTCGAGTGATTTTTGGGGATTTTGTGGGGATGAAGAGGGAAATAAAGGAAGGGTACGGCCATGGGAGGATCTGACTACAACTTAAATGTAATGCTTTTTTGACATTTGATTTACGTGCAATGGTTTTAACCCATTCCATGTATAAAAGTGCCAGATTTCCTTACAGAATACTGCTTGTGTTTGGTATCTTGTACAAAATTGAGTTTTGTTTTTGTAAAGTTTTTAATAAAATGTAAATTGTAAACTATATATTGTCTGTCTTGCTCTGCCTTGCCACAACTTGCTGTCAGACTGCTAGCCAGAAATGGGTAGTCCTTGATTTCCAATGGGAGTCTTGACAATCTCACCTTTAACTATTTTACACACTTGTGTGGCTTTCATTCCCCTTTCCTGTCCATTTTGTCCTTGGGCTGAACCTGATTTATTCATGATTTACTTTGTGGAGCAAATGGTTTCTTTTGCCTAGGTCTTCCACTCTGTCTCTTTCCTCACTCCACCTTTTATCCACTGCTGAAATCCCCTTGCATGGGCTTTTCTCATCCTCCCCAGGCTCAGGAATGGGGTAGTGTGGTGGCACAGTGATTTTAGTACTGCTGCCTCTCTCAGGGACCTGGCCAGCTTGGGTCACTCTGCAGAGTTCTCATGTTCTCTCCGTGTCTGTGTGGGTTTCCTCCCACAGTCCCAAGATGTGCTAAATTGTCCGTGCTAAATTTTCCCTCAGTGTACCTAAACAGGTGCTGGATTGTGGTGACTAGGGGAATTTCACAGCAACTCCATTGCAGTGTTAATGTAAGCCTACTTGTGACATAAGCTTACTCATTGGTCTCCTGGGTGATTATTTGCTAGCTCCCTTTTTAACTCTCTACTGCGCACTAGCCATATCTATCAATGGCCTCTAGCCACCCACCACTAATACTAATCTCTAGATTCATGGACTACCACTTTTTTTCCTCAAGAACTATCTTCTATGGCACTAGCAATCTTGAGATGGGAGGGGCAAGATGGGAGGGGCAGGGAAGTGGACTTGTCAGACGTGTCAACCAGTGTTGCACTTAACAGTAATTACACAATTTCTTTTGAAATTGTTTCTTTCTCCCAGGCAAAGTCTAAGAGGATAAACAGAAGTATCAGTGGTGAATCAGGCTGTGCTACCTGTGATTTAGTTTGCAACACTATCACTTGTACAATCAAACTGCACCCCTCCCAGGAATTGACTAACTTACCAAGGTTTAAAAAGCAGCATAGAGATGGTGCTTGGGTAACCTTTACATACCAGAGCAATGTATGGACATTAATAACAGACAATTTGAAAATCAATCTAACTTTATAAATTACTGTGATCTTCCCACATAATTGTCCTGAGCCTATTGCTTCATCCAAATTTATGATGTGGAGATGCTGGCATTGGACTGAGTTAAACACAAGACTCTCAACACCCAGGTTAAAACCCAGCAGGTTTATTTGGTAGCACAAGCCAATAGCTTTGTTCTAGAACTCCCACTTACCCGATGAAGGAGCAGCACTCAGAACAACACAGCACGGGAAACAGGCCCTTCAGCCCAAGAGCCTGTGCTGCCATCCCCTTGTTAATGTTCACTAACAGGGCACAAAGACACAAACTCAATTTATCTTAACTCGTTACCCAGCTTTGTTCTACCAGCCGTATTTACTCAGTCTGCAGTTCTTATGGGGCATTTACAGGATATTTTGAGACAAGATTCTGCTGCCTTTTTTCTTTGGCAACCTGCATAACCAGATGCTGTGGTTTTTCTCAGTCTAAAGATGTGTGGGTTAGGTTGATTGGCTATGTTAAATTGCCCCTTAGTGCAATTTAGGGGGATTAGCAGGGTAAATAGTAGGATTATAGAAAAACAGCCTGGGTGGGATGTTGGTCAGTGCAGACTCAATGGGCCAAATGGCCTCCCTCTGCACTGTAGGAATTCTTTAAATGAGTATGCAAATTAGCACTTCAATTTGTTTCCTTAAGGTTTTTTCAAAAGGTCATTTCTTGGCAGTATATCAATGGCAATATATACATATGTGGCACACTGCTGTCTCAGCATCAGGGACTTGGGTTCAATTCCTGGCTTGGGTCACTGTCTGTGCAGAGTCTGCATGTTCTCCCTATGTCTGGGTGCTCCAGAGTGTGATGGCCAGCTTGGGTGACTGTACAGAGTCTGCACACATTCTCCCTGTGTGTGTGTGTGGGGGGGTTTCCTCTGGGTACCCTAGTTTCCTCCCACAGTCCCAAAGATGCATGGCCATGCTAAATTCTCCGTCCAGTGTATCTGAGCAGATGCTGGATTGTGGCAACTAGGAGATTTTTTCACAGTAACTTCATTGCAATGTTAATGCAAGCCAACTTGTGACATGAAAAAAATATAATCGTTACTTTGTTCTCACTGGAACAATAGAGGTTGAGGGGTAACCTGATAGAAGTCTGCAAGATTGAGAGGCATGGACAGAGTGGATAGTCAAAGCTTTTTCCCAGGATTGAGAGTCAATTACTAGGGGCACAAGTTTAAGAGGGTGGTGTGTGCCTGGAATTCACTGCCAGGGCAGTATTATAGAATTGTCACAGTCTCTCTACAGTATAGGAGGAGGCCATATGCTCATCAAGTCTGCACTAACAACAGTTCCACCCACTCCCTGTAAACCCATACTTACCCTGCTAGGCTCAATTTTTTTAGTGTGGCCACTCTTTCTTTGGACAGGGAGGAAACCCACACAGGCACAGAACATGCAAACTTCACGCAGTGTCCTGACCAATTGAACTTGTGTCCCTCGAGTCCCTGGTGCTGTAAGGCAGCAGTGCTAACCACTGTTCCATCCTGTTGTGGAAGCAGATACCATAGTGACTTTTAAAGGGCATCTGGACCTATACATGAATAGGATGGCAATAGAGGGATATGGTCCCTGGAAGGGTAGGGGGGTTTAGTTCAGTCAGGCAGCGTGATTGGTGCAAGCTTGAAGGGCCTGTTCCTGTTGTAGTCAAAGAACAAAATTACAAACTACGTTAAGAACAAACAATGTGATGTGCCAACTGTACAGACACTGGTCAATATCTTGACATCAAATATCAGATAATGAAAGGGATGGATAGGGTAGAGAGATTCTTCCTGCTCAGAGGACAGCAGGACTAGAGGGCACAGCCTCAAGATAAAGGGGGGGGCAGTTTAGAACAGAGTGGAGGAGGAACTTCTTCGCTCAAAGGGTGGTGAATCTCTGGAATTCTCCAGCCGTTGAAGTGGTGGAGGCTGCCTCGCTGAATATATTTAAGTCACGGGTGGATAGGTTTCGGATAGACGGGAATTAAGGGTTATGGGGAGAAAGCAGGAAAGTGGAACTGATCCGCTTCAGATCAGCCATGATCTTATTGAATGGTGGGGCAGGCTCGAAGGGCTGGATGGCCTACTCCTCCTCCTATTTCTTGTGTTCTTATTGATGATTCTTTCCTTGAGTAGCCTTTTTCAGCTGCTGAGTGGATCCTTGAGACAGAGATTAATAGACTTTCAGATCGATCATCGATCTCGTGGGTCACCCCTGAACCAGTGCTATATGGAAAGGTACCCCAGGTTATCAATTTCTTAGATGGGTCAAAATGTTCTAAAGTTTCAAACAGTAGAAAGCAATTGCGGTAATTAAAAGCTTTTTTTGGGGACACTTTTCAAAACCAACCTTGATGTCTCTGTCGCAGACTATGCAAGGGGGCCAATAACATCAAGTTTGATTGTTTAAAAAAAAAACCCATTGTAATTTACCCTTGCTAAAAATGACTTGCACTCCTGGAGTTTTGGGGGCCAATGGCTCTGACTTTGTCTTCCATGGGTGTAGTCCTTGGGTATCTACATGGTGCTCTAGATAGGCTGACTTGGTGGCTTTATTCAATCGTAGAATCCCTCCAGTGCAGAAAGTGTCTGTTTAGTACATCAAGCCTGTGCCAACAATCTGACCCAGGTCTTATCCTCATAACCCTATGTATTACCCTGCTACCTTTGGCTGTGCTAAATTGCCCCTTAGTATCACAATCAACCTAACCTGCGCATCTTTGGATTGTAGGAGGAAACAGGAGCACCCGGAGGAAACCCATGCAGACACAAGGAGCACATATAGATTCTGTGCAGTCACCTGAGGCTGGTATTGAACCTGGGTCTCTGGCGCTGTGAAGCAGGAGTGCTAACCACTGCACCACCCTGCCACCCATTGATGAGATGAAAGAATTAACCAGGGTCTACTGAAGCACAGAGATCCTGGTAGAAGGTTACATTTAAACTAGACGCTGGAGCAGCGGTTTCAGTTCTTTCTGAAGCTGAACCAGGGTGAAACAAAGACTCAGCAATATATTATGTGGACCAGAACAAAAAGGTTCTGGGCAAATTAAACACAACTTGAGTACAGAGGGAAAGTAGTTACAGAATATGGTGCATAATTCAAGATGAAAATAGAAAGGCAGATATTGAATCCAAGCAGCAGAACAAGAGAGATAAAGAATGTTCAGGGACAATTAGGAGACTAAACAGAATTTCTGAAGTTATTTACAGAATTGGGAGATAAAAATCAAGATGTTGTATGGCATCCATTGATATGTCTATGTACACCCAGAAACCTTCCACACCCTTCAGTTCAAAGAGACTGACTCGATGATATAAGACATAGCCATTTCACCAGTGAGCTGGTGCTCAGGGATGGTACTAGTTCCAAAGCAACGTAGATTACTATGTCAATCTACTTTACCTTTTTCCTGCGTTATCCCTGTATCCGTTGATGTTTCTAACGTAGAAATTATCTAACTCAGTCTTGCACATCCTGAACCTCCATCATCTTCTGCACCGTGGTCAGCACTGCTGCCTCACAGCGCCAGGGACTCGGGTTCAATTCCTGGCTTGGGTCACCGTCTGTGCAGAGTCTGCATGTTCTCCCCGTGTCTGGGTGCTCCAGAGTGTGAAGTAATGCATTTTGGAAGATCTAATACAGATGGGATATACGCAATAAATGGCATTGATAGGCAGAGGGATCTGGGTGTACAGGTACACAGGTCACTGAAAGTGGCAACGCAGGTGGAGAAGGTAGTCAAGAAGGCACATGGCATACCTGCCTTCATTGGTTGGGGCATTGAGTTTAAAAATTTGCAAGTCATGTTGCTTTATTAGAACCTTAGTTAGGCTGCACTTGGAAATACTGTTCAATTCTGGTCACCACACTACCAGAAGGATGTGGAGGCTTTGGAGAGGGTACAGAAAAGATTTACCAGGACGTTGCCTGGTATGGAGGGCATTAGTTACGAGGAAAGGTTGGAGAAACTTGGGTTTGTTCTCAGTGGAGCGACGGAGGTTGAGGGGCGACCTGATGGAGGTCTACAAGATTATGGGGGGCACGGACAGAGTGGATAGTCAGAAGCTTCTTCCCCAGGGTGGAAGAGTCAGTTACTAGGGGATTTAGGTTTAAGTGCGAGGGGCAAGTTTTAAAGGGAACGTACGAGGTAGGCTTTTTACGCAGGGTGGTGGTGGGTGCCTGGAACTCGCTGCCGGGGGAGTGGAAGCAGGCAGGGTAGTGAGTTTTTAAGGGGTGTTGGACAAATACATTTATAGGATGGGAATAGAGGGATATGGTCCCTGGAAGGATAGGGGGTTTGTTTTCTGTTGGACAATATGGTCGGTACAGGCTTGGAGGGCCGAAGGGCCTGTTCCTGTCTATAACATTCTTTTGTTCTTAGCTCCGGGATTTCCCCCCACAATCCGAAAGTTGTGCTGGTTAGGTGCATTGACCCGAACAGGCACCGGAGAGTGACAACTAGGGGATTTTCACAGTTACTTCATTGCAGTGTTAAAGTAACCCTTACTTGTGACTAATAAATAAATTAAAGCTTTCACCTCAAAGACTAAGCACAGCAGGGTGGGCACAGTGGTTAGCACTGCTGCCTCACAGAGCCAGGGACCCGAGTTCGATTCCCAGCTTGGGTCACTGTCTGTCTGGAGTCGGCACATTCTCACCATGTCTGCGTGGGTTTCCTCCGGGTGCTCCGGTTTCCTCCCACAGTCCGACAGACGTGCAGGTTAGGTGCATTGGCCGTGCTCCCAGCCATTGGCTCTGTCTACACTAACCCTCTGCCTTAGAAACAAACAGCAGCATAGTCAAGGACCCCCATGCACCCCGGACATTCTCTCTTCCACCTTCTTCCACTGGGAAAAAGATACAAAAAATCTGAGATCGCGTGCCAACCGACTCAAGAACAACTTCTCCCCCTGCTGGCATCGGACTTTTGAATGGACCTACCATACATTAAGTTGATCTTTCTCTACACCCTAGCTATGACTGTAACAGTACATTCTGCCTCTCTCTCCTTTCCTTGTATAGCGCGCAAGAAACAATACTCTTTTCACTTGTATCCCAATACATGTGCTAAGAATGAATCAAATTAAAGAAAGAAATGGAAGGATTTGATGCTGGAATTAAAACAGCGATATGTTCACATGCCCTGGTTTTAAATACTCTCCAACATAAATAAAACCATTGTGAAATCTGTAGCATCAGCCCACTGGCGCACAAGACATTCCAACAAAAAGATTGTTTTACTTTTCTTGTTATGTTACCACAACCCTTCTATAATTTTTTTCATATTTATATTGCACAAGATTTAATGATTGTTAATCCTTTAGATTGGAAAGCCATTTATTCCTGTGAGTAGAAGTGTCAATAACGAGGGAAATCGATCTTCAGTAAGAGGTAGAAGGGAAACTGAGGAAAAATTTCTTCACCCAGAAGGTGGTGGGAGTCTAGACCTTTTCCCTGAAAGTTTGAGTCAGAAACTCGGGTAACATTTAAGAAGTATTTACATATTTGCTAGTTCCGGACTAAGGGCCCCAGCACTGGAAAACGGGATTAGGGTAGTCAAAATCTTTGTTGACATAATGGGCCAAATGGCCACCTCCAGTGCTATAGACATCCCAGAGTCACCTGATTCTTGCTAGGTAGGCCTAACGAATGGATCGTTGGTTAAACAGTTTGGCATGTTGGATGGTTGCCCAAGGAGAAAAGATGCTGTCAAAGTCAAGCTGGTTATCCTGTTCAGGTTCGGGCGACACGATGGCACAGTGGTTAGCACTGCTGCCTCACAGTGCCAGGGACCTGGGTTCGATTCCCGGCTTGGGTCACTGTTTGTGTGGAGTTTGCATGTTTCTTCACCCGTGTCTGTGTGGATTTCCTCCAGGTGCTCTGGATTCCCTGCCACAGTCCAAAGGTCAGGTGGATTAGCCATGCTAAATTGCCCCATATTGTCCAAAGATGTGTAGGTTAGGTGGATTGGCCATGCTAAATTGCCCCTTAGTGTCCAAAGATGTGCAGGTTAGATGGAATGGCCCATGCTAAAATTGCCCCTTAGTGTCCAAAGATGTGCAGGTTAGATGGATTGGCCATGCTAAATTGCCCCTTAGTGTCCAAAGATGTGCAGGTTAGATGGATTGGCCATGCTAAATTGCTCCTTAGTGTCCAAAGATGTGCAGGTTAGGGGGATTGGCCATACTAAATTGCCCCTTAGTGTCCAAAGATGTGCAGGGTTAGATGGATTGGCCATGCCAAATTGCCCCTTAGTGTCCCAAAGATGTGCAGGTTAGGTGGACCTGGCCATGCTAAATTGCCCTGTATCCAAAGAAGTATAGGTTAGTGGGTATGATGTGAAGATATCGGTGTTGGACTGGGGTGGGCACAGTTGAGAAGTCCCACAACACCAGGTTAAAGTCCAGCAGGTTTATTTGGAATCACGAGGCTTTCGGAGCACTGCTCCTTCATCAAATGGAAGTTAGTTCACAAACATGGCATATGTAGACACAATTGCAATATACTTCATAGAAACTTGAAATCTGTGATGATATGTGCGATCTTCCTGGAGATTCTCTCCACTTTGACTTTGCAATTATGCTTTGGTCTACATATGTCATGTCTGTGAAACCCATCTCTGAGGAAGGAGCAGCGCTCCGAAAGCTCGTTATTCCAAACAAACCTGCTGGAATTTAACCTGGTGTTGTGAGACTTCTTACTAGGCTAGTGGCGTTAGTCGGATAAAAGTGTGGGGTTATGGGGCTAGTCTGGGTAAGATACTCTGCCAGAGAGTTGGTGCGGATTTGATGGGCAAAATGGCCTTCTGTGCTGTAGGGATTCTATAATCCTGAGGGTTTATACCAGGGTTGATGGGACTGTCCTATGCGGAGAGATTGGGTCGACTGGGCCTGTTTTTTACTGGAGTTTAGAGGGTTGAGAGGAGATTGAAATGTATACAATTCTAACAGGGGTTGGACAGACTGGATGCAGGGAGACGTTGGGAAACTTAGAACCCAGGAGACAGAATCTCAGGACACAGAGTAGACCATGTGGGACTGAAATGAGGAAACATTTGTCACGGTGGTGAACTTGTGGAATTCTCTCCCGCAGAAAGCTGTGGAAGCCAAATCACTGAATGTATTCAAGAAAGAGATAGTTTTTATTAGATTTTAACGGCATCAAGAGGTTTGGAGAGAAAGCAGGAATATGGCACTGAGGTAGAGGGCCAGCCATGATCATATTGAATGGTGGAAGGGCTGAATGGCCTACTCTTGTGTTTTTATGTGACGTGCCTAACATGGTCTACAGACTCGTTTATTTTCCAGCAAGTTGAAGTTGTTTAAGTTTAAATATTAAGTTCATTTCATTAGTGCTACAAGTAGGCTTACAAGCAATGGAGTTCCTGCGAAAACCCCCCCCCCTAGTCGCCACACCGAGGGGGAATTTAGCATGGTCAATCCACCTAACTAGCACGTCTTCGGACTGAATCACCCAGGCCCTATCCCCGTAACCCCACATATTTACCCTCCCTGACACTAAGGGACAAGTTAGCCTGGCCATAGAACCATAGAACATTACAGCTCAGAAACAGGTCTTTTGGCCCTTCTTGTCTGTGCCGAACCATTTTTCTGCCTAGTCTCACTGACCCTCACCTGGACCATCACCCTCCCCCACCCCTCACATCCATGTACCTGTCCAAGTTTTTCTTAAATGTTAAAAGCGAGCCCGCATTTACCACTTCGTCTGGCAGCTCATTTCCACACTCCAGTCCACCTAAGTGGGAGTAAACCGGAGGAAATCCACGCAGACACGGGGAGAACACAGATAGTGACCCGAGCCGGGAATCGAACCCGGTGGCTGGTGCTGTGAGGCAGCTGTGCTGACAACTGTGCCACTGTGGAGTTGTGATTGAAGGCACTGAGGAGTGTATTAGGGACGCTGATAAACTTGCTTGCTGAAGGTATTGTATTCGAGATCGACACTTCCAGCCACGAGGAGTGTTGTAGAGACCTCGCAAAGCCGGGTGATCTTTAAACACTGCTCGTCCACAATTGTCTGCTCACTGATCACACCCACCCAGTGACATTCAATCCAAGTATTTTCTACGTTCCCCTTACGCTTGTAAGAATAGTTTTTGCACTTCCTTTTGCGTTTTTGCTTTCAAATATCTCCCGATTTGAGTTTGACGAGAAGACTGTCCATCAAAAAGCCAAACTAAAGGCTTTCAGAGGAGAATACAGGTCTGGGCCCCAATGGCAGCACGGAGTAAATCACGGGAGAGCTTACAGAGCTGCCAGGCCTGAATAATCACTTATATCTTCTCCACCCTCCTTCATCGCCAGCAGCTAAACTCTTTAGCTGTCAATGGGTGCGACCTTGCCACTTGTAAAGATAATAGTGGGGTTGGGACCCCCCTGTTGGAGATGGGACCATTTCAGGGTCCCCACCCGTCCTGGCAAAGCGGCCTTCTGAGTCTATGTCCATAGGTGCAGAATTAGGCCATTCGGCCCATCAAGCCTGCTCATGGCTGATAACTTTTTCAAACCCCATTCTACCCACCTTTTCCCCGTAACCTTTGATCCCTCTTACCAATCAAGAACCTGCCTACCTCTGCCTTAAAGACTCTCAGTGACCTGGCCCCCTCTGCGGCAATGAGTTCCACAGATTCACCACCCTCTGGCTGAAGAAATTCCCCCTCATCTCGGTTCTTAAAGGGTCGTCCCTTTATTCTGAGGTGGTGCCCTCGGATCCCAGTCTCTCCCCACTAATGGAAGCATCTTCTCCACGTTCACTCTAACCAGCCCTTTCAGCATCCTGTAAATTTCATTAAGATCCACCCCCCCCATCCTCCTAAGCTCCGTCGAGACCCAGACCCAGAGTCCTCAAATGCTCCTCATACAACAAGCTCTTCATTCCAGGGATCATTCTTGTGAACCTCCTCTGGACCCTTTCCAAGTCCGGCACATCCTTCCTTAGATATGGGGCCCAAAATTGCGCACAATACTCCACATGGGGTCTGACGAGAGCCTTATAAAGTCTCACAGTACATCCCTGCTTTCGTCCTCTCAAAATGAATGCTAACATTGCATTTGCTTTCCAACCAATGACCAACTCAACCTGAAGTTAACCTTAAGAGAATCCTGAATTAGGACATTAAGTCTCTTTGTCCTTCCAATTTTGGAATCCTCTTTCCATTTAGAAAATAGTCCAAGCCTCTATTCTTCCTACCAAAGTGCATAACCTCACACTTTCCCACTTGTATTCCATTTGCCAGTTTTTTGTCCGCTCTCTAACTTGTCCAAGTCCTTCTGTCATCCAATTTATGGCCCGTGAGGCTGAAGAGCCAATCAATTAGAGGGCTCTGAAAGAGGTCAACTCCATTGGCTACTGTTGTTGGAGGGGACCATGTCGACAAGTCCGGGGTGGCACAGTGGTTAGCACTGCTGCCTCACAACACCAGGGACCCGGGTTCGATTCCCGACTTGGGTCACTCTCTGTGTGGAGTTCGCACATTCTCCCCATGTCTGCGTGTGCTCCAGTTTCCTCCCAAAGTCCAAAGGATGTGCGGGTCAGGCGGATTGGCCATGGTAAATTGCCCCTTAGTGTCAGGGGGACTGGCTAAGGTAAATGCATGGGGTTATGAGGATAGGATCTGAATGGGATTGTTGTCAGTGCAGACTTGATGGGCCAAATGGCCCCCTTCTGCTTTGTACATATTCTATGATTCTATTTTGAAGTGCTCTCTGAGAAGGAATACAGTAAGTGGTTGCTAGGACAGGCCAACCCCCACTCCTCCTGAGATGGTTGGTGGCCACCAATGCGATTGGCTCCATTTAGTTGGGGGGGGGGGCTGGTGGTGGTGGTGGGGGGGGGGGGGGACTGGTGGTGGGGGTGGAGGGGGGTGGTGGTGGAGGCGGGGGGTGGTGGTGGGGGAAGGGGGTGAGGGGGGTCGGAGGGGTGGGCAATGATAAAGGACTCACTGGCCCTCGCCCCATCACTGGCCATGACAAGGCACCTGTCGGTCTTTGGTGTTGGCACTGGGGGTGGGTGGAGATGTTGGCACTGGGGAGTGGGTGGAGATGTTGGCACTGGGGGTGGGTGGAGATGTTGGCACTGGGGGGTGGGTGGAGATGTTGGCACTGGGGGGTGGGTGGAGATGTTGGCACTGGGGGTGGGTGGAGATGTTGGCAACTGGGGGTGGGTGGAGATGTTGGCACTGGGGGTGGGTGGAGATGTTGGCACTGGGGGTGGGTGGAGATGTTGGCACTGGGGGTGGGTGGAGATGTTGGCACTGGGGGTGGGTGGAGATGTTGGCACTGGGGGTGGGTGGAGATGTTGGCACTGGGGGTGGGTGGAGATGTTGGCACTGGGGGTGGGTGGAGATGTTGGCGCCCTTACCATTCCCTCCCAGAGCTTCCCCTTCAATGATTCAATGGGCTCCCCATTGCTGCAGTGCGGGGAACTGTTACTGGATTCAAATCTTCCCTCCCACACCTGGAAGCAGGGCCGTTTCCGACTCCCTCACAACCCCCTGTCCTCCCAATTCATACCCGTCTCGGTAAAATTCCGCACGTTATCTATCGCCGCAAATCAGACCTGACCATCGCGTATCTGCAGTGTTTCTGTTTTTCAGATTTGCAGCATCTGTGATATTTTTACTAATTTTCAGCTTGTTATTAAGCCTCCTATTGTTTTGCTTTAATATTGCTTCAGTCATTTAATTATAACTTATTTTCCATTGCAACACTTGCTAAGTAATCTTCTCCTACATATATATATGTGTGTGTGTGTGTACATGTGTATGTGCGTGTGTTTTATATATGTGTGTGTGTATATATGTGTATGTACATGTATATATGTCAATGTATAGTGTATGTGGATGTGTGTGCGTGCATGCTTACATGTGTGTTTGTGTGTGTGTATGCACGTATATATATGTATATGTGTGTACACGTGTATATGTGTGTGCATATACATGTGTGTATATGTGTGTGTGTATACGTGTGTGTGAATATACATGTGTATACACCAGTGTGCACGTGTGTACGTGTATGTACATGTATATGTGTATGTGTACATGTTTGTGTTGTGTATATATGCTTGTGTTCTGTCATTAGCTATTTGTGTAGCTTGCCAGTCCTGATGCCAGGGAACCGAGCATTAAGGGGGTGGGAGAGATGGTCAACCTTGGCGAAACTGGAAAATCCTGTCTATGGGCACCAGGATGTGGAGATGCCAGTGTTGGGCTCGGGTAAACACAGTAAGCGGCCTCATAAAACCAGGTTAAAATCCAACAGGCTCATTTGGTAGCAAACACCACTGACTTGTGATACCAAATAAACCTGTTGGACTTTAACCTGGTGTTATGAGACTTCTTACTGTATAGACACAAGCACAGTTTGGGCAAAATGGCCTCTCCCTGAACCATGTAGCAAATTTGAAAATTGTACCAGGTTGCTATTTAATAGAAGACTTGTATTTAGGGAGTGCTTTCCACAGCAACTGTGCATTTCGAAATGCCTTACAGCTAGTGAAGAACTTTAAAAGTGTCATCACCGTAATTAAGCAGGAAACACGGAAGGTCAAATATGCACAGCAAGCTCCCGCAATCAGTAATGTGATCATGGCCTCCGCTGGGCTTTGCTTTGTTCTTTTACAAAGAACAAAGAACAACACAGCACGGGAAACAGGCCCTTCGGCCCAACGAGCCTGCGCCGCCGTCCCATTGTCTCGGTGACCTATTCATGATTTTAGTCTACACCTAATGTGCGAGGATCAGGGAGGTCCAATATAGGGACAATTTGTTACCCAATCAATCAGCCTAAAAGCACATCTTTGGGATGTGGGAGGAAACCGGAGCACCCGGAGGAAACCCACGCAACCACGGGGAGAAAGCGCAAACTCCCACAGACACAGGCCCAAATCCATGTGTCCGCAAGTGGTTTGGCATGAGTCAGCTCCGTGCAGCACTGAGGGAGTGCACTGTCGGAGATGCTGTTGGATGGTGGCAAGCCAGCACAGTTGTTAGCACTGCTGCCTCACAGCGCCACGGATCCAGGTTCTGATTTCCAGCCTCGGGTCACTGTCTGTGTGGAGTTTGCATGGTCTCCCCGTGCCTTCGTGGGTTTCCTCCGGGTGCTCCAATTTCCTCCCACAGTCCAAAGATGTGCAGGTTAGTTGGATTGGCCACGCTAAATTGCCTCTTAGTGTCCAAAGATGTGTAGGTTAGGAGGATTGGCCATGCTAAATTGCCCCTTAGTGTCCAAAGATGTGTAGGTTAGGTGGATTGGCCATGCTAAATTGCCCCTTAGTGTCCCAAGATGTGCAGGTTAGGTGGATTGGCCATGCTAAATTGCCTCTTAGTGTCCAAAGATGTGTAGGTTAGGTGGATTGGCCATGCTAAATTGCCCCTTAGTGTCCCAAGATGTGCAGGTTAGGAGGATTGGCCATGGTAAATTGCCCCTAGTGTCATGGGGATAAGCAGAGTAAGTACATGGGATTACAAGGGGAGAACCTGGGGGTATTGTTGTTGATGCAGGCTCGATGGGCCCAATGGCCTCCTTCTGCACTGTAGGGATTCTATGATCATCTATTTCCTTGAAGACAAGCAGGTGTGGCCAATGAATGCAAGCCTTGTTAACCATTCTCACTTCCCGAGAATGAATTTACAGAAAGGGATCTTAAACCTTCTACGTAAGAGCATGAAAAGTTGCACAATAATTGCCTTCAACAGGGAAATCAATGGTAATAACGCAATCAAGCTAATTATAGACCGAAACTAGACAAGAATCAGAATGCCTGAGATATTAACTCAGAAGGTGAAATGGCCCAATTCATAGGACATTATTTATTTAAGGATTTTGTGGAGCTGACAATTCCCATCTGATTAGCTACAGGCAGAGTACATGCTAGAATTAATAACACAGATCGACGCTTTAAAGAGAAGGTCAGAAGTTCAACCTCAAAATGCAGTCCATTCTAACCAGGTGCTCAAATTCTGTACGTTTTAAAAAATTCATGTTTCCCGACGTGTTGCTGGCAGGGTCGGCATTTGTTGCCCATTCCCTCACTGCCCTTCATCTCAGAGGGCATTTGAGGGTCACTACACAGAGTTGTGAATGTAGCCCAGTCCATTACGCAAAGCTGCCACCACCCATTGACTCTGTCTACACTTCCACTGCCTCGGAAAAGCAGCCAGCATCATCAAGGACCCCACGCACCCCGGACATTCTCTCTTCACCTTCATCCGTCGGGAAAAAGATACAAAAGTCTGAGGTCACGTACCAACCGTCTCAAGAACAGCTTCTTCCCTGCTGCATGAAACTTTTTGAATGGTCCTACCTCATATTGAGTTGATCTTTCTCTACACCCTAACTATGACTGTAATAATACATTCTGCACCCCCTCCTTTCCTTCGCTCCATTGTACTCTATGAATGGTATGCTTTGCCTGTATAGTGCACAAGAAACAATACTTCTCACTGTATCCCAATACATGGGACAATAATAAATCAAACAAAAATCAACTTGCTTCGTCTTTGTGACATGGTTTGGATGCAGGGATGGATCCGTGTCCTGATTTTAGAAGAGAAATGTATCATAGTCGGAGAGTTATACAGAACAGAAAAGGGCCAATGACCCATTGAGTCTGCACCCAGTTAACCCAGAGGATCCATGAAAAACTCATTGACCTCAGGTGGCTTTGGGGAAGGACCAAAAAAATCCGTAAAACTGATTTGATTTGATTTGATTTATTATTGTCACAAGTATTAACATACAGTGAAAAGCATTGTATCTTGTGCACTGTACAGACAAAGCATACCACTCATAGAGAAGGAACGAAAGATTGCAGAACGTAGGGTTACAGTCGTAGCTAGGGTGTAGAGAAAGATCAACTGAATGCGAGGTAAATCCATTCAAAAATCTGAAGGCAGCAGGGAAGGAGCTGTTCCTGAGTCGGTTGGTACGTGGCCTCAGACTTTTATATCTTTTTCCCAATGGAAGAAGGTGGAAGAGAGATGTCCAGGATGTGTGGGATCCTTGATTATGCTTTGCTGAGGCAGCGGGAAGTGTAGATGGAATCAATGGATGAGAGGCTGGTTTGCATCATGGATTGGGCTGCATTCACAACATTTTGTAGTTTCTTGCAGTCTTGGGCAGAGGCAGGAGCCCATACCCAAGCTGTGATACAACCAGAAAGAATGCTTTCTACGGTGCATCTGTAAAAGGAACAGGGGGAATTTTTTACTTCCGCACCCATGCCGGACACTGCCCCACCCAGCCAAATATGATGAATGCTTCAGATAATATCTAATTAAGCCACGGGTAAGCTTTAGATACGCATTGAGTCATTCTGTATCTTTATACATTTGGAATATTGTGAGCAATTTTGGGCCCCACATCTAAGGAAGTATGTGCTGGCCTTGGAGAGGGCCCAGAGGTGGTACACGAGAATAATCCCAGGAAAGAAAGGCTTGATGTATGAGAAGTGTGTGAGGACTCTGGGTCTGTACTCGATAGCGTTTAGAAGGATGAGGGGAGATCTCATTGAAACTTACAGAACACTGGATAGAGTGGACATGGGGGAGGTGTTCCATTAGTGGGAGAGGCTATGCAAATGTGAGGTTATCCACTGGAAGAAATAATAGTAGGGTGCAATATTGTTTAAATGGTGAAAAATTACAACATGCTACGGTGCAGAGGGATCTGTGCACGAATCGCAAAAACCCAGTCTGCAGGCGCAGCAGCTGATCAAGAAGGCGAATGGAATGTTGGCCTTTATAGCGAGGGGAATAGAATATAAAAGCAGGGAGGTCTTGCTGCAACTGTACAGGACACTGGTGAGGGCCGCAACTGGAGTACTGTGTGCAGTTTTGGTCCCCTATTTGCGCAAGATATATTGGCCTTGGAGGGAGTACAGAGAAGGTTCACCAGGCTGATACCGGAGATGAGGGGGTTAGCTTATGAGGAGAGATTGAGTAGATTGGGCCTGTACTCGGAGTTTAGAAGGCAGAGGGGTGATCTAATAGAGACTTATGAGATAATGAAGGGGCTAGACAGGGTAGAGGTAGAGAGAAAGGAAACAAGAACTAGAGGGCACAGCCTCAAAATAAGGGGGGGGTGTTGGTGGGGGGAGGTGCCGGGGGTGGGGAGGGGGGGGGGGCGGGGCCGGCGTGGGGGGAACAGTTTAGAACAGAGTTGAGGAGGAACTTCTGCTCTCAGAGGGTGGTGAATCTCTGGAATTCTCTGCCCATTGAAGTGGTGGAGGCGACCTCGTTGTATATTTTTTAAGTCACGGGTTGATAGATTTCTGATCGATAAGGGAATTAAGGGTTATGGGGAGCAGGCGGGTGAGTGGAACTGATCCACTTCAGATCAGCCATGATCTTATTGAATGGCGGGGTAGGCTCAAAGGGCTAGATGGCCTACTCCTGCTCCTATTTCTTATGTTCTTATGAGACTAGGTGCAGCCTCAGAGTAAAGGGAAGATCCTGTAGAACCGAGATGAAGCGGAATATCTTCAGCCAGAGGGTGGTGAGTTAGGGAATTCATTGCCACAGAAGGCTGTGGAGGCCAGGTCATGGAGTGGAGTTAAGACAGAGGTAGATAGGTTCTTGACTGATAAGGAGATCAAAGGTTACGGGGAAAAGGCAGGATAATGGGGTTGAGAAATGTACGCTCGAATGGAACAGCAGACCCGATGGGCCGAATGGTCTAATTCTGCTCCTATATCTCTGGAGTCACAAAAGGAATCAGTGTTGTCTGACCGTAAGCAACAAAGGGAGTTAAGTCAAGGAACCTCTTGTTGGAAAAACCTCTGAGTTGAGAGACACAAAAAGGAAAAGATATACACTTAATCCAAAAGATTAGCTACAAACATCACAAGTCCTGATTTGTAAGAAAAATTTATTTAAAAGTACAATACATTTACACAAAAAAAAATGAGGTCTGAAAAATATATTTTTTTGGTTACATGTTCATTTACAGGAAAGTACTTAATAAAAAAGATAATCTTAGCACTTTAGGTAAGAATAAATGAAGCTAAATACTTTGCTTTGAACCTTAGAATATTACTTTTTAAGATTAATTTTAGCATCAGTCTCCATAAATTCATTCATGTCATTATCGGGAGGGTGGTTAAGGTAGTTGCTTGAATCCACTAGCTTGTGAGAAAGAATGTGTGCTGGTTTTATCTGATTTAGTCCACACAATAGTAAGCAGTGTGCATGTGTACTGTTCACACTTTATTGCAAAGCCTGTACCTTTTTAAACAAATCCCTCAGCCAATACATACTAAGTTTTAAAGCTTATTTATTAGTGTCAGAAGTAGGTTTACATTAACACTGCAATGAAGTTACTGTGAAAATCCCCTAGTTGCCACACTCTGGCACCTGTACACTGAGGGAGAATTTAGCACTGCCTAACCAGCACGTCTTCTGGAGGAAACCGGAACACCCAGAGGAAACCCACGCAGACATGGGGAGAACGTGCAGACTCCACACAGAAGTCGGAATCGAACCTCACTGCAGTGTTACTGTAAGCCTTACTTGTGGCTAATAAATAAACTTTAACTTTTTAAGTCGGCTTACATTAACACTGCAATAAAGTTACTGTGAAAGTCTCCCAGTTGCCACATTCCAGCGCCTGTTCAGGTTACACTGAGGGAGAATTTAACACCCAACCTGCATGTCTTTCAGACTGTGGGAGGGAACCGGAGGAAGCCCGCGCAGACACGGGGAGAATGTGCAGACTCCACACCGACAGTGACCCAAGGCCGGAATCAAACCCGGGTCCCTGGAGTTGTGAGGCAGCGGTGCTAACCACTGTGCCACCGTGCCGCATTGCTCTTTGATGAATGATCACATTACGGCATGACTGCCACTGCAAAGCACACATAGGGCAGCTAGGAGTTCTGAGTATCTTCCCCCGATCGGCACCGACAAAAGTACAAGGGCTGGGCAGAAATAAAACGTGATTGGTTTCCAGGAGAAGTTGCCAAACCAGTTATCCCTCAGAAAGCGAGCTTTGCATCAGCAACGCTAGCCCTGGCTTCTTCCACACAGTTCAATTTAGAAACCGGTTTTGACCAGTCATGAACCGGTTCTCTCCTGAGATTTGGGGAGAGGATTTGTTAAGGTTTCGAGAGACTGAGATTCTTAAGGAGCCTTAAATATTTCCGAAGTGGCAAAACATTCTTCGCATTGACATAGTACGTACATGACTGGTTTGTATTTCACTGTAAGTTATCTAAGAAGACACACCAGCTGAGGTGCCTTGGTAGCCCAAAGCAGAATGGGTTTTTTTGTTTCCAAATTTGATCCATTTTGGACCTGGGTAGGATTGTTGACGGTGCAGGCTCGATGGGCCAAGTGGCCTCCTTCTGCACCATTGATTTTATGAACACAGAGAAACAGATCTCCAAAAGATCATTGTTGGAAGGGTTCTGCAGTGCAAATCTACTGATAACGTGTAATCACAATGCAATCAACATTCGTATCCCTGATCTTAATAGAATTTCACAATGACTAATGATAACACATAACTATAAGAACAAAGATCCTTAAATATTAGCACAATGTACGTCAGGAAGTAAATAATCATCACGAGAAAAAAACCGTGCGATCTGACTTAAATTTTCTTTGTCCCTTTGTTCAGATTAATACCAATGGCAATGCGAGTGTGCCTCATATCATTGGCTCACTCATGTAGGGCAGCTGAGCCTTCTGTTGGCACGCGAGAAGTTAACGTTCATTGGTTTCACTACGCAACCCCTCTCCCCCCCCACAAGGGTCGAGAGGAAAATTCCTCCAATTAGCCAATGCGTCAATCATTTGTATCCTTGCACCTGGGCCCCTGCAAGATGGGGCACCTAGCTCCACCCTAGCTGCCCACCAGCGCTCCCCTGCCTATTTCCGATGGCTCCCTTTGGTTGCTCGAGTAAGCTCGCGACGCAAGAATTCAACAAAGGGTGGCCACCTTCGCAAGTCTTTGGCAAAAAAAAAGGGCTAAGACAGAAGATTGGATATTCTCTGGCCCCCTCAGTGCCTGATCACTAAATCCACTTCTCAAAGGATTGGGGGTGGGGGAGGATCTTGGTTTGAGCAATCTTCTTTTTTTGATGAGGTTACTATGGTTGTTTAGCTTTTTTTAATACCTTGCTGTCAGCCTGGGCTATGCGCTATCCCCTGTTGTGACAATAGCAATGCTAAGACAATAGCTAAGGGTAACTGGTGGAGTTAGGACAGGAGGAACAGCAGTGTCATGCGCAAATATTGTCCGTCCTCCTGAATATCAGAGGACGTTTGGTTGCGTTCAAGCTACCTTCCACCCGTGTCGTGGGAGACAGTGAGCATCAGAATCCCACAGAGCATTCTTTGTGAAGTGATGCCTATGGGGATCCCCTGACTCCGAGTACTGAAGACAGAATTCCCACTCTCATCGGCAAACGAGAGAATTCGGCCTCGCGTGGACATGCTCAGGCTTAGTACCATCATATCACCTTCACCCTCACATCCAGCATTCAGTTGCTGAGCTTTTCCCACTGACGTTCGAACCCTCACATTCTCTCCATTGCCCAGCAGGTTCTTCGGAGGATTCTGCTGAGCCCAGGCTCGGGAAAACAGGGATGAAATACTCTCTTAAATAGGGTTACAGTTTCTTCGGGCACTAGTTACTGCTTGATAGAAGCTGTTTGCAATAAAAAAAAAGGTGGGCAAAACCCCCCCCCCCCCCACTCGTTTGCAAACGCGCAGTGCGTGATTCTCTCTGTTGTGAGTTTTCACTCGACTTCAGAGCTTGGCGACACAAAGGAATAATTAAGCTAAGGGGTGGGGGAATGGAGGCTGGGGGGGAGGGAGGGAGGGGAGAGGGTGGAGATTAAAAAGATATACACACAGTCAACACAGAAACGAACTGCCAACACAAAGGAATATTGGGCAGGCGGTGCAACCTCACAACAGAAATGGCTTTGCCAGCTTGGTGAAAGCGTCCAGTGGTCGCGTAATTAACTAACAGCTTCGAGAAGGCGGCCATCTTGCCGTGAAAGATTAATCCTGGAGTGAAAGGGGGCCGCGTGGTTGTGCGCGCGTTGAGTTGGTTCAGGCAGTCGGTTCGTCAAGTGTTGTCATCGACGCACTTCGTGTGTGGTGTGTCCTTCTTAATCACTTTCTCGAGCTGAGGCACACGTTGTCAACTCTCCTTGGCGTCCCATCATTGGAAGTTGTACGATCGTCCCTAAAGCGAGACAGACGAACCAGGGTTAAGTCCGCGATGCATAGAGACATCGGCCTATAGGCTGGCTGACAATGTTTTCCCCCCTCCCGAATCAGCAGGCTCGATGCCGGTGGCCGGGAGGTTACAGGAATGCAGCACTCGGCGGGGGGGGGGGGGGGGGGGGGGGCGGTGCAAGAGTAGGCCCTTCAACCCTGCTCCCTCCATTCAACAAGACTGTGACTGATCTGGTTGGGTGTCTAGCTCCATTTCCCTAACCCGTAGCTCCCCGATCTATCAAAAATCCATCCAACTCAACTGTAAATAAACTCAATCCCTGTCATTCTGAAGGCAAGGCCCCATCAGTAGAGCTAACGCGGGTTCCTCCAGAGCATCAATTAGAACAGATTTTCCCTTGGCCCTTCTCAGTGGCACCAACTTGTATTTATAGAGTGCCCTGAATGTGTGGAGATGTCTTGAGTTATTCCTCTCGATCGGAGTGTCAATGCATGTCATTAGGACCCCGATTTCTACCGCAGCCCACTTCTCCAATCCTAGAAAATATTTTGGGAGTTTACAACCTCGCTTGGCCAGAGGCTGGAAAATCGTGCCCAAGGTCCACGGACATTTCCATTGCCCATCTCTCATCTACTCCAAGGGGCGAGCAATGGAAATGTAACAGGCCGGGCGGTAGAACACCAACGATTGTGACCCTCAGCACTGAGCTTCAGAGGGAGACCAAAATCTTCGTTGAACAGAATCCCTACAGTGCTGCTGGAGGCAATTCGGCCCATCGAGCATGCACCGACAACCACACTTCCTTACCCTGCTAATCCCCCTGACACTAACGGTCAATTTAGTTGGCCAATCCAGCTCACCTCATGGGCAGTACGGTGGCACAGTGGTTAGCACCGCTGCCTCACAGCACCAGGGTTTGATTCCCAGCTTGGGTCATTAGAACATAGAACCCTACAGTGCAGAAGCAGGCCCTTCGGCCCATCGAGTCTGCACCGAACACAATCCCACCCAGACCCTATCCCCATATCTCTGCTAATCCCTCTAACCTACACATCCCAGGATACTAAGGGGCAATTTTAGCAAAGCCAATGAACCTAACCCGCACATCTTTGGACTGTGGGAGGAAACCGGAGCACCCGGAGGAAACCCACGCAGACACGAGGAGAATGTGCAAACTCCACACAGGCAGTGACCTGAGCCGGGAATCGAACCCAGGACCCTGGAGCTGTGAAGCAGCAGTGCTAACCACTGTGCTACCGTGCCGCCCCAATTGTCTATGCGGAGTCTGCACATTCTCCCCGTGTCTGTGTGGGTTTCCTGCAGGTACTCTGGTTTCTACCCACAGTCCAAAGCTTTGCAGCTTAGGTGCATTGGCCGTGCTAAATTGCCCCTTAGTGTCAGGAGGACTAGTGAGGGAAAATGAATGGGGCGACGGGGATAGGGCCTGGATAGGATTGTGGTCAGTGCAGACTCGATGGCCGAATGGCCTTCTTCTCCACTGTAGGGTTTCTACAACAATTTCATCGTTGGATTGTGGGAGGAAACCGGAGCACCCAAGGGAAACCCACGCAGTCATGGGGAGGATGTGCAAAATCCATGCAGACATTCGTCTGAGGCCAGAATTGAAGCTGGGTCCTCGGTGCTGCAGGGCAGCGGTGATAACCACTGTGCCACCGTGCCATTTAGGGTCAGCTTGCGCCTTCCTGCACTTCACGATGAAGCTACCAGGGTGCCCACTCCCGTCAGCTGCCCACTCCAAGCTGAGCCAATAGCAGAGCTGCCCAAGATGACTCCGTTACACACCAAAATAGCGAAAGAGAAATTTCCATTCTGAGTTTCGGTGCTAGACTCATGGATTGATACAGCATAGAAGAGGCCCCTCGGCCCATCAACAAAACTACACTAAATCTATGGGGCAGCATGGTGGCACAGTGGTTAGCACTGCAGCCTCACATGGCCAGGGACCCGGGTTCAATTCCAGCATCGTCTGTGTGGAGTCTGCACGTTCTCCCCATGTCTGCGTGGGTTTCCTCCGTTTTCCTCCCACTGTCCAACAATGTGCGGGTTAGGTTGATTGGCCGTGCTAAATTCCCCTCTTAGTTTCAGGCGGATTAGCAGGGTAACTATGTGGGGTTACGGGGATACGCCATGGGTGGGATTGCAGTCAGTACAGACTCGATGGGCTGAAAGGCCTCCTTTTGCACCATAGGGATTCTATAATACGCTACTCCTGCATTGCCTTGAATGTTAACATAAGAAATAGGAGCAGGAGTAGGCCATCAGGCCCCTCGAGCCTGCCCCGCCATTCAATAAGATCATGGCTGATCTGAAGTGGATCAGTTCCACTTTCCCGCTCTCTCCCCATAACCCTTAATTCCCTTGTCTGTCAAAAACCTACCTACCCGTGACTTAGATATATCTAGTGAGGGTGAAGAAGTTCCTCCTCAACTCAGTCCTAAATCTGCTCCCCCTTATTTTGAGACTGTGCCCCCTAGTTCTAGTTTCACCCTCCAGTGGAAACAACCTCCCTGCTTCTATCTCATCTATTCCCTTCATAATCTTATATGTTTCTATAAGATCTCTCCTCACTCTTCTGAACTCCAATGAGTTTCGCCCCAGTCTACTCAGCCTCTCCTCATAAGCCAACCCTCTCAACTCCGGAATCAACCTCCTCTGCATCCCCTCCAATGCCATCATATCCTTTCTCAAGTTAGGAGACCAAAACCGTGCATGATAAACTGTAAATGTTATGTCATTTTGAGTGCTTTATAAAGATTGTGAGATTTCTTGCCTCCACTACTGCACCCCCCCCCCCCACCCCCACCCCCCAGGCAGCACATTGCCAGAACCACGTCCCCCCCCCCACCCCATCTAGCCCAACCCCATTATTGACCCAGGCAGAACGCGCACTTACCCCAAACATGGGAAACTTCATGTCCAAATCATCAGGAGATTCCAGCCTGAAGGCATTCGCCACTTTGGAGCAGTAGTCAGTCTTAACAAACTGCAGGGAAGGAAGGACAAGGTGCGGTTAGATTTCTCCGCGCCCGGTTGAAAGTGTTGCCCTGATGTTTGCGAGCGTGCGTGCGTGTGAGGTCTCATGTCCGAGGCAAGAGATTTCATTTTAACTCACCAGCACGATGAGGAATGGGAGTGCGATGATTACGAGGGCGCACATAACAATGATTGCAATGGCAAACCCCGGGAAGGGCCTTGGTAGGGCCGGCTGGTTAACTGTGCTTGACGTCTCAGGCGCGCTGGTAGCTGTGAATAGAAAGAACCGTGTTCAACCCACCCGAGCAATTCCAGGATCCCTACATTCGACCCGTCAAGTCTGCACCAACACTCCGACCCCACCCAGGCCCTAACCCCACGTATTTACCCCTCTAACTCCCCATGTTGGGGCACTAAAGGCCAATCCACCTAGCCGACACATAGAAATGTACACCAGAACTCTACCATCTGGCCTGCTATGGAATTGGAGCGGGCAAGGGCCAGACAAGGAAATCTCCGCTGACCTCGGGCGAGAGTTTCCAATCTCATCAGTTCCAGTACTGAGAATTTCCGATCTTGTCCAAGTAAGGCTGTAAAATCCCATCCATAGAAAAATAGAGGCAGGGGTAGGCCCTTCAACCCTTTGAGCATTCATTTTGATCATGGCTGATCATCAAATTTAATATCCTGATCCCCCCCCCCCATTCCTTTAGCCCCAAGAGCTTTATCTAATTTCTTCTTGAAATCACACAACGTTTTGGCCTCAGCTACTTTCTGTGGGAGTGAATCCCGCACATTCACCGCCCTCTGGGTGAAGAAATTTCTCCTCCCCTCAGCACTAAAAGGTTTACCCCTTATCCTTATACTGTGCCCCCTAGTTCTGGACTCCCCTACATTCTTTCTGAATCCACTACGTCTAACCCTGTTAGAATTTTATGACTTTCTATGAGATCCCCTCTCACTCTTCTAAACTCCAGTGAATATAATTAGGGCGGCACGGTAGCACAGTGGTTAGCACTGCTGCTTCACAGCTCCAGGGTCCTGGGTTCGATTCCCGGCTCGGGTCACTGCCTGTGTGGAGTTTGCACATTCTCCTCGTGTCTGCGTGGGTTTTCTCCGGGTGCTCCGGTTTCCTCCCACAGTCCAAAGATGTGCGGGTTAGGTTCATTGGCTATGCTAAAAATTGCCCCTTAGTATCCTGGGATGTGTAGGTTAGAGGGATTAGCAGGTAAATGTGTAGGGATATGGGGATAGGGTCTGGGTGGGATTGTGTTCGGTGCAGACTCGATGGGCCGAAGGGCCTGTTTCTGCACTGTAGGGTTCTATGTTCTAGGGTTCTATTAGTAGATACGCAGGGTAGAATAGGTGTGGGGTGATGGGGCGGCGCGGGCTCGTTGGGCCGAAGGGCCTGTTTCCCGTGCTGGGTTGTTCTTTGTTCTTTGTTATAATCCTAACCGACTTACTCTCTCCTCATATGACAGACCTGCTGTCCCAGGAATCAGCCTGGTAAACCTTCACTGTACTTATCTATAGCAAGGACACCAAAACTGCACACAATAATCCAGGTAATAATGACATTTCGCAGAATAATGCAAGGGCCCCACGCCGACACTATAGTTAAGAAAGCCCCACCAACGCCTCTACTTTCTCAGAAGACTAAGGAAATTTGGCATGTCCGCTACGGACTCTCACCAACTTTTACAGATGCACCATAGAAAGCATTCTTTCTGGTTGTATCACAGCTTGGTATGGGCTCCTGCTCTGCCCCAGACTGTAAGGAACTACAAAAGGTCGTAAACGAAGCCCAGACCATCACACAAACCAGCCTCCCATCCATTGACTCCGTCTACACTTTCCATTGTCTCGGAGAAGCACCAGGATAATTAAGGACCACAGGGACCCCGGGCATTCTCTCTTCCCACCATCTTCCGTTGGGAAGAAGGTACAAAAGTCACGTACCAACTGACGCAAGAACAGGTTCTTCCCATCAGACTTTTGAATGGACCTACCTCGCATTAAGCTGATCTTTCTCTGCACCCTAGCTATGACTGCAACACTACATTCTGCACCCTCTCCTTTCCTTCTCTACGAACGGTATGCTTTGTCTGTATAACACGCAAGAAACAATACTTTTCACTGCATACTTGTCACATGTGACAACAATAAATCAAATCAAGTCAAAGAGAAGGAAGTGTAATTTTTAAAGTTAACATACTTGCTCCAGTCAGGGAGTCAATGTCCAAATTTATGTTGGCATCACTGAAGGCATTCTGGTTTTGGACGATTGTATCGATGACACTCGATCTTTCTATCGTTCCGCTTTTGAATACTAACTCTACATCAGCCAAAACAGATCCAGCCCTAGACAGTTGTGAAAAAAGAGAAATTGACTGTGTGGTTAAGACACAATAGATAAGATGCAATTTCCTTCCTCTCTCAATGGAACCTGTCCACTTTGCCTTGACATTGGTCATAGAGTTATAGAGTCATAGAGTATGGAAGCAGGCCTTTCGGCCCAACTTGTCCATGCCACCCTTATGTTTTTTTAAACCCCATGAGCTAATCCCAATTGCCCACATTTGGCCCAGATCCCACTATACCCATGCAACTGTCTGAATGCTTTTTAAGAGTTAAAATTGTACCCGCCTCTACTACTACCTCTGGGAGCTTGTTCCAGACACTCTGTGTGAAAAAATTGCCCCTCTGGACACTTTTGTATCCCTCCCCTCTCACCTTAAATCTATGCCCTCTAGTTTTAGACTCCCCTACCTTTGGGAAAAGATATTGACTATCTATCTTGTCTATGCCCCTCATTATTTTATAGACCTCTATAAGGTCACCCCGCAACCTCCTACGCTTCACAGAAAAAAGTCCCAGTCTATCCAGCCTCAATTCAATAAGTCCCGGTAGCATCCTCGTAAATCCTTTCTGCGCTCTTTCTAGTTTAATAATATCCTTTCTATAATAGGGCGAGCAGAATTGTACACAGTATCCCAAGTGTGGCCTTGCAAATATCTTGTACAACTTCAACAAGACGTCCCAACTCCTGTATTCAATGTTCTGACCAATGAAACCAAGCGTGCAGAATGCCTTCTTCACCACTCTGTCCACCTGTGACTCCACTTTCAAGGAGCTATGAACATGTACCCCCAGGTCTCGTTATTCTGTAACTCTCCCTAACACCCTACCATTAACTGGTGGCCATGGGGTGGTAAAGCAAGCACCGTTTACTTAACTTTTCACAGGCTGAGAAAAGAATGGTCTGATTGACGCTGGCAGAATTTAGAGGGGCAGGTGAAAACTCCATCAATTGGATTGTGCCAGACACATTAATAAGAAAAGCATGCTGACCTTGTTCATTACAGTGTGTACCAACATGGTGAACTGATGTGGCGACAATAATGTCTCCTTCAATGTCAACAAAGCGAAGAAGATAGTCATTGACTTCAGGAAATGTGATGGGGGACATGCTGCTGTCTACATCAACGGGGACAAAGTAGAAATATCGAAAGCTTCAGGTTTTTAGGTGCCCAGATCACCAACAACCTGTCCGGGTCACTCCGTGCCGATGCTATAGTTAAGAAAGCTCACCAATGCCTCTACTTTCGCAGAAGACTAAAGCAATTTGGTATGTCAGCTACGATTCGCATCAACTTTTACTATTGCACCATAGAAAGCATCTTTCGAATGTATCACAGCTTGGTATGGCTCCCAAGACTGCAAGAAAACCACAAAGGGTCGTGAATGTAGCCCAGTCCAACATGCAAACGAGCCTTCAATCTATTGGCTCTGTCTACACTTCCGATTGCCTCGGCAAAGCAGCCAGAATAATTAAAGACCTCACGCACCCCAGACATTCTCTTTTCCCACCTTCCTCCATTGGGAAAAAGAGACAAAAATCTGAGGTCATGCACCAACTACTCAAGAACAGCTTCTTCCCTGCTGCTGTCAGACTTCTGAATGGACCTATCTCGCCTTAAGTTGATCTTTCTCTACACCCTAGCTATGACTGTAACGCTACATTCTGCACTCTCTCCCTTCCTTCTCTACGAACAGTATGCTTTGTCTGTGTAGCACACAAGAAACAATACTTTTCACTATATGTTAATACATGTCACAATAATAAATCAAATCAAATCAAAATATCAGTCATATTCATATTTTTAATCTTTCCAAGTCTGGAATGAGAATGGTATTTACCTGAATCCGTTGAGGATGAACTCTGTGTAGTTAGAGTCTTTGGCAAAGATTCCATTCACCTACATACACCACAAGAAAATGATGTCAGATCATCTGATATAACCACAAGCAAAGCACCAACAATAAGCACGGGTTTCAAACTCACTGGCTGAAACATTCAGCCCTTTGCATCTGACTCAAAAATTTTCATCTGATTGCATTTTCTGCTGCCTTTCATAAGATGAATCAAAGAACAAAGAACAAAGAAAATTACAGCACAGGGATGGGGCCATTCAACCCTTCAAGCCTGCACCAAGCATGATGCCTGACTGAGCTAAAACTCCTGATCTGTCATTGAGTAATATCCTTCTATGCCCAAGCCATTCATGTATTTGTCAAGAGGCCCCTTAAAAGTCACTATTCCAAGCTTGGGTCACTGGCTGTGTGGAATCTGCACATTCTCCCCATGTCTGCGTGGGTTCCCTCCCGGTTGCTCCAATTTCCTCCCACAGTCCCAAACACATACTGGTTAGGTGCATTGGCTAAATTCTCCCTCAGTGTACCCAAACAGGCACCGGAGTGTGGCGGCTAAGGGATTTTTACAGTAACTTCATTGCAGAATTAATGTAAGCCTACTTGTGACACTAATAAATAAATTTAAACTTTAAAAAAAAAGTCAGGATGATGAGTGGCTTGGAAGAGAATCTCCAGGTGGTGGTGTTCCCAGGTATCTGCTGGTCATGTCCTTCGAGATGGTAGTGGGTTTGGAAGGTGAGGTCTAAGATTTGACGATATTGAGTACCGCTCGTTGTGCAATTAAAGGAGCCAATACAAATGCTTGCAGCGGTCACTGCATCAGATAGCACGGTGGCACAGTGGTTAGCAGTGCTGCCTCACAGCCCCAGGGACACGGGTTCAATTCCAGCTTTGGGTAACTGCCTGTGTGAAGTTTGCACATTCTCCCTGTGTCTGCATGGGTTTCCTCCGGGTGCTCCGGTTTCATCCCACACTCCAAAGATGTACAGGTTAGGTGAATTAGCCATGCTAAATTGTCCTTTAGTGTCCAAAGATGTGTGGGTTAGGTGGATTGGTCATGCTAAATTGTCCCTTAGTGTCTAAAGATGTGCAGGTTAGGTGAATTAGCCATGCTAAATTGTCCCTTATTGTCCAAAGATGCACAGGTTAGGTGGATTGGCCATGCTAAATTGCCTCTTAGAGTCCAAAGGTGTACAGGTTAGGTGGATTGGCCATGTTAAATTGTCCCTTATTGTCCCAAGATGTGCAGGTTAAGTGGATTGGCCATGCTAAATTGCCCCTCAGTATCCAAAGATGTTCAGGTTAGGTGGATTGGCCGTGGTACATGCCCACGGGATAAGGCCTGGGTGGGATCCTCTTTCGGAAAATCAGTGTAGACTCAATGGGCTGGATGGTTCCTTTCTGCACTGTGGGGGGTTCTATGGTAGTTTTGAGAGGGAGAGCAGAATATTACTGTGATCGATTTGGTGCAGACACGGATGGTATCTGTGTTGATTGCGTCTCGCTGAGGGCTGAGTGTAGACCGGTGTTAGAAATTTGTCAGTTAAATCAACAACCCCGTCCATTTTTTTTGTCACAAACAGGGGACTGTAATAAGCAGAGAGGTGGGATTTTCCAGATCGTCTTGCTGTTGAGACCTTCCAGTCCTGCCGATGTCGACTCCCTCCATCCCTGTGATGGGTTTCCACATGGTGGGATCAGCGAGCCTTGCAAAATGCTGTGGACATCGGCGGGACTGGAAAATCCAATCGCGTGTTGCCTCCAGCACACCGTGGAGCCGGGGGAAGGGGGAGGGGGTTGCAAAAGTCTCTATGACGTAAATATGGCGATGATATTATAGTTAAATATTCCTCAGTTTTGGAATTTTCACCCTATCTTTACACAGTGTCCAGGTCTGTCCCAAGTACTCACCACTTTCGTTATGTTGCTGCTGAGTTGCTTGAACTTAGTGCTTGCTCTGTTATTCAGAGCACTGACAAAATTGAGATTTGGAAAGCGGAACAGCAGGGCAAACTTCGTGACTGCAAGTCTTTCACCTGGGAAAAGAGACATCTGAGTATATCAGGCCTAACAGTACATTTATAAGGCTCAATCTCTCCTCAATTAATTTGTCTGCGGGACATGGGCATCGCTGGCTGGGCCAGCATTTATTGCCCATCTCCGGTTGCCTGAGGGCAGTTGAGAGTCAACCACATTGCTGCGGCTCTGGAGTCACATGTAGGCCAGACCAGATAAGGACAGCAGATAATAGGGGTGCCCCGGGGCACTGTGGTTTGCACTGCTGCCTCACACGTCCACTGACCCGAGCTCGATCGCGCCTCGGATGATTGTCTGGAGTGTGGAGTCTGCATATTCCCCTTTGTCTTTGTGTGGGTTTCCCCTGGGTGCTCCAGTTTCCTCCCACAGTCAAAAGGTGTGCAGGGTTAGGTGGAAAGGAGAAGAGGATTAGTTGGCAATTTAAAAGTAGCCATGACGTGGAGTTGCTGATGTTGGACTGGGGTGGGCACTGTAAGTAGTCTCACAATACCAGGTTAAAGTCCAACAGGTTTAATCTGGTAACACGAGCTTTCGGAGCACTGACCCTTCGCTCACCTGATGAAGGAGCATCACTCCGAAAGCTTGTGCTACCAAATATACCTGTTGCACTTTAACCTGGTGTTTTGAGATTACTTACTCAGCAATTTAGTTATGAGAGAACCTTTGAGTGACCACAATATAACAGATTTATTGTCAAGGTGGATAGTGAAGTAGTTGATTCTGAGACCAGGGTCCCGAATCTCAATAAAGGTAACTGTGATCGTAAATTCTTCCTTTTACATTGCGAAGAAATGATATTCAACACGTGATCCAGTGAACAGTTTTCTTATTGACAGGAAATGGTTTGGCAACGGGGAAATACCTTGACCATGACTAATACTCTGAAAGACGTGCTAGTTGAGGTGCATTGGCTGTGCTAAATTCTCCCTCAGTGTACCCGGACAGGCGCCGGAGTGTGACGACTAGGGAATTAACACTGCAGTGTTAATGCAAGCCTACTCATGACAGTAATAAATAAACTTTAAAAAGAACTTTAATAGGAAAGAAAAAGTTTACAGTTTTGATTTGAATGCAGAGGAGGTTCACTAGGCTGATAGTTGAGGGGGTTGAGCTATGAAGAGAGGCTGAATAGACTGGGCTTGTACTCGTTGGAGCTTAGAAGGATGAGGGGGGATCTTATTGAGACGTATAAGATGATGAAGGGGATGGATAGGGTGGAGGTTGAGAGGTTCTTCCCACTCAGAAAGGACAGTAGGACTAGAGGGCACAGCCTCAAGATAAAGGGGGGGCGTTTTAGAACGGAGTTGAGGAGGAACTTCTTCACTCAAAGGGTGGTGAATCTCTGGAATTCTCTGCCCGTTGAGGTGGTGGGGGCTGCCTCACTAAATATATTTAAGACGCGGGTAGATAGGTTTTTGGTAGGCAAGGGGATTAAGGGTTATGGGGAGAGGGTGGGAATGTGGAACTGATCCACTTCAGATCAGCCATGATCTTATTGAATGGTGGGGCAGGATCGAAGGGCTAGATGGCCTACTCCTGCTCCTATTTCTTATGTTCTTATGTTCTCCCCGTGTATGAAAGATTGTCGTGCTGTTCCTACATAACAGCAATCTCTGGACTTTGAGTCACTTTATCTTTGCACAGCGAGGTGTTCCTGGGTCTATGTGACAAGGTGTTATGTATAAACGCAACTCCACATTCACACAAAGCGGCACTTACCATTTACTTGAATGGAGGATTTGATGATATCAAAACCTGAAGTGTTAACATTATTGACGATGAGATCACGCAGGAAAGGCCGGTTTTCCAATTTGGTCGTATTGATCTGGATCCGTGCGTCTACCTTCACCTGTGTTGAACTATTACTGAAAGTGACAGAAACATGATATTGAGTGGTTGCTGGGTAGATTCGCTAAATCATTTAGCATCCCTTTCTAGAGACCCAATCACAACATTTCATTAAATGAGCGTCAGGATTGGAATCAAAAGTCTGAGGAAACTGGCAATCGTAAAGTAGAATCGGGTCGGTGTTTTCATTCTTAAAGCTTATTCATTTATTAGCCACAAGTAGATTTACATTTAATGTGTTAATCCCCTAGTCGCCACACTCCGGCGCCTGTTCGGGTTACACTGAGGGAGAATTTAGCACGGCCGATCCACCTCACCAGCACATCTTTCGGACTGTGGGTGGAAACCGGAGCACCCGGAGGAAACCCACGCAGGCACGGGGAGAATGTGCAGATTCCGCACAGACAGTGACCCAAGCCGGGAATCGAACCCGGCTCCCTGGCGCTGTGAGGCAGCAGCGCGAACACACTGTGCCACCGTGCCTTAACTTGAAATGAGATGAGTTGGCAAATCTGGTTATTCAAACACCAAGATTTCATCTTCAAGCTGGAGGACTTACTCAAGGGAAAGTGTTCATTCTGATCTATTTTTTTTTCCATTATTCTTGGGACGTAGGCTTCTCTGGCTGTGCCCACATTTATTGACCATCACTAGCTGCCCGAGGGCAGTTGAGAGTCAACCACGTTGCTGTGGTTGTGGAGTCACATGTAGGCCAGACTGGGTAAGGATGGCAGATTTCCTTCCCTAAAGTGAACCAGATGGGGTTTTTCCAACAATGGTCATCAGTAGATTCTTAATTCCAGATTTTTAAAAGTTGAATTCAAGTTCCTCCACCTGCCGTGGCGGGACCTGAATCTGAACATTAGTTTCTGGATTAAAATTGAGCCATAATACCACAAGGCCCTGTTGCCAATGGGCTGTCAATAATGACAATGCGCTGGTCAGGGACATTGACCCGAACAGGCGCCGGAATATGGCCACTAGGGGAATTTCACAATAACTTCATTGCAGCGCTAATGGAAGCCTTACTTGTCACTAATAATAAATAAACTTTAACTTTACAATTATTTGCTGAAACCCCTCCTTGGCAAGACATCCCAAAGAGCCGTATGTTTGACAATCTCCAAAACCCTCGGGATTAAAGTGGGCATACCTGAACGTAACGGTCGAGTTAGGCAGCACATTCTCGTCAAATCCATTTTTGAGAACAGACTCAAGCTGTAAAACCGAGGGAGAAGGTGAGTTACACAAGCCCATATGAAAGCCCACCAACGCCTCTACTTTCTCAGGAGGCTGAGGAAATTTAACACGTCCACTATGACTCTCATCAACCTTTACAGGTACACCATAGAAAGCATATTTTCTGGTTGTATCACAGCTTGGTATGTCTCCTTCTCTGCCCAAGACTGCAAGGAACTACAAAGGGTCGTGAACATAGCCCAGTCCATCAGGCAAACCAGCCTCCCATCCATTGACTCTGTCTACACTTCCCGCTGCCTCGGGAAAGCAGCCAGCATAATCAAGGATCCCGGACTTTCTTTCTTCCATATCTCCTTCCGTTGGGAAAAAGATACAGAAGTCTGAGGTCACGTACCAATCGACTCAAGAACAACTTCTTCCCTGCTGCCATCAGACTTTTAAACCATACATTAAGCTGACCTTTCTCTACACCCCATCAATAACTGCAGCACTTTGGGTGGGGTTTTACAGCCTCGCTCATCCCGAAACCGTAAAATCCCCACCTGAGGTCAACAGACCTTTCCAGAGTGGTATGGTGGCACAGTGGTTAGCACTGCTGCCTCACAGCGCCAGGGAATCAGGTTCAATTCTGGGCTTGGGTGACTTTGTATAGTCTGCACCTTCTCTCCATGTCTGCGTGGGTTTCCTCCGGGTGCTCCGGCTTCCTCCCCCAGGGCTGGTTAGGTGCATTGCTAATGCTAAATTCTTCCCTCAGTGTATCCGAACAGGCGCTGGAGTGTGGCGACTAAGGGATTTTCACAGTAACTTCACCGCAGTGTTAATGTAAGCCTACTTGTGACACTGATAAATAAACTTTCATTGTCTGCATCTCGACTGTCCCAATTCCTCTGGTGGGTGGGGCAGTAAACTTCCAGCCTACCTTCTGCACCGTCTCCCCTACGTACTCTATGAGTGGTATGCTTTCTCCGTACAGCGCGCAAGAAGCAATACTTTTCACTGTATCCCCAATACAACAGTAAAAAAGAAATCAAACTCTATCATGGATCCAGAGATTTCCAAACTGAATCTGGCAAATAAAAATGGAAGTAGTAGCGATTTGTTAGCCCATACCCAGGTAATAACTGAATTTCTCAGGCTCTTGTATTCACTTGAAGCTTTATCGGAGAGGGTCGATTTAAAGGCCAGGTCTTCTATCACAAAAGAAATATTCAAGTCAACTGGCTTCAGGTTGTTCAAAGTGATATCTGTAAAACAGGGAAATACAACTGTATCAGTGAATAAACTAGACAATGAAACATAATTGTCCCTGTTGTTCTCGCATAGAAATCACCAAATTTTGATCGAAAAGATCGCAGACCTAATGAGCTCAGTTCTCCAGCGACCACGGTTTCCATTTCTGGATAGGGCGGGTCAGGTTGCAACTTTATAAACCTTGGTTAGGCCGCACTTGGAAATATACTGTTCAATTCTGGTTGCCGCGCTACCAGAAGGATGTGGAGGCTTTGGAAGGGGGTACGGATAAGATTTACCAGTGTGTTGCCTGGGAAGGAGGGCATTAGCTACAGGGAGAGGTTGGAGAAACTTGTATCGTTCTCGCTGGAACAACGGAGGTTGAGGGGGAAGCCTGATAGAAGTCTACAAGATTATGACGGCTGTGGACAGAGTGGATAGTCAGAAGCCTCTTCCCCAGGGTGGAAGAGTCAATTACTCGGGGGCACAGGTTTAAGGTGCACGGGGCAAGGTTTAAAGGTGATGTACGAGGGAGGTTTTTTTTACACAGAGGGTGGTGGGCGCCTGGAATTCACTGCTGAGGGAGGTAGTGGAAGCAGATACGATAGTGACTTCTAAGGGGCGAATGGCCAAATACATGAATGGGATGGGAATAGAGGGATATGGTCACAGGTAGGGTAGGGGGTTTCAGTTCAGTCAGGCAGCGTAGTCAATGCAAGCTTGAAGGGCTGAAGGGCCTGTTGTTGTGCTGTAGTTTTCTTTGTTCTTTGGTAATCTTGTGGCAATCTCCCCACAGAACGCATTTTCAGTAATCCAACCCTTCCATCAACCTCAACAGTGTGGCGTGAGTGTTTTTTTATGGGACTTGGTTCGGCCAGCATTTATTGCCTAGCCCTAGTTGCCCTGAAGAAGGTAATGGTGAGAGGACTTCTTGAATCGCTGCAGTCCTCTCTTTTCTCTGAGCTCGATGGTTCAAATCCCACGGTGAGCTGGATACGTGAACAATGTACCGCCACTGGAGACTGTCAGCAGAGAATGGCAATGGCCTAGTGATATTATCGCTCGACTATTAATCCAGAAACTGATCTCACATTCTGGGGACCTGGGTTCGAATCCCACAGCAGATGGTGGAATTTGAATTCAATTAAGAAAAAAATCTGGAATTAATGACCATGAAACCATTGCCAATTGTCAGAAAAAATCCATCTGGTTCTCTAAAGTCCTTTAGGGAAGGAAATCTGCCATCCTTACATAGTCTGGTCTACATGTGACTCCAGAGCCATGGCAATGTGATTGACTCTCAATTGCCCTCAGGCAACTAGGGACGGGCAATAAATGTCCAGGGTGCATGGGGGTCCTTAATTATGCTGGCTGCTTTGCCGAGGCAATGGGATGTGTAGACAGAGTCAATGGATGGGAGGCTGGTTTGTGTGATGGATTGGGATACATTCACAATCTTTTTTAGTTTCTTGTGGTCTTGGGCAGAGCAGGAGCCCATACCAAGCTGTGAAACAACCATAAAGAATGCTTTCTATGGTGCATCTGTTAAAGTTGGTGAAAGTCGTAGCTGACACGCCAAATTTCCTTAGTCTTCTGAGAAAGTAATTATATATAATTCTTTCCAATTATAGTTGGAAAGAATTATAAGGGATAGGATTTATAATCGTCTAGAGAGAAATAAATTGATTAGGGATAGTCAACACGGTTTTGTAAAGCATAGGTCATGCCTCACAAACCTTATTGAGTTTTTCGTAAAGGTGACCAAAGAGGTGGATAAGGGTGAGGCAGTTGACATGGTGTATATGGATTTTAGTAAAGCGTTTGATAAGGTTTCCCATGGTAGGCTATTGTAGAAAATGATTGGGACTGGGGGTGATTTAGAAGTTTGGATCAGGAATTGGCTCACTGATAGAAGACAGAGGCTGGTGGTTGATGGGACATATTCAACCTGGAGTTCAGTTACAAGTGGTGTACCTCAAGGATCTGTTTTGGGGCCACTGCTGTTTGTCATTTTTATAAATGACCTGGATGAGGGTGTAGAAGGATGGGTTAGTAAATTTGCTGACAACACCAAAGTCGGAGGAGTTGTGGACAGTGAGGATGGATGTTACAGTTTGCAGAGGGACATAGATAAGCTGCAGAGCTGGGCCGAGAGGTGGCAAATGGAGTTTAATATGGAAAAGTGTGAGGTGATTCACTTTGGTAAGAGTAACAGGAGTACAGAATTTAGGGCTAATGGACGGACTCTTAGTAGTGTTGACGAGCAGAGAAATCTCGGTGTACATGTGCATAGCTCCCTGAAAGTTGGCACCCAGGTTGATAAGATTGTTAAGAAGGCGTACGGTGTGTTAGCTTTTATTGGTAGAGGAATTGAATTTCGGAACTGTGAGGTCATGTTGCAACTATACAAAACTGTGATGCGGCCGCACTTGGAGTATTACGTACAGTTCTAGTCGCTGCATTATAAGAAAGATGTGGAAGCATTGGAAAGGTCACAGAGGAGGTTTACCAGGATGTTGCCTGGTATGGTGGGAAAGTCTTATGAGGAAAGGCTGAGGGACTTGGGGTTATTTTCATTAGAGAGAAGTTACGAGGTGACCTAATAGAGGCATACAAGATGATCAGAGGGTTAGATAGGGTGGACAGTGAGATCCTTTTTCCTCGGATGGTGATGGCTAACACTAGGGGACATAGCTTTAAATTAAGGGGTGGTAGTTATAGGACGGATGTCAGAGGCAGGTTCTTTACTCAGAGGGTAGTAAGGGCGTGGAATGCCCTGCCTGCAGCAGTTGTGGACTCGCCAACTTTAAGGGCATTCAAATGGTCAGTGGATAGGCATATGGATAACATTGGAATAGTTTAGGTTCGAGGGTCATTAGATTGGTTCCACTAGTCGGCGCAACATCGAGGGCCGAAGGGCTTGTACTGCGCTGTTATGTTCTATGTTCTAGTAAAGGCGTTGGTGGGCTTTCTTAACCATAGTGTCAGCATGGCGGGGGTGGGGGGTCGGGGGAGAGTGGGAAATGACAAGTTGTTGGTGATCTGGACACCTAAAAATTTGAAGGCTTCTTTGTTCCCATTGATGTGGACAGGGGCATGTTCTCCTTTACACTTCCTGAAGTCGATGACAATCTCCTTCATTTTGTTGACATTGAGGGAGAGATTATTGTCGCAGCACCCGTTCACCAGCTTCCCTATTTCTATTCCTGTTCTCTGTCTCGCCAGCATTGGAGATCTGACCCATGATGGCGGTGTCATCAGCAAACTTGAAAAATCTGGCTAGCCAGTGAGGCCCATGTCCCACAGAATGAATGGATAAAAAAGTTGTGTTCCAATTGGGTTAGGGATTGGCAGGGGCTTGCGAAAATGGTGAACGGATTATTGCAACAAATTTTGTTCAAGTGGTCACAGAGTGGTGGCAAGGTGGCATGGCTTGGTGCCAATGAGGGTTGAATCCCTAATTGGGAAGGGGGCGATGGCCAACAGGCTTGCACTACATGAGTCGATTTTCCACTGTGGAAGTGGGAAACCAAAGATGCGGCCCATCAAACCTACACTGACCACAATCCTACCCGGGCCCTATCCCCATAACCTCATGCATTTACCCCAGCTAATCCATTAGGGGGTAATTTAGCATGGCCAGTCCATCCAACCTGCACATCTTTGGGCTGTGGGAGGAAACCAGAGCACCCGGAGGAAACCCACGCAGGCACAGGGGGGAAGGTGGAAACTCTGCACGGATAGTCACCCAAGGCCGTAATTGAACCCAGGTCACTGGCGCTGTGAGGCGGTGGCGCCAACCATTGCACTACCTTGTCACCAGTCGCGGAATGCCATTGGAATGCCAATCATTGCGCCAAGTTGGGGCAAGTCCTCCACTTTGAGATGTGCTGCTTATTTTGTAACATCTCATACTTACTACCAGACTGGATGGAGTCACGGATAATCATCAAGTTCCCTAATCCTGTGCCGTTCTGCAGCTCGTTGGCCAGCACCTTCACTACCTCGGAAGAGGTTATCGGAACAGAGTCTCTCTCATAATTCACAGCAGCATCCACAATAATGGATCCACTCCTGGAATGAGACAAGTGATACCAACCCAGTTAATCAGGTCACCCCAATCCATCTCTCGATTCCATGGGTGGAATTTTACCGGCACGCCGGCCCGGGGTTTGTACGATCCGGCCCAAGGCCAACGGAGAATGCCGTTCTCCGAGTCTCGCCCAATCCTGGAATCAGGGCAGGTGTGCCGGTAAAATTCGGGCCCACATCTCGAGAGCTGTGACGTCAAATCGCAAGAGGTCCAGCTTTTGAATGGTCAATCTTGGTACATTTTTATTGATTCGCTGGGCATGGGTGTCGCTGGTTGGTCAGCATTTGTTGTCCATCCCCAGTTAACCTTGGAGAATGGGTCGGAATGGCGCTGAGGGTGGGGCTTATCGCACCCGAAACGCGGCTGCTCTGATGGGGGTTTTCAACCGCGTACGAAGAAAGCACACACCCCCCCTCCTCCCCCCACCCCCCACTCCCCCCCCTGCCCCACTCCCCCCACCATCTCCACCCCGTCACGTCGTTCCCAGGCCACGAACAGCAGATAAAGCGGCCCCAGAGCAATGGCCCCCACGGACACTGCCCCATCCCCACAACGTAACTCTCCCCCTTACCCACACCCCCTCCCACTACACAGAACGAACGCGACCTCCTGCTCCACTTCCCACCCCCCCCACCACCCACTCATTGCCCATAGACTGGCAACATTCCCCCTAATCCTGGCCCCACCACCCACCCACGTATCCCACCAGAGAGCGTACGGGGCCTCCCTCCCCCTCCCCACCCCCACAACAGCAAAATATCTGATCCACCTCCCTCCCCCACCCACCCACCCACCAGAGAATGATCGGGCCTTCTGCCGCCCCTCCCCTCCGTCCCAGCCCCTCACCTCCACGAAGATAGTGACCCAAGACCAGGACTCGAACCCGGGTCCCTGGCGCTGTGAGGAAACAGGGCTAACCACTGTGTGCCCCTGTGCCGCCACTGCCTTGGCATGAATAATGCTAGCCACGAACCTCAGTGAGATTCAGGGGCACGGTCTCACCAGCCAAATCTCCGTTCACTGAGGCGGGATGGGAAATTGCCACCGGAGAGAACAGTCATAGCGTTCTGACTCGCGGTCTTTCTCCGAATTCCACCATTTTTTTGCAGGTGAAGAACTTACATGACTAACTAACCCGGTCTAAGAACATTGGACTGAGCCGCCCTGCTTACTTGAATGCATTGACGCTAACTCCTCGGAAACCTCTTGGTGCAACTGCCCGGTACACTGAATTAAGCTTTAAAAGAAAGAAATAGGTTAGCATCCAGTTGGAATAATTTTGGTAAGTAATCTGTGATTCACATTCATCATATCAGTATCATCCAGTTGCATTTGTGTCCCTCACTCCCAAGACACAAATCCCATACTTGAGCGCAAAATCTAATGCGCCAAGCGAGTGATACACTATCAGGGGTACCGCCCTTTTAAGGAGACATTTAACTGACCAGACAACCTTTTGTTAAACCGTAACCGCTTGACATTCGATGGTGTAACCATCACTGAATCCCCCACTGTCAACATCCTTGGGGTTACCATTGGCCAGAAACTCAACTGGATTCGCCACATAAACACGATGTCTACAAGAGCAGATCAGAGGCTGGAAATATTGTGGTGAGTAACTCACCTCCTAACTCCCCAAAGTCTGTCCACCATCTACAAAGCACAAGTCAGGAGTGTGGTGGAATACTCCCCACTTGCCTGGATGGGTGCAGTTCCAACAACACTCAAGAAGTTCTCCAGACCCAGTAAGGATGGCAGATCTCCTTCCCTAAATCAGATGGGATTTTCCGACAATGGTTCATTGGTCATCAATTGATTCTTAATTCCAGATTTTTTTTTAATGGAATTCAAATTCCACTATCTGCCGTGGATGGGATTCGAACCCAGGTCCCCAGGACATTGGCTGTGTTTCTGGATTAATAGTCTTGTGATAATACCAGGAGGCCATCGCCAGTCTCTGCCGAGTGTCTCCGGTGGCAGTATATTGTTCACATACCCAGCTCACTGTGGGATTCGAACCCACAGCCATCGCACTCAGAGAAAACGGCTGTAAGAAACAAGCCAGCAAGAGGTTTCCCATCTGCGCACAACCTCTGTGTCAGGACTGTGGCCAGACATCGGAAAATAAACAGTTTACTATAACCGCCAGATTACAAAGTTAAAAATTGGCATTTAGTGAGACCATAAAATGGAATCTTTAAAGAAAGCTGCCTTAATGGAGGCGTCCGTTCCTCAGAGCATTCAAAAATTAATAATTACGTGGGGTATACAAAGAAAACTTACCTGGTTTTCGATCACTGCTTTAAGATTTATGTACTCAGCTGAGTTAGGATCTTTTAATGTCTCCTTAAAATCTTGGTCCAGACTGAATGTTAAGGGTGTTGAGCGAACACGTGGTGGGGATACTGTGCTTGTGGAAGCTGTTGTGATTGCAGCTGTTGTTTCCTGTGTTGCATTGGCAGTGACTGTTGTTGACTGGGTTGCATTGGCAGCGACTGTAGTTGTTGACTGGGTTGCATTGGCAGCGACTGTAGTTGTTGCCTGGGTTGCATTGGCAGCGACTGTAGTAGTTGCCTGGGTTGCATTGGCAGCAGCTGTTGTTGTTGCCTGGGTTGCATTGGCAGCAGCTGTTGTTGTTGCCTGGGTTGCATTGGCAGCAGCTGTTGTTGTTGCCTGGGTTGCATTGGCAGCAGCTGTTGTTGTTGCCTGGGTTGCATTGGCAGCGACTGTAGTAGTTGCCTGGGTTTCATTGACATGGACTGTTGTTGCCTGTGTTCCACTGACAGCGACTGTTGTTGCCTGTGTTCCATTGGCAGCGACTGTTGTTGCCTGTGTTCCATTGGCAGCGACTGTAGTAGTTGCCTGGGTTTCATTGACATGGACTGTTGTTGCCTGTGTTCCACTGACAGCGACTGTTGTTGCCTGTGTTCCATTGGCAGCGACTGTTGTTGCCTGTGTTCCATTGGCAGCGACTGTAGTAGTTGCCTGTGTTCCATTGACAGCGACTGTTGTTGCCTGTGTTCCACTGACAGCGACTGTTGTTGCCTGTGTTCCATTGGCAGCGACTGTAGTAGTTGCCTGTGTTCCATTGACAGCGACTGTTGTTGCCTGTGTTCCACTGACAGCGACTGTTGTTGCCTGTGTTCCATTGGCAGCGATTGTAGTTGTTGCCTGGGTTGCATTGGCAGCGACTGTTGTTGTTGCCTGTGTTCCACTGACAGCGACTGTTGTTGCCTGTGTTCCATTGGCAGCGACTGTTGTTGCCTGTGTTCCATTGGCAGCGACTGTAGTAGTTGCCTGTGTTCCATTGACAGCGACTGTTGTTGCCTGTGTTCCACTGACAGCGAATGTTGTTGCTTGTGTTCCATTGGCAGCGACTGTAGTAGTTGCCTGTGTTCCATTGACAGCGACTGTTGTTGCCTGTGTTCCACTGACAGCGACTGTTGTTGCCTGTGTTCCATTGGCAGCGATTGTAGTTGTTGCCTGGGTTGCATTGGCAGCGACTGTTGTTGTTGCCTGGGTTCCATTGACAGTAACTGTTGTTGCCTGTGTCTCATTGGCAGTGCCTGTAGTTGTTGCCTGGGTTGCATTGGTGGTGATTGTAGTTGCCTGTGTTCCATTGGCTGTGACTGTAGTCGTTGCCTGCGTTCCATTGACACTGACTGTAGTTGCCTGGGTTACATTGGCAGCGCCTGTTGCTGTTGCTTCTGTTCCATTAGCAGTGACTGTTGTTGTCTGTGTTACACTGGCAGCGATTGTAGTTGTTGCCTGTGTTACATTGGCAGAGACTGCTGTTGTTGCTTCTATTCCATTGGTAGTGGCTGTTGACACTTGAGTGACTGTACTTGTGGCTGTTGATGCTCTGGTGGTGGTAGTTGCTGGAGTGGTAGTGGCTGTGAATAAGAAATGTTTTTTTAGCCTGTGCAATTTTAACCGACTCAATCCACTCAAGATAACCAGTTGGCAGTGGCTGTTCAAATATTAAAAATATTGCCTGATACATATTTTGCCCAATGCCTGTTAAAAATACCCACACTGTGACACCTCTAAACGAGGTTGTTTTCATTTTTACTGATGGAGGAGCTTCATTCTGGCAAGATCGCCACCCTAAACCACATCAACAGATCAAAACAGCTCAATAAATGGATAGAATCCCATCGGTGCAGAGGAAGGACATACATCCCATCGAGCCTGCCGCCAACCACAATCTCACCCAGGCTCTACTTCTGTAACCGCCCACTCCCCCACATTTAACCTGCTAATCCCCTGACACTCAGGAGCAATTTATCATGGCCAATCAACTTAGTTTACACATCTTTGGACACTAAGGGGCAACTTAGCACGGCCAGTTCTCCTAACCTGTACACCTTGCAGTTGTATAGAACGTTGGTTCGCCCGCATTTGGAGTACTGCGTCCAGTTCTGGTCGCCTGACTACCGGAAGGACGTGGAGGCCCTGGAGAGGGTGCAGAGGAGGTTTACCAGGATGCTGCCTGGTATGGAAGGACTGGGTTATGAGGAGAGATTGGGCAAATTGGGGCTGTTCTCCTTAGAAAGGCGGAGAATGAGGGGGGGATCTAATAGAGATGTATAAGATTATGAAGGGTATAGATAGAGTGAACAGAGGTAAACTTTTTCCTAGGTTGGATACAAAAATTACGAGGGGCCATGGGCTTAGGGTGAGGGGGGCGAGGTACAATTCAGATGTTAGAGGGAGGTTTTTCACACAGAGGGTGGTGGAGGCAGGCACGCCAAGGTTGTTTAAGGCTTACTTAGATAGGCACATGAGCAGACTACAGATGGAGGGATACAGGAGACTGTTCTAGATAAAGATCAAGAGCCTTGGGACATCCCTGGGAATCAATTCCAACATATTTCATGTCTCACTTGTCTTACTTCTGAGCTTCTGGGGATTCTGTAAATGTCTGTCTAAGTTGTGTGTGTTTATTGATGTCTTTTCTTTTCCTTCACAGGCGATTCGCTCCGCTTTGTTGTCCAACAAGGGGCGTACACGCGGTGGGTCGTGCGAGGGCTGCTCTTGGACGTTGCTTCGAGAGTTGCCTAGTGCTTCATGTCGTTAGCGTACGCTTAAACTGGACCAACTGACGGGCACCATGGCAGCTCAGTGACTATCACTGTTTGCTGTGCAGATACATGGATTTGGGCCGGTGTCTGTGCGAGTTTGCACATTCTCCCCGTGCTTGCGTGGGTTTTCTCCGGGTGCTCCGGTTTCCTCCCACACCCCAAAAATGTGCTCTTAGGCTGATTGGTGTGAACAAATTGTCCCTAAATTATCTTCCCTCAATCTTCCCCAATAGGTGTGGACAAAGGTCATGGGTAGAGGAGGGTGCCCATAATGTTAAAATGGCAGCACGGGCTCGTTGGGCCTGTTTCCCATGCTGTGTTGTTCTTTGTTCTTTAAATCCCTCCTGCCTTCCCCCATCCTATCACTGTAACGTTGTGAATTTACCCCACTAGTCCCCTCTGACCTACATGTTTTGAGACACTAAGGGACAATTTAGGATGGCTAATCCACCTATCCTGGTTTGTTTAAAGTTCTTTCCCAGTGGATTCCTTGTCCCAGTGCCAATGGATTTACTTTTGTAGAACCCTACAGTGCAGAAAGAGGCCCTTCGGCCCATTGCGTCTGCACTGAACACAATCCCACCCAGGCCCTACCCCCATATCCCTGCCTATTATACCCACTAATCCCTCTAACCTCCATATCCCTGGACACTAAGGGACAATTTCTTAGCAAGACCAATTAACCTAACCCGCACATCTTTGGGCTGTGGGAGGAAACCGGAGTACCTGGAGGAAACCCACGCAGACACAAGGAGAATGTGTAAACTCCACACAGACAGTGACCTGAGCCGGGAATCGAACCCAGGACCCTGGAGCTGTGAAGTAGCAGTGCTAACCACTGTGCTACTGTGCCACCCACTTTGTAGGGATAAGTTGTTGCGACCACATGAGGAGGTTGGAAAGAGAGTTTATTCCTCCCCGCTGGGGTGATATAGATACCAGCCATTGTACGTTTTACAGCAAGCCTTGGGTGTGCCAGCCAGACTGAAAAACACTTGTTCCCTTGCGGAAAGGACTCACAGTTAAACATAGGCGTGATTTTTTGTTAAGGGGTAACATACTTATCCCATTCAGGAAATTGGTATCCAAAGTGAAATCAGCATTTACGAATGCTTCCACGCTATTGGTCAGCGTTTGGATGACATTAGCTTTGTCCGTGGCTCCAGTTGTGAAGACGGTTTCCACATCAGCTATAACAGATCCAGCCCTAGATAGTTATAAAGAGAAAGGAAGAAGTTGAGGAGAAATAACTATATTGTCCTCGCTCTAATCTGCAGATCTAAAAGCCCACCTATGCCTCAGGGGTTGAAGGAAACTTGGCGTGTCCGCCACAATTCTCACCAGATTTTACAGATGCACCATAGAAAGCACCCTTTCTGGTTGTATCACAGCTTGGTATGGGCTCCTGCTCTGCCCAAGACCACAAGGAACTACAAAGGTTTGTGAACAAAGCCCAGTCAATCACCAGACTCCCACCTATAGATTCGCATAATGTTGATCTTTCTCTACACCCCAGCTATGACTGTAACACTACATTCTGCACCCTCTCCTTTCACCCTCCACTACGTACTCTGTGAATGGTATGCTTCATCTGTGTAGCGCGCAAGAAACAATACTTTTCTCTGTAACCCAATACATGGGGCAATAAAAAAATCAAGTCAAACCAAAATGAACTGGAAGATTGATGATGCCAACAACTTAAAGATACTGGATGGAGACGTTACCAGTAACAGGGAGGCTAAGCATCTTATCCACTATGTACAAACACTTGCGACACCTTAGCGCTTTTTGTCATTTTTGAGTGATTTTTACGCAAACTCTACTTACGTAAACCCATTGATTATGATCTCAATGAAGTTCGAATCATTTGTGAAGATACCATTCATCTGAAACACAGGAAGACAAAATCAATGGATTTAACACCAGCCCAGGACAGCCTTCAACTCATTCAAACTCATCGACTCAGACAACCCTTTCAGCTTACTTACAACTTCCAATTCATTGAACATTCTGTCATCCTTTCATAATGGGACAGCACAGTGGTTGGCGCTGCTGCCTCACAGCACCAGGGACCCAGGTTCACTTCCGGGCTTGGGTCACTATCTGTGCGGAATCCGCATGTTTTCCCCATGTCTGCATGGGTTTCAGGTTAGGTGGATTGGCCATGCTAAATTGCCCTTTAGTGTCCAAAGATGTGCAGGTTAGATGGATTGGTCATGGTAAATTGTCCCTTAGTATCCATAGGTGTGCAGGTTAGGTGAATTAGCCATGCTAAATTGTCCCTTAGTGTCTAAAGATGTGCAGGTTAGGTGAATTAGCCATGCTAAATTGTCCCTTATTGTCCAAAGATGTGCAGGTTAGGTGGATTGGCCATGCTAAATTGTCCCTTAATGTCCAAAGGCGTGCAGGTTAGGTGGATTGGCCATGCTAAATTGCCCCTTAGTGTCCAAAGGTGTACAGGTTAGATGGATTGGCCATGCTAAATTGCCCCTTAGTGTGCAAAGATGTACAGGTTAGGTGGATTGGCCATGCTAAATTGCCCCTTAGTGCGCAAAGATGTGCAGGTTAGGTGGATTGGCCATGCTAAATTGCCCCTTAGTGCGCAAAGATGTGCAGGTTAGGGGAGGGGAGGAGGAGAGAAGGGGAGTTGCATGGTAAATATGTGAAGTTATGGCAATCGGACCTGGGCATGATTAATAAAGATGAGACGGTGTGAACCTGATGGGCTGAATGGCCTCTTTCAGCACTGTAAAGATTCTATGATTATTAGTTTGAAAATATCTCATAGTTGTAGAAAGTTATCAGCATCTTAAGAACATAACATAAGAAATAGGAGCAGGAGTAGGCCATCTGGCCCTTCGAGCCTGCCCCGCCATTCAATAAGATCATGGCTGATCTGTTGTGGCTCAGTTCCACATTCTGGCCCTCTCCTCATAACCCTTAATCCCCTCTCTTATCAAAAACCCATCAACCCGCTTCTTGAAAATATTTAGTGAGGCAGCCTCCACCACTTCAATGGGTAGAGAATTCCAGAGATTCACCACCCTTTAAGTGAAGAAGTTCCTCCTCAACTCCGTTCTAAAATGCCCCCCCTTTATCTTGAGGCTGTGCCCCCTAGTCCTACTGTCTTTTTTGAGCGGGAAGAGTCTCTCCACCTCTATCCTATCCATCCCATTCATCATCTTATACGTATCAATGAGATCTCCCCTCATTCTTCTAAACTCCAACGAGTACAAGCCTAGTTCATTCAGCCTCTCCTCATAGCTCAACCCCCTCAACTCCGGTATCAGCCTAGTAAACCTCCTCTGCACTCCCTCCAAGGCCAAAATATCTTTGCGCAGGTGCGGCACCCAAAACTGCACACGGTACTCCAGCTGCGGCCTCACCAATGCCCTATACAGCTGCAGCAAGACTTCCCTACTTTTATATTCAATCCCCTTCACTATGAAGGCCAGCATCCCATTCGCCTTCCTGACCACCTGCTGCACCTGCAAGCTGGGACCCCGAGGTCCCTCTGCACCGTCGCCTGCTGCAGTTTTCGCCACATACGTAATAGTCCTTCCGACCATTCTTCCTTCCAAAGTGGACCACCTCACACTTGCCAACATTAAATTCCATTTGCCATTTCCTGGCCCATTCGCCCAGCCTATCTAGATCCTTCTGCAGACTCTCCACACCCTCCGCACAATTTGCCGTTCCCCCAATCTTGGTGTCATCCGCAAATTTCGACACCCTGCACTCGGTTCCCTTCTCCAGATCATCTATATAAATGGTAAAAAGCTGAGGCCCCAGCACCGACCCCTGGGGCACTCCACTAGTCACCATCCGCCAATCCGAATAGCACCCGTTGACCCTCACTCTCTGCCTCCTATTTGACAACCAATCCTCTATCCACGCTAACACCCTACCCCCAACTCCAAGTCCCCTGACCTTCTGCAATAACCTCTTATGAGATACTTTGTCAAACGCCTTCTGAAAATCCAGAAAGACGACATCCACCGGCTCTCCTCTATCCACCGCCCTAGACACATCCTCATAGAACTCCAGTAAATTTGTTAGACACGACTTCCCTTTAATGAAACCGTGCTGCGTCTGCTCAATCAAGCAATTCCCTTCAAGATGCCTCGCAATTTCCTCTTTAATGACGGATTCTAACATTTTACCTACCACAGACGTTAAACTAACCGGCCTATAATTCCCTGCCTTTTGCCTGGCACCCTTCTTAAACAACGGCGTAACATTAGCCGTTTTCCAATCTTCCGGCACTTCCCCGGAATCCAGCGACGTCTAGAAGATAACCACCAATGCATCCACTATAACCTCCGCCATTTCTTTCAGAACCCTCGGATGCATTCCATCCGGTCCTGGGGACTTGTCCACAATCAGCCCCTCCAGTTTGTCGAGCACCGCCTCTCTAGTAACAGTAATGTCATTAAGACCCTCCATTCCTACCACCTTTCCATCGCTAACACCCGGCAAATTATTCACATCCTCCTCCGTGAAGACGGAAACAAAAAAGTTATTCAATACCTGAGCCATATCCCCATCCCCTACCACTAGGTCCCCTTTCTCATCCTCTAAAGGACCAACGTTCACCCTAGCCAGCCTCTTCCTTTTTATATATTTATAAAAACTCTTGCTATCCTTTTTTATATTAAGCGCTAGCCCAGCTTCATAGTTTCTCCTATCCTCCTTTATCAACTTCTTTGTCAATCTTTGTTGACATTTAAACCTCTCCCAATCCTCTTCTCACCCACTCCTCTTCGCTACTCTAAATGCCTCCGCTTTTAATTTAACACTTTCCTTCACCTCCTTCGTTATCCACGGCTTATTACCTCTCCTCCTACAGTCCTTTTTGACCATCGGAATAAATTTCTGCTGAGCACCAAAAAAGATCTCCTTAAAGATCCTCCACTGCTCCTCAGCAGACCCTCCCTCCAACGCACTCCCCCAGTACATATTCGCCAATTCTTCTCTCATCCTACCGTACTCCCCTCTATTCAAACAAAGGACGTGTGTCCGGGAACCCACTTTCTCCTCCTCCATCTGCACTAGAAACTCTACCATACAATGATCACTCTCTCCAAGACGATCCTTCACCTCAAGGTCCCTAATTCTACCCGCCTCATTACATAGCACCAGATCCAAGATAGCTCGCTCCCTCGTCGGCTCCAACACACACTGTTCAAGGAAATTATTCCGGCAGCATTCCAAGAACTCCTCCTCGAGCCCACCGTGTCCAACATGGGTCGACCAATCAATATGCAGATTGAAATCCCCCATAACTATGGCCATCCCATTCCTGCACGCCGCACTTATTTGCGCGTTAACAGCCCGCCCCACCTCCAGATCATTACTTGGGGGCCTATAGATGACACCCACCAGCGTCTTCCTCCCTTTGCTGTTCCTAATCTCTACCCACAACGATTCCATGTTCTGCTCCTTGGCTCCAATATCATCCCTTGCTACTACCTTGATGCTATCCTTAATCAGCAGAGCTACGCACCCCCCTTTTCCCTCCCGCCTATCCTTCCTAAACACTTGATACCCTTGGACATTCAGCTCCCAGTCCCTGTCACCTTGCAGCCACGTCTCTATAATGGCCACCAGATCATGTCCTTTTGTGTCGATCTGCGCCACCAGCTCATCCACTTTATTCCGAATGCTTCGTGCATTCAGATACAGTGCTTCCATCCCAGCCTTCACCTGGTCCCTATTTGCCGTAACGCCACCAACCCTACTCACGCCCCCTACTCCCTCTATTATTGGGACATCCTCGGCCTCTTCCCTTACCTGTACCCTCTCCTTAACTTTAGACCTCGTAAGGTCACCTACCCTCGCACCCTCCCCCCCCCCCTCCCCATCTTTGCACAGCGTAAAGCTCTGAACTGAGCCCTTACCACGTTTGTTACTCTGCTGCTAAGTTCTTTAAACGGAGAACTCGATCTGTTACTCAGAGCACTTTCAAATGGAACATTCGAAAAGCGAATCACCACTTGGATTCTTTCCGCATCAATTCCCAACCCTGAGGGAAGAAAGGTTCAAATGTATCAAACCGAAATGTACACTTCACCGTTCAACTTCTCAAACTACAGATGGTCTAAATTGCCCCTTAGTATCCAAAGATGTGTAGGCTAGGAGGATTGGCCATGCTAAATTGCCCCTTAGTGTCCAAAGATGTGCAGGTTAGGAGGATTGGCCATGCTAAATTGCCCCTTAGTATCCAAAGATGTGTAGGCTAGGAGGATTGGCCGTACTAAATTGCCCCTTAGTGTCCAAAGATGTGCAGGTTAGGAGGAAGCTTACATTGTCACTGCAGTGAAGTTACTGTGAAAATCCCCCAATCATCACACTCCGGCGCCTGTTTGGGTACACTGAGGGAGAATTTAACACGGCATTTAGCATAGAAGCTTCCCGTGGGGGAGAGGTTATCTTAGTTTGTTGACCAACTAATAACCTCTGAACTTAACGCCTGTTTGGTTTTGTGGATGGTGCACTGTAAGATGTTCCTGGGTGATGTGACATGGTGAACACAACTCCGCATTTACACAAGGCTTACCATTTACTTGAACGGAGGATTTGATGATATCCAAACGCGAAGAATTGATATTATTAACGATGAGATCACGTAGCAAAGACCGGTTTTCTACTTTGGTTGTATTGATCTGGATCCGTGCTTCTATCTTCACCTTTGTTGACTCATTCCTGAAATTGACAGAAACGTGAGATAGATTGGTTGTTAAGTGACCTACCTTTATGCGATACCCTTTGTCACCAGCGTACTCCTGCACCAGAATTCTACTGCCTTGAATGCCACAGAATTGGAAAGGGCAAATGGTGGACATCAGAAATATCTGCTAACCCCCGGGCAGAAATTTCCTGGCTTGCTCGAGCAAGGTCGTAACTTCTCACCCATAAGATTCCATTCAGTAATCGTCAGCACTGGAGTCAAAACCTGAGGAAGTTGGCGTTTCTTAAAATGGAACAGTCAACGCGACTTTCCCATCGCGCATTCCTCGGATCAGAAATTCCCACCAGGGATCAACAGACCAAATTATCCTTCCCCCTCTGAGCTGATTTCCGTGGGAAGAATCGGAAGATTTAGCCTAGGAATTTGAGCAGTGTCACTAAGCATATCTGAATGCTACATCCCCAACAGTGCAATAGGCAAATATTAATGCCATATATCTATCTTACTTTGTGTGCAAACTTTAAGTAAATATGTCTTTGTGGCATATGTGCGTATCAACAAGTAGTTAACTACATCAATGCAGCAGCTATAAAAGGGCGGCACGGTAGCATAGTGGTTAGCACTGCTGCCTCACAGCTCCAAAGACCCAGGTTCAATTCCTGGCTCGGGTCACTGTCTGTGTGGAGTTTGCACATTCTCCCTGTGTCTGCGTGGGTTTCCTCCCACAGTTCAAAGGTGTGTGGGTTAGGTTGATTGGCCATGCTAAAATTACCCCTTAGTGTCCTGAGATACGTAGGTTAGAGGGATTAGCGAAGAAGATAATGGGTGGGATTGTGGTCAGTGTGGACTCGATGGGCCGAATGGGCCTCTTTCTGCACTGTAGGGTTTCTATGATAAAGCTGAAGTCACCACAGCCCCAGATGACCATAGGCTGTTCTCCGCTTTGAGGCGGAGAGCTGACCGGTGGTGATTTAACCTGAGGGTCACCACACCTCGGACTAGGAGGCAAGGTTGAGAAGGTGGGGCCTTCATGACTAACCTCAGCCGGTTACGGGAATTGAACCCACACTGTTGGCATCACTCTGCATCACTAATTAGCCATCCAGCTAACTGACAATATACGTGAGCCATCTCAGAGTTCCTTGGTGTTGTGAGCTGTGGTTCAGTCGGTAACACAGTGAGTTTAGAGATGACGGTTTGAATCCCGCTCCCGGAATAAAGATGGAGGCTGGTGTTTGCAGTACAGTGCCGAGGGAGCGCTACACTTTTGGAGATGCTATCTTTTGGCCGAACAAACCATTGACCTGCCTCTAAGATGAGTGTCAAAATTCCCTTGGAGTTATTTTGAAGAGCAGGGGGTTTTGACACCGAGCAGATATTATGACTACTTTCTCAGGAGGCTAAGGAAATTCGGGACGTCCACTACAACTCTCACCAACTTTTTACAGATGCATCATAGAAAGCATTCTTTCTGCTTGTATCACAGCTTGGTCTGGGCTCCTGCTCTGCCCAAGACTGCAAGAAACTACAACTACATTCATCGTGATTATGGCTGATCGTCCAACTCAATAGCCTAATCCTGCTTTCTCCCCATAACCTTTGGCCCCATTCCCCCAAGTGCGATATCCAGCCGCCTCTTGAATACATTCAATGTTTTGGCATCAACTACTTCCTGTGATAATGAATTCCACAGGCTCACCGGCTGAAGAAATGTCTCCTCACCTCCGTCCTAAATGGTCTACCACGAATCCTCAGACTGTGACCCCTGGTTCTGGACTCCCCCCCCCCCCCCCCCCCCCCCCCCCCCCCCCCCCCCCGACCATCGGGAACATTCTCCCTATCGCGTCCTGTTAGAACTTTATAAGCCTCTATGGGATTTCCCCCCTTATTTGTCTGAACTCCAGCGAAAACAATCCTAACCTCGTCAATCTCTCCTCATACATCAGTCCCTCTATCCCCAGGAAACTGCCTGGTAAACCTTCACTGCACTCCCTCGAGAGCAAGAACATCCTTCCGCAGAAAAGGAGGCCAAAATTGCAATAATATTCCAGGTGTGACCTCACCAAGGCCCCTGTATAATTGCAAAACACATCCCTGCTCCTATACTCGAAACCTCTCGCAATGAAGGCCAACATTCCATTTGCCTTCTTTACCGCCTGCTGTACTTGCATGCTTACCTTCAGTGACTGGTGCACAAGGACACCCAGGTCCCTCTGCACACTCCCCTCTCCCAATTTACAGCCATTAGAGTGGGGGTCAATGGGTGCTATTCGGATTGGCGGTTGGTGACGAGTGGAGTGCCCCAGGGGTCGGTGCTGGGTCCTCAGCTTTTTACTATTTATATAGATGACCTGGAGGAGGGAACCGAATGTAGGGTGTCGAAATTTGCTGATGACACCAAGATTGGTGGAACGGCAAATTGCGCGGAGGGTGTGAAGAGTCTGCAGAAGGATCTAGATAGGCTGGGCGAATGGGCCAGGAACTGGCAAATGGAATTTAATGTTGGCAAGTGTGAGGTGGTCCACTTTGGTAGGAATAATGGTAGGAAGGACTATTACTTACGTGGCGAAAAACTGCAGCAGGCGACGGTGCAGAGGGACCTCGGGGTCCTTGTGCATGAGTCGCAAAAACCCAGCTTGCAGGTGCAGCAGGTGGTCAGGAAGGCGAATGGGATGCTGGCCTTCATAGCGAGGGGGATTGAATATAAAAGTAGGGAGGTCTTGCTGCGGCTGTATAGGGCATTGGTGAGGCCGCAGATGGAGTGCTGTGTGTAGTTTTGGTCGCCGCACTTACGGAAGGATATTTTGGCCTTGGAGGGAGTGCAGAGGAGGTTTACTCCGGAGTTGATTCCGGAGTTGAGGGGATTGAGCTATGAGGAGAGGCTGAATAAACTAGGCTTGTACTCGTTAGAGTTTAGAAGAATGAGGGGAGATCTCATTGAGACGTATAAGATGTTGAATGGGATGGATAGGATAGAGGTGGAGAGACTCTTCCTGCTCAGAAAGGACAGTAGGACTAGGGGGCACAGCCTCAAGATAAAGGGGGGGGTGGTGGTTTGGAACGGAGTTGAGGAGGAACTTCTTCACTCAAAGGGTGGTGAATCTCTGGAATTCTCTGCCTGTTGAAGTGGTGGAGGCTGCCTCGCTAAATATTTTTAAGATGCGGGTTGATGGGTTTTTGATAAGAGAAGGGATTAAGGGTTATGGGGAGAGGGCGGGAATGTGGAACTGAGCCACGACAGATCAGCCATGATCTTATTGAATGGCGGGGCAAGATCGAGGGGCTAGATGGCCTACTCCTGCTCCTATTTCTTATGTTCTTATGTTAATTCACATTCCAAAGGCTTGCAACCTCCTAAGCCCTCAGGATTGAAGTGGACATACCTGAACATAACGGTGGAATTTGGCAGCACATTTTCATCAAATCCCGATTTGAGAAGGGGTTCGAGCTGTGGGATCGGAAGAGAAGGTCAGTTAGACAAACTGCATCCTGGATCCCGACTGTTTAAGATTTTCCCAATGAATATGACAAATTGAAATGGGACTGCACTATAACTTCTCTAGCCTGGAAATCTATTGACTAAAAGTCGACCTGTTTGGGAATGGAAACATGAAATATACAGGGTCGAATCTTACCGTTTTATAGACGAAAAAGTTGACACATAGTTTGTCAACTGGATGACTGGCTTTGCTTGCCATGTAATCCACATTCATAGAACCATAGAATCCCTACAGCGTAGAAAGAGGCACAGGTGGCACGGTGGCACAATGGTTAGCACTGCTGCCTCACAATGCCAGGGACCCGGGTTCAATTCCAGCCTCAGGTCATTGTCTGTGCAGGGTCTGCACATTCTCCCCGTGTCTGCGTGGGTTTTCTCCAGGTGCTGCGGTTTCCTCCCACAGTCCAAAGATGTGCGGATTTGGTGGATTGGCCCTGCTAAGTTGGCCCTTAGTGTCAGGGGGATTAGCAGGGTGAATAGGTGAGGTTGCAGGAATAGGGCTTGGGTGAAATTGTGGCCGGTACAGACTCGATGGGTTGCGTGGCCTCCTTCTGCACTGTAGGGATTCCATGTTCCTGAGGCCATTCGGCCCATCAAGCCCGAACTGACAACAATCTTGTCCAGGCCTTGTCTCCGTAACCCAATCTTGCTAACCACCCCACCCTCCCCTGACACGAAGGGACAATTAAGCATGGCCAATCTGCAGACTGTGGGAGGAAACCGGCCCGGGGGAAAAGACACGGGGAGAACATGTAAACTCCACACAGACCCGAGGCTGGGAATAGAACCCGGGTCCCTGACGTTGTGAGGCAACTGTGCTAACCCACTGTACCACCTCATATTCTAACATCATTCTATAATACATCTAGCAATATCTTGGCCATTGTCATTCTGGGCTGGAGCAGTCACAATGTCCTGGCAATGAGTTATTCCGTACCCAGTGAAGAACTGCTGTCTGCAGAAGCATAAATTCGCTGGAATTCTCGTCAAAGAGGTTTGCGGTGAAGACTTTATCTTCTATCACAAAGACAATACTCAGCATCATTGGCTCCAGATTGTTCATCGTAATATCTATAAAAAGGAGAATAAATATTAAGACGACATTCAGCTAATCAAGTAGATCCCAAAACTAGGAAATTTCAGCTTCTGTATCCCTTGTGGGGAATCACTTTGAGTGGGCATTCTCACTGGGAAATCCCCTGACACAACTTGGTTTGATTTGATTTATTATTGTCACAGGTATACAGTGAAAAGTATTGTTTCTTGCGCACTATACAGACAAAGCAAGCCATACGTAGAGAAGGAAAGGAGAGGGTGCAGAATGTAGCGTTACAATTATAACTAGGGTGTGGAGAAAGATCAGCTTAATACGAGGTAGGTCAATTCAAAAGTGTGGGGAGAAGCTGTTCTTGAGTTGGTTGGTCCGTGACGTCAGACTTTTGTATTTTTTTCCCGACGGGAGAAAGTGGGAGAGAGAATGTCCATGGTGTCCTCAATTATGTTTTTCCAAGGCAACGGGAAGTGTAAACAGAGTCAATGGATGGGAGGCTGCTTTGCGTGATGGATTGGGCTACATTCACAATATTTTGTAAGGTCTTGGACAGAGCAGGAGCCATACCAAGCTGTGATACAACCAGAAAGGATGCTTTCTTTGGTGCATGCCAAATTTCCTTAGTCTTCCGAGAAAGTAGAGCGTTCTTAACTATAGTGTCAGCATGGAGGGGCCAGGACAGATTGTTGGTGATCTGGACACCAAAAACTTGAAGCTCTCAATTCTTCCTATTTCGCCCAGATGTTCCCAGTGACAGATGTTTTTAATTGCATGGCAATATGGCAGCCATTTTCCCATGTGTACGGCGGGATTTTCCATCTGCGCTTGCCCTGAAACCAGACAATCCTGTGTGAGATCAACGAACGTTTCTAGGATACACCCCTCGCCCATTCCGATTCCCATTGCAGGCGGGACGATGAAATTCGTCCTGTAGTCTCCAACGAGGAGGACCATCTCTGCCACACACATTTGCAAGTTGAACCTTTCCATTCTCATTACCGTCAAGAGTTAATGCATCCCGGACATCCCCTCTTCCACCTTCTTCCATCGGGAGAAAGAGACGAAAGTCTGAGGTCACGTACCAACCAACTCAAGAACAGCTTCTTCCCTACAGCCGTCAGACTTTTGAATGGACCTACCTTAAATTTAAGTTGATCTTTCTCTACACCCTAGCTATGACTGTAACACTACATTCTGCACTCTCTCCTTTCCTTCTTTCCTTTGTACTCTATCAATGGTATGCTTTGTCTGTATAGTGCGCAAGAAACAATACTTTTCACTGTATACTAATACACGTGACAATAATAAATCCAATCAAAAACAGTCTGCTTTGTCACAATTCAGACACTGATGGCACGGTGGCACAGTGGTTAGCATTGCTGCCTCACAGCGCCAGGGACCCAGGTTCGATTCCCGGCTTGGGTCACTGTCTGCATGTTCTCCACATCTCTGCGTGGGTTTCCTCCGGGTGATCCGGTTTCCTCCCACAGTCTGAAAGACGGGCTGGTTAGGGTGTGCTAAATTCTCCTTCGGCGCACCCAAACAGGCGCCGGAGTGTGTGACGACTAGGGATTTTTCACCATATCTTCATTGCGGTGTTAATGCAAGCCTACTTGTCACACTAATAACAAATGTTAAACACTCATGTTGACCTTGCTGATCGAGAGATTTTGATGCTTTCGATTAGCGGTGAGTCTGGATTCTTTCTGTAAATGCAGAATAAATATTGTAATATATAATCAAAGCATAAAGAACTTTTGGTGGGATTCTCAACCGTGCTCACCCCAAAACCGGAGAATCCTGCCTGAGGACAATGTCCACCCTCCTACCTCCTATGAATCCCATGGCAGGACAGCAGAATCCCTCCATTGCCTTTACAAGGATAAGCCATTCGGTCAACTGGGAAATGTGGGAATTAAGAAAAACACAAGGGATGGAATTTTAGCGCCCCGCCCGCTGTGGGAACCAGAGCAGATGAGGGGCGGAGCGGGGAAAGATCTGTTGGTCTTGTTTGGGACTTTATGGTTCCAGGATGAGCCAAGACAAAATCCTGCCCATGGAACCCTCACCACTCTACATTATCCCTGTTTCAATACCATTGAATATTGCAAAAGATCCTGGCAAAACTTCATTTAAGGAATAATATGTAAGGAATAGCAGCAAAATGGACAATTATTTAAATGGTAATAAATTGCAGCATGCTGCTGTGCAGAGGGATCTGGGTGTCCTTGTGCATGAATCACAAAAAGTTGGTTTGCAGTTGCAGCAGGTAATTGAGAAGGCAAATGGAAATTTGTCCTTCATTGTTAGAGGGATGGAGTTTAAAAACAGCGAGGTTATGTTGCAGCTGTTTAAGGTGCTGGTGAGGCCACACCTGGAGTTACTGTGTACGGTTTTGGTCTCCTTACTTGAGAAAAGATATACTGGCACTGGAGGGGGTGCAGAGGAGATTCACTAGGTTGATTCCGGAGTTGAGAGGGTTGACTTATGAGGAGAGACTGAGTAGACTGGGGCTATACTCATTGGAGTTCAGAAGAATGAGGGAATCTTTATAGAAATGTATAGGATTATAAAGGGAAAACATAAGATAGAAGCAGGGAAATTGTTTCCACTGGCGGGTGAAACTAGAACTAAGGGGCATAACCTCAAAATACGAGGGAGCAGATTTAGGACTGAGTTGAGGAGGAACTTCTTCACACAAAGCACTGTGAATCTGTGGAATTCCCTGCCCAGTTGACGCTACCTCATTGAATGTTTTTAAGGCAAGGATAGATAAATTTTTGAACAGTAAAGGAATTAAGGGTGATGGTGAGCGGGTGGGTAAGTGGAGCTGAGTTCACGAAACGATCAGCCATGATCTTACTGAATGGTGAAGCAGGCTCGAGGGGCCAGATGGCCTACTCCTGCTCTGAATTCTTATGTTAATTCCAGGAGTATCCCCCTCACTTGGAACTGGCCAGTTCCGCTCATTAATGTGCCAATTTTCACAGGAACCACATTGGACAACTCAGATATTTCGGAACTTGCTGAATTATTTTGCAATGTCTAATACTTACTGCCTGACTGGATGGACTCAGGGCTAATTACCAAGTTTCCCAATGAGCCGTTCTGCAGTCCGTTTGACAAGACTTTCACCACTTCTGAAGGAGCTAGAGGCACGCTTTCTGCTTTGAAAAGTAGGGTGCTGTTTACGTCAATGGATCCATTCCTGAAAAGAAATCAATCATATCAAACCTCTGAGCACCACACAATAGAATCTACTGTGCAGAAGGAGGCTATTCTGCCCATCGAGGCTGTGCCGTCAACAACCCCACCCAGGCTCTACCCCCCCCCCCCCCCGTAACCCCACATATTTACCCCGCTAATCCCTCAAGCATCCAGGGCGGGGTGGGGGGTGGGTTGGGGGGAAATGGCCAATCAACCTAACCCCTGCATCTTTCGGACTGTGGGAGGAAATCGGAGGGAACCCACGCAGACACGGGGAGAATGTACAAACTCCACACAGACAGTTACCTGGGACCGGAATTGAACCCGGATCCCTGGCACTGTGAGAAAGCAGTGATAAACACTTGCTGCCCAAGTCTTCATATCTCCTTTTAGCAATAATCTCCTTGTTCCATATCCAGCTTTCCCACATCTACTGGCACACACTAAGGCAGGCTTTTGTCTGCTTCCATGGGGGTGGCAAGGTGGCACCTGGGTTAACACAGCGAACCCACAGCGCCAGGGACCCTGCCATCGACCCTGGGTACAAACAACACTAAGAGTAACACCAGGCATGAAGAGCAACACTAAGCACTAAGAGTAACGCTAGGCACTAAGAGTATTCAAACTTCCAAGGTTTAATCACTTGTCCATAAGTGAGAACACAATGCAGGGCAAAGCACTGCAAACTGACTGTTGATTTGTACAGAAAATGTAACAGTTAAAGTCCACCATATCTTGCCTTTTGGAATTTTGATGTTGAAAGGGTCGTACTTTCATTCTGTGGCCAAGGCTGGGAACACAGTGTTTATAGACCTAACACAAGGTTTAGATTAGTCGCTTATCCTGAGCACGTAAGCGCAGGAGTCTCTCCCACCGCCAACGAGTTTGGAAGGATTTTACAGGTTAACACTCAACTTGTTTGGCCACGTTATGAATGCACCTTCCTTGGTCTTCAAATAGTGGAAGCTGGGTCCCTGGCACTGTGAGGCAGCAGTGCTAACCACCGTAATTCTGCTCCAATATCTTATAGTCTAAGTGTCTTGGTATTGTTACCACGTACAACTCGCAGGGCAGACACTGAAGTAAGTTTCAGAAATCTTTCTCTAAATTCCATAATTACCTGGCTGATTAAGAAATTATCTTTGTTCAGTCACCCTGTTACTTACTTGAATCCGTTAATCTGTACGCCAAGGAAATTATCAGGCAGAATCTTACGGTATATTGGATCAAGCTGGAATAAGAAGAAATACATTATGATTTTGTTGGAATTATTTTAGTAACTAAACACCCGATGTTAACATTTTTAACGTCCATTAATATGGATGGGAGCTATTGGAGATGCTTAAGGTTAAGGGTTTAAGTTCCACCCCAGAGACACGAGAGGTCTGTCAGTCTCGGTACCGAAACCACAGCACTGTGGGGAGTGCTATAAATCAGGGCAATCCGAACCAACCTTTCTCTTTGTCAAGGTCTCAGGCGAGAGGTAAATCTTTCCAGGATTCCGGTTCTATGAATAGCACTGCGGAACCTTCCAACTCCCAATGAGTGAGTGAACCACCTCAGCTGGAGATGGGCACTCCCAACTGCTCAGCACTCCCTTGGTAGTGAGTCAAAGCCATAGAACCATAAAGTTCCTACAGCATAGAAGGAGGCCATTTGGCCCATCGAGTCTACACTGACGCTTTAAAGCAGCGCTACTTTTCCACACCCTATCTCCGTAACCCCACACAATTACTAAGGCCAATCCATCTTTGGACACGAAGATGCAACTTAGCATGGCCAATCCACCTAACCTACACATCTTTGGACACTAAGGGGCAATTTAGCATGGCCAATCCATGGTGCCACAGTGGTTAGCAGTGCTGCCTCATAACGCCAGGGACCTGGTTTTCCTTCCAATATCTGTGTATAATCTGCAAGTTCTCCCAGTGTCTGTGTGGGTTTCCCCCATGTGCTCCTGTTTCCTCCCACACTCCAAAGATGTGCTGGTTAGATGGATTGGCCATGTCAAATTACCCCTTAGTATCCAAAGATCTGCAGGCTAGGTGGATTGGCCATGCTAAATTGCCCCTTTGTGTCCAAAGGTGTGTAGGTTAGGTGGATTGGCCATTTTAAATTGTCCCTTAGTGTCCAAAGATGTGCAGGATAGGTGGATTGGCCATGCTAAATTGTCCTTCAGTGTCCAAAGATGAGTAGGGTAGGTAGATTGGCCATGCTAAATTGTCCCTTAGTGTCAGGAGGAACCAGCAAGTTAAATACATGGGGTTACAGGGATAGCGCTTGGTTGGGATTATGTGATCGGTGCAGACTCGATGGGCCTAATGGCTACACTGCAGGGATTCTATGATTCTATGACTCCGTCTACATTTCCTGCTGCCTCAGGAAAAGCAGCCGGCATAATCAAAGATCCGACGCACCCCGGACATTCTCTCTTCCACCTTCTTCCATCGGGAAAAAGATACAAAAAGTCTGAGGTCACGTACCAACCGTCTCAAGAACAGCTTCTTCCCTGCTGCCATCAGACTTTTGAATGGACTTACCTCATATTAAGCTGATCTTTCTCTACACCCTAGTTATGACTGTAACACTACATTCTGCACTCTCTCCTTTCCTTCTCCCCATGTACTCTATTAACTTTCCTCTGTATGGCACGCAAGAAATAATACTTTTCACTTTACCCAATACATGTGACAATAATAAATCAACTCAAAGCCCTCTGGGGTGGAGGTGGGCGGGGGGGTGGGGGGGGGGTGGGGGGGGGACGGAGTAAGACTGATTGGAGAAGGTTGCTTAAACAGGATGGGGAAACCTAACTGGGAAAGTCTTTTGGAATCCTTCAGGCTGTACAATTATCTAATTCCATCCATTAGCTCAAAGGGAGTTCCTCGAATCGGGCCAGGCTACAGCTGATGACTCTTGCCTCTGACTCAGAAAGTTATGGGTTCAAATCCCACACCAGAAACCTGGATGTAGGTAGATAATCAGGTGCAGTGAAAAATCCTCTTGGAGGTGGGTGCCAAATTGTGATGACGGCCAAGGCGAAACAGGCAGCCATTATACATAACATCGTTAAAGATTATCATTACGATAACCAATCAAATAATTGGCAATAATTTCCTTGGAAAGGGTCCAGAGGAGGTTCACAAGAATGATCCCTGCAATGAAGAGCTTATCGTATGAGGAACAGTTGAGGACTCTGGGTCTGTACTTGTTGGAGTTTAGAAGGATGGAGGGGGGGATCTTATAGAAACTTACAGGATACTGCGAGGCCTGGGTAGAGTGAACATGGAGAGGATGTTTCCACTAATAGGAAAAACTCGAATCAGAGGGCACAACCTCAGGCTAAAGGGACAATCCTTTAGAACAGAGACAAGGAAGAAGTTTTCAGCCAGAGTGTGGTGAATCTGTGGAGCTCTTTGCTGCAGAAGGCTGTGGAGGCCGGGTCATTGAGTGTCTTTAAGACAGAGATAGGTAGGTTCTTGATTAATAAGGGGATCAGGGGTCATGGGGAAAAGGCAGGAGAATGGGGGTGAGAAAAATATCAGCCACGATTGAATGGCGGAGCAGACTCGATGGGCCGAGTGGCTTAATTCTGGTTCTATTCTTATGGTCTTCTCCCCAATGTACTCTATGAACGGTATGCTTTTTCTGTATAGCACACAAGCAACAGTACTTTTCACTGCATCCCAATGCGCTTGATAATAATAAATCAAATTCTCCTGAATCCACACCACCTGCCTGAAGAGACAGCTAAGACTGGGAGGAGCCTGTGGACAAATTCTGTGTCATAAAGATTGGGAGGAGAAACTGCTTCGTTTGTAATATTTACAGAATGTTAATAGCTAAAATTCTGCATTTAGTGTGAAAGATAGAATAGAGGAAATCAAAAGTCTATGCTAAATGTGTAAAGTTATCGTGCAGAATTTAAACTCACCGTATTGTTTAAACTTGTTGCAAGTTTTTTGAACTCATCAGACCTTGGGTCTTCCAGGGCTGGATCAAATTCTTTCTCTATTTTGAATTCCAAAGGGCTCTCCTGTTTGGGCATCAGTTGACTTGTAGTGGTCAGAGCAGTTGTCGTTTTAACTGGGGTTGTTGTCTGTTCTAGAGTTGTTGATGTTGTTGTTGTTGGAACTGAAGTTGTGGTTAGTTCTGGGGTTGTTGTTGTTAGCTCAGGGGCTATTGCTGCTGTTGTTGGAACAGAAGTTGTTGTTACCTCTGAGGTTGTTGTTGGAACAGAAATTGTTGTTATCTCTGAGGCTGCTGTTGGAACGGAAGTTGTTGTTAGTTCAGGGGCTGTTGTTGTTGGAACTGAAGTTGTTGTTAGTTCAGGGGCTGTTGTTGTTGGAACTGAAGTTGTGGTTAGTTCAGGGGCTGTTGTTGTTGGAGCTGAAGTTGTTGTTACCTCTGGGGTTGTTGTTGTTGTTGGAACAGAAGTTGTTGTTACCTCTGAGGTTGCTGTTGGAACAGAAGTTGTTGTTATCTCCGAGGTTGCTGTTGGAACTGAAGTTGTTGTTAGTTCAGGGGCTGTTGTTGTTGGAACTGAAGTTGTGGTTAGTCCTGGGGTTGTTGTTGTTGTTGGAATGGAAGTTGCTGTTAGTGCTGGGGCTGTTGTTGTTAGTTCAGGGGCTATTGCTGCTGTTGTTGGAACAGAAGTTGTTGTTACCTCTGAGGTTGTTGTTGGAACAGAAGTTGTTGTTACCTCTGAGGCTGCTGTTGGAACGGAAGTTGTTGTTAGTTCAGGGGCTGTTGTTGGAACGGAAGTTGTTGTTAGTGCTGGGGCTGTTGTTGTTAGTTCAGGGGCTATTGCTGCTGTTGTTGGAACAGAAGTTGTTGTTACCTCTGAGGTTGTTGTTGGAACAGAAGTTGTTACCTCTGAGGCTGCTGTTGGAACGGAAGTTGTTGTTAGTTCAGGGGCTGTTGTTGTTGGAGCTGAAGTTGTGGTTAGTTCAGGGGCTGTTGTTGTTGGAGCTGAAGTTGTTGTTACCTCTGGGGTTGTTGTTGTTGTTGGAACAGAAGTTGTTGTTACCTCTGAGGTTGCTGTTGGAACAGAAGTTGTTGTTATCTCCGAGGTTGTTGTTGGAACGGAAGTTGCTGTTATTGCTGGGGCTGTTGTTGTTAGTTCAGGGGCTATTGCAGCTGTTGTTGGAACAGAAGTTGCTGTTACCTCTGAGGTTGTTGTTGGAACAGAAGTTGTTGTTATCTCTGAGGTTGTTGTTGGAACAGAAGTTGTTGTTATCTCCGAGGTTGTTGTTGGAACGGAAGTTGTTGTTAGTGCTGGGGCTGTTGTTGTTAGTTCAGGGGCTATTGCTGCTGTTGTTGGAACAGAAGTTGTTGTTACCTCTGAGGTTGTTGTTGGAACAGAAGTTGTTGTTATCTCTGAGGTTGTTGTTGGAACAGAAGTTGTTGTTATCTCCGAGGTTGTTGTTGGAACGGAAGTTGTTGTTAGTGCTGGGGCTGTTGTTGTTAGTTCAGGGGCTATTGCTGCTGTTGTTGGAACAGAAGTTGTTGTTACCTCTGAGGTTGTTGTTGGAACAGAAGTTGTTATTACCTCTGAGGTTGTTGTTGGAACAGAAGTTGTTGTTACCTCTGAGGTTGTTGTTGGAACAGAAGTTGTTGTTATCTCCGAGGTTGTTGTTGGAACGGAAGTTGTTGTTAGTGCTGGGGCTGTTGTTGTTAGTTCAGGGGCTATTGCTGCTGTTGTTGGAACAGAAGTTGTTGTTACCTCTGAGGTTGTTGTTGGAACAGAATTTGTTGTTATCTCCGAGGTTGTTGTTGGAACAGAAGTTGTTGTTAGTTCAGGGGCTGTTGTTGTTGGAACTGGAGTTGTGGTTAGTGTTGGGGTTGTTGTTGTTGTTGGAATGGAAGTTGCTGTTAGTGCTGGGGCTGTTGTTGTTAGTTCAGGGGCTATTGCTGCTGTTGTTGGAACAGAAGTTGTGGTTAGTTCTGGGGTTGTTGTTGTTGGAATGGAAGTTGTTGTTACCTCTGAGGCTGCTGTTGGAACAGAAGCTGTTATTACCTCTGAGGTTGTTGTTGGAACAGAGGCTGTTATTACCTCTGAGGTTGTTGTTGGAACAGAAGTTGTTGTTACCTCTGAGGTTGTTGTTGGAATGGACGTTGTTGTTAGTTCAGGGGCTGTTGTTGTTGGAACTGAAGTTGTGGTTAGTCCTGAGGTTGTTGTTGTTGTTGTTGGAATGGAAGTTGCTGTTAGTGCTGGGGCTGTTGTTGTTAGTTCAGGGGCTATTGCTGCTGTTGTTGGAACAGAAGTTGTTGTTACCTCTGAGGTTGTTGTTGGAACAGAAGTTGTTGTTATCACCGAGGTTGTTGTTGGAACGGAAGTTGTTGTTAGTTCAGGGGCTATTGTTGTTGGAACTGGAGTTGTGGTTAGTTCTGGGGTTGTTGTTGTTGTTGGAATGGAAGTTGCTGTTAGTGCTGGGGCTGTTGTTGTTAGTTCAGGGGCTATTGCTGCTGTTGTTGGAACAGAAGTTGTTGTTATCTCTGAGGTTGTTGTTGGAACAGAAGTTGTTGTTACCTCCGAGGCTGCTGTTGGAACTGAAGTTGTTGTTAGTTCAGGGGCTGGTGTTGTTGGAGCTGAAGTTGTGGTTAGTCCTGGGGTTGTTGTTGTTGTTGGAATGGAAGTTGCTGTTAGTGCTGGGGCTGTTGTTGTTAGTTCAGGGGCTATTGCTGCTGTTGTTGGAACAGAAGTTGTTGTTACCTCTGAGGTTGTTGTTGGAACAGAAGTTGTTGTTACCTCTGAGGCTGCTGTTGGAACGGAAGTTGTTGTTAGTTCAGGGGCTGTTGTTGGAACGGAAGTTGTTGTTAGTGCTGGGGCTGTTGTTGTTAGTTCAGGGGCTATTGCTGCTGTTGTTGGAACAGAAGTTGTTGTTACCTCTGAGGTTGTTGTTGGAACAGAAGTTGTTACCTCTGAGGCTGCTGTTGGAACGGAAGTTGTTGTTAGTTCAGGGGCTGTTGTTGTTGGAGCTGAAGTTGTTGTTACCTCTGGGGTTGTTGTTGTTGTTGGAACAGAAGTTGTTGTTACCTCTGAGGTTGCTGTTGGAACAGAAGTTGTTGTTATCTCCGAGGTTGTTGTTGGAACGGAAGTTGCTGTTATTGCTGGGGCTGTTGTTGTTAGTTCAGGGGCTATTGCAGCTGTTGTTGGAACAGAAGTTGCTGTTACCTCTGAGGTTGTTGTTGGAACAGAAGTTGTTGTTATCTCTGAGGTTGTTGTTGGAACAGAAGTTGTTGTTATCTCCGAGGTTGTTGTTGGAACGGAAGTTGTTGTTAGTGCTGGGGCTGTTGTTGTTAGTTCAGGGGCTATTGCTGCTGTTGTTGGAACAGAAGTTGTTGTTACCTCTGAGGTTGTTGTTGGAACAGAAGTTGTTGTTATCTCTGAGGTTGTTGTTGGAACAGAAGTTGTTGTTATCTCCGAGGTTGTTGTTGGAACGGAAGTTGTTGTTAGTGCTGGGGCTGTTGTTGTTAGTTCAGGGGCTATTGCTGCTGTTGTTGGAACAGAAGTTGTTGTTACCTCTGAGGTTGTTGTTGGAACAGAAGTTGTTATTACCTCTGAGGTTGTTGTTGGAACAGAAGTTGTTGTTACCTCTGAGGTTGTTGTTGGAACAGAAGGTGTTGTTATCTCCGAGGTTGTTGTTGGAACGGAAGTTGTTGTTAGTGCTGGGGCTGTTGTTGTTAGTTCAGGGGCTATTGCTGCTGTTGTTGGAACAGAAGTTGTTGTTACCTCTGAGGTTGTTGTTGGAACAGAATTTGTTGTTATCTCCGAGGTTGTTGTTGGAACAGAAGTTGTTGTTAGTTCAGGGGCTGTTGTTGTTGGAACTGGAGTTGTGGTTAGTGTTGGGGTTGTTGTTGTTGTTGGAATGGAAGTTGCTGTTAGTGCTGGGGCTGTTGTTGTTAGTTCAGGGGCTATTGCTGCTGTTGTTGGAACAGAAGTTGTGGTTAGTTCTGGGGTTGTTGTTGTTGGAATGGAAGTTGTTGTTACCTCTGAGGCTGCTGTTGGAACAGAAGCTGTTATTACCTCTGAGGTTGTTGTTGGAACAGAGGCTGTTATTACCTCTGAGGTTGTTGTTGGAACAGAAGTTGTTGTTACCTCTGAGGTTGTTGTTGGAATGGACGTTGTTGTTAGTTCAGGGGCTGTTGTTGTTGGAACTGAAGTTGTGGTTAGTTCAGGGGCTATTGTTGTTGGAACTGGAGTTGTGGTTAGTTCAGGGGCTATTGTTGTTGGAACTGAAGTTGTTATTAGTTCAGGGGCTGTTGTTGTTGGAACTGAAGTTGTGGTTAGTTCAGGGGCTATTGTTGTTGGAACTGGAGTTGTGGTTAGTTCTGGGGTTGTTGTTGTTGTTGGAATGGAAGTTGCTGTTAGTGCTGGGGCTGTTGTTGTTAGTTCAGGGGCTATTGCTGCTGTTGTTGGAACAGAAGTTGTTGTTATCTCTGAGGTTGTTGTTGGAACAGAAGTTGTTGTTACCTCCGAGGCTGCTGTTGGAACTGAAGTTGTTGTTAGTTCAGGGGCTGTTGTTGTTGGAACTGAAGTTGTGGTTAGTTCAGGGGCTGTTGTTGTTGGAGCTGAAGTTGTTGTTACCTCTGGGGTTGTTGTTGTTGTTGGAACAGAAGTTGTTGTTATCTCTGAGGTTGTTGTTGGAACAGAAGTTGTTGTTACCTCTGAGGTTGTTGTTGGAATGGACGTTGTTGTTAGTTCAGGGGCTGTTGTTGGAACTGAAGTTGTGGTTAGTCCTGAGGTTGTTGTTGTTGGAATGGAAGTTGTTGTTAGTGCTGGGGCTGTTGTTGTTAGTTCAGGGGCTAATGCTGCTGTTGTTGGAACAGAAGTTGTTATTACCTCTGAGCTTGTTGTTGGAACAGAAGTTGTTGTTAGTTCAGGGGCTATTGTTGTTGGAACTGGAGTTGTGGTTAGTTCTGGGGTTGTTGTTGTTGTTGGAATGGAAGTTGCTGTTAGTGCTGGGGCTGTTGTTGTTAGTTCAGGGGCTATTGCTGCTGTTGTTGGAACAGAAATTGTTGTTATCTCTGAGGTTGATGTTGGAACAGAAGTTGTTGTTACCTCCGAGGCTGCTGTTGGAACTGAAGTTGTTGTTAGTTCAGGGGCTGTTGTTGTTGGAACTGAAGTTGTTGTTAGTTCAGGGGCTGTTGTTGTTGGAACTGAAGTTGTTGTTAGTTCAGGGGCTGTTGTTGTTGGAACTGGAGTTGTGGTTAGTCCTGGGGTTGTTGTTGTTGTTGGAAAGGAAGTTGCTGTTAGTGCTGGGGCTGTTGTTGTTAGTTCAGGGGCTATTGCTGCTGTTGTTGGAACAGAAGTTGTTGTTACCTCTGAGGTTGTTGTTGGAACAGAAGTTGTTGTTACCTCTGAGGTTGCTGTTGGAACGGAAGCTGTTATTACCTCTGAGATTGTTGTTGGAACAGAAGTTGTTGTTACCTCTGAGGTTGTTGTTGGAATGGACGTTATTGTTAGTTCAGGGGCTGTTGTTGTTGGAACTGAAGTTGTGGTTAGTTCAGGGGCTGTTGTTGTTGGAGCTGAAGTTGTTGTTACCTCTGGGGTTGTTGTTGTTGTTGGAACAGAAGTTGTTGTTACCTCTGAGGTTGTTGTTGGAACAGAAGTTGTTGTTACCTCTGAGGTTGCTGTTGGAACAGAAGTTGTTGTTACCTCTGAGGTTGTTGTTGGAATGGACGTTGTTGTTACCTCTGAGGTTGTTGTTGGAATGGACGTTGTTGTTAGTTCAGGGGCTGTTGTTGTTGGAACTGAAGTTGTGGTTAGTCCTGGGGTTATTGTTGTTTGTGCAGTTGCTTCTGGGCTTGCTGTTGTTGTATTTGCAGTTGTTGTTGTTGTTTCTGGGGGGCTCGCTGATGTACTTTCTGTGTTAACCACCGTTACCATGGTACCTGCTGGAAAACCATTGAGTCGATATTTATTCAATTTGCCCTCGAGGCAGGATTCCCAATCATTGATCCAGTTATTCGGCTCGTCACAGGAACAACTCCACATTCATCCCGTTGGGATTGTCTTTCAGACAGACAGTGGCACCAATGGTTCAGTAGAGAAATAGAGAGAAGATAGAGGACGCAAACCCTGAGGGAGTGAATGAATGAGTGTGAGTGAATGAGTGTGAGTGAGTGTGAGTGAGTGAGTGTGAGTGAGTGTGAGTGAGTGTGAGTGAGTGAGTGTGAGTGAGTGTGAGTGAGTGTGAGTGAGAGTGAGTGAGTTTGAGTGAGTTTGAGTGAGTGTGAGTGAGTGTGAGTGAGTGTGAATGAGTGTGAATGAGAGTGAGTGAGTGTGAGTGAGTGAGTGTGAGTGAGTGAGTGAGTGTGAGTGAGTGAGTGAGTGTGAGTGAGTGTGAGTGAGAGTGAGTGAGAGTGAGTGAGTTTGAGTGAGTGTGAGTGAGTGTGAGTGAGTGTGAATGAGAGTGGGTGAGTGTGAATGAGAGTGAGTGAGTTTGAGTGAGTGTGAGTGAGTGTGAGTGAGTGTGAATGAGAGTGAGTGAGTGTGAATGAGAGTGAGTGAGTGTGAGTGAGTGTGTGAGAGTGTGTGAGAGTGAGTGTGAGTGTGAGTGAGTGTGAGTGAGTGTGAGTGAGTGTGAGTGAGAGTGAGTGAGAGTGTGAGTGAGTGAGTGAGTGTGAGTGAGTGTGAGTGAGTGTGAGTGTGAGTGAGTGTGAGTGTGAGTGAGTGTGAGTGAGTGTGAGTGAGTGTGAGTGAGTGTGAGTGTGAGTGAGTGTGAGTGAGTGAGTGTGAGTGAGTGTGAGTGAGTGTGAGTGAGTGTGAGTGTGAGTGAGTGTGAGTGAGTGTGAGTGTGAGTGAGTGTGAGTGAGTGTGAGTGAGTGAGTGTGAGTGAGTGTGAGTGAGTGTGAGTGTGAGTGAGTGTGAGTGAGTGTGAGTGAGTGAGTGTGAGTGAGTGTGAGTGAGTGTGAGTGAGTGTGAGTGTGAGTGAGTGTGAGTGTGAGTGAGTGTCAGTGAGTGAGTGTGAGTGTGAGTGTGAGTGAGTGTGAGTGAGTGTGAGTGAGTGAGTGTGAGTGAGTGTGAGTGTGGGTGAGTGTGAGTGAGTGTGAGTGTGAGTGAGTGTGAGTGAGTGAGTGTGAGTGAGTGTGAGTGAGTGTGAGTGAGTGTGAGTGAGTGTGAGTGAGTGTGAGTGTGAGTGAGTGTGAGTGAGTGAGTGTGAGTGAGTGTGAGTGAGTGTGAGTGAGTGAGTGTGAGTGAGTGTGAGTGAGTGTGAGTGAGTGTGAGTGTGAGTGAGTGTGAGTGAGTGTGAGTGAGTGAGTGTGAGTGAGTGTGAGTGAGTGAGTGTGAGTGATTGTGAGTGTGTGAGTGAGTGAGTGTGAGTGAGTGTGAGTGAGTGTGAGTGAGTGTGAGTGAGTGAGTGTGAGTGAGTGTGAGTGAGTGTGAGTGTGAGTGAGTGTGAGTGAGTGTGAGTGTGAGTGAGTGTGAGTGAGTGTGAGTGTGAGTGAGTGTGAGTGTGAGTGAGTGTGAGTGAGTGTGAGTGAGTGAGTGTGAGTGAGTGTGAGTGAGTGTGAGTGAGTGTGAGTGTGAGTGAGTGTCAGTGAGTGAGTGTGAGTGTGAGTGTGAGTGAGTGTGAGTGAGTGAGTGTGAGTGAGTGTGAGTGTGGGTGAGTGTGAGTGAGTGTGAGTGTGAGTGAGTGTGAGTGAGTGAGTGTGAGTGAGTGTGAGTGAGTGTGAGTGAGTGTGAGTGAGTGTGAGTGTGAGTGAGTGTGAGTGAGTGAGTGTGAGTGAGTGTGAGTGAGTGTGAGTGAGTGTGTGAGTGAGTGTGAGTGAGTGTGAGTGAGTGTGAGTGAGTGTGAGTGAGTGTGAGTGTGAGTGAGTGTGAGTGTGAGTGAATGTGAGTGAGTGTGAGTGAGTGTGAGTGAGTGTGAGTGAGTGTGAGTGAGTGAGTGTGAGTGAGTGTGAGTGTGAGTGAGTGTGAGTGTGAGTGAGTGTGAGTGAGTGTGAGTGTGAGTGAGTGTGAGTGAGTGTGAGTGTGAGTGAGTGAGTGTGAGTGAGTGTGAGTGAGTGAGTGTGAGTGAGTGAGTGTGAGTGTGAGTGAGTGTGTGTGAGTGTGAGTGAGTGTGAGTGAGTGTGAGTGAGTGAGTGTGAGTGAGTGTGAGTGAGTGAGTGAGTGAGTGAGAGTGAGTGAGTGTGAGTGAGTGTGAGTGAGTGTGAGTGAGTGTGAGTGAGTGTGAGTGAGTGTGAGTGTGAGCGAGTGTGAGCGAGTGAGTGTGAGTGTGAGTGAGTGTGAGTGAGTGAGAGTGAGTGAGAGTGAGTGAGTGTGAGTGAGTGAGTGTGAGTGAGTGTGAGTGAGTGTGAGTGTGAGTGTGAGTGAGTGAGTGAGTGAGTGAGTGTGCATGCGTGAGTGAGTGAGTGAGCCAATGAGTGAATGAGCAAGTGAGTGACTGAACGAGTGAGTGTGTGTGTTAGTGAGTATGTGTAAGTGAGTAAGAATGAATGAGTGGGTATGAGTGAGTATCAGTGAGTATCAGTGAGTGTGAGAGTGAGTGATTGAGAGACTGTGGGTAAGGTCAGTGTGTGAGTGAACGAGTGAATGAGCGAGTGAGTGAGTGAGGTGAATGAGTGAGTGAGAGTTTGAGGTGAGTGAGTGAGTGTGTGAGTGAGTGAATAGTGAGTGAGTGTGTAAGTGTGTGTGTGTCAGAGAGTGAATAAGTGAGAGAGTGTGTGAGTGAATGTGAATGTGTGAATGTGAATGTATGAGTGTGAATGTGTGTGTGTGAGTAGTGAGTAAGTGAAAGTGAGTGTGAGTGAGTGATTATGTGAGTGAGTGTGTGAGTGAGTGAGTGAGTGAATGTGTGAAGTGAGTGTGTGTGTGAGTGAGTCAATGAGTGAGTAAGTGAGTGAGTGAGTGAATGTGTGAAGCCTGTGAGTGTGTGAGTGAGCAAGTGAGTGAGTGAGTGAACGTGTGCAGTGAATGAGTGAGGGAGTGAGTGAGGGAGTGAGAGAGTGAGTGAGAGTGGGAGAGTGAGTGAAAGAGAATTAGTTAGGACGGGGATTCGTCAGGATATGGGGAGGTTGTGGGGGGTGACAGAGGGCAAGTATGGGGGGGAGGTTGTGGGGGTTGGGAGAGGGTGAGTATTGGGGTAGGTTGTGGGGGGAGGCGGAGGGCAGACGTGAGGGGTTGTGGGGGTGGGGGAGGGCAGGTACAATGGAGTTTGTGGGGGGGGGGAGGGTGGGTACGGGGGAGGTTATGGGGTTGGGGGAGGGTGGGTACGGGGAGGGGATGTGGGGGTGGGTAGGGTGAGTCGGGTGGGTTGTTAGGGAGATGGTGTAAAGAGACACAGCAATAAACTCCTCTACGTGTCCCCCCCCACCCCCAGAGGAAGGGAGTCAACCTGAAATCAAAGCCTGATGTTTGTCAATGGCCCTGCCAGTCGGACCTGAGTCAAGCTGGTACATAGATGGCATTGACTTTGAACAGAAGCCTCAGGATGTCAGGCTGGAGGTAACTACAGAGACCCCACTTGTAGAAACAGGGGGCAGGGGCAGGGGGTTGTGAATGGTGAGGGCTGGGCACTTGCTGATGACCTTGCTGAGTTTGGTTGGACTTTGGTGAAAGGCTGACTCAGCCAACAGAGGGACTGTTTTGAGGCCATTCATTTGGTACAGGGACTCTGACCAGACTGGAATTTCATAAGGTGTCTGTAAAGAGGTGTGGGCCAACGACACTGCTCCATCCCTGTTGGAGGGGATGGCCTAATCGGTCAGCGTTTATCCTTCAGACGGTGGTCCCAACCATATGGTTGTCCCAGCTGTTTACCTCACTTTGCCTCAATCTAACCTGTCTGAGCAGCTCCTAAACGCGGAGATAGTCTCTCTGCGAACCACTAACTCCGTGGGCGCGCTCCACTGCTTAATAACTCATTGTGTCAGGATAACCTCTCCTCCCCGGTACCTCTTTCTTCGGAAAGTGCTGCCGGATTCAATGACAACTGCTTGAAGTGTTTCTCTGAAACGGAAAGGACTCTCGAGAAAGGGCACAGATGGATTGGTGAGCACCTCAAAGGGAGAGATGGGCCAAATGGCTTTTTACTGCATTAACTACAGGAATGAGATAGGGAATCTGGTGAGCTGCAATGACATTAATCTCTCCCTCAATGTCAGCAAAACGAAGGAGATTGTCATCGACGTCAGGAAGTGTAAAGGAGAACATGCTCCTGTCTACATCGTAAAAAGTCTGACAACACCAGGTTTTAGTCCAACCTGAAGTCTTGAACAGCAGGTTAGGTGTAAGGATTCGCATTCTAATCAGCAATCTCTAAACTGTCTGTGCTTTATATGCTCTGTCTGAGGCCAGAACTCTTCATTCACCTGACGAAGAGGCAGTCCCCTCGAAAGCTTGTGAGTATATTATTAAATAAATAGGTTGGACTAAAACCTGGTGTTGTCAGACTTTTTACTGTGTTTACGCCAGTCCAACGCCGGCATACCCACATCACTCCTGCTCTGCCCCAGACTGTAAGGAACTACAAAAGGTCGTGACTGTAGCCCAATCCATCAGGCAAACCGGCCTCCCATCCACTGACTCTGTCTACACTGCCTCGGCAAAGCAGCCAGCATAATTAAGGATCATACGCAACCCGAACATTCTCTATTCCATCTTCTTCCATTAGGGAAAACATATAAAAGTATGAGATCATGTACCAGCCGACTCAAGAACAGCTTCTTCCCTGCTGCCATCAGACTTTTGAATGGACCTACCTTATTAAGTTGATCTTTCTCTACACCCCAGCTATGATTATAACACTACATTCTGCAGTCTCTTCTTTCCTTCTCTATGAACGGTATGCTTTGTCTGTATAGTGCGCAAGAAATAATACTTTTCACTGTATGTTAATACAGGTGGCAATAATAAATCAAATCAAATATTAACCTCTGATCTTTCTCTACACCCTAGCTGTGACTGTAACACTACATTCTGCAGCCTCTCCTTTCTTTCTCTATGAATGGTATGCTTTGACTGTATGGTGCGCAAGAAACAATACTTTTCACTTCATACTAATACATGTGGCAATAATAAATCAGATCAAATATTAACCTATTATCTCTCTCTACACCCTAGCCGTGACTGTAACACTGCATTCTGCACCCTCTCCATTCCTTCTCCCCTATGTACTCTATGAACAGTATGCTTTGCCTGTACAGCGTGCAAGAAACAATACTTTTCACTGTATCCCAATAAATCAAATCGAAAGACAACAGCTTTTTCTACGACTTAGGCACTCCTTCCCCCACGCACCTCGCCCCACCCCAGGGGTCGGTCGGGGGGGGGGGGGGGTCACCATCAGGGGGACCAGAACATCCCTCCAGCAGGAAGGATAGCGAAAGTTCAGCATAAATGTAATAAGCTTCGGGATTTATTTGCTCCCCATCCCTGCATGTTCTGGATTTGCTATTACACAGGGTGGCTTTCTTACTTGTAACGAGCAGCAGGAGGTATGGAGTCAGTAGACCCATGGTCAGATCTTTGCGTTGACACGTGGAGTTTCTGGAAGATAAGAATGGAATACCAATTGAATTTTTTGCTCAGCTCCATCAGTCCTTAAGGGATTAACACAACCGAGAATGATGAAACACAAGGCAATCCTATGGAGGTTGGTAGATGTGCAACTTTGCAATGACTCAGTTTAATCACCTTTCCTTTCGCAAGCAATGGAATGAGGGTCTTGTTGCAATATCAATTTTGCAACTGGGAAAAAAACAAATGATGCATCAGCTTTCACAATTTCTACAACTTGAATGTCATTCCCAGTTGTCTAACAGGTTTGTTATTGTTTATACACGGCATCATCACGCAAACAAGAAGCGGTTAGGGAAATAATAGAAATTTGGGGTGGCTACAAAATGAATGTAAGCCAGTCCATCATGCAGCTCAGCCTCCTATAAGACTTAGGAGTAGAATTAGGCCACTCGGCCCATCGAGTCTGCTCCACCATTCAGTCACGGCTGATATTTTTCTCATCCCCATTCTCCTGTCTTTTCCCCATAACCCCCGATTCCCCTTATTAATCAAGAACCTATCTATCTCTGTCTTAGAGACACTCAGTGACACGGCCTCCATAGCCTTCTGCGGCAAACAGTCCTGGTGCGGAGATGCCGGCGTTGGACTGGGGTAAACACAGTAAGAAGTCTCACAACACCAGGTTAAAGTCCAACAGGTTTATTTGGTAACAAATGCCACTAGCTTTCGGAGCGCTGCTCCTTCGTCAGGGTGAATGGGGAGTTCTGATCACAAAAAAAAATCAGAACTCCCCACTCACCTGATGAAGGAACAGCGCTCCAAAAGCTAGTGGCGTTTGCTACCAAATAAACATGTTGGATTTTAGCCTGGTGTTGTGAGACTTCTTACTGTGCAAAAAGTTCCACAGAGTTCCATCCTTGACTCTGTCTACACTTCCCGCTGCCTCAGTCAATATCTGTGTGGAGTTTGCACATTCTCCTCGTGTCTACGTGGGTTTCCTCTGGGTACTCCGGTTTCCTCCCACACTCCAAAGATGTGCTGGTTAGGTTGATTGGCCATGATAAATTGACCCCTAGTGTTAGGGGGACTGGCAAGGTAAACAAGTGGGGTTACAAGGATAGGGCCAGGGTGGGATTGCTGTCAGTGCAGATTCGATGGGCTGAATGGCCTCCTTCTGCATTGTATGGATTCTATATTTCCATCTACACTTCCTGCTGCCTCGGATAAACAGCCAGCATAATCAAGGACCCCAAGCACCCTGGACATTTTCTCTCCTACCTTCTTCCTTTGGGAAAAAGATACAAAAGTCTGAGGTCACGTACCAACCAACTCAAGAGCAGCTTCTTCCCTGCTGCTATCAGACTTTTGAATGGACCTACCTTGCATTAAGTTGATCTTTCTCTACACCCCAGCTATGACTGTAACACCCACTTATAGGAAAGGCGAGAATGCAGAATGTAGTGTTAGAGTTATAGCTAGGGTAGAGAAAGAACAACTTCATGCGAGGTAGGTCCATTCCAAAGTCTGATGGAAGATGTTGGTCTTGAGTCAGTTGATACGTGACCTCAGACTTTTGTATCTTTTTCCCGACAGAAGAAGGTGGAAGAGAGACTGTCCGGGATGCGTGGGGTCCTTAATAATGCTGGCTGCTTTGCTGATGCAGCGGGCAATGTAGACAGAGTCAGTGGATGGGAGGATGTTTTGCCTGATGGATTGGGCTACATTCACAAACTTTTGCAGCTCCTTGTGGTCTTGGGCAGAGCAGGAGCCCGTACCAAGCTGTGATATAATCAGAAGTATTGCTTTATATGGTGCATCTGTAAAAGTTGGTGAGAGTTGTAGTGGACATGCAGAATTTCCTTAATCTTCTGAGAAAGTAGAGGCGTTGGTAACTATAGTATCGGCATGGGGGGGGGGGGGGGGGGCGGGGGGGGACCAGGACAGGCTGTTAGTGATCTGGATACTTAAAAACTTGAAGCTCTCAACCCTCTCCGCTTCATCCCCGTTGATGTAGACAGGGGTGTGTTCTCCTCAACGCTTCCTTTGTTTTGTTGACATCGAGGAAGAGATTATTGTTGCCGCACCAGTTCACCAGATTCTCTGTCTCATTCCTGCTGTCTGTCTCGTCATTGTTTGAGATCCGACCCACTACAGTGGTGTCATCAGCAAACTTGACAATCGAGTTGGAGGGGAATTTGGTCACACAGGTGTGTAAGGAGTACGGTAAGAGATCACAGCCTTGTGGGGCACCGATCGTGAAGGAGGCGTTGTTGCCTATCCTTACTGATTGTGGTCTTTGAGTTAGGAAGTTCAGGATCCAGTTGGCAGAGGAAGGAGCCGAGTCCCAGGCCACGGAGTTTGGAGATGAGTTTCGCAGGGATAATAGCTAACTAATCCACCTAACCTGCACATCTTTGGGCACTAAGGGGCAATTTAGCTCGGCCAATCAACCTAACCTATACATCTTTGGACTGTGGGAGGAAACCAGAGCATCCGGTGGAAACCCACGCAGACATGGGGCAAACATGTACACTCCACACAGACGGTGACCCGAAGCTGGAATTGAACCTGGGTCCCTGGTGAGGCAGTAGTACTAACCCACTGTACCTCCATGCTGCCAACAGTGCTTCCTAAAATCTCTTTGATCAAACTCTTAGCGTAGGGTTTTGAGGTTAGTGAGTAAACAGCACTTGCCATCCCCCGTGTCAGCCAACACTCGACCTCCCGATGCCATTTCGGGCTCACTTCAGCGTTGGTTGACAGTGGGCGTACTTGGAAGGTAGTCTCACCCATGAGAGCTTCCGCCAATCTGATTGGCCGACAGCTCTCTAACCGGGCCAGGCATAGCGCTGCAGAGGCCAGAAGCAGCACTGTCCCAGGGCGCTGTCCCTGGAACTAAGTCCCAGGGGTCCCGAAATGGGACGTCTTAGATAGGAATTAATTGCAGAGTCGGGAAGGGGTGGGGGGTCAGCAATTAGGGGAGTAAGTCAAAGCTTCAACATTCCAGAAGGGAGGGTGCCCCAAATCTGAGGAGGCCTTCAGACTGAGGATTCCTCTCCCATTCCCAACCCAGAGGGAAAAGTGTTTTAGTCCATTTCCCATCCTAATCACACCCGCTCTTGCCAACCTAAAAACTTCGGCTGGGTGGGAACACTTGAGGGCATGAATAGAGATGGTATTTCTCAAAACTGGTGCCCCACAAGACTGTGTTCTCAGTCCCCTGCTGTACTCCATGTCCGCCTGTGAGACCAAATTCCCCTCCAACTCGATTTTCAAGTTTGCTGATGACGTCACCATAGTGGGTCGGATCTCAAACAATGGCGAGACAGAGAACAGGAATGAGGTAGAGAACCCGGTGAATGGGTGTGGCAACAATAATCTCTCTCTCACAGAGCTTCACGTTTCTAGATGTCGAGATCACTAACAGCCTGTCCTGGTCATCCCATGCTGGCACTATAGTTAGAAAGCCCACCAACACCTCTACTTACTCAGGAGATGAAGAAAATTTGGCATGTCCACTGCAACTCTCACCAACTTTTATGGATGCGCCTTAGAAAGCATTCTTTCTGATTGTATCACAGCTTGGTCTGGGCTCCTGCTCTGCCCAAGACCACAAGGAACTGCAAAATGTCGTGAATGTAGCCCAATCCATCACGTAAACCAGCCTCCCATCCGTTGAGTCTGTCTACACTTCCCGCTGCCTTGGAAAAGCAGCCAGAATAATCAAGGACCCCAGACATTCTCTCTTCTACCTCGTCCATCAGGAAAAAGATACAAAAGTCTGAGGTCACGTACCAACCAACTCAAGAACAGCTTCTTCCCTGCTGCCATCAGACTTTTGAATGGACTTACCTCACATTAAGTTGATCTTTCTCTACACCCTAGCTATGACTGTAACACTACATTCTGCGCCCTCTCCTTTCCTCCTCTATGAACGGTATGCTTTGTCTGTATAGCACGCAAGAAACAATGCTTTTTCACTGCATATTAATACATGCGACAACAATAAATCAAATCAAATCAAATTGAAAGGTCGGGATCTCTTTCCCGCGTCTATCCGTCCAAGTGTGAAATTGTGTCTGGGTATGCGTGACTGGGTTCCCGCTGGGGTGGGGGAGTGCGGGCCGGGGGGGGTGGAGTTAGTTCCTGTCTATTCAATTTTATATTCCCCCCCCCCCTCCCCCCTCAAACTTTACAACAGGAATGTGAGCTTACAAGCAGCCACAGTTTGATCACAATGACAAGTTTCCCTTTAGCGTATCCTCACACATTCACACTGCTGGTATTTCCTAAACACAATCTTGTATCTTGGAAGAAGAATTTCTTTCTAGCCTTGGTTCTGTATTTCCAGAAAAGGTGACATGTGAAGGAATTGGGCTGACAGTTCAGTTGGGGCGTGGGGGAAGTGGCGGGGGGTGGGGGGGGGGGGGTGGGGGGGGTGGTGGGTGTGACTTTGCCAAGAGGGCTACTGAAACCAACTCAACCCCAGAAACAACAACCTGACCCAGAGTCGACCAGGTGAAGTGATAGGGCAGGTGTTGCGATCTTTGACCTCAAGGTCATTGCTGCATCGCTAATCGGTCAGTAAAGCTGATTAATCCAGCACCAAACGGAATCGCGTACAGCAACATTGTCAGGTATATTAATCTCTGCAAGTCTTTGGTTCCGTTCCGCAGAAGATAGATTGTTTTACAAAGGCACGGTGTACCTATCACACCTTGTCACTCTTTTCCTAAGTCTACAATTAAACTTCACCACGGGAACGCCAGCTTACAAGCAGTCACGCTGTGATCACTGTGACAAATTCCTTTTAGTGTATTCTCACATACTTCTTTTTCCCATCTGGGGGAACGGTGGCACAGTGGTTAGCACTACTGCCTCAGAGCGGACCTGGGTTCGATTCCCAGCTAGTGCAGTCTGCACATTCTCCCCGTGTCTGTGTGGGTTTCCTCCCACACTCTGAAAGACGTGCTAGTTAGGTGGATTGGCCATGCTAAATTCTCCCTCTGTGTACCCAAACAGGCGCCGGAATGCAGTGACTAGGGAATTTTCGCAGTAACTTCATTGCAGTGTTAATGTAAGCCGAAATGTGGCAAAATAGATGAACTTTAACAGCTCCTTAAACAGCTTTGTGAGCACTCCTTCTATGTCCATCAGATCCTGGCATTAGTCTTGAACCCAAAGCTTCTGGTGATATCCCCTACTCTACAATATCTCCTGACAAATCAATGCATTATCAGACTTTTCCTTATGAAATTATGTGAAATTCTAATATTGGTTACATATCCTGAATGAAAAAGTTAAAGTAAAGTTTATTTATTAGTCATAAGTGGGCTTACATTCACATTGCAATGAACAGTAAGAAGGCTCACAACACCAGGTTAAAGTCCAACAGATTTCTTTGGTAGCATGAACTTTCGGAGCACTGTCCCTTCATCAGGTGAGTGATGAAATGAAGTTATTGTGAAAATCCCCTAGTCCCCCACACTTAGGGGGTTTTCATAATGCGATGTGGCACCTATTCGGGTACATTGAGGGAGAATTTGGCATGGCCAATGCATCTAACCAACCTGTCATTCAGAAACCGGAGCACCCGGAGTAAACCCATGGAGACACGGGGAGAATGTGCAGCCTCCGCACTGACAGTGACGCAAGCCAGGAATCGAACCTGGGTCCCTGGCGCTGTGAGGCAGCAGTGCTAACCACCGTGCCACCCTCACATGTACGCTGCCGATATTTGGTCAATTGCTAAATCAAAATATGCTTCAATTTAAAATTTAAGTTGATATTCTTTTGAAATTGTTGATGGAAAAAGATAACACCTCTTACCTCAGCAGGCTAAATCCTTTCCAGACGTCCAATTCTGATCAACGATAAAGCAACTCTGCAAGCTAGGGACAGATCTCCAGTGCTATCTCTCCAAAATGATACCTGTTCCTTTGAGGAGGCTGGCTTATTATTTGCTGGAGGCTGAGTTACAAACAGGTATTGTCGGTGTCATGTTTCAGGCTTCATGACGTTGTCCTTTCTGGTCTTTCTCTTTTGGGCCTTTGAGATACACAGCTAATCACCTTGGAATGCCAGCGAAACTAGCCCCACCACTCCCTGATGTTGACTGACTGCATTTTCCTTTCTTTAACAGGGCCACCCAACTCTTTCAGAAGACATTTTCTCCTTCTCCTTGGGCGGCACGGTAGCACAGTGGGTTAGCACTGCTGCTTCACAGCTCCAGGGTCCTGGGTTCGATTCCCGGCTCGGGTCACTGCCTGTGTGGAGTTTGCACATTCTCCTCGTGTCTGCGTGGGTTTTCTCCGGGTGCTCCGGTTTCCTCCCACAGTCCAAAGATGTGCGGGTTAGGTTCATTGGCTATGCTAAAATTGCCCCTTAGTGTCCTGGGTTAGAGGGATTAGCAGGTAAATGTGTAGGGATATGGGGATAGGGTCTGGGTGGGATTGTGTTCGGTGCAGACTCGATGGGCCGAAGGGCCTGTTTCTGCACTGTAGGGTTCTATGTTCTCCTTAACCGGGTCTCCATCAGACCGCAGGAACCCTCCCCCCCCCCAACTCATTGGGCGATGTATGGAACGTACAAAATCTGACCTCTCTCCATTCAAGGTGTTTTGAGCATCGCCTAACACTTTTCCGCACCCCAACACCCCCCCCCCAAGTTATTTTGTTTGGATTATTACAAATCGGTGCACGTGTAGCCCTCCCCCCATTATAGAATCCCTATGGTTCATCCTGTTGACCTGGGCGGCACGGTAGCACAGTGATTAGCACCACTGCTTCACAGCTCTAGGGACCCGGGTTCGATTCCCGGCTTAGGTCACTGTCTGTATGGAGTTTGCACATTCTCCTCGTATCTGCCTGGGTTTTCTCCGGGTGCTCCCACAGTCCAAAGATGTACAGGTTAGGTTGATTGGCCATGCTAAAATTGCCCCTTAGTGTCCTGAGGTGCATAGGTTAGAGGGATTAGCAGGTAAATGTGTAGGGATACGGGGGTAGGGCCTGTGTGGGATTGTGATCGGCGCAGACTCGATGGGCCAAATGGCCTCCTTGTGCTCTGTAGGGATTCTATGTTCAAAAGCGGCTCAATTGTCACACACTCAGTTCCTCTCAGAGAGGTGTCATTTAGTTGCATCAAGGCTAATTGACTACTGTTGTAACAATAAAAGGGAAAGGCCCAATGAAATGTTTCCTGTCTGATTGTATTGGCACTGAAATAGCTACACTGAGTGTCCCTTTAAAACGCTCCTTAAAATCTCACTCACCTGCTCCGCGTATCTCATTCTGTGGCTGAGTGTCAAATATTCTGTGGTGACATTAGTACACTAAAGACGTATTTTAAATGTTCAATTCCTCAAGCTTCTTCACTCTCACGTTATTGGATCAAAAACAGTATGGATTTCAATGCAATATAATGAGGACAATTAAAGGGCGGGATGGTGGCACAGTGGTTAGCACTGCTGCTTCACAGCTCCAGGGACCCAGGTTCAATTCCTGGCTTGGGTCACTGTCGGTGTGGAGTTTGCACAATCTCCTCGTGTCTCCGATTTCCTCCCACAGTCCAAAGATGTGCGGGTTAGGTTGATTGGCCATGCTAAGAAATTGCCCCTTAGTGTCCAGAGATATGTAGATTAGAGGGATTAGTGGGTATGATATCTAGGGATATGGGGATAGGGCCTGGGTGGGATTGTGTTCAATGCAGACTCGATGGGCCGAAGGGCCTCTTTCTGTACTGTAGGGTTCAATGATTCTATGATTCCCCTCCAGCTAACGGGACCTTATAGACCCACCAAAGGCCATTCCCCCATCCCCACACCGCGTTCCCAGATGTGCAGCCAATAAACAACGTAAAAGGCCAATGACTTCAGCGAGATTGGTAGATTCATGGTTTTTAGGTGTCCAGATCACCAACAACCTGTCCTGGGTCCCCCCCATGCCGACACTTATAGTTAAGAAAGCCCCACCAATGCCTCATTTTCTCAGAGGACTAAGGAAATTTGGCATGTCCACTATGACACCTCACCGACTTTTACAGAACACCGTAAGAAGCATTATTCTGGTTGTGTCACAGCTTGGTATGGGCTCCTGCTCTGCTCAAGATCGCAAGAAAGGTCATGAATGTAGCCCAATCTGTCACGCAAACCAGCCTCCCATCCATTGACTCTGTCTACACTTCCCGCTGCCTCAGCAAAGCAGCCAGCGTAATTAATGACCCCACGCACCCCGGGCATTCTCTCTTCCACAGGAAAAAGATACAAAGAATAAGATCACATACCAACCAGCTGAAGAACAGCTTCTTCTCTGCTGCTGTCAGACTTTGAATGGGCCTACTTCACATTAAGTTGATCTTTCTCTACACCCTAGCTATGATTGTAACCCTGCGTTCTGCACCCTCTCGTTTCCTTTTCTATGATCGGTATGCTTTGTCTGTATAGCGAGCAGGAAACAATATTCTTCACTGTATGCTAATACATGTGACAATAATAAATCAAATCAAAGCCCCAACTGCGACCAATGGCAAGCCATCTTCACCATGTTGTTATAGAACATTCTAGAAATGGCTGGGGTGGGGTTTGGGGTAAAGCCATGAAAGGATTTGGAAACAAGGATGGGAATCTTTAAAATAGATTCTGTGTTTGAGGGGCACAGCCTCAAGATAAAGGGGGGGGCGGTTTAGAACAGAGTTGAGGAGGAACTTCTTCACTCAAAGGGTGGTGAATCTCTGGAATTCTCTGCCGTTGAAGTGGTAGAGCTGCCTCGCTAAATATTTTCAGAAGCGGGTGATGGGTTTTTGATAAGAGAGGGGATTAAGGTTATGGGAGAGGCGGGAAGGTGGAGCTGAGTCACGACAGATCAGCCTTGATCTTATGAATGGCGGGCAGGCTCGAAGGGCCAGATGGCCTACTCCTTCTCCATATTCTTATGTCTTATGTCTTATGTTCTTATGGAATCGGGGTTTTGGGTGTACAAGACCTGGTCACTGACACATACACAGGACAGTGCAGGAGGATACCTTCGAGCTGAACTCATAGGGTGGGATTTTCCGGCTCATGGCTCAATCCGAAACCTTGGAAAATCCTGCCCAAGGCCAACTGTCCTTTCTACAGTCTGGCTCTCGCGAATTGCAGTGGGCGGAATGGGATAACTTGTCACCTTAAAGCGTCATGTATCAGAGTTAACAGAATCAGACCCCACAAGGAGAGACCATTTGGCCATTGCGATGGTTACAGCTCTTCAGTAGAACTATCTAATTGGTCTCATTCTCCTGCTTTTGTGGTACGGTGGCACAGTGGTTAGCACGGCTGCCTCACAGCACCAGGGACCCGGATTTGAGTCCCGGCTTGGGTCACTGTCTGTGCGGAATCTGCACATCTCTCCCCAATATCTGCATGGGTTTCCTCTGGTGCTCCAGTTTCCACCACAGTCTGAAAGCTGTGCTGGTTCGGAGCTAAATTCTCCTCAGCATACCGGACAGCGCCATAGTGTGGCGACTAGGGGATTTTTAGAGTAACTTCATCGCAATGTAAGCCTACTAGTGACACTAGTGGAATAAACTTATCTAAAAACTCTTCTCCACAGTCCTGGAATGGGGTAAGATCAAATATGGCAAGGGCGAACTTCCGAGATGAATGAGGAATAAAAGAATGTAAAAGCTAACTGAAGAACTATCTTAAATCAAATCATAGCAGTACAATGTGATTCGAGACAAAGTTGATGCGATTCCAGGAACACGTGGAGCCACGTGAATGTCACGCACACGATGTGGGAAAATCCCAAGAAAAAAAATCTTTAAAATAAGTTATGTAAGAATGACTTTCCTTCTCTATAATCACCTGATGCTCATATGATCATGGGTGGCTCGGTGGCACAGTGGTTAGCGCTGCTTACCTCACAGTGCCAGGGAACCGGGTTCGAATCCGACCTCGGGTCACTGTCTGTGCAGAGTTTGCACATTCTCCCCATGTCGGAATGGGTTTCCTCCAGGAGACCCAGTTTCCTCCCACAGTCCAAAGATGTGCTGGTTAAGTGTTTTGGCCATGCTAAATTATCTCTTAGTGTCCCAAAATGTGTAGGTTAAATGGATTAGCCATGGGAAATCTGTGGGGTTATTGGGTAGGGGGTCTGTCAGAGAGTTAGTGCAGACTCAATGGGCAGAATGGCCTCTTCTGCATTGTAGGGATTCTATTCTTTCCTATTCTATTCATGAATACTGCAAGCAAACCTGCCTCCAACACCCTCTCTGGGGACTCATTCCAGACTCTAACCAATTTTTTGGGTGAAAATCCATTTCCTTATATTGATTGTATCCTTGTCTTGTACCATTCCCTCTGATATCCGGAACCTCTTGTTGGAATGCCCACTATAAACTGCTTCAGGAACTGGATGTGTGATACCATCAGGGTGCTGCAGAAACCTGATCCTTTTCACATGCTTTAGTTTATTTATTCGTGTCACAACTTAAATTAACACTGCGATTAAGTTACTGTGAAAATCCCCTAGTTGCCACACTCTGGCGCCTGTTCAGGTTCACTGGGGGAGAATTTGGCACGGCCAATGCACCCAACCAGCACATCTTTTGGGCGGTGGGAGGAAACTCACAGAGACATGCAGATTCCTCCCAGACAGTGACCCAAACCCGGGAATGAACCTGCCTCCCTCTCTGGCACTGTGAGGCAGCAGTGCTCATAGAGTCATAGAATCTACAGTGCAGAAGGAAGCTATTCAGCCCATTGAGTCTGCACCGACCACAATCCCACCCAGGTCCTATCCCCGTAAACATATTTACCCTCCTAGTCCCCCTGATACAATGGGGCAATTTAGCTTGATCAATCCACTTAACCCGCGCGTCTTTCGAGTGTGGGAGGAAACCAGAGCACCCGACAGAAACCCACGCAGACACGAGGAGAACATACAGGCTCCACACAGACAGTGAACTAAGGCTGGAATCGAACCCAGGTCCCTGGCACTGTGAGGTAGCAATGCTAACCACTGCGCACCGTGCTGCCCAACTGCTGTGATCTGGAGCTATGGGCACTGAATGTCCAGACTCCAATTTCCTTCCAACACACAGCTGACCAGGAATCTCTCTCCCGCCTGACCTTGCTATGCATTGGGAGGAGGTGTAAGTGGGTACTCACACACCCCTACACCCTGGAGAGGAACTAGAACCCTGAGCTTCTGTCTCAGAGGCAGGTCGGCAACCCACTGAACCCCAAACCCTCCCCGGGTACCGAACAATCCAAAAGTTAACAAAGGACAGGAATAGCCCATAAATCTGTAACAGAGCTTGCAACTGGGCTTGTATTCAAATTGCAGTGTACGTTACCAAATGAAATCGAGCACCTTGTCCGCTAATCTAGCGCTATTGTTTATTTGTATAAATTCTGTGCCTGGAGACAAAGGTATATCTCCGATCTCTGACACTGTTAGCACACACAATAGGTAAACGCACTCAAACTCTCAGTTTACACGAGGACTTGTACCGCTGCGTAAAACCTGTGCCTTGCAAGCAACTCTCTAAGTAGCCAGCTTCTGAGGAACGGTTCCCGTTGCAATAGGCAGAAATTGCACCTTCTGATTGCGACATTTCCTACTGCCGCGGGGTGGGGGGGGGGGGGGGGGGGGGTGTGTGAGGCGCTGCGACTCTCTGAGCTGAGAATGCAGCCCCTCCCCCACACTCTACCCATCACCCCCAACCCCCACAGATCCCCACGCCCACGCAACCTACCCTCCACCCTTCCACCCGTCCTCCCAACCCCCCCACAGCCTCCTTACCCCTAATCGCTCCATAGACTTTGCTCCATAGTCTATCAATAAGAACGGTGTAAAAGAATTTGTAGCCAAAACTTGTATAAGAATGTGTGTAAAAGAATTGTAGCCGAAACTTGTATTAGAATGTTTTTCTTGAAGTAGATTTAGGATGGGTGATGGGATAAGACTAGTATAGTTAATCAGCTCAATGTGTGTGACTTAATGTAATTAAGTATAACTGATATAATCAATGCATGCGATCCAATGAAGATAGTATAGTAATCACTCATTTGTGAATGTAAATAGTAGCCACTTGGGAGAACAATGGACACTGCCCAGTTGTCCAACTTGATCTGTGACAGTAGCAAAAGAGAGAATAAAGTCAGCGTGTTTTTCTTTAGTATTCGGCTTGAGCTAGTTAAACTATGATTAGTAGATAAGCAGAATGGTCTAGACAAGGGAAAAGGTTTAACCAACATGGTTTCAAAAAAGCAAAGAGAGGTAACAATGAATGACCAATCTCAAGCAAGATAGATAAAGGGTTGACCCAGAAACAATGGTGGCTAAACAAGATTGAATTTTGAAAGAAAGATAAGAGTCTTGAGATATGGAGCTGTAATGTGTATAAAAAGACTGTAAGCAGAATGGCTCAGTGGAATGTTCCGGACATCCCGGCTTTATTCTCTTGTGCTGGAAAATAAAGTCTACTGCTTGGAGGATTACAACTCGGAATCTCTGTTTCAATCGGGTTAAATAAGTTGTCGTCTTGGGGAACCACGACAACGGTCACAAGTTGAAGGAGAGCATAACTATTCTGTCACACATGGTAGGAAGGAGGTGGGAGAGTTTTTATCGCTCTATCTAATTTGCCTTTTTTCTGGTTTAAATTTATCTTATTAGTGTCACAAGTAGGCTTACCTTAACACTGCAATGAATTTACTGAGGGGGGGGGGGTGAGGGCGGAGTAGGAGTGACTGGAGAAGGTTGCTTAAACAGGATGGGGAAACCTAACTGGGAAAGTCTTTTGGAATCCTTCAGGCTGTACAATTATCTAATTCCATCCATTAGCTCAAAGGGAGTTCCTCGAATCGGGCCAGGCTACAGCTGATGACTCTTGCCTCTGACTCAGAAAGTTATGGGTTCAAATCCCACACCAGAAACCTGGATGTAGGTAGATAATCAGGTGCAGTGAAAAATCCTCTTGGAGGTGGGTGCCAAATTGTGATGACGGTCAAGGCGAAACAGGCAGCCATTATTCATAACATTGTTAAAGATTATCATTACGATAACCAATCAGATAATTGCCCCATTTCAGCACACAAATAATTACAATTCATTGCAAAATGCAGGTCTCCATAATTATAGAACAAAGATCTGCTAACTCTCCAGCGCAGCACAGTGCTGTCTTTCACATGAGGTAATAAACTCAGGCTCAGCTGGTGTAATAAAGATTCTCTTGCGCAGCTCAACTGGCTGGTTTTCCATTGTGTGTCAACTGATCTTTGTCCCCTTGACCAGCAGGACTTAAAAGGACGATCTTGCCAACAGAGACTACATTCACGGGTGGCAGGGTGGCACAATGGTTAGCGCTGTTGCCTCACTGTGCCAAGGACACTGGTTCGATTCCGGCCTTGGGTGATTATTTGTGCGGAGCTTGCACGTTCTCTGGGTGGGTTTCCTCCAGGTGCTCCGATTTCCTCTCAAAGTCCAAAGATGTGCAGGTTAGGTGGATTGGCCGTGCTAAATTGCCCCTTAGTTACAAAGGTGTGCAGGTTAGGTGATTGACCATGCTAAATTGCCCCTTAATGTCAGGGGGATTGGCAGAGTAAATATGCAGGGTTATGGGATGAGGCCTGTGTGGAATTATTGTTGGCGCAGGCTCGATGGGCTGAATGGCCTTCTTGCGCACTGTAGGGATTGAATGACCTGGTTTACAGGTGCGGGTCTTTGGGTAGGGGATGAGTGGTGAGGTAGATTGAGGAAGCAGGAGCAATTACTTCCTGATATTTACAGGCTGGAAATTAGCCTTTCTTCGATTTGACCTGACTATTGACACATCTTTGATTGTGACACTGATATTAACGTGTTCAACGCTGGAACGGAGGAACGTAATGGAAACAAAACTGAAAGACTGGCATTGATATAGCGCCGTTCACGAGGATGGTTTCAACATGAAAATCTGAACAGTAGGGTCCATTCTCACTTTTCCATTCTCACCTCCACCGTGTACTTTCCAAAAATATTACTCAGTTAGGACGGTGAGTTCTGTTCAATTCAACACTGGGGACAGACACAGTTGATTCAGTGTCAAATGCCACCTAACCCAAACCCAAAACAATCAAACTGTTCCCATTTCTCTCCCACTCTGTGCCGAACCCCAATTCAGTGCTTCGAGCTTTTGCTGCTGTGGTTCCTGACGTGATGCGGAGATGCCGGTGTTGGATTGCGGTGGGCCCAGTAAGAAGTCTCACAACACCAAGTTAAAGTCCAACAGGTTTATTTGGAAAGCACGCGCTTTCGGAGCACCTCTCCTTCATCAGGTGAGTGATGATGAAGGAGCTTGAGGCTCCGAAAGCTCGTGCTACCTGTTGGACTTTAACCTGGTGTTGTGAGACGTCTTGCTGTGGTTTCTGACAACATCAACATCAAAGCACAAACAAAAGTATCTGTCCACTGCCCAATATTACTGCGCTGTGAGAAATCTCTCGTAATGGGTGGCACAGTGGTTAGCACTGCTGCCTCACAATGCTAGGGACCCGGGTTCGATTCCCGGCTTGGGTCACTATCTGTGCGGAATCTGCACATTCTCCCTGTGTCTGTGTGGGTTTCTTCCACAGCCTGAAAGATATGCTGGTTAGATGCATTGACCATGCTAAATTGTCCCTTAGTGTACCTGAACAGGCACCGGAATGTGGCAACTAGGGGACTTTCACAGTAACTTCATTGCGGTGTTAACATAAGCCTAGTTGTGATACAAATAAACTTTAAACAATAACTCAGTTCACCCAGAGTGTGGCGACTCGGGAACTTTCACAGTAACTTCTTTGCAGTGTTAATGTAAGCCTACTTACAACATGAATACACAAATAAACTTTAAATCGACTAATTTCTCCCTCTCTCTCTCAAATGCTGTCATTGCTTTGAGCACAATCAGTGATGAATAAGCAATATTATTTTAAATAAATAATTTCCAGAAATTATGCATAATTGTGCTTACCAACTAATTCACAAAAAGGTTCAACTTCAAATTAAGGTCAACTTTTTCTTCTCAAGAGATGTTGGCAAATCGATTTAGATCTCAGATGGTGCGACTGGTAAATAGCTCTCTGAGTGATACTCGCTTCTTATTCCTGCGTGGAGGGCTGTACTAATTGATTTCTTCTAATATTTATTTGGCAAGGTCCCATGTAATTTTGGGGTGTCAGGTTTCCAGTGACGTCCTGCTCCACGCAGCTTAAGGTTATGTTTTGTCTTTGTGTGTTTGGTAATGTTTACAGAGTTCGTGTTCACATATTCTTTCATTGATTCTCACTCAGGGGAAGATTCATGGGGTCAAAGTTTCTCTCTTGTGAAACGATTAGTTCACATTTTGCACGGGATGCTTGAGGACTATCTGCTACCAACCAATGGGTATCCTGACCATGTCTAGGCGTTGCCTACTCAGACAAAGGAAGCAGCAGGTATGCTATGGTATGCTGTTAAACCTGAAATGCATTACTCACACCAAATCTCTGCTTGCAATCAGTTACTTACGCATCCTTCCAATCAAGTTGATCACACACACACACACACACACGGTTGAGAAGAAAACCAACTACATTCATTTTCCGTAATTCTCTTTGTCAGGCAACGCCTTAACACAACCAGACAAGGTCCAAGCATACATATACATGCGGATTAATGTACGCATATACACATGGGGGTTAATGTACGCATATACACATGTGGATTAATGTATGCAATACACATGTGGATTAGTACATGCACATACACATGTGGATTAATGTATGCACATACACATGTGGATTAGTACACACACATACACATGTGGATTAATGTATGCACATACACATGTGGATTAGTACACACACATACCCATGTGGATTAATGTATGCACATACACATGTGGATTAGTACACACACATACACATGTGGATTAATGTAAGCACATACACATGTGGGTTAGTACACACATATACACATGTAGATTAATGTATGCAATACACATGTGGATTTGTACACGCACATACACATGTGGATTAATGTATGCACATACACATGTGGATTAGTACACACACATACCCATGTGGATTAATGTATGCACATACATATGTGGATTAGTACACACACATACACATGTGGATTAATGTACGCACATACACATGTGGATTAGTAAACGCACATACCCATGTGGATTAATGTACGCACATACACATGTGGGTTAGTACACACACATACACATGTGGATTAATGTATGCACACACACATGTGGATTGGTACACACACATACACATGTGGATTAACATATGCACATACACAAGTGGATTAATGTATGCACATACACATGTGGACTACTATACTCACATACACAAGTGGATTAATGTATGCACATACACATGTGGATTAGTACACGCACATACACATGTGGAAGGCGAATGGGATGCTGGCCTTCATAGCGAAGGGGATTGAATATAAAAGTAGGGAGGTCTTGCTGCAGCTGTATAGGGCATTGGTGAGGCCGCAGCTGGAGTACTGTGTGCAGTTTTGGGCGCCGCACCTGCGCAAGGATATTTTGGCCCTGGAGGGAGTGCAGAGGAGGTTTACTCGGCTGATACCGGAGTTGAGGGGATTGAGCTATGAGGAGAGGCTGAATAAACTAGGCTTGTACTCGTTAGAGTTTAGAAGAATGAGGGGAGATCTCATTGAGACGTATAAGATGATGAATGGGATGGATAGGATAGAGGTGGAGAGACTGTTCCCGCTCAAAAAAGACAGTAGGACTAGGGGGCACAGCCTCAAGATAAAGAGGGGGCGGTTTAGAACAGAGTTGAGGAGGAACTTCTTCACTCAAAGGGTGGTGAATCTCTGGAATTCTCTGCCCGTTGAAGTGGTGGAGGCTGCCTCGCTAAATATTTTTAAGAAACGGGTTGATGGGTTTTTGATAAGAGAGGGGATTAAGGATTATGGGGAGAGGGCGGGAAGGTGGAACTGAGCCACGACAGATCAGCCATGATCTTATTGAATGGCGGGGCAGGCTCGAAGGGCCAGATGGCCTACTCCTGCTCCTATTTCTTATGTTCTTATGTTCTTATGATTAACATATGCACATACACATGCGGATTAATGTACGCACATACACATGTGGATTAGTACACACACATACACATGTGGATTAATATACGCACATACACATGTGGATTAATATTCACACATACACATGTGGATTAATGCATGCACATACACATGTGGATTAATATATGCACATACACATGTGGATTAATATACACACATACACATGTGGATTAATGTATGCACATACACATGTAGATTAATATACACACATACACATGTGGATTAATGTATGCACATACACATGTGGATCAATGTACGCACATGCACATGTGGATTAATATACACACATACATGTGGATTAATGTATGCACATACACATGTGGGTTAATGTATGCACATACATGTGTGGATTAATGTATGCACATGCACATGCACATGTGGGTTAATATATGCACATGCACATGTGGATTAATGTACACACTTGCACATGTGGATCAATATATGCACATACACATGGATTAATGTACGCAAAGCACATGTGGATTAATGTACGCACATTCACATGTGGATTAATGTATGCACGTACACATGTGGATTAATGTACGCACATGCACATGCGCATTAATGAATGCATATACACATGTGGATTAATGTACACACTTTCACATGTGGATTAATGTACGCACATGTGATTTAATGTATGCACATGCACATGTGAGTGGACGCCATGGAGGGAACAGTGGTTAGCACTGTTGCTTCATAGCGCCACGGACCCGGGTTCAATTCTCGGCTTGGGTCACTGTCTGTGTGAGATTTTGTTTATGCAGAGGGTGGTGGGTGCCTGGAATTCCCTGCCTGAGTTGGTGGTGGGTGAAGAGACCCTAAACTCCTTTAAAAAAGTACCTGGATATGCACCTTAAAGTGCCGTAAGTAAACTACAGGGCTATGGGGTGGGGTGGAGTGGGGATTAGAAAAGGCACCTGGGTGTCCTTGGGCTGGCACGGACCAGATGGGCTGAACGGGCTCCTGCTGTGCTTTCACCTTTCGCTGGTTCTATGGAGTCTTTATGAGTTTTCACAAGGAGGTTTGAAGTAGTCACAAGGATGTGGAATTTTATGCCTCCCACCACCCCCCCCCCCCCCCACCCCTCCCCAGCCCCCACCGCAGTGTGTATTTTTGGCAGGGATGGCGGTTAACATCATTGGTTGCCCGTCCTTGCCTCATGGGGTGGAGAGGGGTGGGGGAGGGCAGGGGGTGGGGGTATGGTCATCACCGGAAAAAAATCCCACCAGCGGAAACAGCTGGAAAATTCAACTCCAAAAAACGACGGCCGGATTTCTCCGGTACTCCGCGCACTTCCCCCCTCCCGCCTCTCCGTCGCTGAACTTGGCGCTCAGCCAAAACTCCATTCACTGCAGCGGGAACGGAGAATCCCGGGCGAGATCGGAGAATCCAGGCCCATTTTTCCTCTCCGCCGACGTTGCTGAGGTTTTTTCTTATCTCCCCAGCATTTTCTGTTCTTGCAATATCCTGTTGGGCACAAAGAAATATTGTCAGTGGATATCTGAAAGGGTATATGCAAACAATTAACTGTACACAGTCCCTTCAACTTGCCTGTGCCACATAAAGAATGCTTGCAGTGCGTTGGCTACTGGAAACAGTATTGTTACAGCTTTTGCAATCAATCCCCAGGTAAAAATAACCATGCTTACGTCTGGGTGCGGGTGAGTAATTCTTGAGTTATGAAAAGAACTCAGGGGAAAACCCAATGGAAGCAGAAATCAGAAATTTAGAATGTTATGAATTATTTCAAAGACCAAATGTAGGTAATAAAATTTATCCTTTTTGTGTTGATGACGTACAGAACTGTCAAGGAAACAGCTGAGGAGGAAGCCACAGGAGATATTTGCCTACTGCTTCATGTCGTTGGTGTGCGTAAACTGGACCATCTCAAGGGCAACATGACAGCTCAGAGACTATCTCTGTTGCTGTGCGGACACATGGATTTGGGCCTGTGTCCATGGGAGTTTGCGCGTTCTCCCCGTGGTTACGTGGATTTCCTCCGGGCGCTCCGGTTTCCTCCCACATCCCAAAGATGTGCTTTTAGGCTGATTGATTGGGTAACAAATTGTCCCTATATTGGACCTCCCTGATCCTCACACATTAGGCATAGACTAAAATCATGAGTAGGTCACTGACCATGGGACGGCAGCGTGGGCTCGTTGGGCCCAAGGGCCTGTTTCCCGTGCTGTGTTGTTCTTTGTTCTATAATCGGAAAAGCTGAGGTAAATGGGTGAATGAACGTAAAGAGTAAGGAAGATTGCAAGTTTCTTTTCCTTCTATTTATTCGGTCATGGGATGTGGTTATCGTCACTGTCTGGGCCAGCGTTTATTGCCCATCCCTAGTGTCAACCCCATTGCTGGGGGGGGGTCACATGTAGGCCAGGCCGGGTAAGGACGGCAGATTTCCTCTCTGAAAGGGACATTGGTGAACCAGATGGGTTTTACCGAAAATCCATAGAATAGAAATGGGCAAGCCACGTAAACCGTCCTGGCACCAGAGGGACTGGAAGACCCCACTGGTAGCAAATGGCAGTGCTGAAAAGCACGCTGAGCTGGTTGATGGTGGGGGGGAGAAGTGGAGGAGGGTGTGAAGGGGGTAGGGTGAGGAGGGTGCGGGGTGGGAGCTCTGGAACATCCCACCCAATGCTGCAGATCTCAGGAATTTAAAAGAATGAGGAGAGATCAAATCGAGGTGTACAAGATGATAAAAGGTCTGGATAAAGTAGATGTGGAGGGGATGCTTCTCCTTGTGGGGTATTCTAGGACGAGAGAATATGGTCTAAGGATAAAGGGGCAGCAAAACTTAAAACAGAGTTGGAGGAGAAACTAATTCTCCCAAAGGGTTGTGAATCTGAGGAATTCGCTACTCCAAAGTGCGCTGGATGCTGGGACAGGGAGTAAATTTAGGGAGGAGTTAGACAGATTGGGAATGGGTTGAAGGGGAGAAGGCAGGAAAATGGGGACGAGGAGCATATCAATGGCGGAGTGCACTCATAGAATCCCTACAGTGCAGAAGGGGGCCATTCGGCCCATTGAGTCTGCACCAACCACAGCCCCACCAATCCCCATAACCCCACATTTATACCCTGCGATCTTTCTGGTGATGGAGAGATGCCTCAAATGGGCACAATAAGAAGTCCCACAACACCAGGTTAAAATCTAACTGGTTTAATTTGGTAGCACGAGCTTTCGGAACACTGGCCCTTCATCATGGCTACCACCGACACCACAAACTGCTGGCTCAAAGTGGAGAGGATCTCCAGGAGGGTCGCGCATATCGACACAGACATCAAATTTCACCCAGTGGTGGGGCAGTGCTCCAAAAGCTCGTGCTACCAAATAAACCTGTTGGACTTTAACCTGATGTGGTGAGGCTTCTTTCAATCCCTCTGACACTAACTGGGCAATTTAGCACGGCCAATCCACCTAACCTGCATCATCTTTTGGACTGTGGGAGGAAACCGGAGCACCCGGAGGAAACCCACGCAGACTCGATGGGCCGAATAATTCTGCTCCTATATCTTATGAATCTAACTGGGTGGCACGGCGACACAGTGGTTAGCACCGCTGTTTCACAGCTCCAGCGGCCTGGGTTCAATTCCCGGCTCGGGTCACTGTCTGTGTGGAGTTTGCACATTCTCTGCGTGGGTTTCCTCCGGGTGCTCCAGTTTCCTCCCACAGTCTAAAGATGTGCGGGTTAGGTCGATTGGCCATGCTAAAATTGCCCCTTAGTGTCCTAGGATGCTTAGGTTAGAGGGATTAGTGGGTAAAATATGTAGGGATATGGGGGTAGGGCCTGGATGGGATTGTGGTTAGTGCAGACTCAATGGGCTGAAGGGCCTCTTTCTGCACTGTAAGGTTCTATGATTCTGTGACCTTTTGAGATCGATGACCTTTTGTGGGAGCTATTCTGAACATAAAGTCATCTGGAGAGATCAAGTCAGAACAGTGAGGAATTGTACATCCTTTAAGGCTTGCCCACTCCAAGCATGCAGCTAACGCATGGTAAACATGTGGCTTGTTTGAGAAGTGATGTGAACCACGTCACTAAATACGGAATTCAGACATCACTAATCTTTTGAGCTCGCAAATGTGGCACAGTGCCAGAAATAGCCCTGTCACATTGTATATATTACCAAGCTCCAACTTCCCCAGGTATCATCACATTCCAGCTATCTCCCACAGTCCGAAAGACGTGCAGGGCGAGGTGCTAAATTCTCCCTCCGTGTAACCCCAACAGGCGACCAGGGGGATTTCACAGTAACTTCATTGCAGCGTTAGTGTAAGCCTTACTTGTGACTAATAAATAATCTCTGTCTCTGACTTACTAAAAAAAAATCCATAATGTTATAGAACCATAGAACACTACAGCTCAGAAACAGGCCTCTTGTCCCTCTTGGCTGTGCCGAACCATTTTTCTGCCTAGTCTCACTGACCCTCACCTGGACCATCTCCCTCCACAGCCCTCTCATCCATGTACCTGTCCAAGTTTTTCTTAAAGGATGCTTAGGTTAGAGGGATTAGGCGGTAAAATATGTAGGGATATGGGGGGTAGGGCCTGGATGGGATTCGATGGGCTGAAGGGCCTCTTTCTGCACTGTAAGGTTCTATGATTCTGTGACGTTTTGAGATCGATGACCTTTTGTGGGAGCTATTCTGAACATAAAGTTATCTGGAGAGATCAAGTCAGAACAGTGAAGGAATTGTGCATCTTTTAAGGCTCGCCCATTCCAAGCATGCAGCTAACGCACGGTAAACGTGTACCACTTCAACTGGCAGCTCGTTCCACACTCCCACCACTCTCTGTGTGAAGAAGCCTCCCCCACAATATTCCCTTTAAACTTTTCCCTCCTAACCCATGTCCTCTAGTTTTTTTTTTCTCCCTAGCCTCAGTGGAAAAAGCCTGCTTGCATTCACTCTATCTATACCCACATTAATTTTGTACACCTCTATCAAATCTCTCCTCATTCTTCAACGCCCCAGGGAATGAAGTCCTAACCTATTCAACTTTTCTCTCTAACTCAGTTTCTCAAGTCCCGGCAACATCCCTTCTCTGCACTCTTTCAACCTTATTAGAACATAGAACCCTAGAACATAGAACCCTACAGTGCAGAAACAGGTCCTTCAGCCCATCGAGTCTGCACCGAACACAATCCCACCCAGATCCTATCCCCATATCCCTACACATTTACCTGCTAATCCCTCTAACCTACACATCCCAGGACACTAAGGGGCAATTTTAGCATAGCCAATGAACCTAACCCGCACATCTTTGGACTGTGGAGGAAACCGGAGCACCGGAGAAAACCCACGCAGACACGAGGAGAATGTGCAAACTCCACACAGGCAGTGACCCGTGCCGGGAATCGAACCCAGGACCCTGGAGCTGTGAAGCAGCAGTGCTAACCACTGTGCTACCGTGCCGCCCTAAATTATTAATATCCTTCCTGTAATTAGGTGACCAAAACTGCGCACAGTACTCTAAATTCAGCCTCACCAATGTCTTATACAACCTCACCATAACATTCCAACTCTTACACTCATATTTTGATTTATGAAGGCCAATGTACCAGAAGCACTCTTTACGACCCTATCTACCTGCGATGCCACTTTTAGTGAATGATGTATCCGTATTCCCAGATCCCTCTGTTCTACTGCACTCTTCAATATCCTACCATTTACCTTGTATGTTCTACCTTGATTTGTCCTTCCAAAGTGCAACACCTCACACTTGTCTGCATTAAACATGTAAGTCTGAAAACCGGAGTATGTTCCACACTGTTTTTTTTCTCAGACAACCTCAGCTCTCCAATCTTCTCACACTCTGTCAAATTTTTGACAATTGGGTGGGGGTGTTTGTGGGAGGTGAGGGTGCTGGGGAAGGTGGAACCAACGCACGCTTGTGAAACTGGTTTCAGATTGCTCGGGGTACCATTGCGCGGGGCGCCCTGTTCTCCCAGCGTAGGGGGAGACTCCTGCCACCCCCTCCCCACCCCTCCCATCAGGGACATCAACCCCCCCCCCCATCATTGGTAGCAGTGTAACCCACCCACCCCGTAGCAATCCTCCCGACGTGGCCCCCGACATGACCCCCCCACCCCCAGCTCACACTCCCCACAACCCCTCCCTTTGCCAATCACCCCCCGATTTGCATACCCTCTGCACAGCTCCCTCCACCTGCTTGCATGCCCCCCCCCCCCTACCAGCCCCATCCTCAGTCAGGCCCTACCCCCTTGGCACTGTCCCGGCACAGTTATGGAGGCCAGTGGGCACTGCCAGGGTGCCTGGTGGGTGCTGCCAGAGTGGCAATGCAATGGGCAGTGCCCAGCCATGCCCTTGACCACCCCAAGACTTTACTGGCCTCAGGATGCCCATGGCATCTGGTCCCTGCTATCGGGGGCTACCTCATCAGCAAGCAATCTTGCTGACAAGGGGGAGGTTGAGGCAGCTGTGAGGCTGGAGGGCGGTGAACCCAATAATGGAACTGAAATACAGTCAGTCCTAAGCAAATGGGCTTCATGCCTAAATGGGGGAAGCCAATCCCACTGGTGCAACCAAACCAGGGAGATGGCATGTGGGCATGAACTGATTTTTAGCCCTGCACTCTGGGCATGATCTTACCAGCAAGAAGTCTCGCAACACCAGGTCAAAGTCCAACAGGTTTATCTGGTAACACGAGCTTTCGGAGCACTGTCCCTTCGCCCACCTGATGAAGGAGCATCGCTCCGAAAGCTCGTGCTACCAAATAAACCTGTTGGACTTTAACCTGGCGTTTGTGAGACTTCTTACAGTGTTTACCCCAGTCCAACGCCAGCACCTCCACATCATGATCTTACCAGCCGTTCATGCCACTGCAGCGAGGTCAGAGAATTTGGCAGCCGGCCAAATCACCGTCCACTGCGGCGGGGTGGGAAAACCTCACCGGTGTGAAGGCCGGTAAGATTCTGGCCGTTATCTTCCCGGCTCCCCACGTGGGCTGACCAGCATGGCGACCCAGCCTGTTAGCCCACCATCAAAACATGGCCGATATAAACCGTTACGCCAATCACCACCGTGGCTGGCACAGTGGTTAGCAACAGCCTGGCGTAGTCACACTCACCGGATTGAACCTCGCGGGGGATAACATCCCAGACATCACCGTCCCGACACCAGCATCCCAATTCCTGTCCCACCGACAGGACAGACCCAGCAGAGGTGGCGCGCATCATCGAGTTGGACGGAGTTGCCCTGGGGGTCCTGAACATTGACCCTGAATCTCATGAAGGTCAAACATAAGAACATAAGAAATAGGAGCAGGAGTAGGCCATCTGGCCCTTCGAGCCTGCCCCGCCATTCAATAAGATCATGGCTAATCTGTCGCTGCTCAGCTCCACCTTCCCGCCCTCTCCCCATAACCCTTAATCCCTTCTTTTATCAAAAACCCATCAATCCGTTTCTTAAAAATATTTAGCGAGGCAGCCTCCACCACTTCAACGGGCAGAGAATTCCAGAGATTCACCACCCTTTGAGTGAAGAAGTTCCTCCTCAACTCTGTTCTAAACCGCCTCCCCTTTATCTTGAGGCTGTGCCCCTAGTCCTACTGTCTTTTTTGAGCGGGAAGAGTCTCTCCACCTCTATCCTATCCATCCCATTCATCATCTTATACGTCTCAATGAAATCTCCCCTCATTCTTCTAAACTCTAACGAGTACAAGCCTAGTTTATTCAGCCTCTCCTCATAGCTCAATCCCTTCAACTCCGGTATCAGCCCAGTAAACCTCCTCTGCACTCCCTCCAGGGCCAAAATATCTTTGCGCAGGTGCGGCGCCCAAAACTGCACACAGTACTCCAGCTGCGGCCTCACCAATGCCCTATACAGCTGCAGCAAGACGTCCCTACTTTTATATTCAATCCCCCTCGCTATGAAGGCCAGCATCCCATTCGCCTTCCTGACCACCTGCTGCACCTGCAAGCTGGGTTTTTGCGACTCATGCACAAGGACCCCGAGGTCCCTCTGCACCGTCGCCTGCTGCAGTTTTTCGCCACATAAGTAATAGTCCTTCCTACCATTCCTCCTACCAAAGTGGACCACCTCACACGTAGGCAAAGAAACCACCTGCTGATTTCACAGCATGCTGGCACAGTGGTTGGCACGCCTGCTTCACAGCGCCAGGGACCCGGGTTCGATTCCCAGCTTGAATCACTGACCGTGCAAAGTTTGCACATTCTCCCCGTGTCTGCGTGGGTTTCCTCCGGGTGCTCCGGTTTCCTCCCACATTCTTAAAGATTCATTCCCTGTTTGCTGTGCTGAAGCTAGCCCCGTTTCCGATATTGCAGCAGCAACTGCGCTTACAAACAAATCCCCGATTGTAAAGAGAGACCTTAAAGATGTGAATCATAAGATTATAGAATCTCTACAGGAGGCCATTCAACCCATCGAGTCTGCACCGACCACAGTCCCACCCAGGCCCTATCCCCGTCACTCTACTAATCTCTCTGACACTAAGGGGCAATTTAGCATGGCCAACCCACCCAACCCACACATCTTTGGACTGTGGGACGAAATCAGAGCACCCGGAGGAAACCCACGCAGACATGGGAGAATGTGCAAACTCTGCACAGACAGTGACCCAAGGCCAGGGATTGAACCCAGGTCCCTGGCGCTGTGAGTGCTAACCACGTGCCACCGTGAAGTTGGATTGAAGGAAGTCCTTCCTTTGGAGTAATTGTTTGCTTGGCTAAAAATGATGTGGCCAAAGAGATAGGCCGACAGGATTGGGAATTCTTGCCAAAGTCTTTCCCTGGTTCACCAAATGTTCCGTACTGCCCACAAGAAGTGGGCAAAATCCCACTCATAGGTCCCGATTTTACCATTTTCATTCTAAGTGCTGAATCTGGATGTAATGCAGATCGGATTTAGGAATCTGCTTTCAGGAGCCCCCATCTCCAGTCCCATTCACGCTGCAGGCAGGGATTAGCACTGCCAGAATGATCGGAGCTCTGAACTGGGCATGCGCAGTTGGGAAAAAATCGGAAAAAGCGCACACATGTCGGTTCGCAGAGAGCAGAGATAGCAGCCCAGGAACGACAAACAGGAGTGATGGCCCCCACACACATCACTGTCCCCTTTAACCACCCATCCCCACTACCCACACACATCACTGTCCCCTTTACCCACCCATCCCCACTAATCACACACATCACTGTCCCCTTTATCCACCCATCCCCACTACCTACACACATCACTGTCCCCTTTATCCACCCATCCCCACTACCCACACACATCACTGTCCCCTTTATCCACCCATCCCCACTACCCACACATATCACTGTCCCCTTTATCCACCAATCCCCACTACCCACACACATCACTGTCCCCTTTATCCACCCATCCCCACTACCCACACACATCACTATCCCCTTTATCCACACCCCACTATCCACACACATCACTGTCCCCTTTATCCACCCCCACTACCCACATACATCACTGTCCCCTTTAACCACCCATCCCCACTACCCACACACATCACTATCCCCTTTATCCACCCATCCCCAGTACCCACAAATATCACTGTCCCCTTTATCCGCCCATCCGCACTACCCACACACATCACTGTCCCCTTTAACCACCCCCACTACCCACACACATCACTGTCCCCTTTATCCACCCCCACTATCCACACACATCACTGTCCCCTTTATCCACCCCCACTACCCACACACATCACTGCCCCCTTCATCCACCCCACTACCCACACACATCACTGTCCCCTTTATCCACACCCACTACCCACACACATCACTGTCCCCTTTATTCACCCCCACTACCCACACACATGACTGTCCCCTTTATCCACCCCACTACCCACACACATCACTGTCCCCTTTATCCACCCCCACTACCCACACAAATCACTGTCCCCTTTATCCACCCCCACGACCCACACACATCTCTGTCCCCTTCATCCACCCCCACTACCCACACACATCACTGTCCACTTTATCCACACCCACACACATCACTGTCCCCTTTATCCACACCCACTACCCACACACATCACTGTCCCCTTTATCCACCCTCCACTACCCACACACATCACTGTCCCCTTTATCCACCCTCCACTACCCACACACATCACTGTCCCCCTTATCCACCCCCCACTACCCACACACATTACTGTCCTCTTTATCCATCCCCACTACCCACACACATCACTGTCCCCTTTATCCACACCCACTACCCACACACATCACTGCCCCCCTTATCCACCCCCCACTACCCACACACATTACTGTCCTCTTTATCCATCCCCACTACCCACACACATCACTGTCCCCTTTATCCACACCCACTACCCACACACATCACTGTCCCCTTTATCCACCCTCCACTACCCACACACATTACTGTCCCCTTTATCCATACCCACTACCCACACACATTACTGTCCCCTTTATCCAACCCCACTACCCACATACATCACTGTCCCCTTTATCCACACCCACTACCCACACACATCACTGTCCCCTTTATCCACCCCCACTACCCACACACATCACTGTCCCCTTTATCCACACCCACTACCCACACACATTACTGTCCCCTTTATCCACCCCCACTACCCACACACATCACTGTTCCCTTTATCCAACCCCACTACCCACATACATCACTGTCCCCTTTATCCACCCTCCACTACCCACACACATCACTGTCCCCTTTATCCACCCCCACTACCCACACACATCACTGTCCCCTTTATCCACACCCACTACCCACACACATTACTGTCCCCTTTATCCACCCCCACTACCCACACACATCACTGTTCCCTTTATCCACCCCCACTACCCACACACATCACTGTCCCCTTTATCCACCCCCACTACCCACACACATCACTGCCCCCTTTATCCACCCACACCCCTTCCCAGACCAATTGCCTCCCCTTTCCCTACCTCCCCGCGCACCCCCACCCCCAACACCCCACGCCCTTCCCCCCCTCTGATCGCTCACAGACTGGCAGCAGGCACCCCTGCCACCCCCACCCCTGCGCCCTCAGCAGATATCCATCTGCATCCCCCCCCCGACCTGAGATACATCTTACCCATCTCTCTCCTCACCCCCTCCCCCCAACATTCCCCCCCCCCTCCCCCACCAACCTCCCTGACAACGATCTGGCCTCACTCATCCACACCCCCACCACCCCCCCCCACCCCTCCCAGACTGCCCCCCCCCCCCCTCCCCCCCACTGCTGATCTGAGTCAGGGAGCCAGTTGGAGACTTGGAGTGTGTCCTTCAGCAGCTGGAGTGTCCCGATTCAGGCTTTTATTCAGTGGGTCCGTTACGGCACCGTTCTGGATCGGCAAACGCGGGGGTAAAGGGGGGAAGTGCCGATAGAGTTGGGCGGGCAGTTCGTTAGTTCAATTCAACGCGTTGAAATCGCCGCTGCGCCCGTTTTGGGCTCGGATCGAATCGCTGCCACTCATGCCGGGTTTCCGTACAGTGGTAATCTGCGCGGATCGGGTCAATGGCCTCACGCCCGACTTTGCCATATTTTCGCGCCCGTGCAGTGGTAAAAATCAGGCCCATAGTGGTTTGGACTGTACACTGCCGTAGATGCATGTAGAGATCTGTTGGTATATTTTCCAGGGTCGTTATGAATGTCGTTCTGCTCAGCTTATCTGAAAATCTATATTAAAATTCACTACCAAGTTAAAGGCAAAAGTTTTCAGAGCATTGGCGCAGAGGAAGCAGGACAGAGGCACACACGCACAAGAGCACGCACATACCAGAGGCAGGGAAATCCTGCCCACAACCCATCCTCAATCGACTGTGATATCCTGTCTGCTTTACGCCACAGCCTTCCTGGTACAAATTGGCCTCTGCTCACGTTGCAAGAAAGGATGTCCCGAAGCATGGTACATTGGGGAGACCATGCAGACGCTACGACAACGGATGAATGAACATCGCTCGACAGTCACCAGGCAAGACTGTTCCCTTCCTGTTGGCGAACACTTCAGTGGTCACGGGCATTCGGCCTCTGACCTTCGGGTAAGCATTCTCCAAGGCGGCCTTCACGACACACGACAGCGCAGAGTCGCTGAACAGAGACTGATAGCCAAGTTCCGCACACATGAGGACGGCCTCAACCGGGATCTTGGGTTCATGTCGCACTATCTGTAACCCCCGTGACTTGCCTGGGTTTGCAAAACCTAACTCACTGTACTGTCTGGAGACAATACACATCTCTTTAAACTGTGATCAGTGCTCCTTCCACTCACATTATCAGCCACTTCAGGACTTGAACAACAGGTTAGGTGTAAGGATTCGCATTCTAATCAGTAATCTGTAAACTGTCTGTGCTTTATATGCTCTGTCTGAGGCCAGAACTCTCCATTCACCTGATGAAGAGGCAGTCCCCTCGAAAGCTTGTGAGTATTATCAAATAAATAGGTTGGACTAAAACCTGGTGTTGTCAGACTTTTTACCTGAGGAAGGAATAGCATTCCGAAAGCTACTTTACTACCAAGTAAACCTGTTGGACTTTAACCTGGCGTTGTGAGACTGTGTTTAACCCAGTCCAACGCCGGCATCTCCGCACCACGAGTTGGCCTCGGCAGACACCTACGTCCCCACCAGAACACAACCAAGCTCCCTAGAAGTGCCGTCTCGAAGGATGAGCAAGGTCTATATGCAAATATTTATTTTGCTGACAAGAACCCATGGCAAATGGCCTAATTTTGCTCCTATATCTTATGATAATTGTTGGATTCTCTCTCTTGTTGGAGATGCCCATTGCCTGACACTTTGAGGCATGGATGTTACTTTCCATGTAGCAGTACAAGCCTGAATGTTGCTGCATATGGACATGGACTGCTTTAGTATCTGAGTTCAAATGTAATTCAGTTATCTTATAGAGACAGTTGAAAGAGATAGTGGTGCTAGAACTGGATCTCATTGTTTATATGTTCAAACTGATGATGTCGCTGAAGGGCAATATGTAGATGGAAAATAGGAGGACGTCACAGAGGTTCTTTGGGGCACCATAGGTGATGGTGTGGGAGAAGAAAGTATTGCAAGTGATTTCTGGCTAAGCTTTGGATAAGAAATAGAACCAGGAGAGAGCACTCCCACCTGGTGGAAAGGCATTGGAGGAAGATGGTGTGATCAGTCATGTCAAAGACTGAACACAGATTGAGGTTGAGGAGGAGGGATAGTTTACCTTTATCACAGTCACATAGGATGTCATTTGTGACTTTGATAAGAGCTGTTTTGGCATTATGGCTGGGGCAGTGACCTGATTGGAGGAATTCAAACATGGAGAAGTTGGGCATGAATTTGGGAAGCGACAGCACATTCACAGACTTTGGGAGGCGGGGGGGGCATGGCTGATGTTTTGTAAGGACAGTGGGTTCATTGCTTATTTTTGGAGAGAGGGCTGATGATGATAATGAGGATCTCAACTAGCTGGGGGCCTGAGGAAAACAAAGGCCAGCAGATCATCTTAGCCCATTGTATGTCTCGGCAGCAAATGTACCTGAGACAGCCTCGCCAGGGTGGAACCCTGAGTCACACCAGACAATGCTGAGTTGACCACCACAGTGCAAACCATTATCTCGCAAGATGGAAGACTGCCACCAAGTAAAGGAGAGAGAGGGACAGTGCTTGGAGAGATTTGTTAACGATGTCAGCTAACATGGAGAAGTTGAATAGTCAGCAGTTTATTTCGGGTTAGGACTGGATCATAGAGATCATGTCCAAGTATTTGTAATGATGTGCAGTTGATCTGGAGTTTCATGTTGCTGGGACTGAGCTTCCTCCAAATACAAGCTGTGATTGAAGTACTTGATCCTGAAGATTGTAAGAGTTAGTTCATAAATTGTGGGCTGATGTTATCCTAGACATCAACTTACGCCCCACCCAACTCGCAACTGAATAAATGACTTGAAATTAACGTGCAAATGGATACAATTGAAAATGATTACTGGTACAGCTGTGTATCTGTTTGAAAACGCAAAGTGACGACCCCACCGGAAAAAGATAGGGAGGCCAGTATGTATTATCACAATTACATTTTGTATTGGACGTTATAGTTGTAACCACCGTCATTATAACTCTACAAAGCATTTGGATAAATACATGCATGGGAAAGGATTAAAGGGGTATGGGTCAAATGTGGTCAATTGGGACTATCTGGGAGGGCACCATGAACTGGTTGGGCAGAAGGGCCTGATTCCATGCTGTATTGTTCTATGACTCTATAACTATGAAACCAGCAGCAACGCTTGATGTGTACACAATATATGAGCTCCACAGGAGCTATGCATACGTCCAAACCTTTACTTCATTCTCTGTAAAATTATTAAAAAGTGAAAGATAATTGGCGTTTTTTACTTGCTGGTTTGCTGTCTGAAAATTCTCCAATGCCATTGTCTGTTTAGATGCATCACTGTTGCCGGGTGCTCCCTTTAGGTAACACCGGAATGATTAACCTTGGGAAAGGTGAAATGAGGATCACAGGAATTGCTGGACCTTTGTGAGCACCTATCCTTGAAATTAGTGGCGAGTACTTTCATTTGACTAGTGACCGGAGAACCCAGGCCAATGGAATAAAAAAAGGCATAATTAAAGTCAGTATTTTAAAGGATTTAACTTAAAAATGTAAGCTGCCTAAAAGTTGTTTTTAATCAGTAATTCAGTTTTGTTTTATATCTGGCTTTCATTTGGTCCTGACTTGCCATAGTGAATTATATTTAAAATACAATCTGTAGGCTTGTACTCGTTAGAGTTTAGAAGAATGAGGGGAGATCTCATTGAGACGTATAAGATGATGAATGGGATGGATAGGATAGAGGTGGAGAGACTGTTCCCGCTCAAAAAAGACATAGGACTAGGGGGCACAGCCTCAAGATAAAGGGGAGGGCGTTTTAGAACAGAGTTGAGGAGGAACTTCTTCACTCAAAGGGTGGTGAATCTCTGGAATTCTCTGCCCATTGAAGTGGTGGAGGCTGCCTCGCTAAATATTTTCAAGAAGCGGGTTGATGGGTTTTTGATAAGAGAGGGAATTAAGGGTTATGGGGAGAGGGCCGGAATGTGGAACTGAGCCACGACAGATCAGCCATGATCTTATTGAATGGCGGGGCAGGCTCGAAGGGCCAGATGGCCTACTCCTGCTCCTATTTCTTATGTTCTTATGTTCCTGCCTCCCCCCTTCGCCCCCCCCCCCCCCCCCCCGTTCAATCTTCCCCCTGCTTTATAGGCGAGGGAATTCTAAATTCCTACTAGCCTTTGTATGAAGAGAGAGCGAGCAGTTTAGGCCGAAGGGAATTTCAAAGAATGAGGGGAGATCTTATCGAGGTTTACAAGATGATAAAAGAGATGGCTAAATAGACGTGGAGCGGATACTTCCTCTTGTGGGACATTCTAGGACGAGAGGTCATCGTCTTAGGATAAGGGGCAGCAAATTTAAAACAGAAACTAATTCTCCCAAAAGGGGGTTGTGAATCTGTGAAACTCGCTCCCCCAAAATGCTGGGACAGTGAGTAAATTTGAGGAACGGTGGATAACTCAGTGAGAAAATAGCCCTGTCAATGTGTGGGCGATTTATAAAGAATACTTATTAACTTGAAAGAAGGACGAAAACACACACACACAGACAGACACACACACACACACACAGACAGACACACACACACACACACACACACACACAGACACACACAGACAGACACACACACACACACATAGACACACACACACACACACACACACACACACACACACACACAGACACTCACACACACACACACAGACAGACACACATACACACACACACAGACACACACACACACACAGACAGACACACACACAGACACACACGCAGACAGACACACACACACACAGACACACACAGACACACACACACACACACACACACAGACAGACACACACACACACACACAGACACAGACACACACACACACACACACACACACACACACAGACTGTCTCTCACTTGAGGACACTGACAGCGATACACTGTGGGGCCTGACTTTTACCATTTTCGTTCTAAGTGCTGAATCTGGGCGCAATTCAAATCCGACTTGGAAATCTGTTCTCAGGCGTCCCCGAACGCACTCAGCCTGGAAAAAAAAATCACAGGTCTGAATCGCACTGTGGACAGGGCTCAGCGCACCCGGAACGATCGGAGCTCGGAACTGCGCACGCTCAGTTAGAGAAAGAGTAGGACGGGCCGCGAAAAGCAGAGAAAGCGGCCCCGGGGCGTAAAGCGGGAGCGATGGCCCCCACACACATCACAGTCCCCCCCCTTATCCATTTAAATATATGCAAATACACTTATATCGCCATTGTGCCCGATTTGGGTGTGAATCGGATGGCGGTCATTCCCGGGTCACGGACGCGGGCGCGGATCGCGTTAATGGCCTCACACCCGACTTTTCCATGTTTTCGCAATGGTAAAATAGGGCCCTGTGTTTTATACACCGTCGTACTGACCACTCACCCCACACTCCCACTGCAGCGAGGTCGGAGAATTTGGAGCCCAGCCAACTCTCCGTTCCTTGCCATGGGATGAGATAATCCCACCAACATGAACAGCGGTAATATTCCAACCATAATTCCAACCATAAAAAAGCCCAATCCATCACTCAAACCAGCCTCCCATCCATTGACTCTGTCTACACTTCCCGCTGCCTCGGGAAAGCAGCTGGCATAATTAAGGATCCCACACTCCCCGGGCATTCTCTCAAAGACAGTAGGACTAGGGGGCACAGCCTCAAGATAAAGGGGGTGCGGTTTAGAACAGAGTTGAGGAGGAACTTCTTCACTCAAAGGGTGGTGAATCTCTGGAATTCTCTGCCCGTTGAAGTGGTGGAGGCTGCCTCGCTAAATATTTTTAAGAAACGGGTTGATGGGTTTTTGATAAGAGAAGGGATTAAGGGTTATGGGGAGAGGGCAGGAAGGTGGAGCTGAGTCACGACAGATCAGCCATGATCTTATTGAATGGCGGGGCAGGCTCGAAGGGCCAGATGGCCTACTACTGCTCCTATTTCTTATGTTCTTATGTTCTTCCACCAGGAGAAAGATACAAAAGTCTGAGGTCACGTACCAACCGACTCAAGGACAGCTTCTTAGAACAGAATCATAGAAACCCTACAGTGCGGAAGGAGGCCATTTGGCCCATTGAGCCTGCACTGACCACAATCCCACTCAGGTTGTATTCCCGTAACCCCACATATTTACCCACCTAACCTACACATCCCAGGACACTAAGGGGCAATTTAGCATGGCCAGTCCACCAAACCCTCACAACTATTGTCCAAAGATGTGCAGGTTAGGTTGATTGGCCGTGCCAAAAATTGCCCTTAGTGTCCTGAGATGCTTAGGTTAGTGGGCTTAGTGGGAAATATGTCGGGATAATGGGGGTCGGGCCTGGATGGGATTGTAGTCGGTGCAGTCTTGACAGGCCGAATGGCCCCCTTCTGCACTGTAGAGTTTCTATGATTCTATTGTATTGGACTGTTGGAGGAAATTGGAGCACCCAGAGGAGGGTGTACGAGGAGAATGTGCAAACCCCATACAGACAGTGACCCAAAGCTGGGAATCGAATCCGTGTCCCTGAAGCAGTGCTAACCACTGTGCCAGTGTGTCGCCCATCAGACTTTTGAATGGGACCTACCTCACATTAAGTTGATCTTTCTCTCCACTCTAGCTATGACTGTAACACTGCATTCTGCAATCTCTCCTTTCCTTCTCTATGAATGGTATGCTTTGTATAGAGCGTAAGAAACAATACCTTTCACTGCATCCCAACGCACGTGACGATAATAAATCAAACTGAATAATTCTACATGAAATTATCCCTTGGTTCCCAAAACTACCCCACGTTTTGTCTGAACTCTGAAACGCCCATTCTCCCAAACAACATCCAATGTTAAGTCCAAAAGATGTGTGGGTTAGGATGATGCAAAATTGACCCTGGTGTCAGGGGGATTAGTAGGGTAAATAAGTGGAGTTATGAGAATAGGGCCTGGGCGGGATTGTGGTTGGCGCAAACACGATGGGCCGAATGGCCTCCTGTAGGGATTCGATGAATTCTCTGAGAGCGAATATTTATCACAACCGCTCACGCATGGGAAATAATGTTCCGGTTCAGCGTAATGGAAAATGACTGCTTCTCTCAGGAGACTATAGCGTGCTGGTGTTGACTGTCTCTCTTCTTCTTCTTAATGTTCCACAGTTATACCATTTCTTTCCCCTTTGATTTTATCCCCCTGTGGAGTCGGCTTTTGGAAGTGCATTTTAATTCCTTTATGCCTCCACTTTGGATTTACCCTCACATATAGGACATAGAAACATAGAACAGTACAGGCCCTTTGGTCCTCAATGTTGTGCTGAGCTATGTCCAAACCTAAGATCAAGCTATCCCGCTCCCTATCATTCTGGTGTGCTCCATGTGCCTATCCAATAACCGCTTGAAAGTTCCTAAAGTGTCCGACTCCACTATCACAGCAGGCAGTGCATTCCACACCCCAACCACTCTCTGAGTGAAGAATCTACCTCAGATATCCCTCCTGTATCTCCCACCATGAACCTTATAGCTATTTCCCCTAGTAACAGCTACATCCACCCGAGGAAATAGTCTCTGCACGTCCATTCTGTCTATCCCCCTCATCATCTCATAAACCTCTATTAAATCACCTCTCAACCTCCTCCACTCTAAAGAGAAAAGCCCCAGCTCCCTAGAATATATAAAGTTCTTGTTTCCCACTGATAGGCTAATTTGCATCTCTTCATTTCTCTTGGAGGTTATTTATTAGTGTCACAAGTAGACTTATATTAACACTGCGATGAAGATATTGTGAAAATCCCCTAGTCACCACACTCTGGCGCCTGTTCGAGTACACTGAGGGAGAATTTAGCATGGCCAATGCACCTAACCAGCACATCTTTCAAACTGTAAAGTTTATTTATTAGTAACAAGTAGGCTTACATTAACACTGCAATGAAGTTATGGTCAGTCGCCACACTCTGGTGCCTGTTTGGGTACACTGGAGGAGAATTTAGCACGGCCAATACACCTAACCAGCAAGTCTTTCAAACTGTGGAGGAAACCAGAGCACCCGGTGGAAACCCACACTGACACAGGGAGAACATGCAGACACGTCACAGACAGTGACCCAAGCTAGGAATCGAACCTGTCCCTGATGCTGTGAGGCAGCAGTGCTAACCACTATGCCACTGTGCCACTCTATCTCTCCAGCCACCGACCTCTAGCTTTGATTTTTTTTCAAATCTTACTTTCCCCAAATCTTAGCGCCATGCCCAGGGTGGCACTGTAGCAAAGTGGATTAGAACTGCTACCTCACAGCGCCAGGTTTGATTCCCAGCTTGAGTCATTGTCTGTGTGGAGTTTACACGTACTCCCCATGTCTGCATGGGTTTCCTCCGGGTGCTCCGGTTTCCTCCCACAGTCTGAAAGAAGTGCTGGTTAGGGTGCATTAGCCGTGCTAAATTCTCCCTCAGTGTACCCGAACAGGCGCCGGAGTGAGACGACTAGGGGATTTTCACAGTAACTTCATTGCAGTGTTAATGTAATTGCACTTGTGACTAGTAGATAAACTTTAAAAACTTCATAGCCTTTGGCCAATCTGTATAAACGTCACAGAATAATTGCTGTAGTTTTGCTGCATTATATATAATTACAGGTTTTTTTTTTGTAATGCTATTTGGGAGCCTACGCTGAACCCTTTACAGGTATTTCTACCTGTGGGTGTGCTGTGTGCTCCTTTAACCATTAATCATCCAGGTTTTAAATAAAATATGAGTGACAGTGAAGACTTGGGAATCACATTTGACATAATGGTGCCTGAATGAGGGGAAAAAAATATCACAGTTGTTGATTTGAATGCTTCATATCTCTGCCAGTGGAGGTGGGGGAAGCTCAAACACTCAAGGTGTATCTTGATGAATGGGAGAGGAACAGAGGGATAGAAGCCGTGAACGGCACAGGCTTGGTGGGCCAAAGGGCCTGCCCATGTGCTATATTGTTCTTTGCTCATTGAAACAAAGACGGAAGTCTGCCTTAGAACATAGAACATTAGAACATAGAACATTACAGCGCAGAACAGGCCCTTCGGCCCACGATGTTGCGCCGACCAGTTACAAAACAATGACCCACTAGCCTAAACCAATCCCTTTTCATCCATAAACCTATCCACAGATCTCTTAAACGCCCCCAAACTAGGCGCATTTACAACTGCAGCTGGCAGGGCATTCCAATCCCTCACCACCCTCTGGGTAAAGAACCTACCCCTGACATCAGTCCTATAACTACCCCCCCTTAATTTAAAGTCGTGCCCCCTCGTGCTAGCTTTCTCCATCCTAGGAAAAAGGCTATCATTATCTACCCTGTCTAAACCTCTAATCATCTTATATGTTTCAATAAGGTCCCCTCTTAGCCGCCTTCTTTCCAGCGAAAACAATCCCAAATCCCTCAGTCTCTCCTCATAAGATCTCCCCTCCATACCAGGCAACATCCTGGTAAACCTCTTCTGCACCCTCTCCTGCACCCTGCCTTAGGTGCAGGAAGTTAGGACTAACACTCATTTCAAATTAAGAGATTAGAATGAGTCTTACTTCTGAGATTTGACAGTAATTGCAATTATGTCCCTGCAAAGTCACTGGGAGTTATGATTCACGACACAGTGATTTCACATTCAGACCAACATACCTACAGAAGGCTTAACTCTGCACACACCCCCATTACACAACTGAACTGCGAACATGCACTTCTCCTGAACTGAACCCAGCTGAAATTGCAACCGGCAAATGCGCTTCACTCTGCCACCCCTGCTTTTCCAGGGTTGCCATGGGAAGATTCCCAGATGGAGCCAGGAATTCCGGATGTCAAGTCTTACCCACATTGCTCCTTTCCTATCCACAGGTGGTCCCAGAGCACTGGGACACCCAACACACAGGATCTGAAATGGCACAGCGGGTAGCGCTGCTGCCTCACAACGCGAGGGGTCCGGGTTCGATTCCCGGTTTGGGTCGCTGTGCAGAGTCTGCATGTTCTCCCCGTGTCTGTGTGGGTTTGCTCCATTTTCCTCCCGCAGTCCGAAAGACGTGCCAGTTAGGTGTATTGGCTAAATTCTCCCTCAGTGTATCCAAACAGCTGCTGGAGTATGGTGACTAGAGGATTTTCACAGTAACTTCATTGCAATGTTAATGTAAGCCTACTTGTGACACTAATAAAACAACTTTATTTCTGTGAACTAATTCTGGCAACATATGTGTGCACATATCATTTTAAATTTTTATTAATTCCTCCACGGGATGTGGGTGTCGCTGGCTGGTCCAGCATTTATTGCCCATCCCTAATTGCCCTTGAGAAAGTGGTGGTGAGCTGCCTTCTTGAATCGCTGCAGTCCATGTGGTGTAGGTACACCTACAGTGCTGTTAGGGAGGGAGTTCCGGGATTTTGACCCCAGCGATAGTGAGGGAATGGCTGATATATTTCCAAATGATGTGTGGCTTGGAGGGGAACTTTAAAGCTTATTTATTAGTGTCACAAGTAGGCTAACATTAACACCGCAGTGAAGTTACTGTGAAAATCCCCAAGTCGCCACACTCCGGCACCTGTTCGGGTACACTGAGGGAGAATTTAGCTTGGCCAATGCATCTAACCATCACGCCTTTGGAGTGTACATAAGAACATAAGAAATAGGAGCAGGAGTAGGCCATCCAGCCCCTCGAGCCTGCCCCGCCATTCAATAAGATCATGGCTGATCTGAAGTGGATCAGTTCCACTTTCCCACTTTCTCCCCATAACCCTTAATTCCCCTGTCTATCAGAAATCTATCTACCCGTGACTTAAATATATTTAGCGAGGCAGCCTCCGCCACTTCAATGGGCGGAGAATTCCAGAGATTCACCACCCTTTGAGTGAAGAAGTTCCTCCTGAACTTTGTTCTAAACAGCACCCCCTCTGCCTTATTTTGAGGCTGTGCCCTCTAGTCCTACTGTCCTTTCTGAGCGGGAAGAATCTCTCTACCTCTACCCTATCCATCCCCTTCACTATCTTGTAAGCCTCTATACGATTCCACCCCCCCTTCCTCAGCCTTCTAAACTCTAATCAGTACAGGCCCAGTCTATTCAATCTCCTCTCATAAGCCAATCAGCCTGGTGAACCTTCTCTGTACTCCCTCCAAGGCCAATATATCCTTTCGCAAATAAGACGACCAAAACTGCACACAGTACTCCAGCTGCGGCCTCACCAGTCCTTGGACAGTTGCAGCAAGGCAAGGTGTAGGAGGAAACCAGAGCACCCAGAGGAAACTCAAGTAGACACGGGGAGAACACGTAATTAGCAGATAGCCCCCCGAGCCTTGAATCAAACCTGGGTCTGTGGAACTGTGAGGCAACAGAGCTAAACCCAGTGATCAACACCAACTCTGGGTACAGTGATATTTTAAAAAAAACCTGTTCTTTAGTCATCCTCTTTTGAATTTGGTAAAAAAAACCACACAACACATGCAATTAAAAACAGTTTCGTTGGTATGCAAATTAGGGATGAAGTATAAAAAACACTTCACTTTGATGCAAGGAAGGTTTGAACTGCACCTTCAGTAAAGGAAAACATGTCACAGCCTCTCATGCTCAGAACTTTGTGTTCACCTGCTCTGTGTGTCTGAATGTCTCCCCACACCCGTCGTGACACAGAGCAGGAGCTGCGCCCATCGCCTAGAATGCCTATTGGCAAATTATACCTGGACAATGACAGACAGAAGCTGCTACTTCCTGCTTTGACACATTCCCCACAGCAGCAAACTCACACCCAGTTATTTAGAGCACATTCATCGAGCTGAGTCATGATCACAACGCTTCCAAACGCATTTTCATAGAATCCCCCCACCGCCCCCCCCCCCCCTCCCCCGTTTCAGCCCATCGAGTCTTCATAAACTCTGAAAAAGATTATCTTACCCAGGTCTACACTCCCCACCCTATACCATGGCCAATCCACCCAACTTGCTCACCTTTGGACCCTAAGGGGCAATTTAGCACGGCCAATCCACCTAACCTGAACATCTTTTGGACACTAAGGGGCAATTTAACACGGCCAATCCCACCTAACCAGCACATCTTTGGACATTAAAGGACAATTTAGCATGGCCAATCCACCTAACGTTCACATCTTTGAAAACTAAGGCAATTTAGCATGGCCAATCCTCCTAACGTTCACATCTTTGGACACTAAGGGGCAACTTAACATGGACAATCCACCCAACCTGCACACCTTTGGACAGTGAGAGAAAACTGGAGCACCTGGAGGAAACCTACACAGAAAGGGGGCCAACATGCAAACTCCGCACAGTCACCCGAGCCCGGAATAGATCCTGGGGCCCCGACGCTATGAGGCAGCAGTGCTAACCACTGTGCCATCAGGCACTCCCTTGAACTGCATGGTTTACTCGGCTATTTCAGAGGGCAGTTGAGAGCCAACTACATTGCTGTGGCTCTGGAGTCACATGTAGGCCAGACTAGGTAAGGACGGCAGATTTCCTTCCCTAAAGGACATTAGTGAACCAGATGGGTTTTTCCAACAATTGATGATAGTTACCATGGTCACCATGAATGAGGCGAGTTTTATAATTCCAGATTTATTAATTGAATTTAAATTCTACCAGCTGCCATGCGGGATTTGCACTCATCTCTACAGAACATTAGTCAAGCTTTTGGATTACCGCATCAAAAAGAGAGAATAGAACCAACATTTCGAGTCTGGATGGCCCTTCGTCAGATTCGAAATGTTGGCTCTATTCTGTCTCCACAGATGCTGTCAAATCTCCTGAGATTTTCCAGCATTTTCCCTTTTTGTTTAAGGTTCCATGGGGAGGGGCGATGGACTAGCGTATTACGGATAGACTATTAATCCAGAAACTCAGCTAATTTTCTGGGGACCCAGGTTCAAATCCCGCCACAACATATGGTGGAATTTGAATACAATTTTAAAAGTCTGGAATCTGGGGTGGTGTGGTTGCACATTAGTTACCATTTCTGCCTCACAGTGCCAAGGACTTGGGTTCAATTCCCAGCTTGGGTCACTGAATGTGAGGAGTGTGCACATTCTCCCTGTGTCTGCGTGGGGTTCCTGCGAGTGCTCTGGTTTCCTCCCACACTCCATAGATTTGTAGGTTAGAGTGGATTGGCCACGCTAAATTGCCCCTTAGTGCCAGGGGGATCAGCGAGGTTAAATGCGTGGGGATAGGTCCTGGGTGGGATTGTGGTTGATGCAGGCTCGATGGGCCAAATGGCCTCCTTCTGCTCTGTAAGCTTCAATGTCTAAGAAACCGATGACCATGAAACCATTGTCGGAAAAACCTAACTAGCTCGCTAATGTCCTTTTGGGAAGGAAATCTGCCATCCTTACCCGGTCTGGCCTACATGTGACTCCAGAGTCATGGCAACGTGGCTGATTTGGGATGGGCAATAAATGCTAACCAACTAGTGACGATTATGTCCCACGAATGAATAATAAAAAGCATCCACTGTATTTTACCTTTGCCTCTGGATTATTAGTCTAGTGATTTTTACCACTGCACTGTCCTGCTGGTACGTAGGTCTTGATGCTTTTTTTCTGATGCAACAAGACTTAATAACTTGAGATTCCCAACAATAAAATGTAAATATTTCACAAGACACACTCTGTCGTTGATTACACTGGGAGAGTGCGCACAAAGTGAGGGGGAGAGAATTTAAATTTTAAGGTTTTAAACAGCCTTCAATATCATAAAATCCCTGCAGCACAGAAGAGGCCATTTGGCCCATCGAGTCTGTACTAACCCTGACAAGGTTATTTTACCCGGGCCCTCTCCCCGACCCTATCCCCACACTTTTAGCATGGCCAATCCACCTAACCGACACATCCTGGGATGCCAAAGGACAGCCGATCCACCAGGGAGTGTCCATTCTTCTGAACCAGGGTTCCAGTCCCCCCGAGGACCTTATGTCAAGCAGCTGAGGATCAACCTGTAAATCCATCCATAAAATCACAGAATCCCTACAGTGCAGAAGGAGGCCATTCGGCCCACCAACTCTGCACCAACTTTCCTCAGAGAGTGGTTGGGGTGTGGAATGCACTACCTGCTGTGATAGTGGAGTCGGACTCTTCAGGAACTTTCAAGCAGTTATTGGATAGGCGCACGGAGCACACCAGAATGATAGGGAGTGGGATAGCTTGATCTTTGTCTTGGACATAGCTCAGCACAACATCGAGAGCTGTAGGGCCTGTACTGTGCTGTACTGTTCTATGCTCTAAGTTCCAACAACAACCCCACCCAGGATCTATCCCCATAACCCCACGTATTTACCCTGCTATTCCTCCTGACACTAAGGGAGAATTTAGCCCCACCAACCCACCTAACCCGCACATCTTTGGACTGGAGTTTTGCTGGAGCTGCACTCATCCAGGCAAGTGGAGAGTAGAAGTTAAAGTTCATTTATTAATGTGACAAGTAGGCTTACATTAACACTGCAATGAAGTTATTGTGAAAATCCCCTAGTCGCCACACTCCAGCACTTGTTTGGGAATATTGAGTGAGATGTCAGCATGGCTAATGCACCCTAACCTCCTGATTTGTGCCTTGTGGACAGGCTTGGGGGAGTCAGGAGGTGAGTTACTCATCAGAGTATTCCCAGCCTCTGACCTGTTCTTGTAGCCACAGTATTTGCATGGCTGTACCAGTTCAGTTCCTGATCAATGGTAACCCCCAGGATAAAGTGCATGGAGATGCAGTGACAATGCTGTTAATGGTTTCAGGTGGATTATTGCCATTGCTTTCTGAAGCTTTACCACTGCTAAGATGGTCAATGGCCTTGTTTATGCTCCATAGGTTGGGCTTGTTCTCCAGCTCTCCCATGACAGGGAAGGGTGGGTTGACATTGAGCTTCTTCACTGGCAATGTTCTCTGTCGCATACACTTCAAGGTAATGACAATAAGACCATAAAATATAGGAGCAGAATTAGGCCATTTGGTCCATCAATTCTGCTCCACCTTTCAATCACGGCTGATATATTTCTCAACCCCAATCTCCTGTAACCTTTGACCCCCTTACCAATCAAGAACCTATCTATCCCTGTCTTAAATACACTCTGGTTCCATAGTCTTCCGTGGTATTGAATTCCACAGATTTAGCACTGTCTGGCTGAAGAAATTCTTCTTCATCTTAGTTCAAAAGGCCATTTGGCCCCTCGAGCCTGTTCCGTCATTCAAGAAGAACATGGCTGATCTTTCCGTGGACTCAGCTTCACTTACCCCGCCTGCTCACCACAACCCTTAATTGCTTTACTGTTCAAAAATTTATCTACTACCCTTGCCTTACAAATATCATATGAGGTAGCCTCAACTGCTTCTGTTGTGGTTCTCAAACCCATAACCTTCCAACTTAAAGCAGAAGAGATGTTACCTGAGCCATGACTGAGACCAGAAACATTCAAATACAAGGTGGTCCTAACAAAAATGTCTACAATGAGGGCATTTATTGCCCTTATTTACCTTAGACAGGTAAATGGTCATTGGATAAACATATGGATGATATTGGAGTAGTGTAGATTAGATGGGCTTTAGATTGGTTTCACAGGTCAGAGCAACAGCGAGGGCCGAAGGGCCTCTACTGCACTGTAATGTTCTACGTCCTAAATTGCAATGCACGTCACTGAGTAAACAGGATGGTTCCCCAGATGGGTAGTGGCTGTGTGACTTATTGCTCTCTCTGTACCAAGTGTAACTTACAGGAGGTATTAAACATTTACGCATAAGAACTAGGAGCAGGAGTAGGCCATCTGGCCCCTCGATAATATCTTTTCGTGAACTCAGCTCCACTTACCCGGCCGCTCACCATAACCCTTAATTCCTTTACTATTCTAAAATATATCTATCCTCGCCATAAAAACATTCAATGAGGCAGCCTCAACAGCTTCAATGGGCAGGGAATTCCACAGATTCACAATCCCTTTGTGTGAAGAAGTTCCTCCTCAACTCAGTCCTAAATCTGCTCCCCCTTATTTTGAGGCTATGCCCACATTTTCCCCACCACATTCTATCCAGACCTAAAACCTGCAAAGTAATCTACTCCTCCCATTATTCCATCTGCTTAGCTATGTAAAACCTTGATTAGGCCGCATTTGGACTATTACGTGCAGTTACGGTCGACACACTACTGCTGGGACATGGAAAGGGTGCAAAGAAGGTTCACCAGGTCCTGAGGTCGTTGACTATGAGGAAAGGTTGGATAAACTCAGATTGTTTTCACTGGAAAGACAGAGGCTGAGGGGAGACCTGATAGAGGTCTACAAAATGATGAGAGGCATAGTCAGGGTAGATAGTCATAGAATCATAGGAACCCTAGAGTGCAGAAAGAGGCCATTTGGCCCATCGAGTCTGCACCGACCACAATCCCACCCAGGCCCTACCCCCCGTATCCCTACATATTTACCCACTAATCCCTCTAACCTACGCATCTCAGGACTCTAAGGGGCAATTTTAGCATGTCCAATCAACCTAACCCGCACACCTTTGGACTGTGGGAGGAAACCGGAGCACCCGAAGGAAACCCACACAGACACGAGGAGAATGTGCAAACTCCACACAGACAGTGACCCGAGCCGGGAATCGAACCCAAGTCCCCGGAGCTGTGAAGCAGCGGTGCTAACCATCGTGCTACAGTGCCGTCAGAGGCTTTTTTCCCCCAGGGTGGAAGTGCCAATTACAAGGGGGGGAGCAGGTTCAAGGTGAGGGGGGAATATTTATTTAAATTTAAATACATAAATATATTTATATTTAACTTGGCCTCCATAACTGTCGTGATGTGGGTATGCCGGCGTTGGACTGGCGTAAACACAGTAAAAAGTCTGACATCACCAGGTTTTAGTCCAACCTATTTATTTGATAATATTCTCACAAGCTTTCGAGGGGACTGCCTCTTTGTCAGGTGAATGGAGAGTTCTGTCTGTGCTTTATATGCTCTGTCTGAGGCCAGAACTCTCCATTCACCTGACGAAGAGGCAGTCCCCTCGAAAGCTTGTGAGAATATTATCAAATAAATAGGCTGGACTAAAACCTGGTGTTGTCAGACTTTTTACTCCATAACTGTACCAGGACAGTGCCAAGGGGGTAGGGCCTGATTGAGGATGGGGCTGGTAGAGGAGGTGGTGGAAGCAGGCACATTGGCAACATGTAAGGGGCATCTGGATGGGTAGATAAATAGGGAGGAATACAGACCGAGTAAGGACACAGGCTTGGGGGGGCCCGTGCTGTACTTTTCTTTGTTCTCTGTTCTTTCATAATGAAAGGAAAATAGACGTTTATACAGTCCAGGTCACATCAGGGAGGAAGGTGAGAATTAGGAAGGATTTTGGAAATCGCTCCTGCTGTCAATGTTAAGTGTTGATCTCTCCCTCAGGAACACCACAAAATAAAGCTCGCAAACAGTTCCACTTTCACCAGTGCTGCTTGCAATTTTAAGATGGATTGAAATTGTAACAAGATGCCTTTTGATTCCTGATTAGTGCGTGACCTAAAAACAACACACAATACCTTGGGTGAGCAGTGATAACGGCCGATTATATTAACCATTATGTTTAAGTCATAATTAGAGGATATTTGAGAGCGTAGCAGGTTGTTAAAAGTTGGCACTCACACAATTGGGTGGCACGGTAGTGCAGGTGTTAGCACTGCTGCTTCACAGTTTTAGGGTCCTGGGTTCGATTCCCGGCTCGGGTCACTGTCTGTGTGGAGTTTGCATGTTCTCCTCGTGTCTGCGTGGGTTCTCTCCCTCAGTCCAAAGATGTGCACGTTAGGTTGATTGGCCATGCTAAGAAATTGCCCCTTAGTGTCCTGGGATGTGTAGGTTAGAGGGATTAGTGGGTATAATTTATACGGATATGGGGGTAAGGCCTGGGTGGGATTGTGGTCGGTGGGCCGAAGGGCCTCTTTCTTCACTGTAGGATTCTATGAACCGGCCAACATCTTTCTGTTCTGTCAATGCGGGGAGAGTGTTTTTCATTCGCAATTAACTTACAACCAGGCCGAATGACAATCAAATCAGCTCCCTTGCAAACAAAAACAAGTGTAGCCATCATTGAACCTAGTAAATTTTTTTCTTAAGTTTATCTATTAGCATCACAAGTAGGATTACATTAACACTGCAATGAAGTTATTGTGAAAATCCCCACACTCCAACGCCAGTTCGGGTACGCTAAGGGAGAATTTAGCATGGCCAATGCACCCAATCAGCACGTCATTACTCAGTATAACACCACCCTCACATGACTCACACCCAGGGTCAATCACATGTCCATGTACATCGGACAGAGACGTGTGCACCAGCCAGCATGGAGACGTTTCCTAGCTTGGACCCTATACTATAGACTTGTAAGTATTCTGAGAGTTAAGTTTAAGTTTGTTTTATTAGTGTCACAAGTAGGCTTACATTAACACTGCAATGAAGTCACCGTGAAAATCACAGTCACCCCACCCTGGCGCTTGTTCGGGTACACCGAGGGAGAATTTAGAACAGCCAGTGCATGAGTTAACTAACACATCTTTTGGACTGTGGAAGGGCATCCAGAGGAAACCCATACAGACATGGGGAGAAAGTGCAGACGACATACAGACAGTGATCCAAGCCAGGACTCGAATCCTGGTCACTGGCGCTGGGAGGCATCAGTGCCAACCACTGTGCCACTGTGTTGCAACATGACTTTCCAACTCTTGTACTCAATTCAAAGAGGAAGAATTGTCAATGTATTTCTATTTCAATCCTAATGTTCCCTTTTAGAGCAATATCTATAATATTAAAAAAATCTTCAGGCTGCACGCTCCTCCATTATAAAATTGCCCTGACTTCCCCACACTAAACTCCACCAGACACAGCTTTGGACACCCGTTTAATCTGCTCAGGTCTCTGAGTAACTTCCTGCTCCAAACCTTCCTACACACCTTCCAAGATGTTAAGGAATTTAAATCTCTTGTCCTTTAAACAATTTTTAAAAACAATGCTGTGTTTAAAAAAAAAGATCAGTGCTTGTTATTTCACTCTGCCTGTTGGTGTAAAGCTGAGGGTCATCATCACAGGATTAGTGCTCCATGACAGGCTTCACAACTTTGCATTATCACAGCAGGTTGCTTGTCAGTTCATGATTTGATTGACAGGTCCAAATGGTTATAAAGGCTTTGAGGTGGGACTATGGATATAAATGCTTATTTTATAAGGGATAAAAAGTTAAATGTATTCATGTGTTTTTTGTCAATAAATATTTTTTTAAACTAATGAATTTAAAGGGATTTGCTTTGATTTGATTTATTATTGTCACATGTATTAACATACAGTGAAAAGTATTGTTTCTTGTGCACTATACAAACAAAATATACTGTTCACAAGAAGGAAATGAGAGAATGCAAAATGTATTGTGATAGTCACAGCTAGGGTTTGGAGAAAGATCAACTTAATGCAAGATAGGTCCATTCAAAAATCTGACAGCCGCAGGAAGCAGCTGTTCCGGAGTTGGTTGGTACGTGACCTCAGATTTTTGTATCTTTTTTCCCGAAGGGAGAAAGTGGAAGAAAGTCTGGGGTGCGTGGGGGTCCTTAATTATGCTGGCTGCTTTGCCGAGGTAGCGGGCAGTGTAGACAGAGTCAATGGATGGGAGGCTGGTTTGCGTGATGGATTGGGCTACATTCACAACTTTTGATAGTTGATGCCACCTGCGGATGATGCAAAGTCACTTTTTGTGCCAATCACAACTCAATTATTACAAATAAATCAAGCAACCTTAAAAGTTGGGGACCCAGGTTCACTTCCAGCCCCGGGTGACCGCCTGTGTGGAGTTTGTATGTTCTCCCTGTATCTGCGTGGGTTTCCTCTGGGTGCTCTGGTTTCTTCCCACAGTCTAAAGATGTGCAGGTTAGGGGGATTGGCCATGCTAAACTGGCGCTGTGAGGCAGCAGTGCTAACCACTGTGCCACCATGCCACCTTAGTTAAATACCTCCTGTAAGTTACACTCGTCTCAGAGACAGCAGTGAGTCACAAAGTCACAATCCATCTAGGGAATCAGTCTCTTCAGTGAAGTGCATTGCAATTTATTATCTTGTATTAGAATGTTTCTGGTCTCAGTCAGGGCTCAGGTAGTAACTCTGGTATCTTGAGTCAAAAGGTTATGGGTTTGAGTTTCTCAACAGCAGCCAGAGGGTGAGACCCAGGCTGACACTCCCGGTGCAATACTGAGGGAGCGCAGCACTGCTGGAGGTGCAACTTTTCAGAACTGCCAGCTGGATATAAAAGATCTCATGTCACCATTTCTGAAGAGGATGAGGAGAGTATCTCCTGGTATCCCAGAAAATATTCATCTCAGCGATAATAGAGAACAACAAAAAGTACAGCATGGGAACAGGCCCTTCGGCCCTCCAAGCCTGTGCCGATTACAATGCCCTAACTGAACTACAAAAAACCCTCCTGCCCTTACTATCCCTCTACTCCCTCCCTATTCATCTCCCCATCCAGATGCCTCTTAAATGTTCTTAATGTGTCTGCTTCCACCACCTCCTCTGGCAGTGCATTCCAGGTACCCACCACTCTGCGTGAAAAATCTGCCCCAGATATCTCTCTTAAACTTTCCCCCTCTCACCTTGAACCTGTGCCCCCTTGTAATTGACACTTCTACCCTGGGGAAAAAGCCTCTGACTATCCACCCTGTCTATGCCTCTCAGCATTTTGTTGACCTCTATCAGGTCCTCCCTCAGCCTCTGTCTTTCCATTGAAAACAATCCTAGTTTATTCAACCTCTCTTCATATCCAACACCCTCGAGACCAGGCAACATCCCGTTGAACCTTCTTTGCACTCTCTCTGTCCAAAGCTTCCGCATCCTTCTGGTATTACGGTGACCAGAATTGCACACAATATTCCAAATGTGGCCTAACCAAGGTTTCCCAACTCTTGTACTTAAATAGTTCTGGTTATCACCACATATTAGCTGCATTTTCTACATGACAACAGCAAGTGTACTGGAAAAAGGACATCATTGGCTGCCATGTGAACTGTGACATCCTGAGGTTGTGAAATGTGCTATACAAATGCAAGTCTTTCTTTGATACCTTACCATACACTTACTGTTTCAAACACCGGCTGAAATCCTCAAAAAAATGTGTATTGCAAAAAAATTCTGATTTTGTCCATGTAACTCCATGGCTTGAGAGACCAGCTGACACAGTGGTTTGCACTGCTGCCTCACAGCACCAGGGAACCAGGTTCGATTCCCGGCTTGGGTCACTCTGTACGGAATCTGCACATTCTCCCCATGTCTGCATGGGTGCCCTCTGGTTGCTCAGGTTTCCTCCCACAGTCTGAAAGACGTGCTGGTTAGGCGCAATGTCCACGCTGTTTGTGCCTCTCATCATTTTGTAGACTTCTATCAGTGGTTAAAAACTGGGCAGCATGGACAGGTTGTGCCTGTTTCCATGCTGTAAACCCCTATGACTCTACAATGGACAATTAAACATTAACCTCTAATGATTACAAGGTTTTTTCTCACTGGCAGGTGAAACCAGAACTGGGGGGCATGGCCTCAAAATAAGAGGGAGCAGCCCCCTTCTTTCCAATGAAAACAATCCTAGTTTATTTAACCTCTCCTCAAAGTCAACACCCTCGAGATCAGGCAACATCCGGATTAACCTTCTTTGCACTCTCTCCAAAGCTTCCACATACTTCTGGTATTATGGTGACCAGAATTGCACACAATACTCCAAATGTGGCTGAATCAAGGTTTCCCAACTCTTGTACTCAAAATAGACCTGTTTATCACCACGTGATGGTGAGAATATTAGCTGCATTTTCTACATTACAACAGACATCATTGTCTGGAATGTGAATTGTGACATCCTGAGGTTGTGATATAATGCAAGTCTTTCTTTGATATCTTTACCATCCATTTACTGCGTCAAACACCTGAAATCCTCAAAAGTAAATACGTATTGCAAAACAAAAATGTGATTTTGTCCATGTAACTCCATGTGTTGAGAGACCAGCTGGCACAGTGGTTAGCACTGCTGCCTCACAATGCCAGGGTCTCTAGTTCAATCCCCAGCTTGTGTCACTGCCTGCGCGGAATCTGCATGGGCTTTCTCCAGGTGCTTTGGTTTCCTCCCACAGTCATGCTGGTTAGGTGCATTGGCTAATGGTAAATTGACCCTTAGTGTCAAGGGGTCTAGTTGGGGTAAATGGGGTTATGGGGATAAGACCTGGTTGGGATTGTGGTCAGTGCAGATTCGATTTTGGTTTTGTGATGTTGGTTGAGGGATAAGGTTAAATTTGAAAGCCTATTTATTAGTAGGCTACTGCAATGAAGTTACCATGAAATTCCCTTAGTCGCCACACTCCAGCAGCTGTTTGGGTACACTGTGGAGAATTTAGCACGGCCAATGCACCTAACCAGCACATCTTTCAGATTGTGGGTGGAAACTGGAGCACCCGGAGGAAACCCGCGCAGACACGAGGAGAACGTACAAACTGCACACAGACAGTGACCGAGGCTAGAATCGAACCTGGGTCCCTGCCACTGTGAGGCAGCACTGCTAACCACTGTGACACTATTTCACCCCATCTAAATAAATATTAATTATTTATAAATATAAAAAAGACACCAAATAATGTCATGGGATCCATCAGAGAAGGCAAACATGGTTCCTGCTTGAAGAATGTATATGGAAAACTACACCTCATACAGCAATCCCTGAATACTGCACTCAACTCCTCAATAAGAAAGCCCACCAACATCTCTACTTTCTCAGAAGACTAAGAAAATTTGGCATGTCCACTACGACTCTCACCAACTTTTACAAATTCAGCATTCACAACTCCTGCTGGAGGACTTGAACCCACTACTTTCTAAAACCATTGAAGGAGGAGGTGGAGCAGTAGACCATTCGGCCCATTGAGTCTGCTCTATCACTCAATGAGATCACGACTGATTTAATGTCATAATCATGACACGTATAATTAAGGACCCCACGCATCCTGGACATTCTCTCATCCACCTGCTTCCATCAGGAAAAGGATGCAAGTCTGAGGTGACGTACCACCCGACTCAAGAACAGGTTCTTCCCTGGTGACATCAGACTTTTGAATGGACCTACCTACGTTGATTTTTCTCTGCATCCTAGCTATTTTTGTAACATTACACTCTGCACTCTCTCCTTTTCTTCTCTTTGTATGGGATGTTTTATCTGTACAGCGCGCAAGAAACAATACTTTTCATTGTATACTAATATATGTGACAATAATAAATCAAATCACATAATCACCCCCACTTTCCCCCTTATCTCTATAACACTCGATTCCCTTACTGATTAAATCAGTGTCCCAGCCTTGAATGTACTTCCTGATCCAGCCCTCTGCAGTAAAGAATCCCAGATTCACTCCCCCTAACAGAATTTCCTCCTCATCTCTGTCCTAAATGGGTGACCCCTGTACTCTGAGATGATGCCCTCTGATCCGAGCTTCTGCCACAAGGGGCAGCACAGAGGCTAGCACTGCTGCCTCATAATGCCAGGGACCCAGGTTCAATTCTGGCCTTGGGTCACAGTCTGTGTGGAGTTTGCATGTTCTCCCTGTGTCTGCGTGAGTTTCCTCTGGGGCCTCCGGTTTCCTCCCACAGTCCAAAGATGTGCGGGTTAGGTTGACTGGCCATGATAAATTAATTCGTGTCAGCAGGATTAGCAGGGTAAAAAAGTGGCGTTACAGGGGTGGGGCTGTAGTCGGTGCAGACTCGATGGGCCGAATGGCCTCCTTCTGCACTGTATGGATTCTATGAAACAACCTCTCGACCTTCTGTCTCTCAGTTGGGAGAGACAACAGTTCTCCCAACTGAGCATGGAACATAAACTCCACATTTCAAACATACTTAAAATGTAAATTATAAATTGGACATTTAAAATCAGTGGAAGTACATTGACACAGTGAAACATGGATATGCCACAGCCTCGTAAGTTGCAGGTGTAATCCCTGGAAGCATTTGGTGAATAGCTTCAAACCACCCACCTCCCAACAACAGCTAATGAAAACTTATGTTTTACATTGCCATCTAGTGACCACACTCTCACACAATACGAAAGCAAAATACTGTGGATGCTGGAATCTGAAACAAAACCAGGTGTATCTCCTGCTCTGTCGCAAGAAACGACAAAGCGTTGTGAATATGGCCCAATCCATCACGCAAACCAGCCTCCTATCCATTGACTCTGTCTACACCTCCCGCTGCCTCAGAAAAGCAGCCAGTATAATTAAGGACCCTACACACCTAGGACATTCTTTCACCTTCTCCCATTGGGAAAGGGACAAAACTGAGGACACGTACCAATCGACTCAAGAACAGATTCTTCCCTGCTGCCATCAAACTTTTGAATGGACCTACCTCGCACGAAGTTGATCTTTCTCTACACCCTAGCTATGACTGTAACACTACATTCTGCACTCTGTCCTTTCCTTCTCTATGAACGGTATGCTTTATCTGTATAGCATGCAAGAAACAATATTTCTTGCTGTATGTTAATACACGTGACAATAATAAATCAAATCAAAATGCTGGAAAATCTTTTGCAATGTTCTAGTGAACCCCTATGCAAACTGGAGGAACACCACCCCATTTTCCGATTGGGCAATTTATGGCCTTCTGACAGAACACTGAGATCAACAACTTCAGAGCCTGAACTCACACCTCCACCGCGTTTCCACTTTTTTCCATGAGACCATAAGACACAGGAGCAGAATTAGGCCACTTGGCCCATCGAGTCTGTTCCACCATTCAAGCATGACTAATATTTCTCTCGCCCCCATTCTCCTGCCTTTCCCCCATAACCCCAGATCGCCTTATTAATCAAGAGCCTATCTCTGTCTTAAAGACATTCAATGATCTGGCCTCTATAGCCTTCCACAGATTCACCACTCTCCAGCTGAAGAAAATCCTTAACTCTGTTTTAAAGGATCGTCCCTTTAGCCCGAGTTCATGCCCTCTGGTTCTAGTTTTTCCTACTAGTGAAAACATCCTCTCCAGATGCACTCTATCCACGCCTTGGCAATATCCTACAAGTTTCACTAAGATCCTCCCTCATCCTTCTAAACTCCAACGAGTACAGACCCCAGAGTCCTCAACCCTTCCTCATCTTTCAGACTGTTAATTATTTAGTCACAAGGCTTACATTAACACTGCAATGAAGTTACTGTGCAATTCCCCTCGTCGCCAGAGTCTGGGTCAATGCACCTAATCAGCACGCCTTTCAGATATGGGAGCATCCAGAGGAAACCTACACAGATGTGGGGAGAACACACAATCTCCATACAGTGATCTAAGCTGGGAATCAATTCTGGCTCCCTGGTGCTGTGGGGCAACAGTGTTAAACCACTGCTGCACATATCCCAGATTGTGAGGTGGAGGAGATTCCAGACATAGGAAGTGGTGAGGCAGGGAGGGATTTAAAAACAAAAGTGGGAATTTTAAATTAGAGTTGTTAGCAGATGGGAATCAACCAAGTTCAGTGGGCACAGGGGCGATGGGTGAACTGAACTCAAGGGAGAGGACACAGGCAGCAATTTAGGATTCGCTCAAGTTTACAGAGAGTCAAATGTAAACAGGTAGGCGGAAGTCAAGAGATGAGGGATTCCCGCAGCAAATGAGCTGAGGAATGGTGACAAGAGGTGGATACAGAGTTGGAAATAGCCAGTCTCTGTTAGTGTGCAGGCATCTGGTCACAAACTAATCTCTATTACAGAGATCTCATCTAGAGATTACATCTCTAGTACAGGAGGACAAGTTTAAGTTTATTTATTATTGTCACAAATCGGTTTCATTAACACTGCAATCAAGTTTGCTGTGAAAACCTCGTAGTTGTCACACTCCAGCATCTGTTCAGGGGCACTGAGGGAAGAATGTAGCACAACCAACACCTAACCAGCATGTCTTTTGGGCCGTTTCCAGAGTAAACTCACACAGACGTGGGGAGAACATGCAAACTCCACACAGTGACCCAAACCAGGAATTGAACCTGGGTCCCTGGCACTGTGAAGCACTACTGCGCCACCGCGTCCTGTTCAAACTCGGGTCTTGAAATGCTGAGGCCTTATAAGTAACAATTTCAACTGAAGGCTTTAACAGACACACAGGACACTTCACTGGACAGTCCCAAAATCAGGATTTCAGTACAAGTTTTAATTTTGTCCAAAACATTTCTCTATACAACAGAAATTTCAGTAAGAAGGAAAGTGAAGACAATATTCCCTCCTCCTGCCCACCAATACAGACTGCATAACTTGTGGGGACTGATGGACACCAAGAACATAACCATTACAAGTTGTAAACCAGTGTTGGAATTTGACATGTGGATTCCCGTTGGAGCATAATCTATTCATGGGACAACGCAGTTCAACAAAGCGTAGATATTTCAACATTTAACAGAATGCCCATATATTTTTCAAGCAGCATGCGCCTTGGAAATACTTTCAATTAGAAAGATAAAGCCCCATGACAGACTTGGTACTGATCAAATTGGGGAGGGAGGAGTCAAACACACTATACTTCCCTCTTCAATTACAACCACGGTCCATGGGAGGGAGGAGTCAAACACACTATACTTACCTCTTCAATTACAACCATGGTCCAAGCACTCAAGGGGAAAAACAAGATTTTCTTTCCAACTCTCTCCTGGTAAGATTCAGTGCAGTTCCTGATTTCAAAGTAAAATCACAGAATACAGCTTTGTTTCCTGTTTTTCTTCGAACCTTGCTGAGATGTAAACATCCGATTTATGCAAATTATCAGATTTCCCTAATGCCTAGTCCAATCAAAGCTGTTTTCAGTTGGGCAAAAATTATGACATAGATTCATAGAGGTTTACAGCATGGAGCCCAATGGGCCCAGCTTGCCCACGCCAGCCAGTTTTGTTTTAAACCACTAAGCTAGTCCCACCCAATTGCCCACATCCCTCTATAGCCATCTTATCCACGTAACTGTCTAAATGCTTTTTAAAAGACAGAATTGTTCCCGCCTCTCCTATTACCTCTGGCAGCTTGTTCCACTCACCACCCTCTGAAAAAATTGCCCTTCCGGCCTCTTCTGTATCTCTCACCTTAAACCTATGCCCTCTAGTTTTAGACTCCCCTACCTTTGGGAAAAGATGTTGACTATCCCTCATTATTTTAAAGACCTCTATGAAATGACCCTCATGCCTCCTACGTTCCAGGGAAAAGAATCCCAATCTATCCAGCCTCTCCTTATAACTCATCACAGCCAGGTAGCATCCTAATAAATTCTTTCTACGCTCTAATATACATCTGATGTAACTGTGAATAAATTAATGAAGACATGAGGTTACTGACAGGGTCATTAATCTGAAGCTCAGTCATCTTTCCCCTGGGCACTGAAATAAAGTTTAATTACTTCTTAAAGCATGTGAAAGTTTGAAGGACTTAAAGTAGACAGGCGCTTAAATGGAAAGGGTCAACATTATTTTGAAGAATGGAGATATGTAGGAAAAACTGTCGATATTAATTTACCTCACACATCACAACATACACCACTGAACCATAACACTGGGTAAGCTTTTCTAGTCACAAAGAACTAGGAGCAGAAGAAGACAATTCAGTCTCTCAAACCTGCTCTGCCATTTAATATGATCATCTCCACCATCCTGCCTGCTACCCATAACCCTGCATTCCACAACTAATTAAAAATCTATCTCCTCCTTAAATCTGCTTAGCGTTCCACTGTCCACCACACTCTGGGGCAAAGAATTCCATAGAGTTGTGACTCTTTGAATGAAGTAATTCTTTAAAGATATTAAATTTTTGTAGTTTATTCATTAGTCACAAGAAGGCTCACGTTAACACTGTAATGAAGTTGCTGTGAAAATCCCCCTCTGGCGCTTGTTTGGGAGAATTCAGCATGGCCAATGCGTCTAACCAGCTCGTTTTTCGGAGTGTGGGAGGGAACCGGAGCACTCGGAGGAAACCCACACCGACACGGGGGAGAACATGCAGACTCCGCATAGACAGTGACCCAAGCGGGAATCGAACCTGGGTCCCTGGTGCTGTGAGGCAACAGTGCTATCTACTTTGCGACCTGTGCTGCAAGGGGTGGTGGGGAAGAATTTGGGAGGTGGGGAGTGCATAGTACTGAAAACCCTGTCAACAGAAGTGGGAGCAGAAAATCCCCAATCTGGGCACCAGCAGGCCAGGAATGGAACCCAGGTCCTTGGTGCTGTGAAGCAGCAGTGCTAACCACTGTGCCACCGGGAAACATGTCAGTCAATTGGTGCACAGCAAGCTCCCACCAATGTCAAAATGACCAGATAAATCAGCCTTTTGTGGTTGGATTCCCTGTCACTGAGAGACAAGTGTACCGTCCAGGTCATCTGACCAGTTTGGTATCCAGCTGGCACCGCGACTACAACAGGCAAACTCAGCACGGATTGATGATCGGATCTGATCCTTTCTGGTTCGTCCATCTCTATTACCCCTTTGACAAAGTTATTGTGCTGTCAGGAAAGACACCCAGGCTCAATTTTATACAATTTCCACACCTGACAGTGTTTTTTCACCAGAAATCTGCAACGGTGTCGTGTGTTGTCGACTTGCTTTTCGCTTTCAGTGGCTGGCAATGTACTGTCACCTATTTCAATACAATCACCTCCCAATGCATCTTCCTGGTGATTAGGGCATGTGCACAAAACCTGAGCCAACAAAAAACACCATCAGTTAATTGTGCACTCACACAAAGACATCTGCTACGCCTCCTCCACAAGAGTTGGATCCATCAATTAGGTTGCTTAGAAAAACAACAATTAACCTCCAAAGCAAATCACATGATGCTTTATTTGAGAAGGGAGGAGCGGGAAGCGGGTGAAAGAAGTCTGCTGGTTGTGACTCTCAAATCTTTTGCCGAATCTGCAAGGTCGCCTCTCAAATCCCGAAAATCACTTTTGACATCAGCAAGCTTATAAGTCGTGGAACAAGTAAAAAGAACACAAGAGGTCACTCAGTCAAAACCCTTCACAAACACTCAAGGGAAACAAACGCTTTGCACATTAAAACGCACAGTTGAATTTTAAATTAAACTCAAAAGCTTGACAAAAGTATCTTCTCTCTTGGAAGACTGCATGCCAGAGATTGCATTTGAACTGAAATCTTCTAGGTTACGGGTTCAGTAAGAATCATAGAATCCCTACAGTACAGAAGGAGGCTGTTCGGCCATCTAATCTGTCCCAATCATGATCTTGCCCAATCCCTATTCCAATAACCCCACACACGTGCCCTGTTAATCCCCTTGACACCAGGCTTAATTTAGCAAGGCCAATCAACCTAAGCTGCAGATCTTTGGAGCGTGGGAGGAAACCCACGCAGACACAGGAGAACGTGCAAACTCCACACCATCAGAGACACAAGGCTGGAATTGAACCCAGGTTCCTGGTGCTGAGAGGCAGCTGTGCTAGCCACTGTGCCGCCTCTGCTAAGTCATGACCCAGGGTTAGAATGTAGGGATCAAGTGTGCACTGTTTAAAAGGAGAAGCAAGGGGAATGTGAGAAATATACACCTCTTATCAGATTACACACGTAACCTGCCTGTGGTGAGAGCAGAGGCTCTGGAGATTGGGAGCACTGGGCAACACTGTTTCTGATTTCCTGGCTGACTACTGTCAAAGTGCTCATGGTGGCTACTTTGCCCCCAAACCAGGAGAGAACAGGCAATCTTGATGGCAACCAGAATGCAGTTTTGACCTTTACAAGCAGTGGAAAAGTTTAACTGGTATTAAGAGCAGGAATCAAACATAAACCTATCCCGCACAGTGGAAATCTATATATTTAATGTTGTGTGGATCAAAGTTTACAATCAAGCCTGAAAGCGACTGCGTTAAGAGTGAACACTTGACAAGAAGCTGGAGCAGGATTCTTCGCCGCCATGGCCCTTCAGTGGGGAATGGGTGTGATCCCCATGCTCTGCGATGCCAGGGCGTAGCTAACCATCGGCGTGGTGGCGTGGCTCATGGTGATGCCGGGGATTGTCTGCGTGATGGAGACGGTGACGGCCGCCATGGAGACGGGCGTGGCCATCCCCTGGGCGATGGTCTGGGCCAGGGCCAGCTCGGGGGTCAGGTGGGGCCCGGGTGGAGCCGCGCTAGAGGGGGGTGGGCCGGCGCTGGCTGGCACCACCAGGTCTTGCCGCGGCTGCAGTGCCTGGCTGCTGAGCGAGTTGTGGGCCTGCACGATGCTGTGGTTGTAGGCGGTGACAGCGGCCACGGTGGGTGGGGCCACCAGCTGCTCGGCTGTGGTGGTCAGCGTCACCACCTTGGGCTGGTTGCGGTAGTGGGCATTTTGCTCCAGGAGGATCTCGTTAGTGGCCATCAGGTTGGAGGCGTGCTTCTTGAGCTCCTCCACTCGCTTGCGTAGCATCAGGTTCTCCTCCTCCAGGTAGCGGTAGTCAATTGGGAAAGGACGCAGCACAGCGTGGTCGTAGGAGTCAGAGCGCAGGCAATCCACCCACCGTCTCTTCAACAAGTGGCCGTACTCGTCGTATAGATCGGCAAAGGAGGGCGAGCAGGTCTTGTCGCGGTGCGTACTGGCGCCGTCGCCCCCAAAGTGGAGGAACTTGCACCTGGACCCCCGCTGGCAACCTCCGTACAGGTGGTCGCGGCAGACTGGCACCTCCCCCTTTCCCAGGGGCACCTCGCCGTTCAGGGCACCGAGCTCCGTCGCTTCGCTCACCTCCGGGTGGTGGAATTTGCAACGCTTGCCCCGTTTGCAGACGTTGCGCATGAAGTCCCTGCAGATGTCGCTGGAGCTGTGGCCAGCCTTGTCGCTGCTGAAGACATTGTCCTTCTCCGGCATCCTGCTGAACCTTTACCGCTGGAAAGAACAGCAACAGCTCTCCGCAGATAAGGCAGTCTGGGAAAAGAAAGAGGAATGATTTAATCTGATTTGCCACACGTATTAGTATACAGTGGAAAGTATTGTTTCTTGTGCGATATACAGACAAAGCATACCATTCATAAAGAAGGAAAGAGTGCAGGATGTAGTCATAGCTAAGGTGTAGAGAAAGGTCAAACGTCATTTAGTGCAGAGCTTACTGAAATAGGCTCGCATCTCATAGAATCCTTACATTGCAGGAGTCCATTCAGCCCATCAAGCCTGCACCAACAACTACCCCAGCCAGGTCCTATCCCAAATATTTACCCTGCTAATGCCCCTGAGACAATAATGTTGTAAAGTGCTTTTTACAACAGCAGACATTGCAAAGCGCTCCATATCTAAGAAAAGACTTTCGGAGTTTCCTCCCACAGTACAAAGATGTGCAGGTTAGGTTGATTGGCCATGCTAAATTGCCCCTTAGTGTCCCGGGGAGCTTAGGTTAGGGGAGCAATGGGTTATACATGTGGGGTTACAAGGATAAGGCCTGGGTAGGATTGTTGTTGGTGCACATTCAATGGGCCAAATGGCCTTCTTCTGCATTGTAGGGATTCTATGCATTATCACTGTTGCAATCTAAGTTTAAGTTTTTTTTAGTTTATTTACTGGTGTCACAAGTCAGCTTACATTAACATTACAATGAAGTTACTGTGAAAATCCCCTAGTTGCCCCACTCTGGTGCCTGTTCGGGTTACAGAGGGAGAATTTAGCACGGCCAATGCACCTAACTAGGACGTCTCTCACTGAGGAAACCGGAGTACCTGGAGGAAACCCAAGCAGACATGGGGAGAATGTGCAGACTCCGCACAGACAGTGACCCAAGTGGTATTCAAACTAGGGTCCCTGGCGCTGTGAGGCAGCAGTTCTCACCACAGTGCCACCCTGCCACAAGAGGAAGCAGTGAAGGGGGTGGTGAGTGCTGAAAACCCTGTCAACAGCAGTGGGAGCAGAAAATCCCGAATCTGAGCTCCTTACAGGCCAGCTCTGTGAAACCCACCAGGAATTGAACCCTAGCGCCTGCGATGCAGCATTGGTGCAGCCAGCGAAAGCATGTCGGTCAATTGGTGCAAGCAGAAGAGCTCCCGCCAACAGCAATGTCAAAATGACTAGATAACCGGCCTTTTGTAACTGGATTAGGAATTCAATATTGGTCTGGCTGCTCCCCTCTTCTTTCATCTCCCCATCCCCTCTCACCACCCACCCCGCTCCTCCCCCCCACCCCTCCTCATCCCGCTCCCCCTCCTCTCTTCCACACCTCCCCCTCCCCCCTCCTTCCTACCCCCTCTCCTTCCCCCTCCCCACCCCCTTCCTTCCCACCCCTCCCTCCTTCTCCCCCTCCCCACCCCCTCCTTCCTTCCCCCCTCCCCACCCCCTCCTTCCTTCCCACCCTCCCACCCCCTCCTTCCTTCCCCCCTCCCCACCCCCTCCTTCCTTCCCCCCTCCCCCCTCCTCCTTCCTTCCCCCTCCCCACCTCCTTCCTTCCCCCTCCCCACCCCCTCCTTCCTTCCCCCACTCCCCCACCCCCTCCTTCCTTCCCCCCTCCCCACCCCCTCCTTCCTTCCCCCCTCCCCACCCCCTCCTTCCTTCCCCCCTCCCACCCCCTCCTTCCTTCCCCCCTCCCCACCCCCTCCTTCCTTTCCCCCCTCCCCACCCCCTCCTTCCTTCCCCCCTCCCCACCCCCTCCTTCCTTCCCCCCTCCCCACCCCCCCTCCTTCCTTCCCCCCTCCCCACCCCCCTCCTTCCCCCCCCCTCCCCATCCCCTCCTTCCCCCCACCCCCATCCCCTCCTTCCCCCCCCTCCCCTCCTTCCCCCCACCCCCATCCCCTCCTTCCCCCCACCCCCATCCCCTCCTTCCCCCCACCCCCATCCCCTCCTTCCCCCACCCCCATACCCCTCCTTCCCCCACCCCCTCCATCCCCTCCTTCCCCCCACCCCCTCCTTCCCCACACCCCCTCCTTCCCCACACCCCCTCCTTCCCCACTCTCCAAGATGGCACCGTTGTTTATTACCTCCAGGGAGGCCGATGGAGCCTCAGTTTTAGCCTCCTGTCGGAATGGGTGGAGGGAGGAGAGGGATTCCCAGTTACTGATGAAGGGTGTGTGTGTGTGTGTGTTGGGAAGGGGGTAACCCGCCACCCCAGCACCTTCTCCCTCCCCTCGGTCGCTCTCCCTGTTCCCGGCCCAACTGCACCCACCGTCCCGGCCACTCCTCCAGCGACAACGAGCAGGCGGGGCAAACTGGTCCTCCCAAGAGCCAAGAGCGGCCAGCGGAGGGGGCACACAGCTCCGCGCCAACAAGGAACGAGCTGGTCCTCCCAGCCAAGAGCGGCTGGTCCTCCCAGGAAAAGTGGTGGAGGTGGTTGTTGTTGTTCCCGGTGCTGTGTGTGATCGCAGCTCACTGTCCTCCTTTGCCTCCCCCCTCCCCCGCCCAACCCCAGTCACCCCCACCTCTGCCCAAAACCCCTCTGCCCACCCCAATCACCCCCTGCCATCCCCAGTCATCCCCCAATCTGCCCATCCCTAATCACTCCCCTCAGCCCACCTCCAGTCACCCCCACTCACCCTCAGTCACCCCCCCGTTCACCCCAGTTACTCCCTGTCCACCTCAGTTACCCCCCACCCCACTCCGTTACCCCCCACTCTGCCCATCCCCAATCACCCCCCTCAGTCACCCCAAACACCCCCCAGTCACCCCCAGTCACCCCGATCACCCCCTGCCACCCCAGCACCCAGTCACCCCCCCCACCCCAGTCACCCCCCCCCCCCGTTCACCCCAGTTACCTCCTGCCCACTCCCAGTCAGCCCCCTAACTCTTGCCTGACTTGTCGATCAAAAATCTATCCCACTAAACTTTGAATACATCCGATGGTCAGCTTCCACTGCTGTCCAAGGGAGAGAATTCCACAGACTATTCCACTGAGATCACAGTGGCACAGCGGTTAGCAATGCCACCTTCACAACGCCAGGGACCCCGGTTCAATTCCTGGCTTGGGTCACTGTGGAATTTGAATGTTCGCCCTGTGTCCTGCGTGGGTTGCCCCCAGATGCTCTGGTTTCCTCCGAAAGATGTGCAGGTTAGGTGGATTGGTCATGCTAAATTGCCCCTTAGTGTCAGGGGGACGAGCTAGGATAAATGCATGGGGATAGGCTCTGGGTGGGTTTGTGATTGGGGCAGACTCGATGGACCGAATGACCTCATTCTGCACCTGTAGGAATTCTAAGAAAGTCCTCTATCTACCAGTGACCCATGAGGGAGAGAAAAAAATCTCCTTACTTCTGTCTTAAACATCACTCTTTTCCTAGCTCTGCCCTCCCCCAGAAATGGAAACATCATCTCCCATTAGATGATACATGAAACTGAGGCTTCATGAGAAAGATCCCAGGGCACTATTATGAAGAAGATCAAGCAGAGTTCTCCCCGACCAATATTTATCCCTCACCCAACATCACAAAAACCTGATTGTCTGCTCATTATCACATTGCTATCTGTGGGAGCTTGCTGTGCACATATTCACTACTCCATTCCTTATAGTAGCAACAATACTTCAAAACTGCACTTTGAGTTGCCTAGTGATGGTAAAAAAAACACAAATCTTTTTTAAAATCCTCAATAAGTCACCTACTCCAATAGCTTCTTACGTGTCTTGGTTTCAACACTTTCATTGAATCCGTACAGTGCAGAACAAGACCATTTTGGCCCAACGAGTCTGCACCCACTCTGCGAAAGAGCATCTTACCCACCACCACCCCCTGTCCTGCTATCCCCCCTGAACACCATGCGTTTACCATGGCTAATCCACCTAACCTGCACATCTTTGGACACAAAGCACAATTTAGTCACGGCCAATCCACCGAAACTTCGCTATATATCTCTCCAGCGTGGCTTGTTATGTAAAAGTCACTGTATAAAGCAGATTGCTGTTGGTTAGCCTTTGAAAAAACAAGTTAAAAGTTAGTTAAAATGATCAAATAAATGGATTAAAATGAAATTAAACTGTGTAAGCGGGAGAGCTACAATGTGGTACAATACATGCAGTTTGGTTATAATTTAAAACTGGATTCTAGAGAACTCTGCACTGCCTTTTATATACACATAGACAGACAGAAGTTAAGTTTAAATTTTATTAGTGTCACAGGTAGGCTTACATTAACACTGCAATGAAGTTACTGTGAAATCCCCCAGTTTCCATACTCTGCGATCAGTTCGGGTACACTGAGGGAGAATTTAGCACGGCCAATGCATCTTAACCAGCATATCTTTCGGACTTGCGGGAGGAAACTGGAGCACGTGGAGGAAACCCACACAGACACGGGGAGAATATGCCACCTCCACACAGACAGTGACTCAAAGTAACTTTGAACAACACATGCATTTATATAGTATCTTTAGTGGATCCCAAGATGCTCTGCAAGAGCGTAATCAGTCAAAGATTGCTGCCAATCATTAATCATAGAATGGGTGGCACAATGGTTGGCACTGCTGCTTCACAGCTGGACCCGGGTTAGATTCCCAGCTTGAGTCACTGTCTGTGTGGAGTCTGCACATTCTCTCCCATGTCTGCATGGGTTTCCTCCCACAGTCGAAAGATGTGCAGGTTAGGTGGATTGGCCAAGCTAATTGCCCTTCGTGCCAGGGGGACTAACTGGGATAAATGCATGAGGTTATGGGGATAGGGGCTGGATGGGATTGTGGTTGGTGCAGACTCAATGGGTGGAATAGACTCCTTCTGCACTGTCGGGTTTCTATGAATCTCTCCAGGCTATTCGACCCATCAAGCCAAATAAACAGTGACCCAAGCCGGGAATCGAACCTGGGTCCCTGGTGAGGCAGCCCTGCTAACCACTGTGCCACCCTATTAAATCAAAAAGTGTGAGCATAAGCGTAAGATTTGAACGGAAAGGTGGAGTTTTGGTTTGTGCTGCATGCTGTTTGGATGTTTGAAATGAGGAACTCCAGGGAAGGCTATTGGCTGGCCAGCTGAGTACAGCAACCATTGGAAAGCTCACAGTTGGCCAGCTGCTGCTCAGCTGATTGAGAGCAAGTTCCTGCTGGAGGAGGAGAGGTTGGAGTGAACATGGTGAGGGGGAGGTGGGACTGAGGGGGAGTGGGGGTGTATTCCGTCACATTAAGTTCTCATTTTGGGTGGCACGGTGGCGCAGTGGTTAGCACTGCTGTCTCACAGCGCCAGGGAAAGAGGTTTGATTCCCGGCTCGGGTCACTGTCTGTGTGGAGTCTGCACGTTCTCCCCGTGTCTGCGTGGGTTTCCTCCGGGTGCTCCGGTTTCCTCCCACCATCCGAAGATGTGCAGATTAGGGGGGGTTGGATTGGTTGCCCTTTAGCGTTCAAAGAATGTGGAGGTTTTGAGGGGGGTGCCTGGGGTAAGATGCTGTTTCAAAGTGCTAGTGGCAGACTTGATGGGCCAAATGGCCTCCTTCTGCACTCTAGGAATTCTGTTATTCTGGGAGATGGAGCAAAGTACACTGTGTATCTTTTGATGTTGAGTGCATGTAGGGCAGTATGTGTCCAATTACAAAACTATCTTTGAGTTCAGGTATTTAAATCAGATGTTTGCCTGTGTGTGTGTGTGTCTGTGCATAAAAGGCAGTGCAGAGTTCTCTAGAACCTAGTTTAAAATTATTGCCAAAATGCCTGTATTTGCCCCTCTCCCGCTTACATAATTTCATTTTTAACCCATTTAGTTGATCATTTTAAATAACTTAGGAAAAGGAAGGTAACTTGGGAGTCCAAAATTTGACTATTCTGTCTTTAAAGGTGCACTGTCTCAATATTATCATTTATTATGACTAATTCAGTTCCTTTATAATATATGGAGTGACACAATGGCTAGCACTGCTGCATCACAGCACCAGGGACCATAATTCCTGGCTATTGGTCACTGTCTGCGTGGCGTCTTGCACGTTCTCCCCGTGTCTGCGTGGGTTTCCTCCAGGTGCTCTGGTTCCCTCCCACAGTCCGAAAGACAAGCTGGTTAGGTGCACTGGCCATTCCCAAATCTCCCTCAGTGTGCTAGAGTGTGGCAACCAGGGGATTTTCACAGTAACTTCATTACAGTGTTAAGGTAAGCCTACTTGTGACACTAATGAATCAATTACAAGGACCTGTATCTTTGTGTTAGAGCCACATGGTTTCATGTGACGTACCATTTTAACACATTGTTTTGTGTGTTTTTGGAATGTGGCATAGAATCAGAGAATCCCCACAGTGCAGAAGGAGGCCATTGAGTCCTGCACTGACTCTAACAGAGCATCTTATTCCAGGCCCTATCTCTGTGACCACATACATTAATCATGGCTAATCCCTCGAACTAGCGCATCTTTGGACACTAAGGGGGCAATTTAGCATGACCAATCCACCTAAACATCTGGAGGAAAGTGGAGCACTCAGAGGAAACCCGCATAGACACAATATGTGATCCAGTTCAGAAGAGAATTGAACATTTATTTGGTGGGGGGGAAATTGCAAGCTAGCTGGGAAAGGGCACGAAAGTGGGATTTAAATGGATAACTTTCAAAAGAGCCAGCACAAGCAATGATGGACTGATAGCCTTCTATGCTTGAATGGTACATCTATCCCAAATGAGCTGACAATTTCCTTCAGCAACAGTCAGGAAGAACTCTAGCCGCCCTCCCTTCCTGCATTTGTAGACTGGCCATGATCGAAAGGGAGACATTCCTGTAATGCCTCACCTGACCTCCGAGCTCCCTGGTGTGCTTTACAGCCTTTGGAAGCCTTTTGAAATGCAATTGCCATCGTAACGGAGGAAACGTAGCAGCCAATTTTGGCACAGTAAGCTCCCATTAGCATTTTCTTTTAGGCATTTGTGGGACATGGGGCAACGCTACTGGCCAGCATTTATTGCCTATTCCTAGTTGCCCTTGAACTGAGTGGCTTGCTAAGCAGTTGAGAATCAACCACATTGTTGTAGCTGTGGAGTAACTTGTATGCGTCCATGGTCCACCATATACAAACAATAGTGACTGGGTATGGATGGCAGATTTCTTTCCTAAAGGACATTAGCGAACCAGATGGATTTTTCCAACAATGGACAATGGTTTCATGATCACCGGTAAATTCTTAATTCCAGTATTATTTCTACTGAATTCAAATTCTGCCATATGTCACGGTGGGGATTCGAACAGGGTCCCCAGAACATAGCTGAGTCTCTGGACTAATAGTCTCGCGATAATACGAGCAGAGGGGTTTAGCTTACCATCTCAGCCTTGGATGACATTGCAGCACTCCCTCCCCAAGAAGACAGACCGTTCAATCCACATCTCTGCTGCACACGAGATTCTATCTATCCTGCTTTTTAAAGTCCTATAAATTACTTTGACATTTAGTTTGGGAGTGACGAGACAAAGTGTGAACAGGGACAGGAAGGCAGACCCGAGTCTACCTCATCCAGAATAGGAATCGAACTCACACTCTTGGCATCCTCATTCTGAATCTCATACTAGCCACCTAGCCAACTGAGCTAACCAGCCCCCACGCTTGAGAGGGGTTAAAAAAAGGGTTATCTGAATGGGTCCATTACACGTTTGGTGCAACACAGAGGAGGGTTTATTAGGTAATAAAGCAACGCTTGGCAACCACCTGATTGAGTCACAGACAACCTTTACTTTCTGGACACAACAGATACTGGGTCTGCTCCAACTTCTGTCTTTTATCACCTGTGAAGTATTGTATAGATGGCTAGTGCAAGGTTCAAAATGTAGATGGCAAGAGCACAGGGTCAATTCTCTTTCTGTCTGAGGTAGACTAAGAACAACGGAATCCCTATAATGCAGAAGGAGACCATTTGGGCCATCGAGTCTGCACTGATTCTCCGAAAGAGCATCTAACCCAGCCCCCATCCCGGTAACCCTGCACATTTACTATGGGCACCTGACCTACACATCTTTGGACACTAAAGGGTAATTTAACGAGGCCAATCCATCTAACCTACACACCTTTGGACACTGAGGAGCAATTTAGCACGGCCAATTCACCTAACCTGCACGTCTTTGGACACTAAAGGGTAATTTAACAAGCCAATCCATCTAACATACACACCTTTGGAGTGTGGGAGGAAGCTGGAGCACCCGCAGGAAACCCACATAGACACGAAGAGAATGCGCAAACTGCAGACAGACAGTGGCTCAAAGCCAGCATTGAACCCGGTCTCTGATGCCGTGAAGCAGTAGTGCTTGCCGCTGTATTGTCTTGCCCTACTCCTGCAATTGTAAGGCAAGAGAAAGGACCAATGACAAAATGAACTCTCAGTGAAAGGAGTTCAGGACAATGAGCCACGGACCTGTTTCCTAACTGAGTTCTAGTGGAATGGAGCTCTGGTTCTGGATCCATACACCATTCGCAGTTGTGTCCATGGTCCACCCATTTACAAACAATAGCTACGCACGTCGTGAACTACAAATAATGAAGTTAATGTATAAACATGATGTCGGAACAGAAGGCCAGTGGGCCTCTCGACCTTGCTCCACCATTCAATCGTATGATGATCGAATGGTGGAGCTGGTTCGAGGGGGCCCAATGGCCTCCTCCTGCACTATAGGGAATCATAGACTCCCTACAGTGCAGGAGGAGGCCATTCAGCCCATCAAGTCTGCAACATCAACAATCCCACCCAGGCCCTATACCCGTAACACGTATTTACCCAGCTAATCCCCTGACACAAACAGTTCCATGATGCCGGTGTTGGACTGGGATGGGCACAGTAAGAAGTCTCTCAACATCAGGTTAAAATCCTAAAGGTTTATTTGGTAACACGAGCTTTCAGAGCACTGCTCCTTCATCGGGTGAGCGGACCTGATAAAGGAGCAGCTCTCTGAAAGCTCGTGATACCAAATAAACCTGCTGGACTTTAACTTGGTGTTGAGAGACTTCTTACTACGGAGACAATTTAGCACAGCCAATCCACCTAACCAGTACGTCTTTCGGACTGTGGGAGGAAACCGGAGCACCCGGAGAAACCCACATGGGGAAAATATGCAGACTCTGCACAGGCAGTGATGCAAGCGGAGAATTGAACCTGGCGCTGTGGGCAGCTGTGCCCCTCAACCTTCTCTTTTTCCTTTCACAACCTGTTTCACTTTCCTAATGGGTATAAGCTGATATATTTCTGTGGTATTTCTGTTATATGATATATAACCATGATATATTTCTGATATATTTTCATGCTGTCTGTTCAACAAATTGAATTGTTAATGTGAAATGTTGCATTGTAGATGTTTGCACAATCGTGCTTTAGGTTTTGTGTTCTAACTTGTGTGTGACCTCAAGAAGTCGATGACTAACACTGTAACCTTCTACTTTACAGAGGTTCCGTTTCTGCGGCGACCTGGATTGCCCAGACTGGGTTCTGGCTGAGATCAGCACCTTGGCAAAAATAGTTGAGTGTCCAACCTTCTGAATGTCATCACGCTGTGAATACTAACCTAGCAATTGTGTCAAGGGAAATAGCTATTGTTCAAATGGAACTGACTCAATATTCTGCAAGGTTTCAAACTATCAGATACGCACATCAAACGGTTGACCTTTAGACATCATTTGCAAAGTGTTTTCACAATCGATAACGTTGACAGTTATCTCTGACGTGTTGGGGGCTGTTGAAGGAGAAGTGACAATTCCCTTCTTCTCACAGGGAAAAGTCACCTCCTCGGGAGTTCCCAAAGCATGTCACGTTTGATTTATTATTGTCATGTGTATTGGGATGCAATGAAGAGTATTATTTCTTGCGCACTACATAGACAAAGCATACCGCTCACAGAGTACATGGGGGGAAGGGATGGAGAAAGTGCAGAATATAGTTGTTGCATTCACAAGTAGAGAAGGAATTTTCCTGTCCAGCTCGCCATGGGAATCGTAGCGGGCGGGCCATGGAAAAGTCCGTTGACTCCAGTAAAATTTTCCTGTCTTGCGGCGAGCATGGCTGGAAAATTCTGGCCAGCATGTAGAGAGAGATCAGCTTAACGAAAGGTGGGTCCGTTCAAAAGCCTGATGGCAGCAGGGAAGAAGCTGGTTTTGAGTTGGTTCATATGTGTTTCCAGACTTTTTTGTATCTTGCTCCCAGTGGAAGAAGTTGGAAGAGAGTATGTCCGGGGTGTGTGGGGTCCCTAATTATGCTGGCTGCTTTTCCGAGGCAGCGGGATGTGTAGACGGAGTCAAGGGATGGGAGGCTTGTTTGCTTGGTGGATTGGGCGGCGTTCACAACTCTCTATGATTTCTTGTGGTCTTATTCGCAGGAGGAACCGTACCAAGATTTGATACATCTGGAAAGGGTGTTTTCTAGTTTAGTTTATTTATTAGTGTCACAAGTAGGCTTACATTAACACTGCAATGAAGTTACTGTGAAAAATCCCCCAGTCTCCAGCACCTGTTCGGCTACACTGAGGGAGAATTTAGCATGGCCAATGCACCTAATCAGCACAGACTGTGGGGGGAAACCAGAACACCTGGAGGAAACCCACACCGGCATGGGGAGAATGTGCAAACTCCACACTGACAGTGACCCAAGCCAGGAATCTAACCCCGGTCCCTGGCACTGAGGCAGTAGTGTTAACCGCTGTGCCACTGCGCCACCCACTATGGTGCATCTGTAAAATTCAACCAATGAAATACTTTTTGATGTATAATTGTTGGCAGGAAATTTGTGCACAGCAAGCTCCCAGGAGCAGCAATGTGTGATGACAAATGAGTTGATCTGTTCCAACTGTTGGTTAAGGAATGAATATTGACCAGGATGCCGGGATGGTGTTCCTCTTCATAATGATGTAGTGGGACATTTTAGCACACACCTTGAAGACTAGATGGGGCCCTCGGTTTAACCATAACCCAAGCAGACACGGGGAGAACGTGCAAACTTTACACCAGACAGTGGCCGGAATTCAACGCAGGTTCCTGGCGCTGTGAGGCAGCAGTGCTAATCACTGTACTTGGGTCAGCTTAAAGGAGGAGGGCTTCCCCTCTGCGTTGTGTGGAGTGAAATGACATATTATGTAGAAACTACAACATGAAAACCAACTGTTCAATCCTAGTAGTCGACATTTTTAACCTTTGTTCCACGTGCCGTCCCAAGGCGTGTGGTCCATGCACAACCTTTATCCAGGTTGAATGCCAGCACGATATTGAGGTCTTGGTGCATTGCAGCTAAACCCCCAACAAAAACAGAAAAGACTCAGCAGGCCTGATGGCTCTATTCTCTCTCAATAGATGCTAACATTGCGAGCCAAGGTGACCTTTCATCAGAGCAGAATCCCCTCCTGCCCCAAATCCCACTCTTGCCTGATCATAAAATCCCTACAGTGCAGAAGGAGGCCATTTGGCCCATTAAGTCTGCATCAACTCTCCAAAAGAGCATCTTACCCAGGCCTATCCCCATAACCTCATACATTCAGCATGGCCAATCCGGCCAATCCACATATATTTGGACACTAAGGGGCAATTTAGCATTGACCAATCCATCTAACCTGCACATCTTGGGACACAAAGGAGCAATTTAGCATGAATTGAACCCTTTAAACCCTGTGCCAGAGCTGAACATGGTAGTCCAGACCAAGGGCAGGATTTCATGACCTCACTCACCGTGAAACCAGAAAATCCCACCTGAGATCAACGGGTCTTTCTACTGTCCGTCCTTCATCCGCTCCGATTCCCGTGATAGGGCGGACAGGTAAAATTCCGACCCAAGGCTCCGAACAACTGAACAGTCGTTTCCTCCCGTTGGCTCTCCAGGTCTAGTTCGAGGTTAAGGTGAGGAAAATCAATAGTTAAAATATCAAACACCCTGTCAGCGTGATGCACAATTGCGCAAATAATAATACTGACAACTTTGTCTTGCTGGTGTTTATGGCCTGGATTGCTTCATTGCCTACTTTCTGGGTCAAAGGATTTCTCATTCATGGTACAATGTGTGTGAAGTGAATACAGGAATGATTTTTATGGTTGTATTCCTTTTAAATGTCACTGATTTCTCTTCCAGTCTTCAGTGAAGATGAAGTTGCTGTGTGTTCAGGTACTGAAAGACCTGCTGGGAGATGGAATTGATGTAAGTATCAATCTTAATATAGGACTTGTGTAGCTGAGGTCTTAAAGGGATAGCGTCAGTGTGAGGGTCAGTTCCATTTTCCTTTTTAAGGCCTTCCGCCGCCCACCTCTCAGATTGTAAACTCGCTGTATTACACCATCATTTCCTGATCCTATATCGAGAGGGATGGAGTAGAAAAGCAGGGAGGTCTTGCTGCAATTGTACAGGACACTGGTGAGGCTGCACCTGGAGTACTGTGTGCAATTTTGGTCCCCTCGTAAGAGAAAACTGTGGGTGTCTTTCAAGAAAAAAAGCAGGAATTTACATGAGCACAGGCCCCTGATTCTTTCAGAAAACATGGAAAATTCCTGTCTTTTGTTAGTAGAATAACAATCTTTGTTCTTAAAGTATTTTGATTTATCCTTCAACAAAGTGGGCAATCAGCTGTGATAATTTACAAATCCAGTAGAATCCCTGAAGTGCAGAAGGAGGCCATTTGGCCCATCGAGTCTACCGCGACCGCAATCCCACCCAGGCCCTATTCCCATGGCCCCATGTATTTACCCCAGCTAATCCCCCTGACATTAAGGGGCAATTTAGCATGACCAATGCAGCTAACCCGCGCATCTTTGGGAGGAAACCCGCACAGACAGTGACTTGTGCCGGGAATCAAACCCGGGTCCCTGGCGCTGTGAGGCAACAGTGCTAACCACTGTGCCACCATGCTGCCCCCCCCACCTCCCCACTTCTCCCCCACCTCATTGCGATTGTTTCTGAAAGAGTTGGCCAACGTGTTGGGTTTTAGACAAGTTCCTTTGCATTTAGCATGTTTGAACATTCCTTGTGTCAGCTATTACTCATTGCCTGTCGGTTCTCTCCTGCCAGTATGAGAAGATTGCAAAGCTCACTGCAGATGCCAAGTTTGGTAAGTCCCGGCCAAGCTTTTTCATGTGTATTGTCCAGTTGTCTTTGCAATGCTCAAGTATTTTTGGCCTTGTACATTTGCAGTCGTTCATTCAGTGCCGTGTAATGTGATATTTGCATATTATACATCATGCTGTTAAGGGAATATTATTCCATGCAGAATGCAAGAGGCTCCCTTTGATGTGAACATGCAAAAAGAATGAAAATGTCTTGTGTTTTCGTTGTGTTTGACACAAGCACCAGATTATTTCAACGCTTTACAGCCGATGAAATACTTTTTGAAAGTGTATAAAGAACAAAGAAAATTACAGCACAGGAACAGGCCCTTCGGCCCTCCAAGCCTGCACTGACCATGCTGCCCGACTCAACTAAATCCTTCTACCCTCCCAGGAACCGTATCCCCCTATTCCCATCCTATTCATGTATTTGTCAAGATGCCCCTTAAAAGTCACTATCGTATCTATCGTAGAGGTGGCACAGTGGCACCGTGTAACACAGCGCCAGGGACTCAGTTCAATTCCAGCCTTGGGTCACTGTCTGTGTGGACTTTGCACATTCTCCCTGTGTCTGTGTGGGTTTCCTCCGATTTCTTTCCACTGTCTGAAAGGTATGTAGGTTAGGTGGGTTGGCCATGCTAATTTGCCCCTTCGTGTCCTGGGATGTGTAGGTTAGAGGAATTAGGGGGATAAATATGTGGGGTAACAGGGGTAGGGCCTGGGTGGGTTTGTGCTCGGCGCAGACTCGATGGGCCGAATGGCCTCCTGCACTATAGGGTTCTGTGATCCTATGACCTGTAACCTCTGCTGTACTGCACAAAGTGCAGCAGCCTGTTCGCACACTGCAAATGTGATAAAGATTGGATCATTGGTTTTGTAATGTTGATTACATGTTGGCCAGGACACCAGATATTGTGGTGTGCTCTTCCTCAGACTAATACCAAGTGATCCTTAATATCCCTCTGAGCAGGCCAGTGGGGCCTTGCTTTAATGTCTCCTCCAAAAGCCAGCGCCTCCTGACAGTGTAACACTCCCTTCGTACTTCACTGGAGTGTCATCCATAATTTATGCGCTCAAGACCTTGTGACTCAAGAGGTGTGTACACTAACAGGCCACTGCTCATGGTCTAAACTAGCAAAGGACGACCTTGCCACATGAGTGCCCCCCCCCCCCCCCCCTCCGCAGTGGGCCGCAAGATTGAAATCGGGCTTGTTCACTAATCATGACCCCCGTGAATAAAATTAATATAGAAACATAGAAAATAGGAGCAGGAGGAGGCCATTCGGTCCTGCTCTACCGTTCATCACAATCATGGCTGATTGTCCAAATCAACGGCCTAATTCTACACTCTCCCCATAACCTTTGATCCCGTTCGCCCCAAGTGCGATATCCAGCCGCCTCTTGAATACATTCAATGTTTTGGCATCAACTACTTCCTGTGGTAATGAATTCCACAGGCTCACCGTTCTTTGGGTGAAGAAATATCTCCTCATCTCCGTCCTAAATTGTGTACCCTGAATCAGACTGTGACCCCGGGTTCTGGACTCCCCCACCATCCTCCCTTCATCTACCCTGTCGAGTCCTGTTAGAATTTTATAAGTCTCCATGAGATTTCCCCCCTCATTTGCCTGAACTCCAATGTAAACAATCCTAACCTAGTCAATCTCTCCTCATACATCAGTCCCGCCATCCCCATAATCAGCCTGGTAAACCCTCACTGCACTCCCTCGAGAGCAAGAACATCCTTCCTCAGAAGAGGAGACCAAAACCGCCCACAATACTCTAGGTGTGGCCTCACCAAGGCCCCTGTATAATTGCAACATGTATTTAATACCTGCCTAATACTTCATAACGAGTTATAGAAAATGTTTATTCATATATTAATTGAACTATCAATAACTCCAAATGATAAAAACAAAATAAATATTTATATTCATAGAATTCCTGCACTGCAGACGGAGACCATTTGCCCCATTCTGCACCGACAACAATCCCACCCAGGCTCTATCTCCATAACCCCACACACTTACTCTGCTAATTCCCCGACACTAAGGGGCAATTTTAGCATGGCCAATCAACCTACCCTGCGCACCTTTTGGACTGTGGAAGGAAACCGGAGCACCTGGAGGAAACTCACACAGACACGGGGAGAATGCGCAAACTCCACACAGACAGTGACACGAGCCGGGAATGGAACCCGGGTCCCTGGCGCTGTGAGGCAGCAGTGCTAACCACCGTGCCACCCATATGATGTCTTTCTCTTTAAGACGATACAGCAGAATTGACGTGTGGAATCAATGGAAACTGAGAGCGAGAGCTCACACCAGAGGGTGAAGTTCTCGTTTTCTCTCTCTCTCTCTCTCTCTCTCTCTCTCTCTCTCTCTCTCTCTGTCTCAGGCAGAATCATCCAGAAGTCATGTTATCAGTTTGTACAGACTGGAGCATTTGCTTCACGGCAGCCTAGGGATGCAACTCCAGTCCGTTACAAAATGAAAAATCTTTGCAAAGTTGCACAAAAGGACAATTTAATATTGCCCCAAAAAAAATTAATCCTCGGATATTTATTTTTGAATTGCAGAAACCAGTGATATAAAGGCCACTATCGCGGTGCTAAACTTTGTGTTATCGAGTGCTGCCAAGTATGGTGTTGATGGCGAATCGTTATCTAGTGAATTGCAACAACTTGGGCTCCCGAAAGGTATTACTGCTTTCCGACCTGATACAACACAGCTCGAGTATCCTTCATCGAAACTCTGTCCAAAGCTCTGCCGATTGTATTCCTGGCTTCGGATCATTTCAGCTATCAGATACTGCTTCCAAAGTGACGTGACGATAGTCTAAGCCTAGCCTAGCTACAGTCTAAAGGGAAAAAGAGCTAGAAAAGTAAGATGTATCACTGAATAATAAATACATGACGTGGAGATGCTGACATTGGACTGGGGTTGGGCGCAGTAAGAAGTTGGGAGGCACAGTGGTTATCACCGCTGCCTCACAGCGCCAAGGACCCAGGTTTGATTCCTGGTTGGGTCACTGTCAGTGTGGAATTTGTACACATTCTCCCCGTGTCTGCATGGGCTTCCTTCGGGTGGTCCGGTTTCTCCCACAGTCTGAAGGATGTGCTGGTGAGGGTGCATTGATCCGAGCAGGTGCCGGAGTGTGGCGACTAGGGGATTTTCACAGTAACTTCATTGTAGTGTTAATGTAAGCCTTACTTATGACAAATAAATTTTAAATAAATGAAATAAAATTTAAGCCTCACCACACCAAGTTAAAGTCCAACAGGTTTACGTGGAATCACGAGCTTTCGGAGCACTGCCCCTTCATCAGGTGAATGGAGAGAGGTTCACAAACACGGCCCCTATGTCCCAGTGAACATGCGTCCACTCACTTGATGAAAGAGCAGCACTCTGAAAGCTCATGATTCCAAATAAACCTCTTGTACTTACTGTAATAAATATAAGGTATGGAAATATAGAGACTCATCTCCGTCAGCTATTTACCATTTATATAGATGATCTGGAGGAGGGAACCGAGTGTCGGGTGTCGAAATTTGCTGATGACACCAAGATTGGGGGAACGGCAAATTGTGCGGAGGGTGTGGAGAGTCTGCAGAAGGATCTAGATAGGCTGGGCAAACGGGCCAGGAAATGGCAAATGGAATTTAATGTTGGCAAGTGTGAGGTGGTCCACTTTGGAAGGAAGAATGGTAGGAAGGACTATTACTTACGTGGCGAAAAACTGCAGCAGGCGACGGTGCAGAGGGACCTCGGGGTCCTTGTGCATGAGTCACAAAAACCCAGCTTGCAGGTGCAGCAGGTGGTCAGGAAGGCGAATGGGATGCTGGCCTTCATAGCGAAGGGGATTGAATATAAGAGTAGGGAGGTCTTGCTGCAGCTGTATAGGGCATTGGTGAGACCGCAGCTGGAGTACTGTGTGCAGTTTTGGGCGCCGCACCTGCGCAAAGATATTTTGGCCTTGGAGGGAGTGCAGAGGAGGTTTACTAGGCTGATACCGCTATGAGGAGAGGCTGAATGAACTAGGCTTGTACTCGTTGGAGTTTAGAAGAATGAGGGGAGATCTCATTGAGACGTATCAGATGATGAATGGGATGGATAGGATAGAGGTGGAGAGACTCTTCCCGCTCAAAAAAGACAGGACTAGGGGGCACAGCCTCAAGATAAAGGGGGGGCGTTTTAGAACGGAGTTGAGGAGAAACTTCTTCACTCAAAGGGTGGTGAATCTCTGGAATTCTCTGCCCGTTGAAGTGGTGGAGGCTGCCTCGCTAAATATTTTCATGAAGCGGGTTGATGGGTTTTTGATAAGAGAGGGGATTAAGGGTTATGGGAAGAGGGCCGGAAAGAGGAACTGAGCCACGACAGATCAGCCATGATCTTATTGAATGGCGGGGCAGGCTCGAAGGGCCAGATGGCCTACTCCTGCTCCTATTTCTTATGTTCTTATGTCACCTGTTCGGGTACACTGAGGGAGAATTTGGCACAGCCAATGCAGCACGTCTTTCACTGTGTGGGAGGAAACTGGAGCACCCGGAGGAAACCCACGCAGACACGGGGAGAACGTGCAGACTCCGCACAGACAGTGACCCCAAGCTGGGAACCAAACCCGGGTCCCTGGCGCTGTGAGGCAGTGGTGCTAACCACTGTGCCACCTTGCCTGCCGCCCCTAATACTGGTTTAAAAAAAACCCATCTGGTTCACTAAAGTCTTTTCAGAAATTTGGCACCCTGTAAGTGACTGTAGATCCGCATGTTCCTCAGAAATAGGCAACAAACCACTCCCTCGTATTTACCATCACCAGGGCAATCCGGCATGGGCAGTAAATGCTGGCCTTGTCTGTGCCGCTTGTAATGTTAGGAATGATTGTTTAAAAAAAAAACAAAATCCCAACTCCTCTCATAATTGGAAAAAAGCAGCAGTACCCTAAAAATACTCTCACGTGTACATTTAAAAATAACATTTGCAGTAGTTAACAAGTCCCTGAGTAGTTATTAAAATGACTTGCTTTGCAATTACTGTCTATTTTTCCTAAAACTTGAGCCCATTAAGTTTTAAGTCTGACCAAAACAATTGCGATCAAGTAATTATGTCACCAATTGTGTCAGTGTTAATACTGCTGTGTGTTCTTTTATTTTGCTCAATCCCATGCAGACCCTATTCCTGTAACCCTGTACATTTTACATTGCTAATCCCCCTGACACTAAGGGGCAATTTATCACGGCCAATCCACCTAACCCATACATCTTTGAACTGTGGGAGGAAACCAGAGCGCCCGGAGGAAACCCACATAGACTCCACACAGCCAGTCACCCGAGGCTGGAATTGAACCTGGGACCCTGACGCTGAGAGGCAGCAGTGCTAACCACTGTCCCACCCCAAATCATTATTAACTTGCAGAATTTTCTCTCTCCATTTTATAAACCGTAAACAGTCATTATTTAAGAGCCGTTTCGAATGATGTATCAACAGGAATCTGTGAACGTGATAGGTACTCGCCTGATGAAGGGACAGCGCTCCAAAAGCTCATGCTACCAAATAAACCTGTTGGACTTTAACCTGGTGTGGCGAGATTACTTACTGTGATTACCCCAGTCCAACGCTGGCATCTCCACATCGTGTTTGGGAGTGTTTGTAAAGTAAAGTTTGATGAGTAAACTGGTTGGTTTTGGACAGAGTGCTCCCAATACAAAGATTCCACCATATCCCCCCATTGACTTTTTGATAATGTCTTCAGTACTGGGGCTGGAATCTTCCTAACTGGATCTCATGCTTAATGTTTCAGAACATGCTGCTGCCCTCTGTAAATCTTACGAAGACAAACAAACTGCCCTTCAAGACAGACTAAAGGAGAGCAGTCTCAGGTGTAAGTGGTGATATCTTTATCTCAAGGTTTGGCAATGAGCCTGGATTCACTCCAGTTTCGATCTGATTTATCATTGCCACATGTATTAACATACAGTGAAAAGTATTGTTTCATGTGCACTATACAGGCAAAGCATACCGTTCATAGAGAAGGAAAGGAGAGAGTGCAGAATGTTGTGTTACAGTCATAGCTAGGGTGTAGAGAAAGATCAACTTGATGCAAGGTAGGTCCATTCAAAAGTCTAACGGCAGCAGGGAAGAAGCTGTTCTTGAGTCGGTTGGTACGTGTCTCTGAAGGAAGAAGGTGGAAGAGGGAATGTCTGGGGTACGTGGGGTCCTTAATTATGCTGGCTGCTTTCCCGAGGCAGCGGGAAGTGTAGATGGAGTCAATGGATAGGAGGCTGGTTTGCGTGATGGAGGTGGCTTCGTTTGAATCTTTTGTAGTTCCTATACAGACTAAAGGTACCATTCGTAGAGAAGGAAACAAGAGAGTGCAGAATGTAGTGTTACAGTCATAGCTAGGGTGTAGAGAAAGATCAACTTACTGCAAGGTAAGTCCATTCAAAAGTCTGATGGCAGCAGGGAAGAAGCTGTTCTTGAGTCGGTTGGTACGTGGTGACCTCAGACTTTTGTATCTTTTTCCCAATAGAAGATGGTGGAAGAGAGAATGTCCGGGGTGAGTGGGGGTCCTTAATTATGCTGGCTGCTTTACCGAGGCAGCGGGAAGTGTGGATAGAGTCAATGGATGGGAGGCTGGTTTGCGTGATGGATTGGGCTTTATTCATGGCCCTTTATAGTTTCTTGCAGTCTTGGGCAGAGCAGGAGCCCATACCAAGCTGTGATACAACCAGAAAGAATGCTTTCTGTGGTGCATCTGGAAAAGTTGGTGAGAGTCCGTAGCTGACACGCCAAATTTCCTTAGTCTTCTGAGAAAGTAGAGGCCTTGGTGGGGCTTTCTTAACTATAGTGTCGGCATGGGGGGGACCGGGACAGGTTGTTGGTGATCTGGACACCGAATAACATGAAGCTCTCGACCCTTTCTACTTCGTCCCCGCTGGTGTAGGGGTGCATCTGTGAAAGTTGGTGAGAGTCGTAGCTAACATGCCAAATTAGTGTGAATGAAATGTTGCCAGATTCGCCAGAGAGGTTGTGCGTTATGGAAACGGATAGGGATTTATTTTGCCCCCTCCCTGTTCTTTTTTTAAAAACTGTGTGGCCCTAACGGGACTTGTGGTGTTTTACTCTCATGCGCAGTAAACAAACTGGACTCGGTGTCGTGGAGGGTGGATTACACCCTGAGTTCCAGTCAGCTGAAGGAAGTGAATGAACCCGTCGTCCACTTGAAGATCAACGTTCGGAACGTTGACACGGGCACTGTGGAGCCCACGGTCGTCTCAGTGACATCCAACAAGTTCAGGGTCCTGCTTACAGGTTGGTCATGTCCACCAACAAATGGGGGTGAGGAAAATTTGGGGAGGTGCGGGGGGGGGGGGGGGGGGGGGTCAGAAATTTGACAAAGCCCATTTCATGCTATGTAAACCCTTGCTTTGTTTAACTCATTGAGACTAACATTTCTCACGAACCTGCCTGCGTTGCTGCCACTGCTTCTGTCCACGGGTTACTCTTCCACAGCTAGGTAGTCAACATCTTTTCCCAAAGGTAGGGGAGTCTAAAACTAGAGGGCACAGGTTTAAGGGGAGAGGGAAGAGAGACAAAAGGGATTCAGAGGGGCAATTTTTTTCACAGAGGGTGGTGAGGGTCAGGAATAAGCTGCCAGAGGCAGTAGTAGAGGCGGGTATAATTTTGTCTTTTAAAAAACATTTGGGCAGTTATATGGGTATAGAGGGATATGGGCCGAACATAGGCAAATTGGGACTAGCTTAGAGGTTTAACAAAAAAGGACGGCATGGACAAGTTGGGCCAAAGGGCCTGTTTCCATGCTGTAAACCTCTATGGCTTTATAAAATCATAGAATCTCTACAGTACAGAAATAGGCCATTTGGCCCATTGAATCTACACTAACTCTCTGACAGAGTGTCATAAATGGGCAGCGGAGTGGTTAGCGCTGCTGCCTCAGCGCCAGGGACCTGGGTTCGATTCCCAGATTGGGTGGAGTTTGCACGTTCTTCCCTTGTCTGTGTGTTTCCTCCGGGTGCTCTGGTTTCCCCCCACAGTCTGAAAGACGTGCTGGTTCGATACGTTGACCTGAACAGGTGCCGGAATGTGGCGACTTGGGGATTTTTGCAGTAACTTCATTGCAGTGTTAATGTAAGCCTTATTTGTGACTAAAAAATAAACTTTAACTTTTAACTTTACAAACAATCACCACTCCCACATTTTATCCCTGTAACCCCAACCGTTTATGTTGCTCATCCCTCTAACCTACACATCTTGCAGGCCATTTGGCCCATCAAGTCTGCGCCAACTCTCAGAATATCTTACCCAGGCCTCACCCCATCCCTATCTCTGTAAAGTAGCTTTGGGACCTCTGTGTCCCCCGAACTCTGACATCTTGTACATTCCATCCCCACAACCACTTCCTTTTGCAATACAATTGCCTGACAAGTCTTCAACCATCCCCATGTTCCCTTCCCAATAATTTTTACCTCTCCACCTCTCACATCTTTGCTCAGGCACTCCTTGAAACCTACTTCACTGAGCAAACACTAGGCCGAGCAGCTTAGGGTGGCACAGTGATTAGCACAGCTGCCTCACAGCGCCAGGGACTCGTGTTCAATTCCTAGCTTGGGCCACTGTCTGGCTGGAGTTTGCACATTCTCCATTTATCCGCGAGTTTCTTCTGGGTGCTCCCATTTCCTTCCACACTCCAAAGATGTGTGGGTTCAGTTTTTGAATTTGATTTATTATTGTCACAAGTATTAACATGAATTGTTTCTTGTGTGCTATACAGACAAAGCATACCGTTCATAGAGAAGGAAAGGAGAGAGTGCAGTTGATTGGCCATGCTAAATTATTCCTTAGTGTCAGGGGGCTAGCAGTGTAAGTACATGGGCTTACGGGGGTAGGATGGGATTGTTGTCGGTGCAGGCTCAATGGGCTGAATAGCCTCTAGGGTTTCGTAGAATCCCTACAGTGCAGAGGGAAGCCATTCGGCCCATCGAGTCTGCACCAACCTTTGGTGCAACTTAATCTTTGTTAACCACAACTCCGCCCAGGCCCGATTCGCATAATCCTATGCATTTACCCTAGCTAGTCTCCCCGACACTAAGGGGGCAATTTAGTATCGCCAATCTACCTAACCCGCGCATCTTCAGAGTGTGGGAGGAAACTGGAGCACCCGGACGAAGAGCACGGAGACGCGGCAAGAATGTGCAGACTCCGCACAGACAGTGACCCGAGGCCAGAGTTGAACCCAGCTCCTTGGCGCTGTGAGGCAGCAGTGCTAACCGCTGTGCTGCCCATTCTATGATTAATGTTTGGTGCCAGTCTTTGTTTGATTACACTCTTGCAGAGCACCTTGGGATCCGTTTAAGGCACTATGTAAATGCACGTTGTTCAGAGTTACTCTGGGTCACTGTCTGTGTGGTGTTTGCACATTCTCCCCGTGTCTGCATGAGTTTCCTCCGGGTACTCTACTTTCCTCCCAGTCTGAAAGATGTGCTGGTTAGGGTGCATTGGCTGTGCTAAATTCTTCTTCGGTGTACCCAAACAGGCGCTGGAGTGTGGCGACTAGGGGATTTTCACAGTAACTTCATTACAGTGTTAATGTAAACCTACTTGTCACAACTAAATAAATTTAAACTTTAAGAGTCCTCAAGGGTTTATGACCACTTTTGTCTTGTCCCCTCAGAACTCAAGCAAGCGCAGGCGCTGATGAATACCTTGAACTAAACGACTTTATACAAAATGGTCAACTCTTCTGGTGAACTGCGAGTTTCCTGGATTTGCAGGAATTTGGAGGAAGAGAGGGCTAACGTTCAGATACAGTTTAAAACAAAACAGTGACTCTTGTTACCCTCTGGGCTGCAGATCCAATGGAGTTTGAACATTCCAGCAAAGCTAGCGTGAATGATATTTGTATATCTGAAAGGTTAGGACCTGAATTCGTATCTTGATGAAGCACTTTCTGGAGAAGGATTTGTGTGTAATGATTTACGTAGAACCTAGAGGCAGGAGTAGGCCATTCAAGCATTTAGTAGCTCCTTCAGCACTGCAATGTCTTGGGGATATCAAGGGTACAAGCAAAATTACCACCGGGAAATCGCAACAAGGAGTTAATGTCTCTACCTGGCTGTCTGAGTCTTGTCATTGGGGCATTTTATACGGCGAGGCTGACTGAACTCTGCCCTCTGACCCAACGATTGCACGCCAATTGACTGACCAAGTAGGTGCAGTGGTTTGGAACATTCTCCAGTCGCCCCTGGAGATCTTGGCTGGGATTTTACTGGCACGCCCCGCCCCGAGGCTCGTAGCGATCGCGCCCGAGGCCAACAGAGAATGCCATTCTGTGAACCTCGGGGTGGGCGTGCTGGTAAAATCGGGGGGCCCTTGGTTCGAACCTGCCTAAGATAACTCAGGTGAGAAGCTTCCTCTCAGCAATGACTGTTTAACTTACAGAGATGGTCACCCCAGGTTGTTTGAGGCCTCCTTAATTTACAATGTCTGGAATTTAACAATGTTTACAAGGACACCGGGGCTGGGAAGTGGAAGCATTGCTAGCTGGGTGTGGAATTGGGACACAGATGTAGCCTCTTTTGTTTAATGACATGCATTACCTTTGAGAAGGTGACACTAGTCAGGAGCGCAAACAATTTATTTCATTGCTGGATTGTTATTTGACCTCTCAGCGGTTGATAAACAAGGAGGCTTGGCCCAAGTATCTTTGCATTCGAGCTAATTGTATCTTAAAACCTGTGAATTCAGGGCAGCATCCGTCGCTGGAGTTTCCCAGAGATGTGGAGCCACTTGAAGGAGCAGGGTTAATCTCTGATATGAAGTGTTTTTTGTTTCTGGAAGGCTGCAAAAGAATTGCGGCCAAGCGTGTGAATGAAACGGTGTTTTCGAAGGGTCGGGGGTGGGGGTCGGGGGTTTGTTTCACTCCCCCGGCTTGTAAACCAGCCTCGAAATGCCCACCAGCCTTTTTCCTTTTTGCTCAGGTCTTGACCACTTTGGTAACTCGCAGGAGATGAGCCAGTCAGTAAATTCTTCCCACACTTTATATTTTAAAAAGAGCTTGTGTCTGTCCTCATTTATAGCAACACAGCAGGTTACCATATTGACCATCCAGTATCCCTGTGAGTGGGCACAGTGGTTAGCACTGCTGCCTCTCAGCGCCAAAGACCTGGGTTCGATTCCTGGCTTGGGTCATTGTCTGCGTGTTGTCCCCATGTGTTTCCTCCGAGTGCTCCGGTTTCCTCCCACAGTCCAAAGAGGTGCAGGTTAGGTGAATTGGCCATGCTAAATTGGTTGGGGTATTAGCACGTTAAATATGTGGGGTTAAGGGGGACAGGGCCTGGGTGGGATTGTGGTCAGTGCAGACTCAATGGTCCGAATGGCCTCTTCCTACACCGTAGGGATTCTATGTCTTTTGAACCTTGCAACCTGGCTTCAGAAACAGCTAGGGCATTGATAGCTGCACTATCACCTGACTGTGTTAGGTTGAAATGCCTCAGATTTGGCTGCTGTGTAAATTGGTACATCTCTCTCTCTCTACTCTCCCCCTCCTCCTATTTTCTTCCGGGGCAGTGGGAACGTATGAGTGAAGCTTTGGCCGCTGTAAGAATGTTAGATTCAGGTACCGGTTACAACAAAATGCTCCAGTTCCCGCTTTTGCCTTGAGCGCAAAGATTCAGAATCATTCTGGGGCTGCAAAATGAAATAAAACCTTCATGAGGTTGGGCTCGGAACGATTGAGATTTCTTGGGTGGATTGAGAGTTTCCTGATACCTGGGGGTGCTTTTCATTGCTGGCTTCCTCTTTACGCGGTGGTCCAACTGGCAGCACGGTGGTTAGCACTGCTGCCTTGCAGCACCAGGGGATCCAGGTTCAATTCCGGCCTTGGGGTCACTGTCTGTGTAGGGGGGTAGGGTCTGCATTACATCTCATACTGCTGAACCAGACGGGGCCGTCTTGCGTCCTGTTTTGAGTTGAACTTGGAATCATTGGCCCTGTTTATAAAAAAAAAAATCTAATCTAACTAGCAGAGACAATCAGAATGGGAGATGTCCCTGTATGTTTCATGGACTGGGTAACTCGGGAGTGTTTGAGTTCCCAATGTCCAAGGGTTTCCGAGTGGTTTGTAATCTCAATTTCTCCTTCAGTGTCACAAATGTCACCAAGAGTGTCTATCCCCAATACGCGCTGTGGGTAAGTGTTTACATATACGTGTCCAATAAAGATTTTTAAAAAAGTGTCTCTCGGAAAAAGTTAACTCGGATTCAGTTTTATAATACATTCTGCTTCCTGTAGATATCCATGTGATGTTATAGCAAAGTGACATTCTTAATCAGGGTTGGTAATTCAGTATTGTGACTGGGTGGTATTAACTACCCAGTTTTTGTGTATGGTCACATTTGGTCACGGCAAAGATCTTTAACTACTTTACCAGTGGGTTAATATGCTATGTACAGATTTTTTTGGGGGGGGAGTTTTGAGCACTGAGGGTGGAATTGTCCCTTCCCGCCTGCTGCGGGAATCGTTGCGGGAAGGACATGGACCACGCAACCGTGACCTCGGGTGGGACATTCTGGCGAGCCCAGCTGGAAAATCCCACCCAAAATTTGACTGAAGTTTCTTTAGGGTTTTTCATACGCATGCATGAAATAAATACTGTCCAGCCACTTAATGGCAGTTTGTAAATTTATAAATTGTGAAAATAAAATTGCAAGCTTATCTGAATGGAGGTCTATCTGTTTGGTCATTCCTGCATGTCAGTGGCTGAAATGTGAGCCAATTAGAATCCATCACAAGAAGTAAGAGCTGCTATTGGTCATCTTGCCGCTCATTTAACAAGGTCATGGCCAATCTTTGATCCCTATCCCATCTCCCTACGCTCTCCCGTCTCCCCACGCTATCCCATATCCCCGATTCCCTTCTGTGTCCATAATTCTATTGAATTGAATACAACCAAATGTCGTTTGAGACAGGAACTTCCAATAGGGACTTCCATCCCTGGATTTCTCAGAGCAACGAAACCCGTTCGTAGAATTCCCTAGAGCACTCGGCTTTGGACTGCGGGAGGAGAATTGAACACTATATTCCAAGTGCAGCCTAACCAAGGTTCTATAAACTGCAACATTGCTTGCCAATTTTTAATGATGAATGATAAAACTCCCTCCCTGAGCTTCTCTGCCTCTTTCTACTCTAAAACACTCCTTAAAACTTATCTCTTTACCCAAGCATTGAGTTCCGTTATCTTTCTGTCAAATCTTGATTAATAATGCACCTGTGAAATTCCTTGGGAACCCGTAGGCAATGGTAAAGGGACAATAAAAGAGCAAATGGTTCTCTTACACTAAAATCAAAAGACCAGATATCTTGGTATTATTCATTCGTGGGACATGGGCATCACTGACTGGCCAGCATTTATTGCCCATCTCTAGTTGCCCCTTGAGAAGGTGGTGGTGAGCTGCCTTCTTGAATCGCTGCCATCCACGTGCTGTGGGATTGACCCACAACGCCGTTACGGAGGGAATTCCAGGATTTTGACCCAGCCACTGCAAAGGAACAGCCGATATATTTCCAAGTCAGGATGGTGAGTGGCTCGGAGGGGAACTTGCAGGGGAATTACAACATAAAAAAAAGTTGTTTAGTGGATATTGTCAGTAGGATAAATCCACTATACAATGCCTCAAAATGGATGATTTCTGGTCAACATCTCCAACATCCGTGGCGAAAAACTGCAGCAGGCGACGGTGCAGAGGGACCTCGGGGTCCTTGTGCATGAGTCGCAAAAACCCAGCTTGCAGGTGCAGCAGGTGGTCAGGAAGGCGAATGGGATGCTGGCCTTCATAGCGAGGGGGATTGAATATAAAAGTAGGGAGGTCTTGCTGCAGCTGTATAGGGCATTGGTGAGGCCGCAGCTGGAGTACTGTGTGCAGTTTTGGGCGCCGCACCTGCGCAAGGATATTTTGGCCCTGGAGGGAGTGCAGAGGAGGTTTACTAGGCTGATACCGGAGTTGAGGGGGTTGAGCTATGAGGAGAGGCTGAATAAACTGGGCTTGTACTCGTTAGAGTTTAGAAGAATGAGGGGAGATCTCATTGAGACGTATAAGATGATGAATGGGATGGATAGGATAGAGGTGGAGAGACTCTTCCCGCTCAAAAAAGACAGTAGGACTAGGGGGCACAGCCTCAAGATAAAGGGGAGGCGTTTTAGAACGGAGTTGAGGAGGAACTTCTTCACTCAAAGGGTGGTGAATCTCTGGAATTCTCTACCCGTTGAAGTGGTGGAGGCTGCCTCGCTAAATATTTTCAAGAAGCGGGTTGATGGGTTTTTGATAAGAGAAGGGATTAAGGGTTATGGGGAGAGGGCGGGAATGTGGAACTGAGCCACGACAGATCAGCCATGATCTTATTGAATGGCGGGGCAGGCTCGAAGGGCGAGATGGCCTACTCCTGCTCCTATTTCTTATGTTCTTATCCTGAGCCCGCAGATGCACAATACAAACACTTCTAAAACTGTTACTCCAACCATGAATTAATGCTGCAATAAGTCTTCAGAGGCAGAAGTCCCTTCACCAGAATCCCTTTGTTTACAATTCCACCAGCAGAGTGCTATCAGTCTACCTTCCGGAGAGCCGGAGGAACTCCCGGTTAAATAAAAAGAAAAGACTCACTGGCCCATCAATTGACTCCTTAATCAGGTTTATTTTTGTTCAGGGTCTTACACTGTTCATAGAACCCTACAGTGCAGAAACAGGCCCTTCGGCCCATCGAGTCTGCACCGAACACAATCCCACCCAGACCCTATCCCCATATCCCTGCTAATCCCTCTAACCTACACATCCCAGGATACTAAGGGGCAATTTTAGCATAGCCAATGAACCTAACCCGCACATCTTTGGACTGTGGGAGGAAACCGGAGCACCCGGAGAAAACCCACGCAGACACGAGGAGAATGTGCAAACTCCACACAGGCAGTGACCCGAGCCGGGAATCGAACCCAGGACCCTGGAGCTGTGAAGCAGCAGTGCTAACCACTGTGCTACCGTGCCGCCGTTCAATTTTACTACACTGAGAAGCAACAGTGTACGGTCTCTTCATGTACACTGTAGCCATCACCACCACCAGGCACAGGGACACCATCATGAAGCCAAAGGCTACTCCATACACAGCCCAAGCAGGAGATTCAGCAGCACCACTTGCTTCATGGTGTTTCTTGGACTGAAGACCTCGTCTTCCAGGATCACTCACTAATGTTCTCCTTAATCAGGGAGTTCTTTTTGTCTGACCAAATAAACAAAATTAAATTAACTTAGGGATTCAGGGAGTTCACACTCCAATAAACCAACCTCAGAGGCCTGATTGAAGTCATTACAATTGCCCACCCATTTGTGAATCAATTTATAAAGCACTGACCTTTCTCTACACCCTAGCTATGACTGTAACACTACATTCTACACTCCTTTCCTTCTCTGTGAACGGTATGCTTTGTCCATATACCGCGCAAGTTACAATACTTTTCACTGTATCCCAGTATACGTGACAATAATAAATCAAATCAAACTCTAGCTATGATTGTAACACTACATTCTGTACTCGCTCCTTCTGTTTTAGATGTTGTGTTCTCTGTAAATCATGGACAGGAACTAATGTGATATGTTGTAAGTGTTCTGTGGGGCCACATTTCACCGCTGTACTGATGTGATGAACAACCTGATTTGGCTTCTCAACTGGCAAAATTAGACAGAAGGAGTCTCTGAGCTGTACAGACTTTAAAAGTGCGATTGTTAACAAGAGCCATGTAGCAGCTCCCCACTGGTAAAAGATCCAGTCTCATTACTTTGAAGAGAAGGAGCTGTCCTGGGACCCTGGTCAATATTTATTCCTCAACCAACAACACAGGCACAGATTGTCTGGCTGTTCTGATGTTGCTGTTTATGGGATCTTTCTGTGCTCCTGACCTTACAATCGTGGTTACACTTCAAACCGACTTTGGGATCTCCTATAAAAGGTTCTTGTTTTCATCGAATCCCTACAGTGCATCGAGTCTGTACCAAGAACAATCCCACTGAAGCCCAATCCTGTAATCCCACATACTTACCCCACTAATCCCTCTAACCTATGCATCCCTGGACACGAAGGAGCAATTTAGCATGGCCAATCCACCTAACCTGCGCATCTTTGGACTGTGGGAGGAAACTGGAGCACTCGGAGGAAACCCATGCAGACGTGGGGAGAATGTGCAAACTCCACACAGACAGTGACCCAAGCTGGGAATTGAACCCGGGTCCTTGGCGCTGTGAGGCAGCAGTGCTAACCCACTGTACAGTCACTCCGCCTTTTGTTCCTCAAAGTTTGAAGCAATCCCACTTTTGGACTCAGAATGATTCGATTTATTATTGTCACTTGTCACATACGGTGAAAAGTATTGTTTCTCGTGTGCTATACTGACAAAGCATACCATTCATAGAGAAAGAAAGCAGCAGACTGTAGTGTTACAGTCATAGTGTAGAAAAAGATAAACTTAATGCGAGGTAGGTCCATTCAAAAGTCTGGCAGCAGCAGGGAAGAAGCTGTTCTTGAGTCGGTTGGCACGTGACCTCAGACTTTTGTATCTTTGTCCCCAAAGGAAGAAGGTGGAAGAGAGAATGTCCGGGGTGTGTGGGGCCCGTGATATTGCTGACTGCTTCTCCGAGGCAGCAGGAAGTGTGGACAGAGTCAATGGATGGGAGGCTGGTTTGAGTGACGGACTGGGTTTCGTTCACGATCCTTTGTAGTTTCTTGTGGTCTTGGACAGAGCAGAAGCCCATACCAAGAGGATTCAGGAATTATTGCACTGGCTTTCATATCTCCTCTGGTCATAAAAGATGCTTGTTATGTTTTTTTGCTTTCCGAATCACGCTTTTTAAGACTCAAAATGCTGAGGCTGGGAGCGACCTAGTGACACAATGGGGAGTCTGAGCGAGAAGCTCCCAGTTCGATTCCCGTAACTTGCAACACAAGGAAAGTGCATTCATAACACAGTCAATCAGGTCTGGATGCAGGGATTTTGTTTCCTTTGGCTGAGTAAGGGTCTGGAACAAGAGGCCATAATCTCAGGATACAGAGTTGGCCATTTAGGACTGAGATGAGGAGCTGTGGAATTCTCTACCACAGAAGGCTGTGTAAGTCAAGTCACTGAATATATTTGAGAATATACGGGTGGCACGGTGGTTAGCACTGCTGCCTCACCGCGCCAGGGACCCGGGTTCGATTCCCGGCTCGGGTCACTGTCTGTGTGGAGTCTGCACATTCTCCCCGTGTCTGTGTGGGTTTCCTCCAGGAGCTCCGGTTTCCTCCCACAGTCCAAAGATGTGCGGGTTAGGTTGATTGGCTGTGATACATTGCCCTTTAGTGTCGGGGGACGAGCTAGGGTAAATACACGGGGTTATGGGGATAGGGCCTGAGTGGGATTGTGGTTGGTGCAGACTCGATGGGCCGAATGGCCTCCTTCTGCACTGTCGGGATTCCAAGAAGGAAATAGGTTTCTATACTCAAGGCGTATGGGGAGAGTGCAGGAGTATGGTATTGTGATAGTGGATCGTGTTGCAAATTTATTTACAAGTCGGCTTACATTAACACTGCAATGAAGCTATTGCGAAACTGTTGAATGGCAGAGCAAGCTCGACAGGTCGAATGGCCTCCCAAAAGGAAGGGAAATAAAAATACTGGTCTGAACTGGTCTTATGTACTTTAAAAATGAATGCCCAGCAAAACAGGGAAATAAGGATACTGGTCTTGTACTAATTCCTGCTCCTGTTTATCTACGTTTCTGTGCCAGTGACAGATGGGAGAGTTGGCTGCACCCGACAGGGAGAGAGTTTACCACCACAGCTCCGGAATACAGCATGCCGGTGACCACAGGCCCCTCTTACTGTGTGAGTGAGCAGCTCCTACCAGTGCGCAGCCTGGCACAGGCAGAGCCTGCTCCTTTAAGGCTGGCACAGGCAGAGCCTGCTCCTTTAAGGCTGACACACGCAGAGCCTGCTCCTTTAAGGCTGGCACAGGCAGAGCCTGCTCCTTTAAGACTGACACACGCAGAGCCTGCTCCTTTAAGGCTGACACACGCAGAGCCTGCTCCTTTAAGACTGGCACAGGCAGAGCCTGCTCCTTTAAGGCTGACACACGCAGAGCCTGCTCCTTTAAGGCTGACACAGGCAGAGCCTGCTCCTTTAAGGCTGACACATGCAGAGCCTGCTCCTTTAAGGCTGACATACGCAGAGCCTGCTCCTTTAAGGCTGGCACAGGCAGAGCCTGCTCCTTTAAGGCTGACACAGGCAGAGCCTGCTCCTTTAAGGCTGACATACACAGAGCCTGCTCCTTTAAGGCTGACATACGCAGAGCCTGCTCCTTTAAGGCTGGCACAGGCAGAGCCTGCTCCTTTAAGGCTGACACAGGCAGAGCCTGCTCCTTTAAGGCTGACATACGCAGAGCCTGCTCCTTTAAGGCTGGCACAGGCAGAGCCTGCTCCTTTAAGGCTGGCACAGGCAGAGCCTGCTCCTTTAAGGCTGACACAGGCAGAGCCTGCTCCTTTAAGGCTGACACAGGCAGAGCCTGCTCCTTTAAGGCTGACACACGCAGAGCCTGCTCCTTTAAGGCTGGCACAGGCAGAGCCTGCTCCTTTAAGGCTGGCACAGGCAGAGCCTTCTCCTTTAAGGCTGACACAGGCAGAGCCTGCTCCTTTAAGGCTGGCACAGGCAGAGCCTGCTCCTTTAAGGCTGACACACACAGAGCCTGCTCCTTTAAGGCTGACACACGCAGAGCCTGCTCCTTTAAGGCTGGCACAGGCAGAGCCTGCTCCTTTAAGGCTGGCACAGGCAGAGCCTGCTCCTTTAAGGCTGACACACACAGAGCCTGCTCCTTTAAGGCTGACACACACAGAGCCTGCTCCTTTAAGGCTGACACACGCAGAGCCTGCTCCTTTAAGGCCGACACACACAGAGCCTGCTCCTTTAAGGCTGACACACACAGAGCCTGCTCCTTTAAGGCTGGCACAGGCAGAGCCTGCTCCTTTAAGGCCGACACACACAGAGCCTGCTCCTTTAAGGCTGGCACAGGCAGAGCCTGCTCCTTTAAGGCTGACACACACAGAGCCTGCTCCTTTAAGGCTGACACACGCAGAGCCTGCTCCTTTAAGGCTGGCACAGGCAGAGCCTGCTCCTTTAAAGCTGACACACACAGAGCCTGCTCCTTTAAGGCTGACACAGGCAGAGCCTGCTCCTTTAAGGCTGACACAGGCAGAGCCTGCTCCTTTAAGGCTGGCACAGGCAGAGCCTGCTCCTTTAAAGCTGACACACACAGAGCCTGCTCCTTTAAGGCTGACACACGCAGAGCCTGCTCCTTTAAGACTGACACACACAGAGCCTGCTCCTTTAAGGCTGACACACGCAGAGCCTGCTCCTTTAAGGCTGACACAGGCAGAGCCTGTTCCTTTAAGACTGACACACACAGAGCCTGCTCCTTTAAGGCTGATACACACAGAGCCTGCTCCTTTAAGGCTGGCACAGGCAGAGCCTGCTCCTTTAAGGCTGACACACACAGAGCCTGCTCCTCTAAGACTGACACACACACACACACACACACACACACACACACACAGAGCCTGCTCCTTTAAGGCTGACACACGCAGAGCCTGCTCCTTTAAGACTGACACACACACACACACACACACACACACACACACACACACCCTGCTCCTTTAAGGCTGACACACGCAGAGCCTGCTCCTTTAAGACTGACACAGGCAGAGCCTGCTCCTTTAAGGCTGACACACACAGCGCCTGCTCCTTTAAGGCTGGCACCAGTACAGTGAGAGCAGAGACTACAGATCCCAGCTTGCTCCATTTCAGTGAGTGAGGAAGTGAGAGGCAGACTGGCCAAAGGAAGCAGCATTGAGAGAGAACCTGGGGTTGGTGCACACTGAACTTTCCATTGCATTGCAAAATCTAATTGTAGCAGCCTTTTCTTTCTGTGTGATTTGTCCCACAGCATTCTGATCTTGCTTCATTTCTGTTGCAGTTTTATTCTGATCCTGTTGTAAGCCTTTGTACTTTCCACTGGGAAGGCCCAGCTGTTTTGTAACAGGATTTGCTCTGGAATCGGAAGCAGCAATGAATCTCCCAATGTGTGTGGGTGTCTGTGTCTGTGCATGATGTGGAGATGCCGGTGTTGGACTGGGGTAAACACAGTAAGAAGTCTCACAACACCAGGTTAAAGTCCAACAGGTTTTATTTGATAGTAAACCCACGAACTTTCGGAAACGCTGTTCCTTTGTCAGTTATGTGGAAGGTTCTGATCAGGGAAAGGCATGTAAAAACATGCAGTTTACATAATACTGCGTGTGCGTGTGTGTGTATACAAAGAATAGCTGAGCTGCAAACGCTAGGGTTTTATTCTCATCTGGAAGGATAGCATTGAGCTCCAAACTGCTTTTGTGCGCCCCCCCACCCACTAAGGGGTAACTAAGGGGCAATTTAGCATGGCCAATCCACCTAACCTGCACGTCTTTGGACACTAAGGGGCAATTTAGTGTGGCCAATCCACCTAACCTGCATGTCTTTGGACACTAAGGCAATTTAGCATGGCCAATCCACCTAACCTGCATGTCTTTGGACACTAAGGGACAATTTAGTATGGCCAATCCATCTAACCTGCACATCTTTGGACACTAAGACAATTTAGCGTGGCCAGTCCACCTAAACTGCCCATCAGAGTGTGTTGCCAACGGGGGGAGAGTCATGTTGGGCAGTGAGCACAGGGGTTGGGTGATTGGGACACTGTGCAATGGGACCCGGTCATCAACATGTTATCCATGATGAGGTTTGTGGACGTCAAGGTGAAAGTCCAGGAGGCAAAGGTCACGAACCTTTGGAACTTCCTTCCCCAGAGCAGCTGGAGGCAGAGGCAGTGACTAGTTTTAAGGCAGGGAAGGGGAAGACCTTTGACTACGAAGGGAGACAAAGGTTACCGGGAGGTTGGCGAAATGTGCAGTTGGGGCCACAATTAGCCATGATCTCAGTGAATAGCAGAGCAGGCTCGACGGGCTGAATGGCCGGCCTCTCCTCTGAATTTGTACGTCCCGATTAAAGTATGAATGCAAGTTTCCGAGATTGGGTCACGTACCAAATTGAAGATATCATTTCTAAGGTGTGATATGTCACCTTGCGGCTAGAGTTAGCACAAAGGGAACAGACCCACGTCAAAATTAAAACGTCACTGGATGTTACAGCGAACGGGAAGGAAATGAGAGAAAGTCTGCTCCTTGCTGGAATCCCCATTCAATTCACACCACTTACCTGATATCCCAAGAGGTCAGAGCCTTTTTTTTAGAAAGAATATTAGATTTTCAATTGGATGTACTAAACCCTCGTCACTGCAAGTCCAAATTTCTCATTCTCAAACTACGTGTACAGCTATTTTGGGATGGGTGGCGCAGCTGAGTGCTTAGCCAGCCCATGCCCCAAGAATCATAGAACCCTACAGTGCAGAAACAGGCCCTTCGGCCCATCGAGTCTGCACCGAACACAATCCCACCCAGACCCTATCCCCATATCCCTACACATTTTTACCTGCTAATCCCTCTAACCTACACATCCCAGGACACTAAGGGGCAATTTTAGCATAGCCAATGAACCTAACCCGCACATCTTTGGACTGTGGGAGGAAACCGGAGCACCCGGAGAAAACCCACGCAGACACGAGGAGAATGTGCAAACTCCACACAGGCAGTGACCCGAGCCGGGAATCGAACCCAGGACCCTGGAGCTGTGAAGCAGCAGTGCTAACCCACTGTGCCACCGTGCCGCCCTTACCACAGAATCAATAAACAAAAGAATCTTGGAATTGCTTCTTTAAGATTAGTTTTCCATACTCCAATGTCTTTGGTCCTGATAAACTTTTATCTTCGTTTCTAGATTGAATTCTAACATGCCTGAAGGACCCGAGCTCCACTTGGCGAGCCGGTTCGTTAACCGGGTCTGCAGCGGCACTGTGTTTTCGGGGAGAGTGGAGAAATCGGCGGTGAGCAAAAACTGCGAGGTGCCTTTCAGCTGCGCCGCCTATCTCATCTCCGCGGTGTCCAGGGGCAAAGAGGTCAAGCTGAGCCTTACCCCCATCAAGGAGGAGGATGGGAAGGAGGACACCAAGCTCGACGCGGCGAAGGGCGGGAACGGCTTGCCGGCACCAATGGACATAACCTTCCACTTTGGAATGTCTGGGTCCTTCAAGCTGACCAATGAGGATGAGGTCCCCAAGCACGCCCACCTCAAGTTCTTCACCAAAGGGAAGCCCGTACAGGTGTTGTGCTTTGTTGACCCGAGGAGATTTGGGAGCTGGGAGGTCAACGGGACCTGGCAGTTGGACAGAGGACCATGTGTGCTGCTGGAATATGAGAAGTTCAGGTAGAAGTGTCCCTCCTGTTTTCTCGCCCGCTATCCAGTGGGTGTGTGTCGTGAACTCTAACAGCTCCAGTGTATCTGCTTAACCCTTCAGAGAATCATAGAATCCCTACAGTTCAAAAGGAGGCCATTCTGCCCATGGGGTCTGTACTGGCCACAATCCCATCCAGGCCTTATTCCCGCAACTCCACACATTTACCTGCAAATCCCCATGACACTAAAAGGCAATTTAGCATAGCCAATCAACCTAACCCACACATTTTTGGACACTAAGGGGCAATTTAGCATGGCTAACCACCTAACCTGCACATCTTTGGACACTAAGGGACAGTTTAGCATGGCCAATCCATCTTTGGACACTAAGGGACAGTTTAGCATGGCCAATCCATCTAACCTGCACATCTTTGGACACTAAGGTGCAATTTAGCATGGCCAATCCACCTAACCAGCACATCTTTGGACACCAAGGAGCAATTTAGCATGGTCAATCCACCTAATCTACACATCTTTGGACACTAAGGGACAGTTTAGCATGGCCAATCCACCTAACCAGCACATCTTTAGATACTAAGGGACAGTTTAGCATGGCCAATCCACCTAACCAGCACATCTTTAGATACTAAGGGGCAATTTAGCATGGCCAATCCACCTAATCTACACATCTTTGGACACTAAGGGACAGTTTAGCATGGCCAATCCATCTAACCTGCACATCTTTGGACGCTACGGGGTAATTTAGCATGGCCAATTCACCTAACCCGCACATCTTTGGAGTGTGGGAGGAAACTGGAGCACCCGGAGGAAACCCACGAAGACATGGGGTGAAAGTACAGAATCCACACAGACAGTGAGCTGAGGCTGGAATTGAACCCACGTCCCTGGCTTGGTGAGGCAGCAGTGCTAATCACTGTGCCGCCATCATCGTTGTATATATCTTTGAACGTATTCCATTCAATATTAGCACTAGACAGGGTAGATGGAGGGAGAATGTTCCTGATGGTGGGGGAGTCCAGAACCAGGGGTCACAGTCTGAGAATTTGGGGTAGACCATTTAGGACGGAGATGGGGAGACATTTCTTCACCTGGTGAGCCTGTGGAATTTATTACCACAGGAAGTCGTTGATGCCAAAACATTGAATGTATTGAAGAGGCCGCTGGATATAGCACTTGGGGCGAACAGGATCAAAGGAGAAAGCAGGATTAGACTATTGAATTGGATGACCAGCTATGTTGATCAGATGTGGGGGTTAGGTTAATAGTTAATAGTTAATAGAACCCTACAGTGCAGAAACAGGCCCTTCGGCCCATCGAGTCTGCACCGAACACAATCCCACCCAGACCCTATCCCCATATCCCTGCTAATCCCTCTAACCTACACATCCCAGGATACTAAGGGGCAATTTTAGCATAGCCAATGAACCTAACCCGCACATCTTTGGACTGTGGGAGGAAACCGGAGCACCCGGAGAAAACCCACGCAGACACGAGGAGAATGTGCAAACTCCACACAGGCAGTGACCCGAGCCGGGAATCGAACCCAGGACCCTGGAGCTGTGAAGCAGCAGTGCTAACCACTGTGCTACCGTGCTGCCCCTAGGTGGATTGGCAATGCTAAATTGCCCCTTAGTGTCAGGGAAAGACCAGAACTCGAGGGCACAACCTCAGGCTGAAGGGACACTCCTTTAAAACAGAGATGAAGAGGAATTTCTTCAGCCGGAGAGTGGTGAATCTGTGGAACTCTTTGCCGCAGAAGGCTGTGGAGGCTGGCTCATTGAGTATCTTTAAGACCGAGATAGGTTCCTGATTAATAAGGGGATCAGGGGTTATGGGGAAAAGGCAGGAGAATGGGGATGAGAAAAATATCAGCCATGATTGAACGGCAGAGCAGGCTTGATGGGCCGAGTGGCCTAAATCTGCTCCTATAGTGACTGGGCATTATGTTCATATGTATGTTTTGACTATGAATATTGGCAAATCTTTCTTATCCACACACACGTGTGCGCTCGCACCTGGTGTTACTGCTTCATAGTTAAGAATTGGTGTCTTCCTTAAGGCAGCTGAGCTGAGGTTACAGACTGTCCTGACTGAGCTCCTGACTCGATCCCATCCGGAGGTTGAACATGTGGCCATTGTGATGTGTGTGTGCGCACGTGTGAACATGTGTGTGTCCGTTTCCCGGAACACGGCTGTCGCCGGGGGGGGGGGGGGTTTATAGTTTGAGGGGGCACCACTCCACATCAAGGCTGGCTGAACAGGAGCCTCTCCCACTCTTACACGCCACCAGTGGGTTTTTTTTGGAAGGATTTTGCAGGTTGACACTCGACCTGTTTGGCCGCATTATGAACACATCTTCCTTGGCTGTCTCATCCTGAGGTTGGACTCGAACCCCGGAGTTTCCGGCTCAAAGGCAGGGACGCTAACCCCAGTGTACCACTAGAAGTTCTCTGCTGTCGGGTACACTGTGTGTAATATTGGCGGACTGACCTCTTACAGTGACTAAACCGAATGATTTGGCATTTATCTGACCTTCATCTCAGGCTCTGTATGCTTGGTTCTTGTCTTTTCATGTCTAAATTATTCCCACCCCTATCCCCAGCGTTAAGTAATGTGGTTCCGTCCATCCAGCCTGTAGTGAGGTCCAGCTCTGCTGGTTCAAGTCTCTTCCTTGTAGACCATTTGTTCTGAAATGTCCATCCACAACAGCGTACATGAGCTCTGCACCACTGCATGACCAAATGACAATCTTTAAAAGCACTTGGACCACTGAGATGCTCCTCTTGATCGCTGTATCTCCAGCACCTGGATCCTAGACTCTGAAATTCCCTCCGTAATTCCCTCTACTCTCTCCCACCCCATCTCTGAGAATTCATTTTAACCCAGCTGGTGTGTAGCCTACTCATCTCCTCTCTCTTGCTGCGCACCCATTTACCTTGCTTACAACACGGCCATTCAGCCCATCAAATCAGTGCTGTTGTTTGTCCACATCATGGTTTTCCTGCCTCTCCCCTTCGTCCGACTCCATCAGAATTTTGTGGTTCCACTGTTTTGCCTCCTCCATATTTACCTTGCCTCACTCTAGGTTGGATCTCCGCTTTGCCTGGATGAGTTAGGGTTTGGTCTCCAATGACGGTAGGGTCAGCACGGTAGCACAGTGGTTAGCACTGCTGCTTCACAGCTCCAGGGTCCTGGGTTTGATTCCCGGCTCGGGTCACTGCCTGTGTGGAGTTTGCACATTCTCCTCGTGTCTGCGTGGGTTTTCTCCGGGTGCTCCGGTTTCCTCCCACAGTCCAAAGATGTGCGGGTTAGGTTCATTGGCTATGCTAAAATTGCCCCTTAGTGTCCTGGGATGTGTAGGTTAGAGGGATTAGCAGGTAAATGTGTAGGGATATGGGGATAGGGTCTGGGTGGGATTGTGTTCGGTGCAGACTCGATGGGCCGAAGGGCCTGTTTCTGCACTGTAGGGTTCTATGCTGGTTCTATATGCAGGGTAGAATAGGTGTGGGGTGATGTGGCTGCGCGGGCTCGTTGGGCTGAAGGGCCTGTTTCCCGTGCTGGGTTGTTCTTTGTTCTTTGACACTTTGAGAACTTGACTCCATTCAGGGCAAAGCAGCCCATTTGATTGGCATCCGTTCACCACCCTCCACTCCCAATACCATTGGCAGTGGCAGCATGGTGTGTGCCAACCACAAGATCCAGGAACTCACAGGGCTGTCTTGATGGCACCTTCCGAACACATGAACACTACCATCTAGAAGGACAAGGGCAGCAGATACGTGGGTACACCACCACCTGCAAGTTCCCCTCCAACCAACTCACCATCCTGACTTGGAAATATATCGGCCGTTCCTTCACAGTCACTGGGTCAAAATCCTGGAACTCCCTCCCTGACAGGATTAGTGCTGTAACAGTTAGCGATTTATTTATTTTTTACTTATTCAGGATGGCACAGTGGTTGGCACTGCAACCGCTCATAGAGCACAGAGGGGAGAAGGAAGGAGAGGGTGGTTGGCAATGCAGCCCCACAGCACCAGGAACCCAGTTTCGATTCCCAGTTTGGGTCACTGACTGTGTGGAGTTAGCACATTCTCCTCGTGTCTGTGTGGGTTTCCTCCAGGTGCTCTGGTTTCCTCCCACAGCGCAAAGACATGCGGATTAGGTGGATTGGCCATGCTAAATTTATTATCGAGATAAATGGGGTTACGGGAATAGGGTCTAGGTGGGATTGTAGTTGGTGCAGGTTCGATGGACCGAATGGCCTCCTTCTGGGATTTTATGAGTCTACTTTTTCCTCTGGTCGTGATTTTCCAGCCCTTCCTGCCAGTGAGATCTTCCAGTCCCACTGAAGGCGACCCCCACCACGATGGACTCCTCGGCGAGTCAACAATAGACTTCAGATGGACTGGAAAATCCTGCCAACAGTGAGTTGCCTCTACTGCCGGAAAACACTGGAAAATCCCGGCCAAAGCTTTCCATCTGAGTCCAGTTTGGTTTCTGCGGCGATCAGTTTAATTTTTATCCTTTCTTGTCATCTCTGTCAGGTCAAACGTGCTGTCAAATCTATCGGACAGAGCCTTTGACAAGCCAATCTGTGAAGTGCTGCTGAATCAAAAATACTTCAACGGAATCGGGAATTACCTTCGAGCAGAGATTCTGTTCAGGTGAGGAAGCGGAGATCTATGATTCTATTTGTTCATGGGATATGGGCACCGTTGGCTGGATCTGTATTTCTTGCCCATCTCTGAGGGCATTGAATTGTGAACCCCATTGCTGTGGCTCTGGAGTCACATGTAGGCCAGACCGGGTAAGGACGGCAGATTTCCTTCCCGAAACCTCGCATTAAGTTGATCTTTCTCTACACCCTGGCTATGACTGTAACACTACATTCTCCTTCTCCTGCTCAATGAACGGTATGCTTTGTCTGTATAACGCGCAGGAAGCAATACTTCTCACTATTATTAATACGCGTGACAGTAATAAATCAAATCAAAAGGCAGAAACTCTCATGTTAAAGATGCTTGGATACGCACGGGGTGCAGTAAGCTGTATAGTGGACAGACCAATAGCTGGAAAGCGAGTTTAGCTGGATGGCACCTTGTTGGCACAATGAATGGGCAGCGCTCCGCAAGTTTGTGGCTCGTTCTACCAAATAAACCTGTTGGACTTTACCCTGATGTTGTGAGACTTTCTACTGGCACCTTGTTGGCCAGCATTAACATGATATTTTCCTTCTCTATCAACAGTATGCTTTGTCTTTAGGGCGCGCAGGAAACAATATTTTTCAGTATATACTATAGATGTGTCAATAATAAATCAAATCTAAATCATAAAGGATGTAATCATAAAGAAGCAATTTCAGGATTTTTTTAAGTTGGTTCATGGGGACATGGGCGTCGCTGGCTGGGCAGCATTTATTGCCCATCCCTATTTGCCCAAGGGCAGTTGAGAGTCAACCACATTGCTGTGGCTCTGGAGTCACATGTAGGCCAGACTGGGTAAGGAAGGCAGATTTCCTTCCCTAAAGGACATTAGTGAACCAGATGGGTTTTTCCGACAACTGTTTCATCAGTAGATTCTTAACTCCAGATTTTTATTGAATTCAAGTTCCACCATTTGCCGTGGTGGGATTCGAACCCAGGGTCTCTGGATTACTGGCCTACACCACGATGCCACTGATGTAAAATATACATTTTATACTGACCCAATGTCCACTTCAGTCTTCAGTAATTGATGGGCATGGTCGAGGCTGGTCAATGTCTCAGGTGGGCACCGGGCAAACCCAACCAGTGTCCCACCCTCCCCACATGGAAGAACCTTTCTTACAGAGCAAGTGGTTAACGGGCATCCAGTTGCACCAGCGGGAAGGATCAGAGAATCCCACCCATCATTTTGGGAAGAGTGGAATGTGCAGAGGGATGTTTTGGTTTGAGGGGTTCACTCCAGAGGAAAAGTCGAGGGCCCCTTTTGTTTTGGGAGGTTCTGAGGAACCCCAATTTCAGCTTTTCCCAGAATGAAGAGTTACGGTAATCCCTACAGTGCAGAAGGAGGCCGTTCAGCCCGTCGAGTTTGCATCAACTACAATCCCAACCAGGCCCCACTCCCGTAACCTCACACCCTAGCTAATCCCTCTGAACACTAATGTAGTGTGGCCAATCCACCTAACCTGCATATCTTTGGAGTGTGCGAAGAAACAGGAGCACCCGGAGGAAACCCACGCAGACACGGGGAGAACGTGCAGAATCCACGCAGACAGTGAGCCAAGCCGGATGTATCACAGCTTGGTATGGCCTCTGCTCTGTCAGGATTGCGAAAAACTACAAAGGGTCATGGGCGAAGCCCATTCCATCACGCAAACTAGCCTCCCATCCATTAACTCCGTCTACACTTCCCGCTGCCTTGGCCAGCATATTCTAAGACAACACGCAACCCGGACATACTCTCTTCCGTCGAGAAAAAGATACAGAAGTCTGAGATCATGCACCAGTCAACTCAAAAACAGCTTCTTCCCTAATGCCATCAGACTTTTGAATGCACACATCATATATTGAGTTGATCTTTCCCTGCACCCTAGCTATGACTGTAACACTACATTCTGCACTCTCCTTTCCTTCTTTAAGAACGGTATGCTTTTTCTGTATAGCACACAAGAAACAATACTTTTTACTGTATCCCAATACATGTGACAATAATAAATCAAATCTAATGTGCCCTAAGTGTTCCCTAATTAGTCTGAGCTGCTCTTAATGTCAACTAAAGCATGCACTCAGTTGCTATGGCATTCATCCTATTAACACGAGCTATATATCTGAAATTAAGAATCTACTGAGGACCATTGTTAGCAGGAGAGAATCTCAAAGAAATCACTCAATGCTCAGGGTTGGTCCTCGCATCAAACGGTTTATTTTCGCCAGCGGGGCGATGTCTCCTGTTAAACCCAGTGCCTCTTTCCGACGAACAAAGAAAGAACATCCATTCCTATACATTTTTCAAATATCTATACAGCCCACCACTGGACATTATCCAAAAATAATTGATTACAGATTACATACCAATGAATGTATCCAATGAAAAAGGCGTTATGTAAGGTGGGCTTGTGCATGATCAGCTCTGGTCCCATGGATACATTATCAATATTATCTTTCTTTCTCCCATCTGGAGTCCTTGAGTGTTCAATACTCCGTGTCCAGTGGGTCTCCTTATCATCTCCCGAGACTGTCCTCCCTAATCCTCCGTGTCTGGCTTCCATCTGAGACCTCAGGTCATAGACTGGTACCAGTCACCAGTATCTGTGGTCTATTGTACATGAGCTTGTGCTCAAGCCAGTTAATGGTGTTCAGCAATGTGGCTAAAAGCTAGCATCCATCTTGTGTTGTTTTAATATCTTGAGCTCCTGTTAACATGGTAGAGTTTTAATGCATATCCTTTATGATTGTATAACGGTAAATTCATACATTTTTATTATATACTATTTATTCCTACTAGTATAAATTGCTGTACAGGTACATTTGAAGATAAATTGTTATACAGGCACCTAAACCAAGGATATTGTTCCCCCTAAACCTATTCTTAAAATCTCCCTTCAACAACCATTAAACAATTGTTGATTGATGTAAAAACCCATCAGGTTCACTAATGTCCTTTAGGGAAGGAAATCTGCCATCCTTACCCGGCCTGGCCTACATGTCACCCCAGAGCCACAGCAATGTGGTTGACACTCAGAAAGGTAGGGGAGTCTAAAACTAGGGGGCAGAGAACATAGAACATGGGTTCGATTCCCGGCTCGGGTCACTGCCTGTGTGGAGTTTGCACATTCTCCCCGTGTCTGCGTGGGTTTTCTCCGGGTGCTCCGGTTTCCTCCCACAGTCCAAAGATGTGCGGGTTAGGTTCATTGGCTATGCTAAAATTGCCCCTTAGTATCCTGGGATGTGTAGGTTAGAGGTATTAGCAGGTAAATGTGTAGGGATATGGGGATAGGGTCTGGGTGGGATTGTGTTCGGTGCAGACTCGATGGGCCGAAGGGCCTGTTTCTGCACGGTAGGGTTCTATGTAGGTTCTATTACAGCACAGTAAAGGCCCTTTGACCCTCGATGTTGCGTCAACCTGTGAAACCAATCTAAAGCCCATCTAACCTACACTATTCCAATATCATCCATATGTTTATCCAATGGCTATTTAAATGCCCTTAATGTTGGCGAGTCCACTACTGTTGCAGGCAGGGCATTCCATGCCCTTACTACTCTCTGAGTAAAGAACCTACCTCTGACATCTGTCCTATATCTATCACCCCTCAATTTAAAGCTATGATTAGTTTAGGTTCGAGGGTCATTAGATTGGTTCCACTGGTCGGCGCAACATCGAGGGCCGAAGGGCCTGTACTGCGCTGTAATGTTCTATGTCCCCTCGTGTTAGCCATCACCATCCAAGGAAAAAGGCTCTCACTGTCCACCCTGTCTAATCTCAGAGGGGAGAGATACAAAGTGTCCAGAGGGGCAATTTTTTCACACTGAGGGTGGTGAGAATCTGGAACAAGTTGCCAGAGGTAGGAGTAGAAGCTTTTAAAAAGCATTTAGTTAATTAACAGGGGCACAATGAGGATAGGGGATATGGGCCAAATGCAGGCAATTGGGATTAGCTTAGGGGTTTTTAAAAAGAAAAGGGCAGCATGGACAAGTTGGGCCGAAGGGCCTGTTTCCATGCTGCAAACCTCAATGACTCTATAACTGCCCTCGGGCAACAAGGGATGGGTAATAAATGCTGGCCAGTCATGTCCCATGAATGAATAAATAGAAAAAAAACAGCCTTGTCAACATGTCCAATCTATATGGGGCAGAGAGAGGAGATTTTTAAGAATTTTCTCCCAGTTCTTGTTCCAACTTTTTCACTCATCCGTACAAGTTTATTACTGGCACCAACAATTTACGGATTTGGTCTTTATAACAATGGCAGGTCTGGATTTGGTTAATGCCAGTAAAGGCAGGAGTTTGTAGATACCTCTCATTGTGGCGGTGTGTAGATTGCAGTCAGGGGAATGGGGTATCCCATTCGGGGCGTATCAACGAAGAACAGTACAGCACAGGAACAGGCCCTTCGGCCCTCCAAACCTGTGCTGATCATGATGCCTGCTTAAACTAAAACTGGATACACTCACAGAGTCCGTATCCTTCCATTCATAAGAACATAAGAAATAGGAGCAGGAGAAGGCCATCTGGCCCCTCGAGCCTGCCCCGCCATTCAATAAGATCATGGCTGATCTGTCGTGGCTCAGTTCCACATTCCCGCCCTCTCCCCATAACCCTTAATCCCTTCTCTTATCAAAAACCCATCAACCCGCTTCTTAAAAATATTTAGCGAGGCAGCCTCCACCACTTCAACGGGTAGAGAATTCCAGAGATTCACCACCCTTTGAGTGAAGAAGTTCCTCCTCAACTCTGTTCTAAACCGCCCCCCCTTTATCTTGAGGCTGTGCCCCCTAGTCCTACTGTCTTTTTTGAGTGGGAAGAGTCTCTCCACCTCTATCCTATCCATCCCATTCATCATCTTATACGTCTCAATGAGATCTCCCCTCATTCTTCTAAACTCTAACGAGTACAAGCCTAGTTCATTCAGCCTCTCCTCGTAGCTCAACCCCCTCAACTCCGGTATCAGCCTAGTAAACCTCCTCTGCACTCCCTCCAAGGCCAAAATATCTTTGCGCAGGTGCAGCGCCCAAAACTGCACACAGTACTCCAGCTTGCCCAGCTGCCCCTTAAATGCCGCTGTTGTACCTGCTTCCTCCACTCGGGGGCAGTGCGTTCCAGACATTCACCATCCTCTGTGTAAAAAAACTTGCCTCGTACATCTCTAAACTTCTCCCCACGCCACCTTAAACCCATGTCCCCTGGTACATGATTATTCTACCCTAGGAAACAGCAGTTGACTATCCACTTTGACCTTGCCTCTCATAATATTAGGTCACCCCTCAACCTCCATCATTCCCAGTAAGAAAAAAACCGAGTTTATCCAAACTCTCCTCATAGCTAATACCCTCCAAACCAGACAATGTCTTGGTACACCTCCCCTGTACCCTCTCCAAAGCCTCCACATCCTTCTGGTAGTGTGACGACCAATATTACAAATGAGGCCTAACTAAGGTTCTGTACAGCTGCAGCATGACTCGCCAGTTTTTGTACTCAACGTCCCAACCGATGAAGGCAAGAATGCCGTATGCGTTCGTTACTCCTTTATCCGCTTGGATAAGGTACTCAAGGTGGAAGGGTTCTGTGAGATGGGCAAATGCTCAGAATAATTAATCTCTTTCTCTCTCCAATTTTGCTTTAGGTTGAAAGTTCCCCCCTTTGAAAAGGCGAGGACTGTGCTGGAACCTTTATTGTGCAAAGAAATGGTAAGCTTTCAAATCTACCTGCACTGGTGCAATCCTAAGTTGGAGTGTTTGTGGTTTTGCTGTGTACTTTCATCATACAGTCACAATTCAGATAGTGCAAAGGCTCTATTGATCTCATAATAGCCAAAGCAGTACAAGTATAGGGAATGGGCTTTTATAGGAATGTGCATCTGCTTAAGAAAATAAAATCCGCAATAGAAACTCCAAACTTTATATTATTTCATCTCAGCATGGATCCTGAGGTCTGCCCACGCTGGATACTGAGCGGTTTAGCGTGGCGAGTGTTAGGGCAAGGGGTGGTAGTGGTAGGAAGGCGTGGGTTAGCATAAGTTGGCATGGTGCTATAAAGAGCCTTGGGTGTAGGGACACAGATTGGCCTGGGAGACGTGAAAGGCATTCGGGAGTGGGGAGAGGGGCATAGGTTGGCAAGAAGGGTATGAGAGGTCATTGGAAGTGAGGAGAGGGCATAGGTTGGCGTGGTGTGTAGGAAAGGCCATTGGAAATGGGGAGAGGCCATAGGTTGGCATGGAGGGTAAGAAAGGCTAACAGGAGTGGTAAGGGGGCATAGCTTGGCATAGAGGGTATGAGTGACCAATGGAGATAACTAGAGGATCACAGGTGACATAAGGGTCCATCAAGGAGACATGACGTGGCATGGGTTAGCATGATTGGGACTTAAAGAGTGTGCGGGGGGGTAAGTGTGGTGAGGTTGGTAAGGGTTATTTTATTTCGGACTCATGGCACGCTTGGACAGTTGTGCCACACCCAACACCCAGCCTAGCTGGCAGCCTCTGGACCATTTCCACAGTGCATCCCCCTCCCCAACACCCCCCCCCCCCCCCACCCCCCCACCATCCAAACCCCACTGCTGTCATTTCACCTACCCACCCCCCACCGATCGAACATCCACATTCCAGAGCACGTCCTCTCGGCTCAGCTTTGTGGAGTGAGGAAGTCTTCCCCCTTCATGCCCCCAGCCTGTGGGGAGTGAACGTTCGGGCCACAGAATACTCTTGAGTTACTGGCCGATAGTGGGAAGAGTTTGGGTGGAATACGGAATATCTCATCAATCGGCCTGATTCTATGGATGAATTGTAAGTCGGACATTGGGAGAGGTTGGTGGATGTATCAGCCAGATTAAATTAGAATCATAGACTCCCTACAGTGCAGGGGGAGGCCATTCAGCCCGTCAAGACTGAATTGACAACAATCCATCCATGCCCTATCCCCATAATCCCATGTATTCACCCTGCTAATCCCCCGACACTAAAGTAATTTAGCGTGGCCAATCCCCCTAACCTGCACATCTTTGGACACTAAGGGGCAATTTAGCATGGCCAATCCACCTAACCTGCACATCTTTGGATATTAAGGGACAATTTAGCATGGCCAATCCCCCTAACCTGCACATCTTTGGACATTAAGGGGCAATTTAGTATGGTCAATCCACCTAACCGGCACATCTTTGGACACTAAGGGGCAATTTAGCGTGGCCAATCCACCTAACCTGCACATCTTTGGATATTAAGGGACAATTTAGCACGGCCAATCCCCCTAACCTGCACATCTTTGGACACCAAGGGGCAATTAAGGGGCAGAATTTTACCAGCATATCCACCCGAGGTTTGTACGATCCTGCCCGAGACCAAGGGAGAATGTTGTTCTCCGATTCCGGGGGCGGGCGTGCCGGTAAAATTCCGGCCTGTTTCTACCACACAAACCATACGTTATGTGTTGGCGAGGGGCGGGTTTTTAAGTTGCTGAGTTGATGTGTTGATACATGAATGATGCTCCTTAGCCTTAGCAGCCCTGCTTAAACTTGACCACCCCCTCTCCCGCCCCCCTATCCAGCAGCGACCAAAATCCAGAGTCGGACTTCAAAGGTGAAAGCCATCTGCCACTCGTGCTTCTTTCTGGCAAGTTCTAACCCATTTTGCGCCCGTGTTTATCCCACAGAATGTGTTGTTTTGATATTTCATTCTCTCACATCTCGCTGCGGCATTGGATTCCACATAGTTGCCTTTTGAATATTTCATATCCCCATCACTTATTGTCGGAATATGAGAAATGGAATGTCCCATTGCTCTGAGGGAGGGGAGGAGCGATGTGTCTTACGCAGTGGCAAAACACCTAATTTTTAAAGTCTTTTAATTATCCTCAAGGGTACAAAAGCTACAATCCTTGTGTTGTTTGGCTAGTCTGAAAGACTTGCTGGTTAGGGTGCATTGGCCGTGCTAAATTCTCCCTCAGTGTACCCAAACAGGTGCCGGAGAGTGGCAGCTAGGGGATTTTCACAGTAGCAGTGTTATATACGCCTACTTGTGACACTAATAAAAAAGCATTTTAAACTCTTTTTTAAAATTCATTCATTTAATTTGGGTGGGGTTGACTGAGCCAGCGCTTATTGTACATAAAGTTATTGTTGGTGTACACAAATACTGTAATGAAGTTACTGTGAAAAGATCACAGTGATGTGATGATACTGCGCCTTTAAGAAATATATTTTTGCCATGTTTCTTGTTAGGGGTAGGTTTAAAATTCAGCGCTGTTTCACACGTTGTCAACTTGTCTGCACCACACAGTTCACATGCTGAGAATGCAGGCTAATCATTGATTTTAGCTGGGGATGTGTTCGTTTGAATCCGAGTTAATGCATTTTTGTTTATTTCGGGTTTTTTTCCCCCCATGGGATCTCAGAGTAGGATTTTGACCAGGTTCATTGAGAGAGATAGCCATATGTTAGTAGGCGGAGCTGAACTTGCAGGAGAGATAGTGGATGTAATGTTACAGGCCATTTACAGCCCGCTGCCACTACAAGCGAGGATGGAGAATTTGATGCTCAGCCAAATCTCCGTCCACTGCAGAGGGATATGATCAGCGCAACTTGTGGGCTGAAGGGCCTGTTTGTGCCCTAGTTTTTCTATGTTCTGTGGGACCGGAAAGTCCCGTTGACGTGAATAGCTGGAACATAGTGTTCTTAAAAGCAAGAGCAGTTTCTTCCTGGTCCTTAAAGAGTCATGAGATGTCTCTCTATCTGAATCTCTCTCTGGAGACTGCTATTTTGGGCTGTCAGAAGACCAGTGTCTCTCTGTCTCTGCCTCTCTCTCTCTCCCTGCCCCGCCCCCAAAGGCTCCAGGACTGTTAACAACTAGCAGCACGTAAGTCTACGTGTCCCTAACTGATCTTGAAGTAGTGTTTAAGTCTATAAGAGGAATATTGTTTAAATTGGAGCTCATAGAGATGGGTTAGCAGTTAAGAAATGTATTTTGTTATGCTTAAGTATTTCAGTTGGTTAAAGTTAAACTAATTCATTTGTTATAGCTAAACTGCATTGCTGAATAAAGTTTGTTTTGATAAAAGCTTCCTGGTGTGCCAATAGAATCACACCTGGAGTGAATCACCTTATCCTCACACTAATACTAAACACCAAAGCAGGATAGATTGGGATAGAAATTTGTTTGACAAGGTGAGATGACAAGACAACATGAGTGGGAACAAACCTAATGTAGCTTTTTTAAGTCAAACAATTTTATTGTAAATCAACCGATTCCTTCCAAGGATAGGTTTATGGATGAAAAGGGATTGGTTTAGGCTAGTGGGTCATTGTTTTGTAACTGGTCGGCGCAACATCGTGGGCCGAAGGGCCTGTTCTGCGCTGTAATGTTCTATGTTCTATGTTCCAACCTCGTTGTTGCTTTGAAGCAGTGTCACCGTGTGTCTCTTAATATCCTCCCCCGCCTCTCGATTCCAGGCTGCTGAGCTGACTCTGAGCAAGAAACTAAAGTTGAAACTGGAGAACCCTGATCTTCTCGAGCTTTGTCATATGCTTCCGATGGAGGTCATTAACTTGGGTGAGTCGCTGTGTCTTTATGCACTCCTTCCCGTATCTCCAACACAAATGAAACCACATCCATTGAATCCCTACAGTGATGGAAGAGGCCATTCAGTCCATCGAGTCTGTACCGACTCTCTGAAAGAGCCCACCACCACACTCACTTGCCCTATACCCATAAGCATGTCTATTTAGCATGGCCAATCCACCTAACCTGTACATCTTTGAACACTAAGGTGCCATTTAGCATGGCCAATCCACCTAACCTGTACATCTTTGGACACTAAGGTGCCATTTAGCATGGCCAATCCACCTAACCTGCACATCTTTGGACACTAAGGTGCCATTTAGCATGGACAATCCATCTCACTTACACATCTTTGAACACTAATGGGCAATTTATCATGACTAATCCAGCTAACATGTACATCTTTGGACACTAAGGGACAATTTAACATGGCCAATCAAGCTAACCTGCACATCTTTGGACACTAAGGTGCCATTCAGCATGGCCAATCCATCTCACTTACACATCTTTGAACACTAAGGGGCAATTTATCATGACTAATCCAGCTAACATGTACATCTTTGGACACTAAGGGACAATTTAACATGGCCAAAAAACCTAACTTACAGATCTTTGGACACCAAGGGACAATTTAGCAAGGCCAATCCACTTAACCCGCATTGTCTTTGGACTGTGGAAGGAAACCAGAGCACCCGGAGGAAACCCATGCTGACATGGGGAAAATGTGCAGACTTCACACAGACAGTGACCCGAGGCCATAATTGAACTATGAGGCAGTAATGCTAACCACTGGAGTCACAGTTATAGATTGTAAGCAAGGTTGTGATTGTTGATTTGATGGCCTTTTCTGTCCCTCATTGAGAATGCCTGTTTTAAAGGAAGCTGTGATTTACCTGACACAAATGGAACAGTTTAACGCCCTCTCTGCCTCTCGCCCCACCACAGACGGCAAAGGCTACGACCCTGAGCATTCAGACGGCTCCTCTGCCTTTGAAAACTGGCTGCGTTGTTATTACGTTGATGGGATGCACTTGCTGCGTGACAGTAACGGGAGAACCATTTGGTTCCAGGTAAGTGGAGCGGTTTTACTGCCAGTTTGAAAGCTCTGTCTCACGTCAGCCACCTCTCCCTGCCCAGCGACAGCCTCACTGGATGTGTTTCACACCATTCTGTGGCAGGTCCAGACTGTCTACTGACATGTTTCTGTGTGTAGTACCAGGTGAGATGAAAAATCATGGGAGGAGGCCATTCAGTCTATCCGATTTGTGCCAGCACTTAGAGCACTCCAATCAGTCCCACACTCATCTCTGCTCTTAGTATTATAGAGTCCGTAAAGCTCAGAAGGAGGCCATTCAGCCCATTAAGTCTGTATCGACTCTCTGAAAGAACATCTTATCCAGGCATGTCCCCTCCCCATCCCCTGCCCCATCCTGTTTACTCTGCACATTTGGCATGGCCAATCCACCTAAACACCACCAAGGGACAATTTAGCATGGCCAATCCACCTAACCCATACATCTTTGGAACTAAAGGGCAATTTAGCATGGCAAATCCACCTAACCCATACATCTTTGGAACTAAAGGGCAATTTAGCATGGCCAATCCACCTAACCCATACATCTTTGGAACTAAAGGGCAATTTAGCATGGCCAATCCATCTAACCCATACATCTTTGGAAATAAAGGGCAATTTAGCATGGCCAATCCACCCAACCCATACATCTTTGGAACTAAAGGGCAATTTAGCATGGCCAATCCACCTAAACACCACCAAGGGACAATTTAGCATGGCCAATCCACCTAACCCATACATCTTTGGAACTAAAGGGCAATTTAGCATGGCCAATCCACCTAACCCATACATCTTTGGAACTAAAGGGCAATTTAGCATGGCCAATCCACCCAACCCATACATCTTTGGAACTAAAGGGCAATTTAGCATGGCCAATCCACCTAACCCATACATCTTTGGAAATAAAGGGCAATTTAGCATGGCCAATCCACCCAACCCATACATCTTTGGAACTAAAGGGCAATTTAGCATGGCCAATCCACCTAAACACCACCAAGGGACAATTTAGCATGGCCAATCCACCTAACCCATACATCTTTGGAACTAAAGGGCAATTTAGCATGGCCAATCCACCCAACCCATACATCTTTGGAACTAAAGGGCAATTTAGCATGGCCAATCTTTCGGACTGTGGTAAGAAACAGGAGCACCTGGAGGAAACCCACGCAGATACAGGGAGAATGTGCAGGCTCTGCACAGACAGTGACCCAAGGCTGAAATTGAACCCGGGTCCCTGGCGCTGTGAGGCAGCAGTGCTAACCACTCTGCCACTTGGGTAAGACAACTTTCAGAGAATCAGTGCAGATTCAATGGGCTAGAGAACCTCTCTCTGCATTGCCGGGGAATCTGTGGTCCAAAACTCCTTTTGACTTTCAAGATATGATGATGATGATAAGGCAGTCCAGAGAAGATTTGCTAGATTGACCCTGGGTATGGAGGAATTTTCTTATGAGGAGAGGTAGAGTGGATTGGGGCTGAACTCTTTGGAGTTTAGAAGAATGGGTGGCGACCTTATTGAGACAAATCGGATTCTCAGGGAGTTTGACAGGGTAGATGAGAGTTGTTTCCTGTTGTGGAGAGTCTACAAGAGGAACCACTTCAGAGTAAGGTGGTCGCCTGTTCAAGATGGAGATGAGGAGGAATTTCTTCTCTGAGTGGGGAGTGGAATTCTTTGCCGCAGGGTGCTGTAGAGGTTTAAATATATTCAAAGTTGAGATAGACAGATATTTAATCAGCAAGGGAGTCGAGGGAATGGGGATAAGGCGAGAAAGTGGAGTTAAGGATTGTCTTTTCAGATCAGTTGTCATCTCATTGAATAATGGAGCAGACCTGATGGGCCAAATGGCCTACTTGGGCCCCTATATCTTATGGTGCGAGGGGAACCACCTCAATGTTACATTTCTAAAGCTGACTAGTTAGAAAGAGGAATAACTGTTGTGAGTGAGCAAGAAATTGAGACTGAACTAAATGGCACGGTGGCACAGTGGGTTAGCACTGCTGCCTCACAGCGCCGGGGGACCCGGGTTCATTTCCAGCTTGGGGTAGCTGACTGTGTGGAGACTGCACATTCTCCCCATGTCTACGTGGGTTTCCTCCCACAGTCCAAAGCATGCGCTGGTTAGGTGGATTGGCCACGCTAAACTGCCCCTTAGTGTCAGGAGGATTGGCTAGGGTAAATACATGTGGATACGGGGATAGGGCCTGGGTGGGATTGTGGCCAGTGCAGGCTCGATGGGTTGAATGGTCTCCTTCTGCACTGTAGAATTCTACGGAGCAGTAAGCAATTGATGGGCTGAATGGCCTACACAGTGAGCACGTGACTGTGCTGTGGTTTAATTTAACAAACTTGTATCTTGATTTTATTCCAGGGTAACCCAGGACCAATGGCACCAAAAGGTGAGAATGACTCGATTCTTTAAGTTCCTTTTCAGTTCCAAACTTATTATTTAAGAAAGAGAGAAAGACACATGTTTGAGGTTCTCCTGAACCTGCCTCTGCTGCCGTGGGTGATGCTGTTCTCACCTTTTTGTGGCATCTCCCCCACCCAGGCTCCTGCCCCCCTGGCCCCCTGGTGGTGCAAATTAATTCTCATTTAGTTTATTTATTAGTAGCATAAGTCGGCTTACATTAACACTGCAATGAAGTTACTGTGAAAATCCCCCAGTTCCGCGCTCCGGCGCCTGTTCGGGTACACTGAAGGAAAATTGAGCACCCAACCAGCACGTCTTTTGGACTGTGGGAGGAAACCGGAGCACCCGGAGGAAACCCACGCAGACACGGGGAGAATGTGCAGACTCCATACAGACTGTGATCCAAGCTGGGAATCGAACCAGAGTCCCTGGTGCTTTGAGAACATCTTTTGCCTGGGCACTTGATGACTACCTTCTTCCCTTCTCTCCATCCTCACCCTCAACCCACACCTCCAATCATAGAACCTCTACAGTGCAGAAGCAGGCCACTCGGCCCATCAAGTCTGCCTAATCCCTACAACCCCACGTGTTTACATCACCAATCCCCCTAATTTACTCATTTTGGGACAATCTATCATAGCCAATCCACCTAACCTGCACATCTTTGGACTGTGGGAGGAAATAGGAGCACCCGGAGGAAACCCATGCAGACACGGGGGGGAACGTTCTCCCTGTTGGAGGGACAGGGTAGCAACAGTGGGTTAGCACTGCTGCCTCACAGCATCTGGGTTGGATTCGCAGCGTGGGTCACTGTCTGTGTGGAGTCTGCACATTCTCCCCGTGTCTGCGTGGGTTTCCTCCGGGTGCTCCTGTTTCCTCTCATAGTCTGAAAGATGGGTTAGGGTGATTGGCTGAGCTACATTGCCCCTTAGTGTCCCAGGATGCGTTGGTTAGAGGTATTAGTGGGGTAAATATGTCGGGTTAAGAGGATAGGGCCTGGGTGGGATTGTGGTTGGTGCAGACTCGATGGGTCCGAATAGCCTCCTTCTGCACTGTAGGATTCTCTGATTTTCGCCTTTTTGTTCCATTGTGCTTGTAAAACCATTGGCATCAAATGCTTTGATTGTCCGTCAACTCTCATTTAGTCAGTTCAGTGTGTGTGGGGGCTGGACCCCTTCCTTAGCAGTGAGGCTCCACTTGTGGACTGTATTCTTTAACACCAAATCTTTTCCCTTTCTCCTCTCCTCCTCCCCCTCCCCCTCCCCCTTCCTCCGTCCCCCCCTCCCTCCCTCCACCTCGCTCCCCCGTCCCTCCTCCACTTCCTTCTCCCTCCCTCTCCCTGTCTCCCTCCCACTCCACTCCCCTCCCTCTCCCTCCCCCTCCCCCTCCCCCTCCCACTTCGTCCCTCTCCCACTCCCTCCCTCCCCCCTCCCTCTCCCCTCCTCTCCCTCCCACTCCCTCCCTCTCCCTCTCCCCTCCCTCCCCTCTCCCTCCCTCCCCACTCCCTCCCTCTCCCTCCCTCTCCCTCCCACTCCCTCCCACTCCCTCCCACTCCCTCCCACTCCCTCCCTCTCCTCCCTCTCCCTCCCTCTCCCTTCCTCTCCCTTCCTCTCCCTCCTCTCCCTCCCTCTCCCTTCCTCTCCCTTCCTCTCCCTCCCTCTCCCACTCCTCCCACTCCCTTCCTCTCCCTCCCTCCCCCTCCCCCTCCCCCTCCCTCTCCCTCTCTCTCTCCCTCTCTCTCTCCCTCTCTCCACACCCCTCCCACCGGCTCAAAGCATCTAAAACTCCCAAAGCCAAGTCGCGGAGAAGGAAGGCAGTGGATGAAAGTGGAGAAAAGTCATTATTATCACCTGAGGTGAGGTTCATTTCAAGTTAAGTTTATTAAGTAGGTTTCATTAACGCTGCAACGTTCCCTAGTTGCCACACTGTTCGGGGACACTGAGGGAGAATTTAGCACGGCCAATGCACCCTAACCAGCATGTCTTTCAGACTGTGGGAGGAAACTGGAGCCCCCGTTGGAAACCCATGCAGACTCGGGGAGAATGTACAGACTGACCCGTGGCTGGAATCGAACCCGGGTCCCTGGCACTGTGAGAAAGAGTACATAGTATAATTGGTCCCAGCCATATTAATGTGATGAGTGTTTATAAATAACCACATGTCTGGCTGGAATTCTCTACCACAGAAGGGTATGGAGGCCAAGTGACTGCATGTATTCAAGAAAGAGATCGATTTTTTTTTCAGATTTAAATAGCACCAGGGGAGATGGGCAGATACAGAGACAGAGCATCTGCCATGATCATACACCGTGACACAGCGGTTAGCACATCTTGGGACACTAAGGGGCAATCTAGCATGACCAATTCACCTAATCTATACATCTGGTAACACAGTGGTTAGCACTGCTGCCTAACTGCACCAGGGACCTGGGTCTGATTCCTGGCTTGGGTCACTGACTGTGCAGAGTTTGCACATTCTCCCCGTGTCTGCATGGGTTTCCTCCGGGTGCTCCAGTTTCCTCCCACGCACATGCTGGTTAGGGCGCATTGGCCGTGCTAAGTTCTCCCCCAGTGTACCCGAACAGGTGCCGGAGTGTGGCAACTGGGGGATTTTCACAGTAACTTCATTGCAGTGTTAATGTAAGCCTACTTGTGACGCTAATAAATACATTTTAAAAAGAGCAGGCTCGGAGGGCCGAATGGCCTACTCTTTGTTTCTAGATTTTATTAACAAGAGTTGTCATGAGTCCGCTTAAAAGTTTATTCATTGTCATGAATACTGGTTAGAATGTGAGTCTTTACAGCTAACCAAGTCTTAAAGGTAGAGAGAATGTGAGTGTCAGTCTAACGCCAGCATTGCCTCATCCTGAAAAGCAGGATGGGAGAACTGCCCCCAGGATGGATGAAGAGTTACATTTTTATTTCCAGACCAAAAACCCTGGGGCGGACTTTTACACAAGTTCAATTTTTCCACAAGTGTACAGGGTATCCCTATTCCTCAGCTCTGACGCATCCTATCGAAGGAATCCTACGTGTCGAGAATTATGTGGTAAATGGGATGACTTCATCTTAGGCCTGAGGTTCCTGGTTTACTCAAATATTTCACACCGATCTAACCCAATTGTTGAAAATAGATCCCAGACACTGTTCCCAGCCAGTTCCTTACCGAAACCAAGAGGTCCCACATGTCTATAAATTAAAAATGCGCAGAAAAAAATCTCGTTACAATGTGAAAGCTTATTTAACCCCTTAGTTTGTCTTGTGCTGATGGAAATGTACTGGTTTCTTAAGACAATTAAACAAAAAAGTCAATCTTGGGCATCATTGGCATTTAGAATCATAGAAACCCTACAGGGCAGAAAGGGGCCATTCGGCCATCGAGTCTGCACCGACCACAATCCCACTCAGGCCCCCACCCCCATATCCCTACACATTTACCCTCTAACCTACGCATCTCAGGACCCTAAGGGGCAATTTTTACCACGGCCAATCAACCTAAGTCTCTCATCTTTGGACTGTGGGAGGAAACCGGAGCACCCGGAGGAAACCCACGCAGACACGAGGAGAATGTACAAACTCCACACAGACCCGAGCTGGGAATCGAACCCAGGTCCCTGGAGCTGTGAAGCAGCAGTGCTAACCACTGTGCTACCGCGCCACCCTGTGTTGGCAAGACTGGCCTCTTGGCAACACGGAAAGCCATGGGTGTATTGGGGACAGGGCATGATGAAGTTGGATATGGGGTGGAAGGCAGAGTTCAGTTTAATGGTTACCTTTTAGCAGGTGGTGTTTGCAAGAGGATGTCAGAGAGTCATAGAGATATACAGCACAGAAAAAGGCCCTTCGGCCCAACCCGTCCATGCTGACCAGGTTTCATAGAATCTTACAGTGCAGAAGGAGGCCATTCAGCCCATTGAGTATGCATTGACCACAATCCCACCCAGATCTATTCCCCATAACCCCTTACATTTTCCTTAGTTAGTCTCTCTGACAGTAAGGAGCAATTTGGCATGGCCAATCCACCCTAACCAGCACCTCTTTGGACCGTGGGAAGAAACCAGAGCTCCTGGAGGAAACCCACGCAGACACGGGGAGAATGTGAAAACCCCACACAGACAGTGACCCAAGACTGGAATTGAACCCGGGTCCCTGGCGCTGTGAGGCAGCAGTGCTAACCACTGTGCCACCCCTAACCAGTGTGCCACTCCCTAACCACTGTGCCACTCCCTAACCACTGTGCCACTCCCTAACCACTGTGCCACCCCTAACCACTGTGCCACTCCCTAACCACTGTGCCACCCCTAACCACTGTGCCACCCCCTAACCACTGTGCCACCCCTAACCACTGTGCCACCCCTAACCAGTGTGCCACCCCCCTAACCACTGTGCCACCCCTAACCACTGTGCCACACCCTAACCAGTGTGCCACCCCCTAACCACTGTGCCACCCCTAACCACTGTGCCACCCCTAACCACTGTGCCACCCCCTAACCACTGTGCCACCCCTAACCACTGTGCCACCCCTAACCACTGTGCCACCCCCTAACCACTGTGCCACCCCTAACCACTGTGCCACCCCTAACCACTGTGCCACCCCTAACCACTGTGCCACCCCCTAACCACTGTGCCACCCCTAACCACTGTGCCACCCCTAACCACTGTGCCACCCCTAACCACTGTGCCACCCCCTAACCACTGTGCCACCCCCTAACCACTGTGCCACCCCCTAACCACTGTGCCACCCCCTAACCACTGTGCCACCCCTAACCACTGTGCCACCCTAACCACTGTGCCAGTCCCTAACCACTGTGCCACCCCCTAACCACTGTGCCACCCCTAACCACTGTGCCACCCCCTAACCACTGTGCCACCCCCTAACCACTGTGCCACCCCTAACCACTGTGCCACTCCCTAACCACTGTGCCACCCCTAACCACTGTGCCACCCCCTAACCACTGTGCCACTCCCTAACCACTGTGCCACCCCTAACCACTGTGCCACCCCCGTCCCCTAACCACTGTGCCACCCCTAACCACTGTGCCACCCCTAACCACTGTGCCACCCCCTAACCACTGTGCCACCCCCTAACCACTGTGCCACCCCCTAACCACTGTGCCACCCCCTAACCACTGTGCCACCCCCTAACCACTGTGCCACCCCCTAACCACTGTGCCACCCCCTAACCACTGTGCCACCCCCTAACCACTGTGCCACCCCTAACCACTGTGCCACCCCCTAACCACTGTGCCACCCCTAACCAGTGTGCCACTCCCTAACCAGTGTGCCACCCCTAACCACTGTGCCACCCCTAACCACTGTGCCACCCCTAACCACTGTGCCACCCCTAACCACTGTGCCACCCCTAACCAGTGTGCCACTCCCTAACCAGTGTGCCACCCCTAACCAGTGTGCCACTCCCTAACCAGTGTGCCACTCCCTAACCACTGTGCCACCCCTAACCACTGTGCCACCCTAACCACTGTGCCACTCCCTAACCACTGTGCCACCCCTAACCAGTGTGCCACTCCCTAACCAGTGTGCCACCCCTAACCAGTGTGCCACTCCCTAACCACTGTGCCACCCCTAACCAGTGTGCCACTCCCTAACCACTGTGCCACCCCTAACCACCTGTGCCACCCCTAACCACTGTGCCCACCCCTAACCACTGTGCCACTCCCTAACCACTGTGCCACCCCTAACCAGTGTGCCACTCCCTAACCACTGTGCCACCCCTAACCACTGTGCCACCCCTAACCACTGTGCCACCCCTAACCACTGTGCCACCCCTAACCACTGTGCCACCCCCTAACCACTGTGCCACCCCCTAACCACTGTGCCACCCCTAACCACTGTGCCACCCCCCTAACCACTGTGCCACCCCCTAACCACTGTGCCACCCCTAACCACTGTGCCACCCCTAACCACTGTGCCACCCCCTAACCACTGTGCCACCCCCTAACCACTGTGCCACCCCTAACCACTGTGCCACCCCCTAACCACTGTGCCACCCCCTAACCACTGTGCCACCCCCTAACCACTGTGCCACCCCTAACCACTGTGCCACCCCCTAACCACTGTGCCACCCCCTAACCACTGTGCCACCCCCTAACCACTGTGCCACTCCCTAACCACTGTGCCACACCTAACCACTGTGCCACCCCCTAACCACTGTGCCACCCCCTAACCACTGTGCCACCCCTAACCACTGTGCCTCCCCCTAACCACTGTGCCACCCCTAACCACTGTGCCACCCCCTAACCACTGTGCCACCCTAACCACTGTGCCTCCCCCTAACCACTGTGCTACCCCTAACCACTGTGCCACCCCTAACCAGTGTGCCACCCCTAACCAGTGTGCCACCCCTAACCACTGTGCCACCCCTAACCAGTGTGCCACCCCTAACCAGTGTACCACCCCTAACCAGTGTGCCACTCCCTAACAGTGTGCCACCCCTAACCACTGTGCCACCCCTAACCACTGTGCCACCCCTAACCACTGTGCCACCCCTAACCACTGTGCCACCCCTAACCACTGTGCCACCCCTAAACCACTGTGCCACCCCCCTAACCACTGTGCCACCCCCTAACCACTGTGCCACCCCTAACCACTGTGCCACCCCTAACCAGTGTGCCACCCCTAACCAGTGTGCCACCCCCTAACCACTGTGCCACCCCCTAACCACTGTGCCACCCCTAACCACTGTGCCACCCCTTAACCACTGTGCCACCCCCTAACCACTGTGCCACCCCCTAACCACTGTGCCACCCCCCTAACCCACTGTGCCACCCCCTAACCACTGTGCCACCCCCTAACCACTGTGCCACCCCCTAACCACTGTGCCACCCCCTAACCACTGTGCCACCCCTAACCACTGTGCCACCGTGCAGCTAATTTCAAAGATTTCAGATGATGCAAATCTCAAGAATATAGTGAACAATGAGGGAGTTTGGAACAGACTTTAGGAGAACACACAGGCTGGTAAAGTGGGCGGATGCAATTTTAAGTTTATTTATTATTGTCACAAGTAGGCTTACATTAACGCTGCAATGAAGTTACTGTGAAATTCCCCTAGTTGCCACACTCCGGCGCCTGTTCGGGTACACTGAGGGAGAATTTCGCACGGCCAACGCACCTAACCAGCATGTCTTTCAGACTGTGGGAGGAAGCCGGAGCGCCCGGAGGAAACCCACACAGACACGGGGAGAATGTGCAGTCTGTGCACAGACAGTGACCCGAGGCTGGGATTGAACCCAGGTCCCTGGCGCTGTGAAGCAGCAGTGCGATCCAATTGGCCTGCCAATATCTTTGGCAGACTAAGTAGAGAAACCTGTTTCAAATAAAGAGCTTCAGGCATCCGTGCCTTTATTACTCGTGGAATTGAATAGAGGAGCGAGGAAGTGCTATCTGATAAAGCATTGCTCTGCCTTTAGCTGGAGTATCTTAGAATCATAGATTCAGAAGATTGATATAATGCAGAAGGAGGCCTTTTGGCCCACCCAGTCTGCACAACCAACAATTCCACCCAGACCCTATCCCCATTATCTCATCTGTTTACCCTGCTAATCCCCCAGACACTAAGGGGCAATTTAGCATGGCCAATCCTGTAATCTGAACATCTTTAGACACGAAGGGGCAATTTAGCATGGCCAATCCTGTAATCTGAACATCTTTAGATACTAATGGACAATTTAGCACTAGCTAATCCACCTAACCTGTATGTCTTTAGATACTAGTGGACAATTTAGCATGGCCAATCCACCTAACCTGTACATCTTTAGATACTAATGGACAATTTAGCACTAGCCAATCCACCTAACCTGTACGCCTTTGGACACTTGCAAAAGAAGGCAACGTGAAGAAATATTATTTAACACAGTGAGTTGCTGTGCAGCCTGAAGGGTGGGAGAAGCAGATTCAATAATAACTTTTATAAGAAGCTTGGATAAATACTCGGAAGGAAAAAGTATTGTAAAGTTAAAATTTATTCATTAGTGCCACAATTAGGCTTACATTAACACTGAGATGCAGTTACTATGAGAATCCCCTAGTCATCACACTCCGGTGCCTGTTCGGGTTACACTGAGGGAGAATTTAAGCATGGTCAGTGCACCCTAACCAGCACGTCTTTCAGACTGTGGGAGGAAACTGGAGCACCCAGAGGAAACCCACACAGACACAGGGAGAATGCGCAGACTCCGCAGAGACAGTGATCCAATCTGGGAATCGAACCCGGGTCCCAGGGGCTGTGAGGCCACAGGGCTAACCCACTGTGGGGTTGGGAGAAAGAATGAGACTTATTTGTATTCCAGTACCAAAGACCCAGTGGAGACATGATGGACCATCCTTTTGTGCAGGGTCATTTTTATTGCCTTTGGGAAGGGGGAGATGACCTTCCCTCTTGTGCCATAGTGTGGGTAAACCCACAGTGCTGGTCGGTGGAAAGTAGTCTAATCATATTGTCACTGGACTAGTTCACTAATGCCCTTTAGGGAAGGAAATCTGCCCTCCTTATCCGGTCTGGCCTACCCGTGACTCCAGAGCCACAGCAATGTGATTGACTCTTCACTGCCCCCTCGAGGGCAACTAGGGATGGACAATCTGTGCTGGCCCGGCCCATAAAAGAATTAATTTTTTTTTTAAAAGCAGCGACAAAGGGGAACAGTTAGGTTATGTTATATGTGGGATCTTGCTGTGCGCAGTTGGCTGCTATGCTGCCCCCATCACAACAGTGACTGCGTCACAGCAATGCTGTGTAACACTGTGGGGGCATCCTCGGGACGTGAAGGGCGCTAGATAAATCATAGAATCTCTACAGTGCGGAAAGAGGCCATTCGGCCCATGCACCGACCACAATCCCAGCCAGGCCTATCTCATAACACCAGGCATTTACCATGGCTCGTCCCCTTGACAGTAAAGGTCAACTTAGCACGGCCAATCCACCTAACCCACACATCTTTGGACTGTGGAGGAAACCGGAGCATCTGGAGGAAGCCCATGCAGACACGAGGAGAATGTGCAGACTACACAGGCAGTAACCCGAGCCGGGAATTGAACCCGGGTCCTGGTGCTGTGAAGCAGCAGTGCTAACCACTGTGCCACCGTGCCACCCAAAATGCCAGTTATTTCCTGGTGATGTGCTAGGCCTTGGTCCCCTAACTGTTGACCGTGGGATTTTTTTCTGTTGTTGCCAGGACTCTAAACCCAAGAAAGGGAAAGTGAAGCCGGAGCGGCAGAAGACTCCAAAGGTCCCAAAGGATCTTCCCCAGAAGCGGCCTCGGAGCGCCAAAGCGTCTAAGGAGCAAATCGCGGAGGGGCTGCAGACGGACGCGGGAACAAGGAAGAGGACAACTCGCCTCAGCAGGAAGAAAATGGCAGCAGAACCATCACCTCCAGCAGATGCTGCAAAAGGTAATAGTCTGAACAGTCAGGGCGACAAGGCAGAAAACCCTGGAGTTATAGCCAGAGGCATCAGGGTGGCACAGTGGTTAGCACTGCTGCCTCACCGCAACAGGTATCCGGGTTCGATGTGCAGGTTAGGTGGATTGGCCGTGCTAAATTGCCCCTTAGTGTCCAAAGATGTGTAGGTTATGTGGATTGGCCATGCTAAATTGCCCCTTAGTGTCCAAAGATGTGTAGGTTAGGTGGATTGGCCATGCCAAATTGCCCCTTATTGTCCAAAGATGTGTAGGTTATGTGGATTGGCCATGCTAAATTGCCCCTTAGTGTCCAAAGATGTGTAGGTTAGGTGGATTGGCCATGCTAAATTGCCCTTAGTGTCCAAAGATGTGTAGGTTAGGTGGATTGGCCATGCTAAGATTGCCCCTTAGTGTCCAAAGATGTGTAGGTTAGGTGGATTAGCCATGCCAAATTGCCCCTTATTGTCCAAAGATGTGTAGGTTATGTGGATTGGCCATGCTAAATTGCCCCTTAGTGTCCAAAGATGTGTAGGTTAGGTGGATTGGCCATGCTAAATTGCCCCTTAGTGTCCAAAGATGTGTAGGTTAGGTGGATTGGCCATGCTAAATTGCCCCTTAGTGTCCAAAGATGTGTAGGTTAGGTGGATTAGCCATGCCAAATTGCCCCTTATTGTCCAAAGATGTGTAGGTTATGTGGATTGGCCATGCTAAATTGCCCCTTAGTGTCCAAAGATGTGTAGGTTAGGTGGATTGGCCATGCTAAATTGCCCCTTAGTGTCCAAAGATGTGTAGGTTAGGTGGATTGGCCATGCTAAATTGCCCCTTAGTGTCCAAAGATGTGAAGGTTAGGTGGATTGGCCATGCTAAATTGCCCCTTAGTGTCCAAAGATGTGCAGGTTAGATGGATTGGCCATGCTAAATTGCCCCTTAGTGTCCAAAGATGTGCAGGTTAGATGGATTGGCCATGCTAAATTGCCCCTTAGTGTCCAAAGATGTGCAGGTTTGGGGGCTTGGCTAAGCTGAATGCATGGGGTCATGGGGGATAGGGCGGAGAGTAAGCCTGAGTAAGATAGAGGGGAAATATTTCTCTTCAGCCTGCCCCTGGATTGTGGGGGGGGGGGGGGGGGGGGGGGCATGCATAGGTCCACTAACCTCGAATGGGATTTTCTGATTTTGGCCAGAAGAGCACGCCCAGAGAATCAGTGCAGGATTGATGAGCTGAATGGCCTCTGCTGCACTGTAGGGGTTCTATGATTTGAACTGCATTCCCTGTGGAAAATTTAGTAAACCAACACTGGGGGGGGGGGGGGGTGCAAATCTTCACTTATAAATCAAATGAACAATCAGATCATTTCTTACGTGAGAAATGACCAGGAGGTAACTAAGCATGTAGACGAAGGTAGAGCAGTTGATGTCGTATACATGGATTTTAGTAAGGCGTTTGATAAGGTTCCCTATGGTAGGCTCATGAAGAAGGTAAGATGGTGTGGGATCGAAGGAAATTTGGCCGATTGGGTAAGTATCCAATCGCTGTCTCATAGAAGACAGAGGGTGGTGATGGATAGAAAATTTTCAGACTGGAGGCCAGTTACTAGCAGCGTACCACAGGGATCAGTGCTGGGTGCTCTGCTTTTTGTGATTTTTATCAATGACTTGGAAGAGGGGGCTGAAGGGTGGGTTAGTAAATTTGCTGATGACACCAAGATTGGTGGAGTAGTGGATGAGGTAGAGGGCTCTTGCAGGCTGCAATGAGACATTGACAGGATGCAGAGCTGGGCTGAAAAGTGGCAGATAGCGTTTAACCCTGATAAATGCGAGGTGATTCATTTTGTTAGGACAAACTTGAATGCAGATTACAAGGTCAACGGCAGGGTTCTGAGGAAGGTGGAGGAACAGAGAAATCTTGGAGTTCATATCTACAGATCTCTGAAGGTTGCCACTCAAATGAATAGAGCTGTAAAGAGGGCTTATGGTGTGTTAGCATTTATTAATAGGGAGTCAGAGTTTAAGAGCTGTGGGGTTATGCTGCAATTATTACCAGACCTTGGTGAGACCACATTTGGAATATTATGTGCAGTTCTGGTCACCTCACTATAAGAAGGATGTGGAAGCATTTGAGAGAGTACAGAGGAGACCAAGATACTGCCTGGTTTGGAGGGTAGGTCTTATGAGGAAAGGTTGAGGGAGCTGGGGCTTTTCTCTTTAGAGCGGAGGAGGATGAGACGCAACTTAACAGAGGTTTATAAGATGATGAGGGGGATAGATAGAGTGGACGTGTAGAGACTGTTTCCTTGGGTGGATGTAGCCGTTACTAAGGGGCATAACTGTAAGGTTCATGGAGCGAGATATAGGAGGGATGCCTGAGGTAGATTCTTCACTCAGAGAGTGGTTGGGGTGTGGAATGCACTGCCTGCTGTGATAGTGGAGTCGGACACTTCAGAAACTTTTAAGCGGTTATTGGGTAGGCACATGGAGCACACCAGAACGATAGGGAGCGGGATAGCTTGATCTTGGGTTTGCACATAGCTCGGCACAACACCGAGGCCGATATACTGTTCTATGCTCTGTCACCCCCTAATGTAGCCATTAATCTCGATAATGCGATGGGTTTGAACCTGTTTGCGTTTTGAGCAGACGTCTCCTCCCAGCTTCAAGGCAGCTTTTGAAGCGAGCTTTCATTGAACATTTCGGTTTATTTACAGTGACTCTTGACAAGAGTCTTTGGTGACCTAGATTACTGGGGAGCTCAGCGGGTTAGAGATCTGTGCTTTCATCTGCGGCGCTGACAGCGACTTGGCACCTTCCTCAGAAAGAGAGATGCGGCTCCGACACACTCGAGACGGGAGTGAGGTCAGATGGGTTGGTTCCTTTTGGCAGGTCGCTGAGGATCTGTGGGGCCAAAATACCTGGAAGTCTTTTTAATCTCACCCCCTCCTCTCAGAATATCATTCAGATTTTCTGTGATTGGTTATTTAGTTTATTTATTAGTGTCACAAATCAGCTTACATTAACACTGCAATGAAATTACCATGAAATTCCCTAGTCGCCACACTCTGGCACCTGTTCAAGGACCCCGCGCACCCCGGACATTCTCTCTTCCACCTTCTTCCTTTGGGAAAATTATACAAAAGTCTGAGGTCACGTACCAACCGACTCAAGAACAGCTTCTTCCCTGCTGCCAACAGACTTTTGAATGGACCTACCCTGCATTAAGTTGATCTTTCTCTGCACCCTAGCGATGACTGTAATACTACATTCTGCACCCGCTTTCTTTCTCTATGAACGGTATGCTTTGTATAGCAAGCAGGAAGCAATACTTTTCACTGTATTTTAATACCTGTGACAATAATAAGTCAAATCAGTACACGAAGGGGCAATTTAGCACGACCTAACCTGCACGTCTTTTGGACTGTGGGAGGAAACTGGAGCACCCGGAGGAAACCCATGCAGACACGGGGAGAATGTGCAAACTCCACACAGACAGTGACCCAAGCCAGGAATCGAACCTGGGGCGCTGTGAGGCAGTAGTACTAACCACTGTGCCACCACCCTCTCCTTCCTCCTCCCCTGTGTACTCTATGAGTGGTATGTTTTGTACTTTTAACTGTATCCCAAATCAAATCAAAACTTGTTTTGTTAGCCGCACATGTTAAAGGCTTCTGTCTGCCCAGATTATTGGATGGAATAGACTCAAAGGAAGAAAGTAGAGCCTGTGACTGAAACTGGCTTGACTGCTTAAGATCTCTGATGAATGGGCAAATTGGAAGCACTTTTTGTCATCCTAAACGCTGTCTGCGACAGAACTACAGCATCTACAACCCGATACAGTGATCGAAGCAGATACCTACCCAGCTAAACTCTCTGCCCTGGTCAAATTTCTATTACTTTACAGATGATGATTATTTTTATTTATAAAATTTTAAAGTTTTTATTTTATTAGTCACGAGTCGGCTTACATTAACATTGCAATGAAGTTACTATGAAATTCCCCTAGTCGCCACACTCCGGCACCCTTGGGGACACTGAGGGAGAATTTAAAGTTTTATTAGTCACAATTAGGCTTACGTTAACACTGCAATGAAGTTACTGTGAAAATCCCCCAGTCGCCACACTCCGGCGCCTGTTCGGATACACTGAGGGAGAATTTAGCATGGCCAATGCACCCTAACCGGCACATCGTTCAGACTGTGGGAGGAAACCGGAGCACCCGGAGGAAACCCACGCGGACACAGGGGGGAACGTGCAGACTCCGCACAGTCACCCAAGCCGCGAATCGAACCCCGGGTCCCTGGCGCCGTGTGGCAGCCACTGCACCACTCAGGTGTGTTGCTCCTGATGTTATTTGTCTCTCTCTCTTGTTCCGCAGAATCCGAAATCCCAAACAAGCGACCGAGGAAATCCAGGACCAAATCGGGAAAGGGACAAAAAGCCCCACTCGAAAGGACAAATCCTGGGGAATCCTTGGATTGAATTGGTTTTATCAGGATACAGACAGAAAGGGATTGGATGAAGATGAGTAGAGAGGGTGGACAGTACCAACAGACAGTGGACGGGGACCTCTTTGACCCAAGATGGCTGTAGGGGGTTCAGTGCCAACAGCCTGGAACTTTCCGAAACTGTAACATCCTATCCCTCCTGTCTCAGAATGCACAGGTTAAGACTGACCTTAAAAAAGGAACAGAAATGTCTTTTTTTTTAAAGTATATTGTATTTTTTTAGTGTAAGCCTAGTATTTTAATCGTAATAAAATCAAATCAAAAGTTTATTTATGAGTGTCACAAGTAGATTTACACTGCATCGGACAGAGACGTTTGCACCAGCCAGCACGGAGACAGTCCCTAACTTGGACCTTTTACTATAGATTTGTAAATAGTTCTGAGAGTTAAACTTAAATTTATTTTATTTTTGTCACAAGTAGGCTTACATTAACACTGCAATGAAGTTATTCTGAAAATCCCCTAGATGCCACACTCTGGTGTCTGTTCGGGTACACGGAGGGAGAATTTAGCACCTAACCAGCACATTTTTTGGACCCCAGAAGAGAAAATGCTGGAAAATCTCAGCAGGTCTGGCAGCATCTATAAACAGAGAAAAGAGCTGACGTTTACTAGTCCAGATGATGCTTTGTCAAAGCTACATCTTTCGGACTGCGGGAGGAAACCGGTGCACCCGGAGGAAACCCACGCAGACACAGGGAGAATGTGCAGTCTCCGCTCAGACAGTGACCCAAGCTGGGAATTGAACCCTGGTCCCTGGTGCTGTGAGGCAGCAGTGCTAACTGCTGTGCCATCCATTAATTGGAGAGTTTAATGAAGGTTACAGTCCATATATGAATGCTCTGTCTGCTTAAAGTCCTCCTCTGGGGAGGATAAGCAAAGCTTTTCGTCACAAACTTTTAGTGGGTCTGTCGGATCTTGGGGTTATCACACATCGAAGCCTGCAGAGTGTAATAAAGATATATTTTCTTGGCAGTAACCTCTTAGTTTTGCTCCTTCCATCTCGAGGCAGGCAATCCAAGAAGGTTCAAGAATATCTCTTCACATGAGGACTGTGGTGTTTCTGGGAGAAGAACTGTCACTAATATAAGGGTCTGGCACATGTAGGATTAACGTGTGACTCAGTATAGTACCACCCACAAGACAGCACATGTCTCACATCTCTTGTGTGTACCAGCCAGCACGGAACCAATGCCTAGCTTGGACACTTGACTGTAGAGTTATAAATAGTTCCGAGTTATGTTTAAGTTTATTTTATTAGTGTCACAAGTTGGCTTAAATTAACACTGCAATGCAGTTACTGTGAAAACCCCCTAGTCTCCACACTCCGGCACCTGTTCGGGTACACTAAGGGAGAACTTAGCACGGCCAATGCACCTTAACCAGTATGTCTTTCGGACTGTGGGAGGAAACCAGAGCACCCGGAGGAAACCCACAGACCCTGTGCAGACAGTTACCCAAGCCGAGTTCACAAGAGCTCTGGAGTACGTTGCTAGACTGTTAATCCAGAAACTCAGCTCATATTCTGGGGATCCGGGTTCGAATCCCACCACAGGTGATGGAATTTGAACTCAATAAAAAAAATCTGGAATTAAGCATCTACCGATGACCATGAAACCATTGTTGATTGTGGGAAAACCCATCTAATTCATTAATGTCCTTTAGGGAAGGAAATCTGCTGCCCTGACCTGGTCTGGCCTACATGTGATTCCAGAGTCACAGCAATGTGGTTGACTCTCAACAGCCCTCCAAGGGCAATTGGGGATGGGCAATAAAAGCTGGCCAGCCAGTGACACCCATGTCCCACGAATAAATAAAAAGTTTCCAAAGGGAGAGCCGCAGCCAGGCTGGCTAATCCAAGTGGATAAAAGCAGGCAATGCACCTTGGAGTTAGACTCGATCCCACGCCTGATCTCAGCTAGAGGGCCTGGGAAATGGTACATAGACTGGTGGGTGGCACAGTAGGTAGCACTGCTGCCTTGCTGCATCAGGGACCTGGATTCGATTCCCCACTTGGATCACTGTCTGTGCCGAGCCTGCACATTCTCCCCATGTCTGCATGGGTTTCCTCCCACAGTCCAAAAGACGTGTTGGTTCGATACATTGGCCGTGCTAAATTCTCCCTCAGTGTAACCCGAACAGGCGCCGGAGTCTGGCGTCTAGGGGAATTTCACAATAACTTCATTGCAGTGTTAATGTAAGCCTCACTAGTGACAAATGAATAAATAAACTCTTGGGAGCAGCCGCACCTTGCGTCGCCCCCCACCCCCCCCACCCTCTCCGCGTGGGAAGGAGGGAGGGCACGACACATTATATTTTTGTCGCAGCAATAAATTCAAAGGGTTTGTTCACAACTTCCGGAGATGAAGCAGCTTCTTTCTTATCCTCTCGAGATGAATGTGGCTTGACTCAGTCAGCAATTGGACACTTCAAAGATCTCAGCAAGGCTGCAGATTGCTGTGGAGCCTTTCAAATGCTAATGCTGTGCCAGTTTAATATACAGTGCCACTCAAGACATCACTGCCTGCAGAAGGTGGATAACAGGATAAGTACAACTACTAATGACTGCGCACCTCCCAGAGCTAAGCAGCACTCATTGCTGAGGGAAGCTGAAGGAAACTCTATTGCTGAGCTCTACCTCGACAGAGAAAAAACCCCACCCCAGACACTCAAAGGCCACCTGGCTGGACACTGTTGGTGCGGTTTAACAGAATTACACTCCGGGTTTTCCACACATCAGGAGACGTCAAAGCTCCCTGCAACTAATGAGGTCTAGTCACCGCAGCATCGCACAGCAAGGGTCCAGAACACCACAGCACTGAGCTAATGATGACATCGGCCCTGGTGCAACATTGGTTCAGAGATAAATGTTGGCCTAAACACTTGGGAGAACCTGAGTCACCCCCCAGCACAATTACACACTCACTCACACGCACACACAGACACACACATGCAACATTCACACGCAACACTCACAATTGTACTGTCACACACACACATTCATACATATTCACACCCACACACAAACTCTCATTCACTCCCACACACACGTACATGCGTTCTCACATCACACACTCACATACACATGCACACATTCATATACACACACTCATACACACACACACACACACTCTTGCACACACACTTTCTCACGCACATTCGCATTCACACACTCATACAGACAAGCACACAAATTCACATAGACACTCACGCACTCTCACACATACACACACTCTCACAAACATGTACACACGCACTCACACACTCACTCTCACACACACGCTCACACAAACACACGCTCACACACGCACACTCTCACACAAATACACATATGCACACACACACCAATTCATACGCACACTCTCACATCACACACACATTTACATACCCAGAAACACGTTCACACACACGCACACATTCTCGCACATACACTCACACACACAAACACACACTCATATACACACACGTATACTCACATACATTCACACATACACACACTCACACACACTCTCACACACGCACTCACACACACACATACAATCATACATATACTTTTTTATGCACACACTCCTCCTCCCTCCCTACCTTCCCCCATCCCACTCTCTGCTCTTTTCCTCTCTCCTCTCACTCCCTTCCTTCCGCCTCTCTCCTTCTTTCCCCTCCTTTCCTCCCCCCTTCCTCCCTTCTCTTCCTCTCTCCCTCTCTCCCCTCATTTCTTCTCTCCCTCCCCTTTCTTCCTTCCCTCCCTCTCTCCCACCCTCCCTTTCTTCCCTCTATCCCTTCCTCCCTCCCTTCCCTTCCTCCATCCCTCTCCTCTTTTCCTCTCTGCCTCCCTTCCCTCCCTCCTTTCCTCCCTTTCCTTCTTTTCAAATCCGCCCCCAAAACAAAAGAAATCTGCAGCTAAAAGTTAGATGTGCCAGCCTGTCTGCACAGGTACGAAATGGGTGACCTTAATGGGTGATCACTCAAAGCCACCTGAACATGCAGACATCAAGAAATTGCTTGAATAATCCATAACAAGTGGGTCTGTACTGAGAGTCGGAGCTTTAGAGGTGATTCAAGGAGAAATGTATTCACCCAGAGGGTGGGTGGGGGGGGGGGGGGGGGGGGGGGCGTCTGAAGTTCACCCTTGTAGAAATTTGGCATGTCCTCTACAACACTCACCACCTTTTACAGATGCACCAGAGAAAGCGTCCTTTCTGGCTGTATCACAGCTTGGTCTGGGCTCCTGCTCTGCCCAAGACCACAAGAAACCACAAAAGGTTGTGAATGAAGCCCAATCCCTTATGCAAACCAGCCTCCCATCCATTGACTCTGTCTACACTTCCCGCTGCCTCAGAAAAGCAGCCAGTATAATCAAGGACCCCACACACCCCCGGACATTCTCTCTTCCACCTTCTTCTTGTCGGGAAAAAGATACAAAAGTCTGAGGTCACGTACCAACCAACTCAAGAACAGCTTCTTCCCTGCTGCCGTCAGACTTTTGAATGGACCTACCTCACATTAATTTGATCTTTCTCTGCACCCCAGCTATGACTATAAATATAGGATGGATGTCAGAGGTAGGTTCTTTAGTCAGAGGGAAGTAAGGGCGTGGAATGCCCTGCCTGCAGCAGTAGTGGACTCGCCAACTTTAAGGGCATTCAAATGGTCATTGGATAGACATATGGATAATATTGGAATAGTTTAAGTTAGAGGGTCATTAGATTGGTTCCACGGGTCAGCACAACATCGAGGGCCGAAGGGCCTGTACTGCGCTGTAATGTTCTATGATCAGATCACATGAAAAATAGTCTGGTCCATAACAACTGGACTCATTCTGCCTTCATGTCTGTTTATAATTAGGTGATGCTATGGCAACATATTAAGCTTGGAGTCAAGAAAACAAAAAAGCAACAAGACCCCCCCGCGCATCTTCCAGCGTCAGCCCAGCTGTGTGTCAACGTGGAGTAAGTATTTTGTAATTCCTGCCTCGGTGTGTCTGACAATGTGTGGGGAGGAGGATAGACCCCCTACAATATTCAGGAGAGAGGGTACAGAAATTCTAATCTGGGAGGAGGCTGATTACAATGTGATGAGAGGGGAACCAGCCAGGGGTAGAACAGAACCAGGTCACTGGCAGTCACAGACTCCCTACAGTGCAGAAGGAGGCCATTCGGCCCATCGAATCTGTGCTGACTACAATCCCACCCACCCCTTGTCTACATATTAACCCTACTAATACCCCCAGACTCTAAGAGGCAATTTATCAAAGCCAATCAACCTAAACCAGCGCAGTTATTTAAGAATATAGTTAACATGTATAGTAAGAAAATTAGCGAGAAATTTTATCAATTACAAACAACAACAAACACCCACTGTAATGTATAACCCTTAATGAATATATATATATATAAGCAGTCCCAATCAAAACCATCCTCCATAAATAACCCCTTTAAACAGATTCAAAACATCATAGACTAAGGCTCACGTGACGCTGGAAATCGAGTCCTTTGGTTGAAGTCCACAGTTCTATGGATTCACTCCAAACAGTCTGAAGAAAAGACAGCTTCCCAAAACATCAGAGAGATTCTCGTCCAGCCCCCAACAACACCCTTCAGGAAGACAAGGCTTGTTTGCAGCTAACCAACAGAATTTTCCAAAAACAACAGGGAGAGAGGGAAAACACTACTTTTTAGCTTGCTGTCCCTTCCAAAAACTTCAACTCTAACTGCAGCCAAACAGAAAATGAAACCTTAAACTCAACAAAACTTACTGCCCAAAACACATGACCGTCCTCCTAACAAAGCAGGACCATAAAACTAAACCCAGAGTAAACACAGACAACCCCATATAGGCTACTTGGGTAGCAATAAGTAGCTTAAATAGGGTCAGCCCGGCAACATAATGACATCAGCTAAGGCAGTGAACTGAGGAGCACTGACTGTGAGTGCTGCAGAGATCACGATTTAAAAAAAATATATTAAAGGTACACTAGCGTCACAACTGGCAGAACGGTGGGTGATCATTAAGGAAGAGCTGCTTCAGGTACAAACCATGTACAGTCCAATAAATCCCAGAGGTAGGCTAAAAGGTAGACTATCTAATTTGATTTGGTTTGATTTATTATTGTGACATGTATTAGTACACAATGAAAATATTGTTTCCTGCACGCCATAGAGACAAAGCATACCATTCATAGAGTTCATAGAGGACAGAATGTAGAATATAGTGTTATAGTTGTAGCTAGGTTGTAGAGAAGCACAGAAACCACAAGCAAGAGTAGGCCTTTCTGCCCATCCAGCCTGCTCTGCCACTCATTTTGATCATGGCCGCTCATCAAATCCTGACCCTCCCTTTCCTCCATATCCTTTGACTCCTTTAGCCCCAAGAGCTGTATCTAATTTCTTCTTCAAATCAGAAAATATTTTTGGCCTCAACTACTTTCTGTGGCAGTGAATTCACCCTCTGGGTGAAGAAATCTCTCCTCATCTCAGTTCTGAAAAGTTTAGTCCTTATCCTCAAGCTATGACACCCTAGTTCTGGAAAAATCAGCTGGGAATCGAACCCGGGTCCTTGGCGCTGTGAGGCAGCAATGCTAACCATTGTGCCACTGTGCTGTCCCCACTAGTGGTTGACTGAACAACCCATCCCTATAAGATCTTTTGATATCAGTTGTTGCTAAGGAAGAGGATTTAGTCGAAATATAACTCGGTGTAGCTCCTGCTCTGACCAAGATCGTAAGAAAGTACAAAGGATCCTGAATGAAGCTCAGTCCATCACTCAAACAAGAATCCCATCCATTGACTTCCCACTGCCTCGAGAAAAGTAGCCAGCATAAGCAAGGACCCCACACACTCCAGACATACTCTTTCCACCTTCCACCGGCACAGTGGTTAGCCCTGCTGCCTCACAGTGCCAGGGACCCGTGTTCAATTCCTGACTTGGGTCATTGCCTGTGTGGATCTTGATGTGGAGATGCCGGCTTTGGACTGGGGTGGGCACAGTAAGAGGCTTCAACAGGTTAAAGTCCAACAGGTTTATTTGGAATCACGAGCTTTCAGAGTGCTGCTCCTTCATCCTGTGAGGGTGTAATGAAGGAGCAGTGCAGAGCGTAGTGCTAACCATTGTACCACCGTGCCGCCCACAATCAATCATAGAATCGCTACAGTGCAGAAGGAGGCCATTTGGCCCATCGAGCCTGCACCAACAACAATCCCAGCCAGACCCTATCCCCATAACCCCATGTAATTCCCCTGACACTAATGGTCAATTTAGCGTGGCCAATCAACCTAAACTGCACATCTTTGGAGTGTGGGAGGAAACTGGAGCATCCGGAGGAAACCCACGCAGACACGGGGAGAATGTGCAAAGACAGTCACCTGAGGCTGGAATCGAACCTGGGTGCTTGGTGTTGTGAGGCAGCAATGTTAATCACTGTGCCACCACGCCACCCAAGTAGGGCAAAAGTATTTAAATTATCTACCTAGAGCAAGCTGCACTCTGAGGTGCTTCAATACAATTGGGACACAGGTAATATTCACTGTATACATTCATGAGTCAAACAGGCCAAGGGGGTTCTATACAATTCCATTCTCCTCAGCTCTCTGTGGCTGAAAGGCCTCTTACCCAAGCTGGGAATCGAACCTGGGTCCCTGGCGCTGTGAGGCAGGAGGGCTAACTACTGTGCCACCCTGCTGTCCCCTCTAACTGCCCCAAGCCTTGATGTGTAGCCCTGGGGTTTGAACTACAACACATTGGGGGCAATTCCTCAGTCTGGAAAAACAACAAGTTCCGTGCCATGCAGCCTGTTCCTCGTAGAAAGATTTAAGCAGAGAATTTAATTTTGATTGATCTGATTTGATTTATTATTGTCACAGGTATGGGTGTACAATGAAAAGTATTGTTTCTTGCACGCTATACAGACAAAGCATACCGTTCATCGAGAAGGAAAGGAGAGAGTGCAGAATGTAGTGTTACAATCATAGCTAGGGTGTAGAGAAAGATCAGCTTAATGCAAGGTGGGTTCATTCAAAAGTCTGATGGCAGCAGGGAAGAAGCTGTTCTTGAGTCGGTTGGTACGTGACCTCACACTTTTGTATCTTTTTCCTGATGGAAGAGAGAATGTCCGGGGTGCGTGGGATTATGCTGGCTGCTTTCTCAAGGCAGTGGGAAGTGTAGATGGAGTCAGTGGATGGGAGGCTGGTTTGCACGATAGACTGGGCTACATTCATGATAGTTGACCAGAAGTCCACCAGCAATGGTCTGTACGTAATGTCCTAGGGAGTCCTATGGGAGAAGGAGATGGTGGATCCTATCAAATGGTTCCCCTGAGCAGGACATCAAGGTCAGATATCTGGACACTTTGTCACCAGAATAACCTTCAGTGGCAGATTTTACAAGGCGTAAAAACACAAGAGGTGCAAATGGATAATATTCAAGGGGTGTAAATGGGAAAAGTGAATCTCCGCCTGCCTTCTGTCACTTATCCTTGGGGGAAGGACACGGCCGAGATGGTGCTTAACACACGGCTTGGTTCCAATTGCTGATAAGACTGTTCTAAACTGTAGTGACCTCCATAAATAAGTTTGTGTGACTGGTCCATTGGCAGTGAGGAGGAGTATCTGTGTGTTTACATTGGCTGCAGTTCTCCTTGCACATAAAACCCTAGATGTGCCATAAATGAGTCTCGCCTGGTCCCTCATCAGTCCTCATTCCGAGACCACTGTCTTTCTCCACCGATTTCTGTTCTCCACTGACCCCCTCCTCCAACCTACCCCCCCCCCCCCCACCCCACCCCCCCACCTACCCCCACTACCACTCTTAAAGAGAAGTCAGTCCACATCCTGATGTTATCTATCCAATAATTTTGGAGCTTGCGTTATCTGTTTTTTCCAAATGTTCCCCCCCCCACCTATTCCCAGATAGTCCAAGATATCTGACCTTAGAATAGAATAGAATCCTTACAGTGCAGAAGGAGTCCATTCGGCCCATCGAGTCTGCACCAACAACAATCCCACCCAGGCCCTATCCCCCTAACCCCTATGCATTTACCCTGTTAATTCTCCCTGGCAATTTATCATGGCCAGTCAACCTAACCCCAGCATTTTTGAACACTAAGGGCCAATTTAGCATGGCCAATCTGCCTAATTTGGAGTGTGGGATGAAACCCACGCAGACACGGGGAGAATGTGCAGGCTCCACACAGACAGTGACCCAAGGCCAGAATCGAACCCGGGTCCCTGGCGCTGTGATGTAGCAGTGCTAACTGCTGTGCCACCATGGTGACGCCACTGGATTAATAATCCAGAATATGAATCCAGAATATGAATTCAAATCCCATTTTATAGAAATTGAATTCAATTAATAAAATCTGGAATCTCAAGCTAGGCTCAGTAATGCTAATCATGGAACTGTAATTGATTGTAATGTCCTTTAGGGAAGGAAATCTGCCATCCTTACTCAGTCTGGCCTACATGTGACTCCAGAGCCACAGCAATGTGGTTGACTCTGAACTGCCCTCTGGAATGGCCCAGCAAGCCTCTCAGTTCAAGGGCAATTAGGGATGGATAACAAATGCCAGCCTTGCCAGTGATACCCACGTCACACAGACAAACGGCAGCACAGTGGTTAGCACTGCTGCCTCATGCCAGGGACCTGGGTTCAATTCCAGCCTTGAGTCTGTGTGGAGTTTGCACACTCTCCTCATTTCTGCATGGGTTTCCTCCGGGTGCTCCAGTTTCCTCCCACAGTCCAAAAGATGTGCCGGTTAGATGAATTGACCATGCTAAATTGCCCCTTAATTAGCAGAGGGAATCTACTTTCTCAGAAGACTAAGGAAATTTGGCATGTCCGCGAGAACTCACACCATCATTTACAGATCATTTACCATAGAAAGCATTCTTTCTGGTTGTATCACAGCTTGGTATGGGCTCCTGCTCTGCCCAAGATCGCAAGAAATTACAAAGAGTCCTGAATGAAGCCCAGTCTATCACACAAAACAGCCTCCCATCCATTGACTCCAACTACACTTCCTGCTTTCTTAATTAAGGATCCCTCGCAACCCGGACATTCTCTCTTCCATCTTCTTCTGTTGGGAAAAAGATAAAAAAGTCTGAGGTCACGCACTCAAAAATAGCTTCTTCCCTGCTGCTGTCAGACTTTTGAATGGACCTGCCTTATTAAGTTGATCTTTCTCTACACCCCAGCTTTGACTATAACGCTACATTCTGCACTCTCTCCTTTTCTTCTCTATGAATGGTATGCTTTGTCTGTATAGTGCACAAGAAACAATACTTTTCACTGTGTACTAATACACGTGACAATAATAAAATCAAATCAAATCAGGATCAATGTGTGTGGTTATGGGGACAGGACCAGGTGGATTGTTTTTGGTGCAGACCCAATGGGCTGAATGGCCTCCTTCTGCACTGCAGGGATTCTATGAGTCTATGAAAATTCCGTTCCGTCTGTGTTAAATGATGTTTTGTACAGATTGGAAGAACTTAGCCAATGAACCTTAAATGAGTGTATACATCAAAATGATTACAACAGAGAAAAACATTGGCTCGCAACATTTAACACCCTCGGTGCTGTTAGGGAGGGAGTTCCAGGATTGTCATTGGATATCAGTCAGTCCATGTAGTGTAGGTACATCCTCGGTGCTGTTAGGGAGGGAGTTCCAGGATTGTTATTGGACATCAGTCAGTCCATGTGATGTAGGTACACCCACAGTGCTGTTAGGGAGGGAGTTCCAGGATTGTTATTGGACATCAGTCAGTCCATGTGATGTAGGTACACCCCCACTGCTGTTTGGGAGGGAGTTCCAGGATTGATATTGGACATCAGTCAGTCCATGTGATGTAGGTACACCCACAGTGCTGTTAGGGAGGGAGTTCCAGGATTGTTATTGGACATCAGTCAGTCCATGTGATGTAGGTACACCCTCGGTGCTGTTGGGGAGGGAGTTCCAGGATTGTCACTGGATATCAGTCAGTCCATGTGATGTAGGTACACCCACAGTGCTGTTAGGGAGGGAGTTCCAGGATTGTTATTGGACATCAGTCAGTCCATGTGATGTAGGTACACCCCCACTGCTGTTTGGGAGGGAGTTCCAGGATTGATATTGGACATCAGTCAGTCCATGTGATGTAGGTACACCCTCGGTGCTGTTAGGGAGGGAGTTCCAGGATTGTTATTGGACATCAGTCAGTCCATGTGATGTAGGTACACCCCCACTGCTGTTTGGGAGGGAGTTCCAGGATGGTCATTGGATATCAGTCAGTCCATGTGATGTAGGTACACCCACAGTGCTGTTAGGGAGGGAGTTCCAGGATTGTTATTGGACATCAGTCAGTCCATGTGATGTAGGTACACCCACAGTGCTGTTAGGGAGGGAGTTCCAGGATTGTTATTGGACATCAGTCAGTCCATGTGGTGTAGGTACACCCCCACTGCTGTTAGGGAGGGAGTTCCAGGATGGTCATTGGATATTAGTCAGTCCATGTGGTGTAGGTACACCCTCGGTGCTGTTAGGGAGGGAGTTCCAATATTGCTTAAGAAGGGAATTTTCACAGTAACTTCATTGCAGTGTTAAGGTGAGCCTACTTGTGACTAATAAATAAACTTAACTTGAGCTTAACATAGAACTTTCCTCTAATTTTCTGTTCCGTGTTGGCGTGGTTAATCAGAGGGTGATCGTGTGTTGCCGATGCCCTATTCAAATGTTTGAAATCATAACTGAGGGGGTAAGCTGATCCCAAACGAAACTGTCCTCTTAATAAAAACCAGGTGAAAGAGTGTGCTTATTATTCCGAGCGGACTGCCTTTTACTGCCTCCTGCACCCTGAGCGAGGTCCTGTCCACTCGCCAATGAGAACCATTGATCACAGTCAGACCGTTCGATATCAAAGTTCACTGGGACCTCTGATGTCGCTGGAAAAGAGGTTACCAGAGAGGGACGGCACGCTCTCTGCTCGCGGTCAAAGTTCACGATCATGTTTCCTGCCACTCATAAAAGGGGGAAGAAAATGCACTTTGAGGCAGCAGGGAGGAAAGCGGGAGGCAGATAACAGCTACGCAAGCAGGATTCATTCCCGGTAAAGCGAGGTCCGACTTTCGATTTAGTGCAAAAGAGAAGCTTGTCAGGATTCCCGGAATGGAGTTGGAAATGCCTCTGCGGTTCCTGGGAGGCGGCTATTTTTGGGCTCATTTGCAGCCTTCAGAACTGAGATAAAGCCACAGGAAAGAACAATCATGCATTTAATTCGGAGTGGGTCATTTTGGCCGAGGGGCGGACAACTACGTTTGATAACTTGGGGCTGGATTTTGCGACTCGAGACTGGAAGATCCCGCCCAAGGTTAATGGACCACTGTCCGCCTCTCGCCCGCTCCGATTCCCGTGGCAGCCGGGGCAGTAACATTCCAACGCTTATCCGAATATTTTCCATTCGAAGATTGACTCGGGTACAAACACAAGCAGAATATTCCTTTAGGGAAGGAAATCTGCCGTCCTTACCGGGTCTGGCCTACATGTGTCTCCAGAATAATGCGGTTGATTCTAACTGCCCACAACTGTAGCTGGGGAAGGGTAATAAATGCTGGGTAATAAATGCAACATCCATGTCCCACAAATAAAAGAAGAAGAAAGTCATTCTGTAATCATAGAATCCCTACGGTGCAGAAGCCAATCGGCCCATCGAGTCTGCACCAACTCACCCAGATTCTATCCCCCTAACTGTATTTACTCCGCTATTCCCCTCTAACCCACACATCGCGGGACACTAAGGGGCAATTTTAGCACGGCCAATCCACATCCCTGGGAGGTGGAAGGGTAACACAGTGGTTAGCACTGCTGCCTCACAGCACCAGGGTCCTGGGTTCAATTCCAGCCTTGGGTAACTGTCCGTATGGAGATCTCCCTGAATCTGACCACAATCCCACCCAGGCTCTTTTCCCGTAGCCCCACATGTTTACTCTGCTAATTTAAGAGCCATTTAGCAGGGCTAATCCACATCTTTGGACTGTGGGAGGAAACAGGAGCAACCGGAGGAAACCCACGCAGACACAGGGAGAACGTGCAGACTCCACACAGACAGTGAGCTAACTAGGAATCGAACCCGGGTCCCTGGTGCTGTGAGGCAGCAGTGCTAGCCATTGTTCAGTTTGATGGGCCAAATGGCCTCCTTCTGCACTGTAGCAATTCCATTTTGGAATATGGGCGAAAACCAGAGTACGCAATAAAGACACCAAAGAGGGCACTGGGATTTGAACCAGGGACCTTTTGATCTGTAGTCAAACACTCTACTACTGAACCATATCCCCTCAGGTACAGACTGATAGTAAAATACTGGGGTGAGTGAGTGCTGGAGTTTATTCTTCCACAGACTAATTCAGGAGAATTCCAAGATTGCCCCTTCAAGCTCAACCTGTTTTGTCCCAGTTTCACAAACTGGACACCGCACTCCTGATGGGATCTCCTGTAACATTGAAGAATCGCTTCCTCAGCTCTGCATTCCAAACCTCTCGAGATTTCCTTCCATTAGCCGCTGAAATTGCTTTTGTCTAGTGCTTGTGTAAATGGACTCCTTGGTCCCTTTCACAGCTCTCTGTCTCTCACCATTAAAACGTACCCAGACCCCAGGACGGATAATCTCGCACTTCCCCTGAACTGAAAATTATCTACAATACATTCACTGCGCCTGTCCTTGTCACTTTGTGACTTATTTCCTGCTCACGGCTGCACTTAACGGAATCTACAAACCTCTCCTCCACCCAGATCATGAATGTTAATGCTTTTAAATTCATTTAAAAGACAGTTGTGGGGGGGGGGGAATTTTGATACTGGCAGTGCGCTGGAAAATAGCATTTCACCGATTGCCCTTGAACTAAGTGGCCTGTTTGGTTAGAGGGCGTTTTAAGGGTTAACCACCTTGTTGTTGAACTGTAGGACAGTGAGAAGTCTCACAAGACCAGGTTAAAATCCAACAGGTTTATCTGGAATCACCAGCTTTCGGAGCGCTGCCTCTCCCTGAATGAAGGAGCAGCACTCCGAAAGCTGGTGCTACCAAATCAATCTGTTGGAGTTTAATCTGGTGTTGTGGGCCCTTTTACCATGCCCACCCCGAGTCCAACACCAACATCTCCACCTCATCTGTAGGCCACACCAGGTAAGGATGGCAGATTTCCTTCTGTAAAGGACAAAAGTGAACCAGATGGGTTTTCCCCATGGTTCTGCATCTTGAGACACCACTGGGCAATTTTTAAAAGTCTAACAAAGATTTTTAGTGAAATTTGAACAAAGAACAAAGAACAACACAGCACGGGAAACAGGCCCTTCAGCCCAACGAGCCCGCGCCGCCGTCCCATTGTCTCAGTGACCTATTCATGATTTTAGTCTATGCCTAATGTGTGAGGATCAGGGAGGTCCAATATAGGGACAATTTGTTACCCAATCAATCAGCCTAAAATCACATTTTTGGGATGTGGGAGGAAACCGGAGCACCCGGAGGAAACCCACGCAACCACGGGGAGAACGCGCAAACTCCCACGGACACAGGCCCAAATCCATGTGTCCGCACAGCAACAGAGATAGCCTCTGAGCTGTCATGTTGCCCTCGAGATGGTCCAGTTTAAGCACACCAACGACATGAAGCAGTAGGCAACTCCCGAAGCAATATCCAAGAGCAGCCCACCACAACCTGCCGCCCGCATGCCCCTTGCTGGACTTAAATGCCTGTGGATAAAAAATTCATTATTAAAAGACTCTACATCCCTGAGGCTAAAACTGAACCCCAAGCCTACAATGTAATTTAGTAATTTTGAATTTGAACCCAGATCCCCGGATCATTACCCCGGGTCTCTGGATTGCTAAACACTAACAGAAAATGCCGGAAAAGCTCCGCAGGCCTGAGCACTGATTCTCTGACGGACTGTTTTGCCCAGGCACCCCACCCCCATCCCCATCCCCATTCCCCTCCCCCCCCTCCCCCCCACCATTCCCCAGAGTAGGGAAATTGAAAATCAGAGGGCATAGGTTTGAGGTGAGAGGGGAAAGATTTAAAAGGGACCCAAAGGACAAAGAACAGTACACACAGGAAACAGGCCCTTCGGCCCGCCGAACCTGTGCCGCTCATGTGTCCAATGAGACCATTCGTTTGTATCCCTCCATTCCCAGTCTGTTCCTGTGACTATCCAGGTAAGTCTTAAACCATCCCAGCGTGTCCGCCTCCACCACCCTGCTAGGCAGCGCATTCCAGGCCCCCACCACCCTCTGTGTAAAAAACATCCCTCTGATATCAGAGTTATACCTCGCCCCCCCCTCACCTTGAACCTGTGACCCCTCGTGTTCGTCACCTCCGACCTGGGAAAAAGCTTCCCACTATTCACCCTATCTATACCCTTCATAATCTTATACACCTCTATTAGGTCTCCCCTCATTCTCCATCTTTCCAGAGAGAACAACCCCAGTTTACCCAATCCCTTCTCATAGCTAAGACCCTCCATACCAGGCAACATCCTGGTAAACCTCCTCTGCACTCTCTCCAAAGCCTCCGCATCCTTCTGGTAGTGCGGCGACCAGGACTGGACGCAGTACTCCAAATGTGGCCTAACCAAGGTTCTATACAGCTGCAGCTATATATACCCGAGGGGCAACTTTTTCACACAGAGGGTATATGGAATGCAGTGAAAGTGTTTGAGGCGGGTACAATTACAACATTTAAAAAAGTACACGGATGGGAAAGGGTTGGAGGGACATGGGCCAAACGCAGGCAATTGGGACTAGCTGGGCAACATGGATCAGTTGGGCCGAAGGGCCTCTTTCCATTCCGAATTGCTCTGTGACTCTTTGGGCTGCATGCCCCAAGGCCGGAAAACCTCATCCAAGATTGACACGGTCTGTGTCCCATCCGCTAGGATTCTTGTGGAGGGCAACACGGGAAAATTCCTATGATTTCATCTCCTTTTTAATTTGGAACCGATACAACAACCCGGGCACACATTGAACCACCAAGAACTCAACTCCTTGTTATTCTTTTAAAGGTTTTAGGGCGGCACGGTAGCACAGTGGTTAGCACTGGTGCTTCACAGCTCCAGGGTCCTGGGTTCGATTCCCGGCTCGGGTCACTGCCTGTGTGGAGTTTGCACATTCTCCTCGTGTCTGCGTGGGTTTTCTCTGGGTACTCCGGTTTCCTCCCACAGTCCAAAGATGTGCGGGTTAGGTTCATTGGCTATGCTAAAATTGCCCCTTAGTGTCCTAGGTTAGAGGGATTAGCAGGTAAATGTGTAGGGATATGGGGATAGGGTCTGGGTGGGATTGTGTTCGGTGCAGACTCGATGGGCCGAAGGGCCTGTTTCTGCACTGTAGGGTTCTATGGTTCTATGTAGGGTTCTATGGTTCTATGTTTACTGTCATCAAGATGCAATCATTCCATCATCTTCTGTCAAATATCAGCCTCAGAGCAGGCCCAGGGGTCACAGTGACACTTGTCAGCCTCACTAACTGCTGCTGTGAGTACAAATCAGAGCTCTAAAAAAAACAAATTCCCAAAGGAAATTAAAAGTGTACATTTTATCATTTTAAAAATACCAGGGGGTGAGGTAGACTGTCATCCAATCTTGTCGCTTAGAGTCACAGAGGGTTACAGCATGGAAACAGGCCCTTCGGCCCAACTTGCCCATGCCGCCCTTTTTTTCAAACCCCTAAGCTATTCCCAGTTGCCCGCGTTTGGCTCACCTCCCCCCCCCCCATGCCCATCTTACCCACGTCACTGTCTAAATCCTTTTTAAAAGACAAAATGACAGGGTGGGAGGCATTTATAAATGATTGGAAATGATGCCTCAGATTGCCCTCAAAATGGTCACAGAATGGAATCCCTACAGCGCAGAAGGAGGCCATTCTGCCCATCGAGTCTGCATTAACCCAAAAGGTCGCTGGACCGTGGCGACTCGGGGAATTTCAAAGTAACTTCATTGCAGTGTTAATGTAGGCCTTACTTGTGATTAATGAACTATAAGGACTTTTGAATGGACCTACCCCGCCTGATCTTTCTCTACACCCTAGCTATGACTGTCACACTGCATTCTGCACTCGCTCCTTTCCTTCTCTATGAATGGTATGCTTTGTCTGAGAAGTGCGCAAGAAACAATACTTTTCACTGTGTGTTAATACACGTGACAATAATAAATCAACTCAAATCAAATAAATCGTATCAAAAGTGATCTTTCTCTTGCGCTAAAGGTGTTGTAATCTCTATAATCAGTTGTCCCACATTTGGAACTCATTGACTTATGAACCATTATTGTTGGTTTTCAGCTCTGCATCTGGAGGCTCATGTGATGAATGTGCCAGATTGTTCAAAACACTTCAATAAGTATTTCACACAGTATGGATCCCAATCACGAGATTTGGAAGGTGTAGACAACCCCAAAATAAACACACCGTCCTACTGATAGAAAACATTTGGGGTTAAAAGATGACATCATCCAGCGAAGACATACATACATTAATCATTTAGAACTAACAGCAGCTGGTGGGGGGGGGGGGCTGCGGACAGACAGACTGCTAAATATACAGAGAGAATCTTCAAAGGAAACCATAATATAATTGACCACCTTTCCGCAGAAGCAGGAGGGGGTAGATTCCACCAAGCAAACCAGTCTTAACCTGGGCAGAGAAACGGCAGATGGGAGTTTAATCCAGATGAGTGTGAGATAATGCATTTGGGAAGGTCCAATGCATGTTGGAATTATACAGCAATTGGTAGAACCCTTAGCAAAATTAGCAGGCAGAGGGATCTGGGCGTACATGTCTACCGATCACTGAAAGTGGCAAAGCAGGTGGATAAGGTAGTCAAGAAGGCATATGACATGCTTGCCTTAATTGGTCAGGGCATTGAGTATAAAGTTTGGCAGGTCATGCTGCAGCTGTACAGAACTTCAGTTAGGCCTCATTTAGAATATTGTGTACAATTCTGATCACCACACTACCAGAAGGATATGGATGCTTTGGAGAGAGTACAGAAGAGGTTTACCAGGGTGTTGCCTGGTCTGGAGGGTATTAACTAAGAGGGGAGGTTGAATAAACTCAATTTGTTCTCACTGGAGCATTGGAGGTTGAGGGGGCAACCTGACAGGGGTTTATGAATCATGATGTGGAGATGCTGACGTTGGACTGGGGTGGGCACAGTAAGAAGTCTCACAACACCAGGTTAAAGTCCAACAGGTTTATATGGTTCAGAGCACTGCTACTTCATCAAGTGAGTGGCTTCTAATCAGTGCCCCTGGTTAAAAGGGATTGATTGTATTAGTGTCTCAAAATTAAAGCAACTTTTATCAAACTGTGCCCTCAGTATTAGAAGCTCAGTGCTTTCCCAAGTGTTACTAGTTTAAAGTTTATTTATTAGTGTCACAAGTAGGCTTACATTAACACTGCAATGAAGTTACTGTGAAAATCCCCCAGTCGTCACACTCCGGCGCCTGTTCGCGTACACTGAGGGAGAATTTAACTAATCCACCTAAGCAGCATGTCTTTCAGACTGTGGAATGAAATCAGAGCACCCAGAGGAAACCCACACAGACACGGGGAGAATGTGCAGACTCTGCACAGACAGTGATCCAAGCCGGGAATCGAACCCAATGGCGCTGTGAGCACCAGTGCTCACCACTGCGCCACTGTGCTGCAGTGGTGGCAGTTTTCAAAGGAGAACATTGATAGAATTAAAATTAAAGATTTATTTATTAGTCATAAGTAAGTAATTAGTCACATTAACATTGCAATGAAGTTACTATGAAATTTCCGAGTTGCCACACTCCAGTGCCTGTTTGAGCCAATGTACCTCACCAATAAGCCTTTCAGAATGTGGGAAGAAACCAGAGCACCCAGAGGAAGCCCACGCAGACATGGGGAGAATGTGCATGCTTCACACAGACAGTGACCCGAGGCTGGAATTGAACCCAGGACCCTGGCAGCCAGATTGTGGAAGCAGGGTGAGATTCCACCTAGCAGCTTGTAAGCTGGCCCTAGCTAGCAGACCAGAAGCAAGAGTGTAGAAACCTTGGGGGAGGCAGTTAGAACCACTATCTTCACTGACCCAAGAACAGACATTTCCTAGAATAACTACTCAATTAAACACAGTGTGGCAACTATACGCTGGCCTTTATTTGTAGATCTAAGAACAAAGAACAACACAGCGCGGGAAACAGGCCCTTCGGCCCAACGAGCCCGCGCCGCCGTCCCATTGTCTCAGTGACCTATTCATGATTTTAGTCTACGCCTAATGTGCGAGGATCAGGGAGGTCCAATATAGGGATAATTTGTTACCCAATCAATCAGCCTAAAAGCACATCTTTGGGATGTGGGAGGAAACCGGAGTACCCGGAGAAAACCCACGCAACCACGGGGAGAACGCGCAAACTCCCACGGACACAGGCCCAAATCCATGTGTCCGCACAGCAATAGAGATAGTCTCTGAGCTGTCACGTTGCCCTTGAGATGGTCCAGTTTAAGCACACCAACGACATGAAGCAATAGGCAACTCCCGAAGCAACATCCAAGAGCAGCCCACTACAACCTGCCGCATGCATGCCCCTTGCTGGTCAACAAGGTGGACTTAAATGCCTGTGGAGACAAAAAATTCATTATTAAACAGGCAAAGACTGTAACATCCCTGACTGTAACATCTAATGGATAGGATGTTATTTGGCAGGAGTTCAGATCTTACAAATGTACTTTGGATCAGAAGGGTAATTCCTGCTGAATCCTTGGCCCCAACTCACTTCCTGAACCCATTCACGTGGTTATGTTGAAGAGAGCAGCCATCAACTTAAAATGATTAGTGAGTCCTTTGGAAAGTGTACCCATGGAAACAATTTGTATCAATTAGGCACAGCATGATGCCAGGATCAATAACAAGCCTACTTAATTTGAACCAGGGAGACATTCGTATCCTCTGAAGGGGGAATACCCGCTGTTGGTACGATTTACTTTAGAGCGATATAGACTCAGAAACCAGCAGACTAGAGTTGCTGAGGTAGAACATAGAACAGTCCAGGCCCTTCGGCCCTCGAGCTATGTCCAAACCCAAGATCAAGCTGTCCCACTCCCTATCATTCTGGTAGGAATGCTGGTTGACAGATGCTTTCCTGTTTGATAGACTGGGAAGGACTGGGACTGGGGGAGGAGGTCTTTGCCGGAATGGGACTTTGAACTGGGCAAATGTACCACCCGCTTGCCGGTACTCCTCTTCCCAGGGGTTAGTGACCCCCTGGAATATTTTGGATACTGACTCCGTGCGTTCCCTTAAGTGGGACCATCAGGTCCCAAATTCCTCCCTATAGCAGAGATCCCATCGTATCGGAAGGAAGCAGATATATTTTGGCCATTGGTCTCCCACCCTTTCCTCCAATCGTTGAAGGACTTCAGAGGGGAATTTCCCAGGGCATTTTTTTCTCTTATTGCCCCTTCTTTGCCTCTACCAGGAAATTACACAGCTCTGCGGGGGGAATTAGAACCATAGAATCCCAACACTGCAGAACAGGCCACTCAGCCCATCGAGTCTGCACTGACTCTCTGACTGAGCATCTGATCCAGTCTCCGTAACCCCACGTATTTACCCTGCCAATCCACCTAACCTGCACATCTTGGGACACTAAGGGACAATTTAGCATGGCCAATCCACCTAACCTGCACATCTTGGGACACTAAGGGACAATTTAGCATGGCCAAGCCACTTAGCCTACACATCTTTGGAGTGTGGGAACAAACTGGAGCACCTGGAGGCAACCCACACAAGCCTGGAATTGAACCCGGGTCCCTGGTGCTGTGAGGCAGCAGCGCTAACCACTGTGCCACCAACAAATTACCTATCTCTTCCCTGATTGCCAAGGACATTTGGCAGCGATGAGATATCTGGAACCTTAATGGGAGGCACAGTGGTTCCCCTTAAGCGCCGGGGCGAGGGTTCGATTCCTGACTTGGGTCACTGCCTGTGCGGAGTCTGCATGTTCTCCCCGTGTCTGCGTGAGTTTCCTCCGGGTGCTCCGGTTTCCTCCCAGAACCAGAAAGACATGCCGGTTAGATGCATTGGTCGTGCTAAATTCTCCCTCAGTGTACCCAGAGTGTGGCGACTAGGGGATTTTTCACAGTAACTTCATTGCAGTGTTAATGTAAACCTACTTGTGACGCTAATAAATAAACTTTAAAGCTTAATTTCGCAATAGCAGAAAGGACAGTCTGAATAATCATCCACTCGACTTATTTCCTACCAGGGAGAATGAAGAAATCTCAATTATTTGCTTTCCCAACCTTATTACTTTGTACTGTGTTCAGTCTGTTTATCTACACTCATTTGCATTCCCTATGTAAACTATTGCTTGGAGACATGAATTGCTATTTTACTTCAAAGGTTGCTGCTCATGATTACTAACTGTCAGTCTGTTTAATCATCATTAATTGGGGAATGTCTCGCAGTCACAAAGTAAAGCTTCATAGATTTAATTGATTCATTTTTATTCCACTCCGCCAAACGATATTCAAGCTCCCAAGAACCAGATTCATATCACAGGACAGAATCATAGAATCCCTGCGGTGCAGAAGGAGACCATTCGGCCCATTGTGTCTGCATCGACCACAATCCCACCCAGGCCCTATCCCTGTAACGTAACTCGACATTTTTACCCTACTAATCCCCCCGAGTAGACAAAAGTTATAGGTAAGAAGAAGGATTGGAATGAGGCACTCACTGAGTGTTAAAATGGACGGCACGGGCTAGTAGGGCAGAAGGGCCTGTTTCCTGTGCTGTGTTGTTCTTTGTTCTTTGATACTGAGGGTCAATTTAGCACGGCCAATCCACCTAGCCCGCACGTCTTTGGACTGTGAGAGGGAACCAAAGCACCCAGAGGAAACCCATGCAGACACGGCGAGAATGTGCAAACTCTACACAGACAGTGACCCAAGCCGGGAATCGAACCCTGGCCCCGGCGCTGTGAGGCAGCAGTGCTAACCACTGTTACCCACTAACCGCTAATCACTGTTCATAACGGTGACCATAAAACTACCATCAATTGTCACAAAATCTCACGTGGTTCGCTAAGGTCCTTTAGGGATGGAAATTTAACAACAACAGATTAATTTTGCGAGATCCGGCCTGTATCAAGTACAAACTGAAAGTAGAACAGCAGATTGTGCAACGCCCTAATGACAGCAACCTCAAATCATGTGATCAGCTCTTAAAGCAACCTGCAACCCTTTTAAATATATAACACATTGACTCTTCTTTGTCCTTTGAAATGTGACATTCATGGGCAAGTAGGGATGGGCAACAAGTGGCCACACCCCTGAGGGAATAAAGGGAAGCAAAATCCTCCTTACCTGAGCAGGCAAGTGTGTGGGAAGGACGGACGCGGGATCGGAGGGAAGTCCAAAGATGTGTGGGTTAATTTGATTGGCCATGCTAACTTGACCCTTAGTGTCAGGGGGATTAGCAGGATAAATATGTAGGGTTGTGGGGATAGAGCCTGGGTGGGATTGTGGTCACTGCAGACTTGATGGGCCAAATGGCCTCCTTCTGCATGCAGAGATTCTATGAAGAAGGAAATTAGGGGATTAGCAGAGTAAATATGTGCGGTTACGGGGATAGAACCTATCGGTGTAAAGTCAATAGACCAAATGGCCTCCTTCTGTACTCTAGGGATTCTATGATTATGAACTTCTCACCAAGTTTCCAGGACTAGTTTCCCTCGGGCAGTTCAAATTGGAACAATTAATTGTCCCTTTAGGAACAGAACAGATCATTAAAGCCAAGGAATGCTTTTAGTGCAACACTTCACTTGGTCTCCAGTCGGAGAAAGGTTAACACACTGCCCTCACACAGCCTGGGATGTGGGCCAAGGGGATTTTCACAGTTACTTCATTGCAGTCTGAATGTAAGCCCACTTGTCACTAACAAATAAACTTTAATTTTAGACAACTAACGTCATGTATTCTGAATTTAGTGATTTAAAAAATAGGGAAGATAAAATCTAACTGAGCTTTTGTTGCAAGTTTTAATTGATGGGCTAATATTAATTAGGAGGACAGTTGGAGTGGACGAGGCTTTTCCTTTCTGAGGGAAAGGCCAAACATCAGGCAACAGAAGTTTACTTATTAGTGTCGCACTGCATTAACACTGCAATGAAGTTACTGTGAAAATCCCCTGGACGCCACACTCCAGCACCTGTTCGGGTACACTGAGGGACCATTTAGCACTTAACCAGCATGTCTTTTGGACTGTGGGTGGAAACCAGAGGAAACCCACGCAGACATGGGGAGAACATACATAGACAGTGGCCTAAGCTGGGAATCGAACCTGGCACTGTGAGGCAACAGTGCCAACCTCCATTCCACCGTGCTGCCCCAAGAAAGTTTTGAATAAGAATTTAATTCACCATCTTGTCAGGCAGTGAAGGGCAAATGATCCTTTGACCTGACCCTGAGCAAACACAGCGCAGATACAAATGAGTTAAATCGGTGGCACAGTGGTTAGCACTGCTGCCTCACAGCGTCAGGGACTCAGGTTCAATCCCGACCTTGGTTGACAGTGTGTAGTCTGCACATTCTCCCTGTGTCTGTGTGGGTTTCCCCCCACAGTCCGCAGATGTGCGGGTTAGGTTGATTGGCGGTGCTAAATTGACCCTTAGTGTCGGGGGGGGATTGGCAGGGTAAATGTGTGGGGGTTACGAGAATCGGGCCTTGTGGTCAGTGCAGGCTCGATGGGCTGAATGGCCTCCTCTGTATCGTAGGGAATCTATGGGTAACAAAGGTGCTCCCTAGAGAATATAATGCAAAGTCGGGCACCTCGAAACTTGGCAACATCGCATGGCAACCTACCACTCAGTTGGTTAGATACTGCTTTGTGTGCCCAGTTCCACTCCCCCCACACCCACTCTGATGAGGGAGCGAACGCAAAGCTGATGAAGTGTAACTTTTGTTCCAGTTGGCATATCACGGGTTCGGGGTCACGCTGCCAGCTCACACATGGATCAGCGAGGGACTTACCCTTTAAGACAAAGTTTATGTTTGACAGACCATTATGTTGTACAACAAAGATTTGCACTGAGATTAAAGGATTTTCCACCGGCACAGTATTTAATACTGCCACCAGAGGGCAGTTGGACTTTCATGAGGTGAATAGGACAAGTCAGGAGTGTCCTCCCCACTTGCCTGGGGTGGGTGTACCATCTACAAGAAGCCTTAAGTCATCAAGGTTCCTTCATCAGCACCTTCCAAGTGTGTCACCTCCACCCTCTAGAAGGACAAGGCCAGCAGATAGATGGGGAACACCACCGCCTGCAAGTTCCCCTCCAAGCCTCTCACCATCCTGGCTTGGAAATATATCGGCCGTTCCTTTGCAGTCGCTGGGTCAAAATCCTGGAACTCCCTCCCTAACGTCAACACGGACTGCAAGAAGGCAGCTCACCCCCGCCTTCCGGTTTCCTCCCACACCCCAAAAATGTGCTCTCAGGCTAATCGGTTTTTACCAAATTGACACTATTTCTTCCCTGAATCTGACTGAGTAGGGTTCCATTCATAGACATGCAGGGTAGAATAGGTGTAGGGTGATGTGGCGGCGCGGGCTCGTTGGGCAGAAGGGCCTGTTTCCCGTGCTGGATTGTTCTTTGTTCTTTGTTTGTTTTCAAGGGACAACTAGGGATGGGCAATAAATGCTGACCCAGCCAGGGACACCCATGTCCCACGAATGAACTTAAAGAAGCCATTGATGGGGTGATTGCCAATAGTACGGGGGCTGTCACATCATTGTTTGCTCAACACAAGTCCTGATATTGAAGACATCTATTTCAGACCAGCCATTCCAGTCACATCACCGTTACACAGCGGCAGCTCAGTGAAGCCGTTTCTCCGATATCAAAATCTCTGGATCACCATTCACCGAGCCTCGTGATTCACTGAGTCAAATGCTTTTGTTACATTGGTAAATCCTGGCATTGCTCCTTGCAGTTTTCCAGCAACAGTTTAAAGTTTATTTACTAGTGCAACAAGTCGGCTGACATTAACACTGCAGTGAAGTTACTGTGAAAATCCCCTAGAAGCCCACATTCCGACGCTGAGGGAGAATTTAGCACGGCCAGTGCACCCTAACCAGCACGTCTTTCGGACTGTGGGAGGAAACCGGAGCACCCGGGGGAAACCCACGCAGACACGGGGAGAACGTGCAAACTCCACATGGATAGTGACCCAAGCGGGGGATCGAACCCTGGTCCCTGGGGCAGCAGTGCTAATCACTGTGCAACAATCTGTGGTGGGAGTTGAGCTCTTATACATAGAGCATTATCTCTGCATTGACTCTGGGTTTGATTCCGGTCTTGGGTCACTGTGTGGAGTTTGCATGATCCCCCCGTGTCTGCATGGGTTTCCTCCAGGTGCTCCAGTTTCCTCCCATAGTCCAAACATGTGCAGATTACGTGATCTGGCCATGCTAAAATTGCCCGTTAATGTCTCAAGATGTGTACGTTAGGTGGATTGGCCATGCTAAATTGCATCTTAGTGTCCAAAGATGTGCGGGTTAGGTGGATTGGCCATGCTAAATTGCCCCTTAGTGTCCAAAGATGTGCGGGTTAGGTGGATTGGCCGTGCTAAATTGTCCCTTAGTGTCCAAAGATGTGCAGGTTAGGTGGATTGGCCATGCTAAATTGCCCCTTAGTGTCCAAAGATGTGCAGGTTAGGTGGATTGGCCATGCTAAATTGCCCCTTAGTGTCCAAAGATGTGCAGGTTAGGTGGATTGGCCGTGCTAAATTGCCCCTTAGTGTCCAAAGATGTGCAGGTCAGGTGGATTGGCTATACTAAGAAATTGCCCCTGAGTGTCAGGGGGATTAGCAGGGTAAATACATGGGGTTATGGGGATAGGGTCTGGGTGGGATTGTGGTCGATGCAGCTCTATGGGCTGAATGGCCTCCTTCTGCACTGCAGGGATTCTATGATTACAATGGTGACAATATATGACTGGAAGGAGCTTTGGGGATGTCCAGAAGTTGTGAAAGGTGCTATATAAATTCATTTACTTGCATCCAACGAAAGGCCTTCGAAGGGGAGGAAAGATTGTTGCGGCTTTTAGGGCAGAGTGGTACCAGCCTCAAGGTGGCTCCACTCCATCAGGTTACCGCACAAGGCCTGGTCCCCTTTCCCCCCTATCCTCCAGCACTTACCGCCACCGAGACACGGATTCACTTCTTGTGAGCAGCAAACGCGGTGCACTTAACGCACACATGGGACACGGAATAAAACACACGCATAAATAATAACAGCAAAATGAGACGTGTTCCTAATTCCAGCAGACAGCTGGCTCGGACCTGGGCCATTTGACCGTGATGGGACCTGACAGTGTGTGTAAAGTAACCTCACATATTTCGTCAGGCATCTTAATGAGACAGCCTCGCTCGAGAGAGAGGCTAAGAGTCAGCAAGCAGTGTTTCGGGTCCAGTGAGCAGGAATGTTTGCGAGTTGGGGGGGGGGTGGGTGGGGGGTGGGGGGGTCACTGCGCACCAGCCAGATCTCCATTAAAGTTGGGCGGTCATGCAATATGCATCGGAATGTTTAAATAATAATCAACCCCGAAAACACGTAATGATTAATCTCGTTGGCTCGAAATGTCCGTGTGTGCGTTTGGAAACACCTACCCCCCCCCAACCACACACGCAACACTGCTGTGTAATAAACTGTGCTGTATAGAAACGTCTAAAGACAGATTATAACCAGCTGCTTTTGAAAGGCAGCAAGATTTATTGTTGAAATTCACGGTTCCTCATTAAAGAATTTGTCTTTATTAAAGAGTCTGCGCATTCTCCCCGTGACTGCGTGGGTTTTCTCCGGGTGCTCCGGTTTCCTCCCACATCCCAAAAAACGTGCTCTTAGGCTGATTGGTGTTAACAAATTGTCCCTAAATTAGTCAATCTTCCCCAATAGGTGTAGACAAAGGTCATGGGTAGAGGAGGGCGCTCAGTTAAAATGGCGGTGTGGGCTCGTTGGGCTGAAGGGCCTGTTTCCCGTGCTGTGTTGTTCTTTGTTCTTTGTAATTGTCTTTTCGGAAGGGTAATTGTCCTGTGTTAGATTTTACCCAAATTGCACTTGTGTTTCTAACCATCAGGACAGATAGGGATGACATCAAATTCATATTCCCTGCCGTTGATAATGTGTCATTTTTAATGTATCGATTTTGTTTTCAATAATCTATTAAATATCTTACCTGTGTGTGCTACTGCAGTTCCAAACAAAAAGTTAACAAAGTTTTTTTCGTCACAAGTAGGCCAACATTAACAGTGCAATGAAGTTACTGTGAGTATCTCCTAGTCACCTCGGGTCACTGCCTGTGTGGAGTTTGCACATTCTCCTCGTGTCTGCGTGGGTTTTCTCCGGGTGCTCCGGTTTCCTCCCACAGTCCAAAGATGTGCGGGTTAGGTTCATTGGCTATGTTAAAATTGCCCCTTAGTGTCCTGGGATGTGTAGGTTAGAGGGATTAGCAGGTAAATGTGTCGGGATATGGGGATAGGGTCTGGGTGGGATTGTGTTCGGTGCAGACTCGGTGGGCCGAAGGGCCTGTTTCTGCACTGTAGGGTTCTATATACCACAGTCCAGTGCCTGTTCGGGTACACTGAGGGAGAATTTAAACTTTATTTTATCAGTGTCACAAGTAGGCCAATATTAACACTGCAATGAAGTTACTGTGAAAATTCCCTAGTCACCACATTCCAGTGCCTGTTCGGGTACACTGAGGGAGAATTTAAAGCTTATTTTATCAGTGTCACAAGTAGGCTTACATTAACACTGCAATGAAGTTCCTATGACAGACTCCTAGTCGCCACACCCTGGCATCTATTTGGATGTGCTGAATTTAGCACGGCCAGTGCACCTTAACCTGAATGTCTTCTGGACTTCGGGAGGAAACTGGAACACTTGGAGGAAACCCACGCAGACATGGGGAGAATGTGTAGACTCCACACAAACAGTGGCCGAAGCTGGGAATCGAACCTGGATCCCAGACGGAGGATTTTTCAACTGAAATATAAGAATGGAATGCAGGGTTTGTAATTATGAGATAAATCCTGGGTTAAAGACCCCTCAGTCTCTCATTGGATAAAGTCAATATTTGTCCAGCTTAAGATACAATTGAAGGAAAGCTGGTGCTCAGTGTTAGGTCGCAGACCACCACCTTACAGGCTTTATGATGTCTATTAAGGAAAGTGGAGGGCATGTACATACTCCTGATCAGCCATGTATCCTGCGCCATCTCAGATAAGATGCATTCTCTGCAGGTGCTGGGGGCTCTTTGCAAATGCAAATATTGTAACGGGAGTGACCCTTGTGTGAGGTCTCCTCTCCAAGTGTGGAAATTAAGTTACGACAAACAACTCTGTCAAGTAATGGAAAATGCTTACACGGCTTTCAGTGAGGCCAACGCTTGAGTACTCAGGATAAGCGACTAATCTAAGTCTTGTGTCAGTTCCATAAACGCTAAGTTCCTGGCCTTGGTCACAGGATGAAACAAAGACAAGTTACCATGATAAATAGTAAAATAAAAGATATGTTATGTTACTGAAGGAGACTATTTTCTAATGGATAACAAAGGTGCAAAAAGCTATGCTATGATTGGTGGATTAAACATGCAAATAAAGGATTAAAAAGGTGCTTGATTCTCATTTGCTGTAATTAACTATAACTGCTAATTATCTGTATGAATCAACAGGACATCATACTGACATTCACTGTGTCTGTTCTCCTTGTTAGCAGGTAAGAAAAGCTTAAAAGATTTGAGTACTCACCATGCATTATCTGGCTAATCCTCAACACAAGATCACTTTTCTTTGGTGCCGCAGAACCATCTGGAAAGACAGTGGCCTAGTGATATTGTCAGTGGACCTCCAGTAGACAATGGTCTAATGGTGTTATTGCTGGGCTATTAATCTAGGCACTCAGCTAATGTTCTGGGGACACAGGTTCGAATCCCACCACAACGGAAGATGGAATGGTAGCACCCAGTCCAAAGATGTGCGGATTAGGTGGATTGGCCGCGCTAAGTTGCCACTTAGTGTCAAGAGGACTATCTAGGGTAAATACCTTGCATTAAGTTCTTTGTTCTAAGTTGATCTTTCTCTACATCCTGACTACATTCTGCACTCTCTATGAACAGTATGCCTTGTCTGTATAATGCGCAAGAAACAATTCTTCTCATTGTATACTAATACATGTGTTAATAATAAATTAAATCAAATTAAGAATATAGGCCTAAACTGTTCAATCTCTCTTCATGCGACAAACCCCTCATCTCTGGAAACAATCTAGTGAACATCTTCTGAATTGTTTCCAATACCACATCTTTCCTCAAGTAAGGGGACCAAAACTGTGCAAAATACTCCAGGTGCTGCCTCACCAATGCCTTGTATAATTATCTTATCTTTCTGGGCAAGCGTTTTCCATTTATTTGTTGAAGATTAACATCACCAGATATCCCGGGGAAAAGCTCAAAAGCTTATTTACAATGGACTCCTGCCCAGAGTGTGGCCTTAACATCGAATACCGTCCGACAATTCAGAGGCAATGCAGCTCATATCTTTGGACATTTTGAATGCATTCGCTCAGTGCTCCCGTTCTTTTGCAATAAGATCTTGTGTTTCAAGTCTTTAAGGAAAGGCATTGGGTGCACATCGATGGCAAGAAGTAGATTCAATGCAACCCAACTTACCACACCTCTACTTTCTCAAGGAGGTTCAACATGTCCACTACGACTCTCACCAATGTTTGCAGATGCATCATAAAAAGCATCCTTTGTGGATGTGTAAAAACTTGGACATTGAGGTTGGCCTTTTGGAATAGGAACTTTCTGATTATGCAGTCAATTGATGGGCCAATCAGTGAGTCTTTTTATTTAACCGGGAGTTCCTCCGGCTCTCCGGAAGATAGACTGATAGCACCCTGCTGGTGGAATTGTAAATAAAGGGATTCTGGTGAAGGGACTTCTGCCTCTGAAGACTTATTACAGCAATAATTCATGATTGGAGTAACAGTTTTCGAAGTGTTTGTATTGTGCATCTGCGGGCTCAGGATGGTGGAGATGTTGACCATCCATTTTGAGGCATTGTATATGGGATTTATCCTACTGACAATATCCACTAAACGACTTTTATACGTCTTAATTCCCCTGCAAGTTCCCCTCCGAGCCACTCACCATCCTGACTTGGAAATATATCGGCCGTTCCTTCGCAGTCACTGGTTCAAAATCCTGGAATTCCCTCCCTAACGGCATCGTGGATCAACCCCACAGCACATGGACGGCAGTGATTCAAGAAGGCAGCTCACCACCACCTTTATCTAGAAGGACAAGGGCAGCAGATACAAGGGAACACCGCCACCTGCAAGTTTCCCTCCAAGCCACTCACCGTCCTGACTTGGAAATATATTGGCCATTCCCTCATAGTCACTGGGTCAAAATCCTGGGATTCCCTCCCTGACGGTATTGTAGGTCAATCCACAGCACGTGGACTTATTAAAGGGTGTATCACAGCTTGGTATGGCTCCTGCTTTGACCAAGAAATGACAAAAGATTGTGAATGAACTCTAGTCCATCACACAAACCAGCCTCACATCCATTGACTCCATCTATGCTTCCCACTGCCTCAGAAAAGCAGCCAGCATTGTCATAATCCTTGCACCCCGGACATTCTCTCTTCCGCCTTCATTTGTTGAGAAAAAGATACAAAAGTCTGAGGTCACGTACCAACCGACTCAAGAGCAGCTTCTTCCCTGCTGCTGTCAGACTTTTGAATGGACCTGCCTTATATTAAGTTGATCTTTCTCTACACCCTAGCTACAACTGTAACACTACATTCTGCACTCTCTCCTTTCCTTCTCTGTGAATAGTATGCTTTGTCTGTGTAGCGCGCAAGAAACAATACTTTTCACTGTATGTGACATTAATAAGTAAAATCAAATGAAATTCCTCTTCCTTCCCAGAATCACAGCAATGTTACAGCACAGAAGGAGGCCATTCAGCCCATTGTGTTACAACTAGCTCTCCGGAACAGCGATTCCCAACCAGTGGGCTGTGAAGATCCCCTTGGTGTGCCATGAAAACAGTCAAACTTCACGTAATCGAGCTAACACTAACCTCCCCCTGTGGACAACCTCTCCAAGACCTGGTGAATCTCAGGCCTCCTGTGCACACGTGTGTGGTTTAGATTTCTGATATTGATTGGGCCCGTGTCCACTGAGCTGGAGACAAAGGTCTCCGTGCGCCAAGGAAGCGAAAACTCAAAAACGTACAAAAACCCTGGGAGAAGCCAGAGAAGAGGGGAACCTCGAAAGCTTGTGAATTTACTATCACATAAATCGGTTGGACGTAAACCTGGTGTTAGAAGCCAGAGAGAGGTTTAAAAACCACAGGCAAGAGGACAGAGATGTGTAAAAAACCAAGTTCCCAGAGAGGGAAGAAGACAGAAAGAATGGGAGGAATGAGTCGCAAAAACCCAGCTTGCAGGTGCAGCAGGTGGTCAGGAAGGCGAATGGGATGCTGGTCTTCATAGCGAGGGGGATTGAATATAAAAGTAGGGAGGTCTTGCTGCGGCTGTATAGGGCATTGGTGAGGCCGCAGCTGGAGTACTGTGTGCAGTTTTGGGCGCCGCACCTGCACAAAGATATTTTGGCCCTGGAGGGAGTGCAGAGGAGGTTTACTAGGCTGATACCGGAGTTGAGGGGATTGAGCTATGAGGAGAGGCTGAATAAACTAGGCTTGTACTCGTTAGAGTTTAGAAGAATGAGGGGAGATCTCATTGAGACGTATAAGATGATGAATGGGATGGATAGGATAGAGGTGGAGAGACTCTTCCCGCTCAAAAAAGACAGTAGGACTAGGGGGCACAGCCTCAAGATAAAGGGGGGGGCGGTTTAGAACAGAGTTGAGGAGGAACTTCTTCACTCAAAGGGTAGTGAATCTCTGGAATTCTCTGCCCGTTGAAGTGGTGGAGGCTGCCTCGCTAAATATTTTTAAGACGCGGGTTGATAGGTTTTTGATAAGAGAGGGGATTAAGGGTTATGGGGAGAGGGCGGGAAGGTGGAGCTGAGCCACGACAGATCAGCCATGATCTTATTGAATGGCGGGGCAGGCTCGAAGGGCCAGATGGCCTACTCCTGCTCCTATTTCTTATGTTCTTATGTTCTTAAGTTGTTTCACAGTGTAGAGATGTGCTGTGACATATACAAGTGGGAACCACTGCCCGAGAAGAACAATTGACCCAAGTGTCTCTCCCAGACCGTCTCCCTGAAGCCTGCACATTCTTCCTTTTCAGTTAACCATTGGGCGGCACAGTGGCACAGTAGTTGGCACTACTGTCTAACAGCGCTAGGGACCCAGTTCGATTCCCGGCTTTGGATCACTGTCAGTGTGGAGTTTGCACATTCTCCCTGTGTCTGCGTGGGTTTCCTCCAGGTGCTCCGGCTTCCTCCCACAGTCTGATTGAAAGGCACGCTGGTTAGGTTGAACGGTTATGTAAATTGACCCTTATTGTCAGGGGGGTTAGGACTGTAAATACGCGGGGTAACGGACATAGGGATGGGATTGTTGTCAGTGCTGGCTCGATGGGCCAAATGGCCTCCTCTTGCAGATTCTGTGGCTGGAATTTTACCAACACGTTGGGGTGGAGGGTGGGGGAGGGGGAGGGGGGTGTTGGTTGGTGGGGAACGAGTCTCACAGAATGCCATTTGCCATCGGCCTTGGGTAGGATCTAATGAACTCTGGGCTAGCGAGGTAGTAAATTTCCCAGCATATGAATCCAAATAGCAATAGTTCCTGTGGTTGGCACGGTGGCACTGCTGCCTCACAGCGCCAGGGACCCGTGTTCGATTCCCGGCTTGGGTCGCCGTCCGTGTGGAGTTTGCACATTCTCCCCGTGTCTGCGTGGGTTTCCTCCCACAGTCCGAAAGATGAGGCCGAGCTAAATTGCCCCTTAGAGGATTAGCAGGGTGGGGTCATGGGGGGGGGGGGGGGGTAGGGCCTGGGTGGGATTGTATTTGGCGCAGGCTCAATGGACCAGATGGCCTCCTTCTGCCCTGCAGGGATTCAGTTCTATTCTACATTGCAAGGATGAAGGTCAGGTTGGAGGTTCAGGGTCAGGGACTTGGTGTGATTTCCTTCTCGCTTACGCGGTCCCTAGGCCCGGGCTCTTGTTTTATACGCGTGCCATCAGCATTTTTACTGCCTTGGACAGAATCGTACGAGCCTTGAGCAGGTGAAGCAGTAACATTCCAGCACGTGAATCCAAATCACAGTGGTTCCTGTTTAAGAATGCAAGGGTTTAAAAGAACAATGGTTGGATTATTTTCTGTGCCAATTTTAAAGACATCCAGTGGGAGATGAAAGTTAAAAGAATGGATCGGAATTGGAGGGTTTTAAGCAACAGGCTCCTGACCCAATTCGGAGGCCCTTTGGTGTGTTGCCCCGGTGATGAGGGCGCAGCAGGTTTAGGGACACAACCAGCCCAGGTCACCTTCAGACCACATGGGTGCACCTGCCCTGAAACAAGGCATTTTTCTTTCAACGGGGAACCCAGCATGAGGGAGGGACGGAGTTAGAGTGAAACTGACAATGACTTTTATCCTCCCCCTTTCGCATGAACCGCAGAAGAAAACATTTGGCAGCTTTGCCAAGCACTGAAACTCAATCCAGAGGGTGCAAGATAGTTCCAATTTCTAAAGCCTGGCACTGTGCCAAGTCGACAGTGTTTACTATGGCTCTTGCGTGTCTCTCCTGATGCCCATTCTCTCTGTAAGTAGGCAGATCATAGAAACCCCTACAGCACAGAGTGAGGCCATTCGGCCCATCGAGTCTGCACCCATCACAATCCCACCCAGGCCCCTACCCCCATATCCCTACATATTTTACCCACTAATCCCTCTAACCTACGCACCTACAGTCAACTTAGCGTGGCCAATCTACCTAACCCGCACTGTGGGAGGAAACCGGAGCGCCCGGAGGAAACCCACGCAGACACGGGAAGAATGTGCAAACTCCACACATGATGTGGAGATGTCGGCGTTGGGCTGGGGTAAACACAGTAAGAAGTCTCAACAACTTCTTAAATTGATAGTAATTTGATTTACTATCAGACAAACTAGTTGGACTTTAACCTGGTGTTGTGAGGCTTCATACTGTGTGAACTCTACACAGACAGTGACCCGAGCCGGGAATCGAACCCGGGACCCTGGAGCTGTGAAGCAGCAGTGCTAACCACTGTGCTACCGTGATAAGTGAACTCTGCCCCACCCACTCCGAACCCAGGACTGTCCTCAGAATGCTCAGCATGCCAACGACGATACCGTGGGTGTACCGGTGGCATAGAAGGGGCTTGCCAGGAACATACTGTGCGGCACGGTTGGCACAGTGGTAAACGCTGCTGCCCTCACAGCTCCAGGAATCTGGGTTCGATTCCCGGTCTGGGTCACTGTCTGTGCGGAGTCTGCATGTTCTCCCCGTGTCTGCGTGGGTTTCCTCCGGTTTCCTCCCACAGTCCGAAAGATGCGCGGGTTAGGTGGATTGGCCGTGCTAAATTGACCCTTAGTGTCCCGGGATACATAGGTTAGAGGGATTATGTGGAGACAGGGGGAGAGGGCCTGGGTGTCGGTGCAAACTCAATGGACTGAATGGCCTCCTTCTGCGATGTATGATTTCTATGCTACCACGGGCATTCCAGAAATATTCCATGGGGCGTACAAGAGGCATACCAGGGGGCATACCACAAATGCATGTTCAGAATATATAGGAGCAGAATTAGACCATTCGGCCCATCGAGTTTGCTCCGCCATTCGATCCTGGCTCATATGCTCCTCATCCCCATTTTCCTGCCTTCTCCCCATAACCCTTCAACCCCATTAAAAATCTGTCTAACTCCTCCTTAAATTTACTCACTGTCCCAGCATCCAGCGCACTTTGGGGGAGCGAATTCCTCAGATTCACAACCCTTTGGGAGAACGGAGTGTCCCACAAGAGGAAGCATGCTCTCCATGTCTACTTGATCCATTACTTTTATTATCTTGAGTACCATGGGCACGCCGAGCCCATACCAGGAACTTATCATCATCCTTCTCCAATGTTAATGCCAAGTTCCAGCGACAATCCCCCCCCCCACCCCCCACCTAGCCTCTATATGTTTTGGTCCATCTCTCTGGGGTATCTCTCCTTATCCATCGCCTGATTTTAATTCCCCCAGCGGGATCAGGGATGGAAGTGGGTGGGAGGGCATTAAAAATAGTTCCCTGGATAACATACATGTGCCCCAGCTCCATCCTGCCCCGGGCTATTTTCCCAGAGGGAGTGTGCGACAGGGGTACCAGCAATAATGAATGTCCCGCCAACTGATTAATTTGGAAGCCACAGGAATGTAGGAGAAAGAAGCCAGAGCAGGCCATTTGGCCCCTTTAACCTGCTCTGTCATTCAGGGAGATAATGGCTGATCTTGGGATCAGTTGGGTATAATATGTCGGGATAGGGGGGCAGGGCCTGGGTGGGATTGTATTCGGTGCAGACTCGATGGGCCGAAAGGCCTCTTTCTGCGCTGTAGGGATCGATGATTCTACAATTCTATCTCAATGCCATTTCCCACACCACCCTTGATATCTTCTGCATAGAAATGTATAGACCTCCAGATCCTTGGAGGCAACATGTAAAGGCAGTTTCCAGGACTAAAATCATGAATAGGTCACTGACAATGGGACGGCGACGCAGGCTCGTTGGGCCGAAGGGTTTCCCGTGCTGTGTTGTTCTTTGTTCTTTGTTCTTTGTATTGGATGGGAGGCCCCGTGGATGGGGAAAGGGTGCAGAAAAGCTTTATCAGGAGGTTGCCTGAACAAAGAACAAAGAACAACACAGCATGGGAAACAGGCCCTTCGGCCCAACGAGCCCGTGCCGCCATCTTAACAATGTATTTTTCCTACACCTCCCTTGACCCGTGTCTATGCTTATGGTACCCTCTTTGGAAACCAGGTTCAGGGGAGAATAATTTAGGGCCAATTTGTTACACCAATCAGCCTAAGAGCACATCTTTGGGATGTGGGAAGAAACCGAGGCACCCGGAGAAAAACCCACGCAAGCACGGGGAGAATGTGCAAACTCCCACAGACACTGGCCCAAATCCATGTGTCTGCACAGCAAACAGTGATAGTCACTGAGCTGTTGCGGTGCCTGTCTGCTGGTCCAGGTTTAAGCACACACAAACGACGCGAAGTACTAGACCACTCTCGAAACATCCAAGAACAGGTTTGGAGGGTATTAACCACGAGGAGAGATTGGACAAAAGGTGGTTTGTTTTTACTTGAACATCGGAGACTGAGGGTCGACCTGATAAAAGTTTACAAAATTACGAGAGGCACGGATAGAATGGACAGTCAGAATCCTTTGCCCCAGGGTAGAAATGCCAGTAAAAGGGGGGAAGTTTAAAGGAGATGTGAGAGACAAGTTTTTTTTTAACACAGAGGGTGATAGGCGCGCTGCCAGAGGACGTGGTAGAAGCAGATACATAGAAACATAGGAGATAGGAGCAGGAGGAGGCCATTCGGCCCATCGAGCCTGCTCCACCATTCATCACAATTGTGGCTGATTGTCCAACTCAATAGCCTAATCCTGCTTTCTCCCCATAACCTTTGATCCCGTTCACCCCAAGTGCGATGTCCAGCTGCCTCTTGAATACATTCAATGTTTTGGCATCAACTATTTCCTGTGGGAATGAATTCCACAGGCTCACCGGGTGAAGAAATATCTCCTCAGCTCCGTCCTAAATGGTCTACCCCGAATCCTCAGACTGTAACCCCTGATTCTGGACTCCCCCCACCAACATCCTCCCTGTATCTACTCTGTGTAGACCTGTTAGAATTTTATAAGTCTCTGTGAGATCCCCCTCATTCATCTGAACTCCAGCAAATCCCAACCGAGACAATCCTAGTCCTACCAATCCCAACCTAGTCAATCTCTCCTCATACATCAGTCCTGCCATCCCCAGGAATCAGCTTGGTAAACCTTCGCTGCACTCCCTCGAGAGCAAGAACATCCTTCCTCAGAAGAGGAGACCAAAACTGCCCACAGTACTGTAGGTGAGGCCTCTCCAAGGCCCCTGTGTAATTGCAACACATCCCTGCTCCTGTACTCGAAACCTCTCGCAATGAAGGCCAACATGCCATACAATAGCAATATTTAAGAGGCATCTTGACCAATGCATGAATAGGCAGGAAATTGAGGGATAGGGGCCTCGTTGAGGCAAACGGTCAAGGCTTCTGTATTGGTATAGGCTTGGTGGGCCAAAGAACCTGCTCCTGTTCTTTATTCTAACAAGCTAACACAAGAAACATAGTTACACCTAATCCAGCCAGTAGGGAGATTAATTAGGGAATGTGATTTCCTCTGCCTCTGTTTTACCTCGTGGAGATGCCGGCATTGGACTGGGGTAAACACAGTAAGAAGTCTCACAACACCAGGTTGAAAGCAAGTGGCTTTTGCTACCAAATAAACCTGTTGGACTTTAACCTGGTGCTGTGAGACTTCTTTACCATGTTTTACATCATCAGGTCTCCTAGGGTTACGTGTCCTAGATAGTGGCGGGGAGTCAGGCCCAGACAGCTGTCCGTATCATTGCAAAAAAGGGTTTCCAACTGAGGCCTAGTCCGAGATTGTTCGCCTGCCTTGAGATCAATACTTTGAGAAGTATAGATTGGTTGGACTCTCAGAGGCTTTTCCCCAGGGCTGAAATGGCTGCCACAAGAGGATGCAGGTTTAAGGTGCTGGGGAGTAGGTACAGAGGAGATGTCAGGGGTAAGTTTTTCACTCAGAGGGTGTTGGATGTATGGAATCGGTTGCCAGTGGTGGCGGTGGGGGTGGATTTGATGGGGTCTTTTAAGAGTCTTCTGGATGAGTACATGGGACTTAGTAAGATTGAAGGTTATAGGTAAGGTAGAGATGTTCAGCGCGACTTGTGGGCTGAAGGGCCTGTTTGTGCTATAGTTTTTCTATCTTTTATGTTCTTTGCCCCTCAACCTTTGCCATGTCTCCCTCCGCCCAGCTCGCCACAGCCGAGGTTAGGAATGTGCCACAGCACTGCACTGAGGAAGGACAACAGCAAGCCTGCCCAACTAGTGATCTAATTAGGCCTGGCCTAGTAATCGGGAGATCGGGAGTTCAAAGCCCACCGCAGGGGCTGGGAGTTTAAGTTAAATTATTTAAATTATTAAATATTTATTTAAATAAATGTGAAATTAAAAAGTGAGGATTAATAATGGTAGTCACAAAAGCAAAATACTGGGAAGGATGGAAACCTATAATAAGAACAGAAAGTTAGGGAACACCTTGGTGAATAAGCAGAGGGATCTGAGTGTACATTTGTTCGAAGAAAGCAATAGCCTGATGGTATTAGTGCTAGATTATTAATCCAGAAACTCAGCTAATGTTCTGGGGACCTGAGTTCGAATCCCATCACGGCAAATGGTGGAATGTGAATTCAATAAAAAAATCTGGAATTAAGATGACCACGGAACCATTGCCGATTGTCGGGAAAACCCATCCGGGGGTTCACTAATGCCCTTTAGGGAAGGAAATCTGCCGTCCTTACCTGGTCTGGCCTACATGTGACTCCAGATCCACAGCAATGTGATTCTCAACTGCCCCGGGATGGGTAATGAATGCTCAGCGGGTTAGGCAGCACCTGTGAGGAGAAACAAGAGAGTCTGTGACCTTTGAACAGATTGTCATGGAAACCTTTGCATTCGCCAGGAAGATTTGCTGTACTTGCCCGATCTAGCCTACAAGTGACTCCATGCCAATGGGGTTGATTCTTGATACAGGGTGGCACGGTGGCATGGTAGCTGACAGCGCCAAGAACCTGGGCTCAATTCCCGGCTTGGGTCGCTGTCTGTGCGGAGTCTACACATTCTCCCCGTGTCTGTGTGGGTTTCCTCCGGGTGCTCCTGTTTCCTCCCGCAGTCTGAAAGACGTGCTGGTTAGGGTGCATTGGCCGTGCTAAATTCTCCCTCTGAACAGGGCGCCGGAGTGTGGGGACTAGAGGAATTTCACAGTAACTTGTGTAAGCCTACTTGTGACACTAATCAATGAGCTTTAAAACTTTAAGCTCTTCTCCGCCCTCTGAAATATCCCAGCAAGTCATTTATTTTTATTCGAGGAGTTGGCTCAATGCCAGGACCCTTAGGCTTCCCAGTAATGGTCCCATTTTGTGAATGAATATTTTAAAAATCCGAAAACATTACAGCAATTCCATCCACCTCTTCTTTTGTGAGGGAAATCTTAAATGAAAAGCCATTATAGACTTTCCGCATTGACACTATAGTTAAGAAAGCCCCACCAACGCCTCTACTTTCTCGGAAGACTAAGGAAATTTGGCATGTCTGCTACGACTCTCACCAACTTTTACAGATGCACCATAGAAAGCATTCTTTCTGGTTGTATCACAGCTTGGTATGGTCCCTGCTCTGCCCAAGATTGCAAGAGACTACAGAAGGTCGTGAATGTAGCCCAACCCATCAGGCAAACCAGCCTCCCATCCATTAACTCTGTCTACATTTCCTGCTGCCTCAGCAAAGCAGCCAGAATAATCAAGGACCCCACACACCCCGGACATTCTCTCTTCCACCTTCTTCTTCAGGGGAAAAAGATACAAAAGCCCGAGGTCACGTACCAACCGACTCAAGAACAGTTTCTTCCCTGCTGCCATCAGACTTTGGAATGGACCCACCTTATACAAAGCTGATCTTTCTCTACACCTTAGCTGTGACAGTAAAACTACGTTCTGCACTCTGTTCTTTCCTTCTCCCCATGTACTCTATGAACAGTATGTTTTGTCTGTATAGCGTGCAAGAAGCAATACTTTTCTCTATATCCCAATACAATAGGGGCAGCACGGTGGCACAGTGGTTAGCACTGCTACCTCACAGCGCCACTGACCTGGGTTTAATTCTAGCCTCAGGTAACTACTTGTGCGTAATCTGCGCATTCTCCCCGTGTCTGCATAGCTTTCCTCTCGGGTGCTCTGGTTTCCTCCCACAGACCAAAAGATGTGCTGGTTGGGTGCATTGGCCATGTTAAATTCTCCCTCAGTGTACCCGGACAGGCGCCGGAGTGTGTCGACTGGGGGATTTTCACAGTAACTTCATTGCAGTGTGAATGTAAGCCCACGTGTGACATTAATAATCTTTTTAAAAAAGTGACAACAATAAATCAAGCAGTTTAATTCTCACATTTATTAATACCAAGTTTTAAAAATATTTAGATTTATTTAAATAATTGGCCTTTGAAATTCTCAGATAGAAGAGTGATGGAGTATGTTTGGTTGGATGATTACATTCTCCCCGTGCTTGCGTGGGTTTCCTCCGGGTGCTCCGGTTTCCTCCCACACCCCAAAGATGTGCTCTTAGGCTGATTGGTGTAACAAATTGTCCCTAAATTAGTCTCCCCTCAATCTGGTTTCCAAAGTGGAGTGCCATTAGCATAGACAAAGGTCATGGGTGGAGAGGGGACTCACAATGTTAAAATGGTGACACGGGCTCGTTGGGCCGAAGTGGCCTGTTTCCCGGGCTGTGTTATTCTTTGTTCTTTGCTTTTGTTATAATCCAGGTCAGAAACTCCAAGGTATTTTATGAAGTCAGCCTAGGTTAGAAGTGGTCATTGGGGGGTATAAAAGACAGGAGCAGTGGCACAAACAGTGAAAGAACATCTGCCATCTGTTAAGTAACAGCTTAGTTCAACTCTTAGAGAGGGACTTGCTGAATCTCTCATATCTACATTCATGACTTAAAAGAAAGCCTAATCTCAATCGCAAAGGCACGAAGAGAAGATAATGAAAACAAAAGAAATCAGCAAAGAAGACAGAAGGTTCCGAATGATGACAAACCTGGTTAAAATTTTGAGAGTGACTAAAGATTATGTTTTTTATTACTGAGCAGAAATTGTATTTATCTAAACAGCATTCCATTAGAATCATGTTTTGTTGGGTTTGTTAATAGTTTAGTTAACTTGTTCACTGTTAGTTAGATAAATAAAGTGTTACTTTTACAGAGAGAGTCTCAGGGAGTTATTTTAATTTAAACTAAACGTTCCTGAAGAGCAGATATTACCCCTTCTCACGCACTCTTTAACAGATTATAAAGTTTCATTCCAGAAAGGCAAGAAAGACTGCTTCTAACTAGCCAGCAGACAAAAATGAAGGTAAGAACTCTTGTGAGAAAAATAACTGTCCCACCTGACCTGTCAATCATTCTTCCCCCAACAATTCAAAAAGGTTGTAAAACCCAGGATAGTGCATTAGGCCCAGATTTAAGATTTTCAAAAATTACATGACTCTAACAACAATAATGGACTCAGACAGGTTGGCAACAAATGCAACAGGCGCTCTTAAAGGAAAAACATGATTAAAATGCATTTCTTCAAGATACAGTACCACCATACCTTAAAGGGTTAATTCACGATGACAAATTGAACAAACCTGCATTTGAGTTTAGATAATCCAACGACTTGATAGGGTGGACATAGAAAGATTGGACTGTCTGATTGGTCTTGTTTACCTCACAAAATCACAGAATCCCTACAGTGCAGAAAGAGGCCATTCAGCCCATCAAGCCTCCACCAACCACAATCCTACCCAGGCCCTATTTCAGTAAACCCCCATATTTATCCTGCTAATCCCCCCGACACTAGAGTCAATTGAGAATGGCCCATCAACCTAACCCCACGCATCTTTGGGGGGAAACCAGAGCATCTGGAGGAAACCCACGCGGACACGGGGAGAACATGCAGACTGCACACAGACCGAGACCCGAGGCCGGAATTGAACCCAGGTCCCCAGCACAGTGAAGCAGCAGTGCTAACCACTGTGCCACCCAAAAGTTCAGTGGAAATGATTCCCTCCCTCGACCTAAATGTGCTGGGGCTCAGCTGAAAATTTCAAGACGTGAGGGGTTAGGTAGGTAAATTTATACAAGATTTGGAGATAAGAGATGTATGTGAATTAAGGCAGTTTTGATTTAACTGAGTGCTGGAACAGGTTCCAGGGACAGCATGACCCTACTCCTGTTCGAGTGTAGGTAACTTTATCTCTCAAAGGGTCAGTTGTTGTAAAACAGACAGCAGCACGAAAGAATATTCATGAGTCATAGACCCTAATCCAGCATAATTTGGAATTCCAGAAGCATTGAAAATATAACACATTAACACTTCTTGATCCATCTCAGCTGTGATGACGGAGGGTTGGTAATTTCTTGAGAGATCCAGTGTTAGGTAGATTACAGAATTTCATACCTCAGAGTAAGTTATCTAAAGCCGAGGTCACCAACCACGTTAGACTCATTCAGTTTGTGAAGTTTCAATGTACGTTTGAGAGCCACTTGTTATCTCTGGATCGCTAGGTTAGAGGCAGATATCTCCCCATTATGTTGGGGTGGCACTGTGCCACAGTGGTTAGACTGCCACCTCACAGCACCAGGGACCCAGATTTGGTTCCCGGCTTGAGTCACTGTCTGCATGTTCTCCCCATGTCTGAGTGGGTTTACTCCGGGTGCTCCAGTTTCCTCCCACAATCCAACGATATGCTTGTTAGGTGGATTGGCCAGGCTAAATTGCCCCTTAGTATCCAAAGATGTGTAGGTTAGGTGGATTGGCCGTGCTAAATTGCCCCTTAGTGTCCAAAGATGTGTAGGTTAGGTGGATTGGCCGTGCTAAATTGCCCCTCAGTGTCCAAAGATGTGCAGGTTAGGTGGATTGGCCGTGCTAAATTACCCCTCAGTGTCCAAAGATGTGCAGGTTAGGTGGATTGGCCATGCTAAATTACCCCTCAGTGTCCAAAGATGTGCAGGATAGGTTGACTGGCCATGCTAAATTGCCCTTTGATGTCAGGGGGACTAGCGAGGGTAAATACATGGGGATAGGTCTGGGTGGGGTTGTGGCCAGTGCAGACACGATGGGCTGAATGGCCTCCTTCTGCACTATAGGAATCTATGATTTTATTAAACAATATCATGGGGTGAATTTACCGTCCTGCCTGCCTCGAGAATCAAAGTGGGTGAAGGATGAAGAGGTCTGTAGAACTTGGCGAAAGGAGGCCATTCCACCCATTGAGCCTGCATGATAACAATCCTACCCAGGCCCTATCCCTATAACACACATATTCGCTGTGACACTAAGGGGCAATTGTTTTTAGTCTGGCCAATCCCCCTAACCTGCACATCTTTGGAGTATGGGAGGAAACCAGAGCACCCAGAGGAAACCCACGCAGACACGGGGAGAACATGCAAACTCTGCACAGACTGTGCAGCTTCTTCCCTGCTGCCATCAGACTTTTGAACGGACCTACCTCGCATTAAGCTGATCTTTCCCCACACCCTAGCTATGTCTGTAGCACTACATTCTGCATCCTTTCCTTTCCTTTCCTTCTCCCCCATGTACTCTATGAACAGTATGTTTTGTCTGTATAGTGTGTGCAAAACACTACTTTTCACTATATCCCAATACAATAGGGGGCAGCGCAGTGGATAGTACTGCTGCCTCACAGTGCCTTGGATTAGAGTCTGTGCAGAGTTTGCATGTTCTCCCCATGTCTGCATGGGTTTCCTCCCACATTCTGAAGGATGTTCTGGTTCAGTGCATCGACCTGAGCAGGCACTGGAATGTGGCGACGAGGGGAATTTCGCAGTAACTTCATTGCAGTGTTAGTGTAAACGTTATTTAGTGACTAATAAATGAACTTTACTTCCTCAATCCTCAATCTCTCAGTTCCTTCTCTATGAACGGTATGCTTTGTCAGTACAGCGCGCAAGAAACAATACTTTTCACTGCATCCCAATACATGTGACAATAATAAATCAAATCAAATCAGAAATTATGTCCAACGTCTCTGCAATTTCCACACTCACTTCCCTCGGTGTCCTCGGATGAACCTCAGACTGGTCTTATTGCCTTTCAATGCAGAAGGGAAAAAGAGGTATTTTTATTAATGTCCTTGTTTCGGAAGGAATGTGGCCTGAACCACAGCTTTTTTTAAAAAAAAGCCCACTTGGGGATGAGTAATTTCCTGAGATGTAGTGTGGGAAATTGTCAAGACATGAACCTATTTCCTGGGTCAGAGTTAACATTCTCTGGGCGGTTAAGATGAAATCTACCATCACTTCAATACTTCAACATCAATCTACTGATCTTTAAAAAGGACAACAAACATTATCCCTCGACATATTTTAAAAATTATTTGCACAGGATTATACAATAGGCAGCGGATACTAAGGATTAGTTTGTTAATGATCCCGGTTAGGTTCCCACTACGTTTAAACCAGGAGATTCCCACTGGTAAAAGATAACTTGAATGGTGATATTGGTTGGAGATTGGTATTACTCCCTGTTCCCCAGTCTGACCTCTCTTTGTGTCTGGAAGTCAATGAACTGGCCTCCAGACAATGCGGAGGCCCGCGAGATATTAACTGGAATAGACAGGAGGAAGCCCAAGACATTACTCTGAGTGCAGCCAGGAAATTGGGAACAGCACTTGGAATTTCGGATCACTGGGAAAAGGGAAGTTAGGATAAATCATGAACATGTATAATTTCTTCCCAAAGCATTTTACAATCTATGAAAGCATTTTTGAATTGCAGTTGCAGCCGTAATTGCAGTGCAGAAGGAGGCCATTCAGCCCATTGAGTCTGCACTGACTCTCCGACAGAGATCTAACATTGGCCCACTCCCCTGCCCAATCCCCATAACCCCATATATTTGTAATGGTTTATCTCCCAAACCTACACATCCTGGGACACTAAGGGGCAGTTTAGTATGGTCAGTCCATCTAAATGGCACGTCTTTGAAAATACAGGGGTAATTTAGGAGGTCAATTCCCCGAACCTGCACTACTTGGACACTGGGGGGATAATTTAGCACGGCCAATCCACCTAACCTGCACATCTTTGGATACTAAGGGGCACATTCTCCCCGTGTCTGCATGGGTTTCCTCCCGATGCTCCGATTTCCTCGCACAGTCCACAAGGCATGCAGGTTAGGTGCAATGGCTATGCTAAATTGCCCCTTAGTGTCTTGGGATGTGTAGGTTAGAGGGATTAGAGGGGGTAAATGTGTGTGGTTATGGGGACAAGGCCTGTTGTCGGTGCAGACTCGATGGGCTGAATGGCCTCCTCCTGTACAGGTTCTATCTGGGAGGTATCAATGCTATTCACTGCTAATATTCCCAAGTCAAGTATTGTATGTGTTGGTGGACCTGACTTAACAACGTGGATCTGTAAGAGGCAGTTGATTCAGTTTTGAATGAGTGCAGGCCATCATCGATCAGTGGATTGATATTTCATGCTTAGGCTTGTGCAGTTATTGGAGACGGAAGACTTTGATCCCTCATTTGGGTTGAGGATTCAAACCCAATCCTGGAGATGAAAGGGGGAACGTTAACAATGCATCCCGACTTCAAATTTGCTCTCAGTGAAATGAAGAGTCTCAATTCTTTCTGCAAGCAAGGACTTGGAAAACGCAAATATCCTTGTTATCCCTCCCAGGCCAGTGTCTGACCAATACTATCCCCACTGGTCATTTCTCACAGTTAGTTTTATTTGATCGTGTTCGCTACACTATCAGCTGATAGACATAGGTCCCCCATTAGTGAGTGAATTCCCCAACCTCACCCCGCGGTTGGGATTCTCCAGTCCCACGACTGGAAATTTGGCTGAGTACCAAGTCTCTGTCCTCACTGGGCAGTGGTGGCGGGTGGATAGGACTGGAGAATTCTGACCAATGTATTCATCCTGAAATTCTCACCCTGACTGTGGCCTCCTCCATCCAGTCTCCCAACATCCGGGATCTGAGGCTCCTTCAATTCCGTTGTCTTTACCATAGAATCATAGATTCACCACAATACCAAGGAGGCTATTCCGCCCATTGAATCTGCATCGACTCTACCCAGATCCACACTCCTGTCCTAACCTGGTACCTTCCACCTAACCCGCACACCTTTAGACACTAAGGGGCAATTTAGCATGGCTAATCCACCTAACCCGCACATCTTTGGACACTAAGGGGCAATTTACCATGGCTAATCCACCCAACCTGCCCATCTTTGGACACTAAGGGACAATTTAGCATGGCTAATCCACCCAATCTGCACATCTTTGGACACTAAGGGACAATTTAGTGTGGCTAATCCACCTAACCTGCATATCTTTGGACACTAAGAGACAATTTAGCATGGCCAATCCACCTAGCCTGCACATCTTTGAAACAAAGGAGCAATTTTGCATGGCCAATCCATCTAACCTGCATATCTTTGGACACTAAGGGGCAATTTAGCATGGCCAATCCACTTAGCCTGCACATCTTTGTAATTAAGGGGCAATTTACCATGGCCAATCTACTTAGCCTACACAACTTTGGACACTAAGGAGCAATTTAGCATGGCCAATCTACCTAACCTACACATTTGTGAACTGCGGGAGGAAACTGGAGCCCCCAGAGGAAACCCAGGCAGATACAGGGTGAACGTGCTAACTCCACACAATGAGTTACCCAAGATCGGGATTGAATCCAGGTCCCTGGTGCTGTTGGGGGGAGGAGTTGCTCTGTAATTGTGAGGAAAGCAATGTAGCTTTTTGTTTCATGACTTACTCTCAGCTATAGCTGTACATATTCCCTTTTTTTGAGGTACGCATAAATCACTCATGTTTTCCATTAACTCTTAGCCAACAGGATATGATTTTTCATTCAGTGAATCCCTGGTGGCTTGTGAATTTACTGAGCTCATCACCCTTGGATGAGGGCCCATTGGAATGGTTGCTTTTGATGAGCTTGACGTGCCTATGGCGATAGCTGGGAATCAGCTGTCATGGCCCTGATAACAAGCAACCTTCACCCGAGGAGAAAGTCCACAAGACCAGCACTCGGGGCAATTTAGCATGGCCAATCCACCTAACCTGCACATCTTGGGTGGCATGTTGGCACAGTGGTTTGGACTGTTGCTTCACAGTGCCAGGGTCCTGGATTTGATTCCCAGCTTGGGTGACTGCCTGTGCAGAGTTTGCATGTTCTTCCCGTGTCTGCGTGGGTTTCCTCCGGGTGATCCAGCTTCTTCCCACAGTCTGAAAGACGTGCTGGGTAGATTCATTGGTCATGCTAAACTGCCACTTAGTGTTCCAAGATGTGCAGGTTAGTACAATTGGCCATGTTAAATTGACCCTTAGTGTCTTAAGATGTGCAGGTCAGGAGGATTGGCCGTGCTAAATTGCCACTTAGTGTCTCAAGATGTGCAGGTCAGGAGGATTGGGCATGCTAAATTGTCCCTTTTGTCACAAGATGTGCAGGTTAGGAGGATTGGCCATGTTAAATTGCCACTTAGTGTCTCAAGATGTGCAGGTTAGGAGGATTGGCCATGCTAAATTGTCCCGTAGTGTCCACGATGTGTAGGTTAGGTGGATTGGCCATGTTAAATTGCCCCTTAGTGTCTCAAGATGTGCAGGTTAGGTGGATTGGCCATGTTAAATTGTCCCTTAGAGATGATGCATCTCAAAATGTGTCAGTTTGGGCATAGACAACACTATGATGATAGTCCTTGTTCAAAAAAATATTCTCCGTATGATCTGGGACTATTATATTCTTGATTGGATGGTTGGGCGTCAGGGTGGCACAGTGCTAGCACTGCTGCCTTAGAGCGCAAGGTACCCAGGTTCAATGCAAGGTTTGGGTCACTATCTCTGTGGGATCTGCACATTCTTCCTGTGTCTGCATGGGTTACCTCCAGGTGATCCGGTTTCCTCCCACAGTCCGAAAGACGCGCTGGTTAGGGTGCATTGGCCGTGCTAAATTCTCCCTCAGTGTAACCCGAACAGGTGCCGGAGTGTGGTGACTAGGGAATTTTCACAGTAACTTCATTGCAGTGTTAATATCAGCCTACTTGTGGCACTAATAAATAAACTTAAGCCTTGTGCTTTGTGAGATGTGTGCATGGTTACATTGTGCAGTCTCTCTCTTGCTAATCCCAGTCCAGGGTACCACTTGCATGTCTAACAACAGATTACTGCCTCAATGCCTTCCCAAAATTTCCAAGTTAAAGTGCTTTCCCTAGGAAGAAGGCCAACGCCCTTCAAAAATTGCGTACGTGACTGCATACTCAGGGATCAGTGCTGGGCCCACTGTTATTTGTCATTTATATTAACGATTTGGATGAGAATTTAGGAGGCATGGTTAGTAAGTTTGCAGCTGACACCGAGATTGGTGGCAGGGTGGAGAGTGAAGAAGGTTATCTCAGATTGCAAAGGGATCTTGATCAATTCGCCAGTGGGTTGATGAATGTCAGACGGAGTTTAACTTAGATAAAGGCGAGGTGATACATTTTTGCAGATTGAACCAGGGCAGGACTTACTCAGTTAATGGTAGGGCGTTGGGGAGAGTTACAGAGCAAAGACATCCATGGGTACAGGCTCATAGTTTCTTGAAACTGAAGTCACAGGTGAACAGAATGGTGAAAAAGGCGTTCTGCACGCTTGGTTTATTGGTCAAAACATTGAATACAGGAGTTGAGACGTCTTGTTGAAGTTGTACAAGACATTATTAAGGCCACACTTAGAATTCTGTGTACAGTTCTGGTCACCCTATTATAGAAAAGATATTATTAAACTAGAAAGAGTGCAGAAAAGATTTACTAGGATGTTACCGGGACTTGATGGTTTGAGTTATAAGGACAGGCTGGATAGACTGGGACTTTTTTCCCTGGAGCGTAGGAGACTTAGGGGTGATTTTATAGAGGGGCATCAATAAGGTAGACAGTCAACATCTTTTTCCAAAGGTAGGGGAGTCTAAAACTAGAGGGCACAGGGCTTAAAGTGAGAGAGGAGAGATACAAAAGGGTCCAGAGGGGCAATTCTTTCACGCAGAGGATGGTGAGTGTCTGGAACAAGCTGCCAGAGATAGTAGTAGAGGCGGGTATAATATTGTCTTTTAAAAAGTATTTAGACAGTTACATGGGTAAGATGCGTATATAGGAGGACATGGGGCAAATGCGAGCAATTGGGACTAGCTTGGTGGTTCGAACAAAGGGCGCCATGGACAAGTTGGGTCTATTTTCATGCTGTAAACCTCTATGACTCTATACAGAAGACCCGTCAAAAGTGTTGTAAATCTTCCCAAGATAACAAGGCAAAAGTGAGGCTGCCTTATCTTTTTGTCATCTTCATGTACACTTCCAAAGCTGCAACTGAGAACTCTCAGATCTTGCGAAGCCTTTGATGTTTCTCTTGAGTTGACAGATGTGGAGAGCGCATCTTTGATCTTCCTGTGTATGTGTCTGTCTCCAGGCAACAAAGGATGCTCGTGTGGTGATTAGAAGTTGTTGTACCATTGTAGCTTTACAGTGCTGGTGTGATGTGACTTAATAAAAGAGAGACGAGTGAAATGAGTTCAAATGCTGTGTAGACACTGGATCAGGGGATGGGTCAATTTCAGCATTCAAGTGTATTTAAAACCATAAATAGATTTGTAGATGGAGAAATGGGCAATTTGTTAACAAATCCATTCATGGGATGGGGGCATTTGTCTTCCATTTCTAATTACTCTTTGAGAGGTATGGTCAGCCATGTTTTTCCTTATTCTCTGTGGGCATGTAGACATTGTTGGCTGGGCCAGCAGTTATTGCCCATCCCTAGTTGCCCTTGCGAGGGCAGTTGAGAGTCAACCACATTGATGTGGCTCTGGAATCACATGTAGGCCAGACCAGGTAAGGATGGCAGATTTCCTTCCCTAAAGGGCGTTGGTGAACCAGATGGAATTTTCTAACCACGGTTTCATCAGACTGTTAATCCCAGATTTTTATTGGATTCAGATTTCCCCATCTGCCGTGATGGGATTCGGACCCTTGTCCCTAAGGCATTAGTGTGGGTCTCTGGATTAGTAGTCCATTGGCAATACCACTACATCCCTTAAACCCAACAGCAGATTAGCAATGATTTAATTGAACAATTTGAATGACTGACTATGGAATTCCTGTCCTTACATTCCTGGGATAAGGTGACAGTACTAATAACCCTCTAATCGCTGATGGCTTCATATTAAATTGCCAAATACATTCCCATATCTTCGGGGATTTTATTTTATTTGCAAGACAATTCTCTGCCTCCTATTTTGATAGAAAGGTGCATTAAGGTTAGAGAAATTATATAGTGATATTAACATTGTAAAACATGCTGAAGAATCCCGCTTCTGACACCCATGAAATTTATTTCCATTCTGGATTATGCTCACCACAAATCTTTATCAACAACTCATAACTATGTAAAGTTGAACAGGTTTATTTGGAACCATGGGCTTCCGGAGCGCTGCTCCTTCATCAGTTGGAGGTTAGTTCACAAACACGGCATATATAGACAAAGACACAATGGCAAGATACTTTGCAGAAACTTGATGTCTATGTTGATATTGCAATTTTCTTGGAGATCCTCTCCAATTTGATCTTGCAATTGTGTCAGTGTCTACATTTGCCATGTTTGTGAACCTACCTCTCCACACATCTAATGAAGTAGCAGTGCTCCAAAAGCTCGTTATTCTAAATAAATCTGTTGGACTTTAACCTGGCGTTGTGAAACTTCTCACTGCACCCACCCCAGTCCAATGCCAGCATCTCCACATTATGTATGTTTGATTTGATTTATTATTGTCGCATGAATTGGGATACAGTGAAATGTGTTGTTTCCTGCACGCTACACAGATAAAGCATACTGTACATAGAGTACATAGGGGAGAGAAAAAGGAGAAGGTGCAGATTATAGTGTTACAGTCATAGCTAGGGTGTAGATAAAGATTAATTTGGCGCACGTTAGGTCCATTCAAAAGTCTGATGGCGGCAGGGAAGAAACTGCTCTTGAGTCGGTTGGCACGCAATCTCAGACTTTTGTATCTTTTTCCCAATGGAAGAAGATGGAAGAGAGCATGTCCGGGCTGCGTGGGGTCCTTAATTATGCTGGTTCTTTTCCAAGGCAGTGGGAAGTGTAGACGGAGTCAAGATGGGAGCCAGTTTGCATGATGAACAGGGCTTTGTTCAAAAGCCTTTGTAGTTTCTTGCGGTCTTAGCCGGAGCAGAGAAAAAAAGATTATTCATTAGTGTCACAAGTAGACTTTCATTAACACTGCAATGAAGTTACTGTGAAAATCCCCTTGTCGCCAACTCTGGCGCCTGTTCGGGTACACTGAAGGAGAATTTAGCACAGCCAATGCACCTAACCAGCATGTCTTTCGGACTGTGGGAGGAAACTGGAGCACCCGGAGGACGCAGACATGGGAAGAACGTGCAGACTCTGTACAGTGACCAAGCTGGGAATTGAACACAGGACCTGACAGTATGAGGCAGCAGTGCTAACCACCGCGCCACCCCTAGAATGGCCCCTCCATAGAAACATTCCGACACATTTTTGCAACACCTTTCCCAAAGCCTTCACATTCTTCCTAAAGTACAGCGTTTGGGAATTGATATAGAGTCCAGACAAGGCCGAGACCCTGTTTTGTAAACATTCACGCACATTTCCTTCCTCGCTGTGCCTTGCCTGGAGACACTATATCAGTGTGAGTTGTTGCTATTAGTCTTAAGTAAAGAATGGGAACAGGGTGATTCCGATCGAGAATGTAATGATAGAGGAGGATGTAATGTGAGCGTTTGTACATGAGCTGTGCCAATTAAGAAAGATCCCAAATGATCTCTTACCGGCTGAATGTGAGAATTAATTGAAAATATTAATGACCTTGATAAGTAAGGTTTCCCTGTTGCAGGATAAGGAACTGCGCAGTGATAGGTTTTGGGAGAAAGAATCAAAGCCACGGGAGAAAAAGAAATTCAGGGGAACTGATTTCCAGATCGTTCGAAGGCAGCTTAACGAAGACACAAAAATGTGGCACAATTCTAGAACTGGGAAGCAGAGACCTTTAGGGGTGGTTCTCCCATCCCGCAGTGCAGTGGACCCCGAGACTGGAGCAGAGGCCATTTCTGGGGTTCCCTGCTGGGCGTTCCATGATTCTCCAAACGTCGGATTCCCCAGCACCATCAGCTCCTTGCCAGAAATTAGCATGGAGCTAATAGACGTAAAACCTGATAGAAGTTTATAAAATGTTGAGAGGAATGGATAGGGTGGACTCTCAGAGGCTATTTCCCCGGGTTGAAATGGTCGCTACGAGAGGACACAGATTTAAGGTGCGGGGGAGCAGGTACAGAGGTGATGTTAGGGGTAAGTTTTTCACTCAGAGAGTGGTGAGTGAGTGGAATCGGCTGCCGTCGTCGGTGGTGGAGGCGAACTCGCTGGGGTCTTTTAAAAGACTTCTGGATGAGTATACGGGGTTTAATGGGATTGGGGGTTATAGATAGGTCTATAGATTGGTGGGGTTGATGCGATCGGCGCAACTCGAGGGCCGAAGGGCCTGTTTGTGCTGTAATGTTCTATGTTCTATAAATTACTTCAATTCTGATTTTATATATCTTAAGTAGCATTAACAGGCCCCGGGGCTGAGGTTTCTGGGCCCCCTAGCGTCTCTCCGCACCCCTCCCCCCGCTCCGGCGGGCTTTACGACAACTCCCCACTTGCGGGGAGCTGGCAGTCCTGCTGGAGTGATTTGGGGGTGAGGGGGGGGGGGCATCAAGGCACCCCAGGGTGTCAGGGCACTGCCCAAGGAGAAAAGTGCCTATGCCCAGGGGGCACCTCAACATTGTCCACTGGGCATTGGGCACTGCCAAGGGGTTGGGGCGTAATGGGGATGGAGCCTGATGGGGCCAGTGATTGGGGCTGGGCATCGGTGTGGGGGGAGGCGGTCAGTCTTCTGGAGGGAGGGGGTCAGGACTGCGAATGGGAAGGTAAGCAGGAGATTAGGGCTGTGGGGGTAGGGGGACATCAAGGCGGGTTGGAGGCGCGGATGGGGGAGACGGGTCGAGGCTGGCAGGGCGTGCTCATGGAACCTTCAATCAGGCGGTGGGGGAGTCGGAGGGTCAGCGATAAGGAGACGGGTGGCTGGTTGCGCTACCTCAATCAATTAAGGAATAAAATTAACCCTTGGGATCATGGGCATCCTTGGCAAGGATTGTATTTATTCTTTCAATCCTAACTCTTCTTGAGAAGGTGGTGGCCCCCTCTAACCCCTGAACTTCTTGTGGTGTAGGTACACCCACAGTGCTGCTAGGAAGGGGGGGGGGTTCCAGGATTATGACTCAGAAATAATGATTGATTGATTGATTTATTAATATCGCATGTATTGAAAAGTATTATTTCCTGCGCGCTATACGGACAAAGCATACTGTTCATAGAGAAGGAGAGGAGAGAGTGCAGAATGTAGTGTTACATTCATAGCCAGGGTGTAGAGAAAGATCAGCTCAATATGAGTTCGGTCCATTCAGAAGTCTGATGGCAGCAGGGAAGAAGCTGTTCTTGAGTCGGTTGGTACGTGACCTCACTTCCCAACAGAGGAAGGTGGGAGAGAGAATGTCCGGGTTGCGTGGGGTCTGTGATTATACTGGCTGCTCTTCCGAGGCAGTGGGAAGTGTGGACAGAGCCAATGGATGGGAAGCTGGTTTGCGTGGCGGACTGGGCTATGTTCATAACCCTTTGTAGTTTCTTGCAGTGTTGGGCAGGAACCATACCAAGCTGTGATACATCTGGAAAGGATGCTTTCTATGGTGCATCTGTAAAAATTGGTGAGAGTCGTAGTGGACGTGCAGAATTTCTTTAGCCTCTTGAGAAAGTAGAGGCGTTGGTGGCCTTTCTTAACCATAGCTTCACCGCGGAGGGACCAGGACAGGTTGTTGGTGATCTGAACACCTAGAAACTTGAAACTCTCAACCGTTTCCACTTCATCCCTGTTGATGTAGACAGTAGCATGTCCTCCACCGCTCTGGAGTCGATGACTATCTCCTTCGTTTTGTTGACATTGAGGGAGAGATTATCGTTTTTGCACCAATTCACCAGGCTCTCCAGGCAGGATTTTTTAGCTGTGCTTATCCCAAGGCAGGAAATTTCCACCTGAGGTCAACAGACCTTTGCACGTCTGCTGCCAGCCCACTACAATTCCCGTTGGGAAAGGGAGAATTCCTCCCCCACCTCTTCCCTGTACTTCATCTTGTCAACGTTTGAGATCCGACCCATTGAACCATAGAACATTATAGCACAGAAACAGGCCTTTTGGCCCTTCTTGTCTGTGCTGAACCATTTCTCTGCCTAATCCCAGTGACCTGCACCTGGACCATATCCCTGGACCATAACGCTGTGCATTGTCCTTTAAGCTGTTAGCCTAGTAGCAGAAAACTCTGCCCCATATTATTAATAAAACAAACTGAATCCAAAGCAGCACTGTAACTTTTTTGTTCACAGCTCAAACGTTGCAAAGCTTTTCTTTTATGAGTAAGTTATTAAAGATGGCAAACACAGTAAACAGTGAAGGACTGTTAAAGGTTACCCAGCTAACCATTCCTGTAACAAACGAACTGAGTCATTTACCTTAAAGAAATTTTACCTAAAAAATATACAATCTCACGCTGTGATCCGCTTGTTAATTATTTACTGTTCTTATGCATGGCATTGCTTTCTGCCCAATGCAAGGTCAGGGGTTAGACTGTTGGCTGATGTGCCCACATTGAAATCTCTGTACTCCTCTAATTTACACACCCCCAATTTTTAATCACTCTGCTTTCAGCAGACTGGAAGCTCTGGAGTTCTCTTCCTAAACCTTCCCCACCTCTCTCCTCTCTCCGCTTTTAAGCCACCTCTTGTAACCTCTCCCAGTAATCAAGTTGAGACGAGCTTTTTTAATCTTTCCTTATGTGATTCACAATCGAATTTTGTGTGATAGAACGCACTCAATGTGTTCTGGAACACTTCAATGCATTAAAGGCACTGTGGTTGGACGGTGCGGTGGCACAGTGGTTGGCACTGCTGCCTCACAGCGCCAGGGACCTGGGTTCGATTCCCAACATGGGTCACTGGCTGTGTGAAGCCTGCTTGTTCTCCCCGTGTCTGTATGGGATTCCTCCGGGTGCTCCAGTTTCTTCCGACAATCCAAAAATATGCAGCTTAGGTGGATTGGCCATGTTAAATTTCCCCTCAGTGTCCAAAGGTGTGTAGGTTAGGTGGATTGGCCATGGTAAATTGCCCCTTAGTGTCCAAAGATGTGTAGATTAGGTGGATTGGCCATGGTAAATTGCCCCTTAGTGTCCAAAGATGTGAAGGTTATGTGAATTGGTTATATTGATTGCACCTTAATGTCCCAAGACGTGCAGATTAGGTGAATTGGCCATGCTAAATTGTCCATTAGTGTCCCAAGATGTGTAAGTTAGATGGATTGGCCATGCTAAATTGCCCGACAGTGACCCAAGATATGCAGGTTAGGTGGATTGGCCATGCTAAATTGTTCCTTAGTGTCCCAAGGTGTGTAGGTTAGGGGGTTACGAGGTAAATGCAAGAGGTTATGGCTATTTGTCCCTATATTGGACACACTAGGCATAGACTAAAATCATGTATAGGTCACTGACAATGGGACGGCGGCGCGGGCTCATTGGGCCGAAGGGCTTGTTTCCCGTGCTGTGTTGTTCTTTGTTCTTTGTTCTTTGTTGTTCTATACGGCCTGGGTCAGATGCTCTGTCAGAAAGTCGGTACAGATTTGATGGGCCGAATGGCTTCCTTCTGCATGTAGAGAGTTTATGATTCTACACTTATAAATGCAAACTTTTAGCAGGGAGGTAGGAATGTAGGAACAAGAGTAGGCCATTCTGCCCCTCAAGCCTCCTCCACCATTCAAACAGATCATGGCTGATCATCGACTCTCTCCAGTGCCACGTTCCTGCGCTACCTCCAAATCACCTGATAACATTGGTCTCCAGAAAGTTATTAATTGCTGTTTGGAACATGTTCAGTGACTGAGCTTCCACATCTGTCTGGGATAGAGAATTCCAGAGATTCACCACCCTCTGAGTAAAGGATTTCCTCCTCATCGCAGCCTTCAGTGGACTTTCCCTTATTCTGAGATATTGGACGCGGTTTTCCAACCCTTCACGCCGCCAGGATTTTCCAGTCCCGCCGACGGCGCAACCCCAACACAGGTTTCCAGGCGGCGTAGGTGGATTCATTGGGGAACTCTGCGGGGAGGCCAGAAAATCTCACCGCCTGGCGCTAGACTCACCAGCCAGGGGCAACACTCCACCACATCCGCCCCGTCACAGCCCTGAGAGACTTGTATAAGTTTCAGTGAGGTCACCCCTCATTCCTCAACACTCAAGGAATTCAGACTCAGCCTTCTCAATCTCTCCTCCTTATAAAATAATGCCAGCGCGGCACGGTGGCACAGTGGCTAGCACTGCTGCCTCACAGCGCCAGGGATCCGGGTTCAATCCCGGCCTCGGGTGACTGCCTGTGTGGAGTTTGCACATTCTCCCCGTGTCTCCCACAGCCCAAAGATGTGTGGGTTAGGTGGATTGGCCACGCTAAATTGACCTTAGTGTCAGGGAGATTAAATATGTGGGATTACGGGAATAGGGCCTGGGTGGGATGATGGTCGGTATAGACTCGATGGGCTGAATGGCCTCCTTCTCCTCTATAGGATCCTATGATTAAGGTTAATCTGGGTGAACTTCCATTGCACTACTTCTGAGTTTAGGGGACCTAAAGTGTGCAATATACCGGAGAGTTGTATTAGTGCTAGACTATTAATCCAGAAACTCAGCTAATGTTCTGGGGACCCGGGTTCGAATCCCGCCACGGCAAATGTTGGAATTTGAATTCAATAAAAATCTGGAATTAAGAATCTCCTGATGACCATGAAACCATTGTCAGAAAAACCCGTCTGGTTCACTAAAAAGTTTATTTATTAGTCACAAGTAAAGCTTATATTAACACTGCAATGAAGTTATTATGAAATTCCCCTTGTCGCCGCAGTCTGGCACCTGTTCGGCTCAATGCACCTAACCTGCACGTCTTTCAGACTGTGGGAGGAAACTGGAGCACCCGGAGGAAACCCACGCAGACACGAGGAGAATGTGCAAACTCCACACAGACAGTGACCTGAGCCTGGAATCGAACCCGGGTCCCTGGCTCTGTGAAGCAGCAGTGCTAACCACTGTGCTGCCCTACCCGGTCTGGCCTACATGTGACTCCAGAGCCACAGCAATGTGGCTGACTCTCAACTGCCCTCTGAAATGGCCTGGTTGTTGAAGAAGGGGGCAGCTCACCATCACCTTCTCAGGGGGCAACTGGGGACGGGCAATGGCCCAGCCAGTGACGCTCATGCCCCACGAGTGAATAATAAAAATGATGAGGCCTCACTAAGGCTCCATGTAAGGTATCCTCACTTCTCTTCGCAATGAAGGGCCAACATACCAGTTGCTTGCTGCACCTGCATGCTGGCTTTGAGATGTTGTTTTTTTTAGCTCTGTTAACAACTCTCCTGATATGTGAACGGCTAAAAAAAACATTAATCGGGGGGCCATAAATAACTCAAAATAGAATGAATTGTTTATCCATGACTTTTTGGAGCAGCAAGCTAACCCTCTGATCTACGCATGACAGACCACCCAGTTTGTGGGTGGGCTTTCTAGAAATTTCCACAACTGACACCATAGGAGTGGTTTTGTTTGCAATAAAAGTCTGTCTTTTCCACTTATTTCAGCTTACGGAGTGGAGACATGGGCAATCGAGGCTAATACTGATCCTAATCACTTTTTATCAACAGGAAACGTGACATTGCTCTTTATAATTCCTTTCTTTATCCTCTGGGGAGGCCCAGTGGCACTATCGCTGGATGACTAAACCAGAAACTTAGCTAATGCTCTGGGGGCCCGGGTTCGAATCCCGCCACAGCAGCTGGTGGAATTTGAATTCTTCCGGAATTAAGAATCGACTTATGATCGATTGTCAGGAAAACCCATCTGGTTCACTAATGTCCTTTAGGGAAGGAAATCTGCCGTCCTTACCCCGGTCTGGCCTACATGTGACTCCTCCAGAGCCACAGCAATGTGGCTGAGTCTCAACTGCCCTCTGACACAGTTTGACAGGCCACTCAGTTCAAGGGCAACTAGGGATGGGCAGTAAATGCTGACCCATGTCCACAAACAAATTTTTTAATATTCAGGTGGCACAGTGGTTGGCACTGCTGCCTCACAGCGCCAGGGTCGCAGTTTCAATTCCAGGGTCACTGTCTGTGTGGAGTTTGCACATTCTCCCCGTGTCTGCGAGGGTTTCCTCTGAGTGCTCCGGTTTCTTCACACGGTCCAGAAGATGTGTAGGTTTGGTAGCATGCTAAATTGCCCCTTAATGTCAGGGTGACTAGCAGGGTTATGGGGATAGGGCCTGGGTGGGATTATGGTCAGTGCAGACTCAATGGGCCGAATGGCTTCCTTCTACACTGTAGGGATTCTATGATTCAGTGATGGCCATGAAACCATTATCGGAAAAACCCATCTGGTTCACTAATGTCCTTTAGGGAAGGAAATCTGCTGTCCTTACCCAGTCTGGCCTACATGCGACTCCAGAAAGACAGCAATGTGATTGACTCTCAACCAGCCTTGGACAACAAGGAATGGGCAATAAATGCTGGCCAGCCAGTAACACCCATATCCCACAGATGAATGAATAATAAAATATAGGTGGAGGGTGGGGAGTCGGATGTGATTGAGGCCCTAGATTACAGTCATGTAGTGATGTTATGACTTCAGACTATGTATTAGATCTCTTTCTGGCTCAGAAATATCACATATCACACACCAACTTGATCAAACTTCCATTGTGTGTTGCATTCCACTGTAACCCACATGTTAGCCAGGGATCGTGTTTATTAAAGGGGAGATGATGGCCTCGTGGTATTGTCACTAGACTATTAATCCAGAAACTCAGCTAACGTTCTGGGGACCTGAGTTCAAATCCAGCCACGGCAGATGATGGAATTTGGATTCAATAAAAAAAGAATTAAGAATCTACTGGTGATTTTGAAACCATTATTGGAAAAACCCATCTGGTTCACTAAAGTCCCTTGAGGGAAGGAAATCTGCCGTCCTTATCTGATCTGGCCTACACGTGATTCCAGAGCCCCAGCAATGTGGTTGACTCTCAAATGCACTCCAAGGGTAACTAGGGATGGGCAATAAATGCTGGCCTAGCCAGTGACACCCATGTCCCACAGATGAATTCATAGAAACCCTACAATGCAGAAAGAGGCCATTTGGCCCATCGAGTCTGCACCGGCCACAATCCCACCCAGGTCCTACCCCCCTATCCCTATATGTTTTACCCACTAAGCCCTCTAACCTACACATCTGAGGACACTAAGGGCAATTTTTAACACGGCCAATCAACTCAACCAGCACATCTTTCGGACTGTGGGAGGAAACCGGAGCCCTCGGAGGAAACCCATGCAGACACAGGGAGAATGTACAGGCTCCACACAGACAGTGACCCAAGCCGGGAATCGAACCCAGATCTCTGGAGCTGTGGGACATGCAGTGCTGACTGTGCCGCCCAAATTAAAAAAAAGAAATAAGTGAGAGATATTAGGAAGCGTGACCAATCATTTGGACAGATGCGGGATGTGAAGTGAGTCCAATGGGAAGCAAGTCGGAAAGATGGATAAACTCAGAGTGGGATTTTCCCAAAATTAAGTTGTTTGCCAGCTTTCCAAATTTTCCTGCCACTTCTGCAATGATTCCTGCTGTGGATGGGATAATAAATTGTCCCTAAATTAGTTTCCCTCAATGTGGATGGACATAAAACATTGGATAAGGGTCATGGGTGGAGGGGGGGGCTAGCGGTGTTAAGATGGCGGCGCTGGCTCGTTGGGCTGAAGGGCCTGCTTCCCAGGCTATTTTTGTTCTTTGTTCTAGATCCCAGCCTTATATGAGGATTCACAGGAAGTCTGGCGGTGCAGTGGGTCTCTACCTCTGAGCTCCGGGTTCGAATCCCATCCCAGGAAGTGATGGCCAAGGAAGATGTGTTCACAACGTGGCAAAACAGGTCGAAAGTCAACCCACAAAACACCGGCTAGCAGTAAGAGCGGGAGGGACTCCTGGTCAGCTTGATGTGGAGTGGCGCCCCCCCCAAGCTACCATCCTTTCCAATTCCCCCCGCCTTGGACCTGTCCCGAAAGTGCACCTTCTCCGTCACTGGGTCAAACTCTCAGAATCCCCTACCTATCAGCACTGTGATATCGTCACAAGCTCTGAAGTACTTTGTGGAGAAATCCCACCACCATCTTCCCCGGGGATCTTGGGACAGGCAATGCAGGACAGAGTCCGGCCTACATTTTTTGAAAATTCTTTTGTGGGTCATGGACATCGCTCGTTGGGCCAGCGTTTATTGCCCATCCCTAACTGCCCTAGAACTGAGTACCTTGCTGGGCCATTTCAGAGGGCAGTTGAGAGTCAACCTCATTGCTGTGGCTCTGGAGTCACATACAGACAGACCAGCGACCAAGAATTACTGGCTATGGAAAGTCGGCCTTCGTGCGTCACTAGGTGCGGGATGGAAGAAGATATAGCGATTGAACTGCACAGAACCCAAGGTAGTGGCAGTGATGGTCGACAGTAAGGGGAGTGAAGGGGTGGGGAGCAGTGCACAACATGGAGAGTTGAGCATTGGGTCGGGTTGTAGAATTGGAACTTTGACAGTGACCGGCAGGGGGTGAGGCTACGGATGGACTGAAAGAATTGGATCAGATTGGCCAACCAATGTGAACCGGGAAGGATTGGAGCACTGGGCTTTCGCAAAACCTGGCAGCCCGGGAAAACTATTTTCCTCAAGTGACCTGTGATCACCATTAGCGCGGGTTAGAACATAGAACAGCACAGCAAGGTACAGACCCTTTGGCCCTTGATGTTGTGCCAAACTGATCAAGCTACCCCACTCCCTATCATTCTGGTGTGCTCCATGTGCCTATCCAATAACCGCTTGAAAATTCCTAAAGTGTCCGACTCCACTATCACAGCAGGCAGTGCATTCCACACCCCAACCACTCTCTGAGTGAAGAATCTACCTCGGACATCCCTCCTGCATCTCCCACCATGAACCTTACAGTTATGCCCCCCTAGTAACAGGTACACCCGCCCGTTTGAGTGGGAATTCACACACGGTTCACCAGGAATTGGCCTGGGCTGTCACACACACGCACATCAAAGTGAGATTTCTCCTGTTGGATATCTGAGAGGGCACTCGTCCTGGAGAAACCTCTGTCAGGGAGTTCAGAGGTCAGGCTTCCTGTCCAGCTCAGAAACAAGGAGATGGAGTTTACGCTCTCCCCTCCTGTTGGGTTTAAAGTGTGGGTTGGGGAAAGGAGGGGATGGCATTCATTGGTGGAGTAGACTCGATGGGCTGAATGGCCTAACTTCTGCCCCTACATCTTATGGACTATGGTCTTCCGGTCAATCAGTGGCCATTCTGGCACTTTCTTGCCCACCTCAGAAGGGGCAGGAACATCCTGAGCTCTTGAAAGGCGCTGTGTAACTGAACCTTTGCACATTCCTGTATTATTAATGTGGGTTAATAAGAGACTCCCGCGGTTAAATGGGATAATTATGGAAAGGTTTATCAGCCGCAAACTGATTAATCGGCAGCCGTTCCTCAGAGCTGGCATCCGAATCAATGATTTAAGTGAGGCACACCCTCCATTCTCATTTCAGATGCAGCTGTAACTGGCCACCATTATTCAGCGAGATCTCCGGGTAACGCTTTCCATTGCGAACGCTTCCCCCCCACCCACTCCCCCCCCCCCCCCCCCCCCCCGTTTCTTTTTATCTGGAGAGTTTTTGCAATAAGGAAGGGCCAAGATCATTGTGTTGTGATGAAGGATAAAGAGAGGATATGGTAGAAGAGTAGGTCCTCTCTCCACTACAGGCAGAGGGGATGTAAGGAAGTGTATCGGATCCTGGTTTCAGAAGGGCAGCACACAAGGACACCTTGTTGGAACGGCAATTTACCGCGCAGTTTGTCAGGCTGGATCAGTTCAATAGAAGGAGATAGATCTTACAGCTTATTATTGACCCAAAGCAAAGAAAGCAACATTTCCGATTTTAGCAGATGAACATGTAAGGAGGCTCTTCATTGGCTCTCCCACCCAGCATCATGGCTTAGTGCCATTCTCCTACCTTTTTTCACTGCATACTTTCTCTATTCAAGTGGGCAGCATGGTGGCACAGTGGTTACCACTCTGTACAAACGGTGACCCCAAGCCGGGAATCGAACCCGCTTCCAGGCCCAGTGAGGCAGCAATGCCGACCGCTGCACCCATTGATCCCATAAAAGACATCAGTCCATCAAAGTTAGCACTCCACTTCAGCCAGACATTTTCAGAGCTGATTCAATGGTGAGCCTTGAAGCTCAGCCGAGCATTCACAACCAGGCCGTCCAACAGCTGCTTGGCCCATCTGTTTCTGTTGATGTTGCCCACTGAATAAAAAGCATTTTTCCTCATTTCCCCAGGGTTTTGTTCACTCACCAATGACCATGGACCTGTTGGTGTCTCCTGGTCACCAACTAGTTCCTCCTTATCAAAACCCTTCCTAATTTTGGACATCTTAATTTCCTTGCCTGACAGGGGGCAATGAATGCTTCTATCGTCTCCCTCAGCTCTGATATTCTAGCGTAGAACTTTCACTGGCCTCCAAGCTTCATGATGAATCGATTAGGTTTGTGAAGAAGCGTAGACAGAATCACACAAAAGGCATATACAACATTCGAAATATGGAATGGAGTTTACTGCCCCCCTGGGGCTTACTTTCCACTCTGAATGTGTAGTGCAATACACATGTAATGTGTAATTTCATACAGAATTATGTAAGTCTAGCTTTTAAGCTTTTTGATGAAATGGCTTTCACAGTTTGGATTGTATCAATGCAGTGATTATGTTACTGGACTAGCAATTGAATAGATGTAGGCTAATTCAGAACCTGGGTCCAAATCTCAACATAGCAAGTTGGAGAATTTTATCTCATTTTTGACTTCTAAAGCAATTTGGAAATGAAACAAAGTTAACATGAGGAAGATATTTGTTCACGCCATAATGGGTTGACAGGGTCTGAGATGGATGGGCGGCACAGTGGTTAGCACTGCTGCCTCACAGCGCCAGGGACCCGGGTTCGATTCCTGGCCTCGGGCCACTGGCTGTGTGGAGTTTGCACATTCTCCCCGTGTCTGCATGGGTTTTTTCCAGGTGCCCCAGTTTCCTCCCATGGTCTAAAGATGTGCACGTAAGGTGGATTGGCCGTGCTAAATTGACCCTTAGCCTCAGGGGGGTATGCAGAGTAAATATGTGGCGTTACGGGAATAGGGCCTGAGTGGGACTGTGGTCAGTGCAGACTCAGTGGGCCAAATGGCCCCCTTCTGCACTGTAAGGGTTCTATGATTCTCTCAGAGTGGGGTCATTCTTTAGATAAATTGGATAAATATGTGAAGGAGGCCATTTGACCCATTGTACCTGCGCCAACTCTCAGAGAGGGCATCCCACCCAGATCCTTCCCTTCCCCCTATCCCGGTAACCCAATCACTTACCAAGGTCAATCACAGAATCCCTACAGTGTAGAAGGAGGCCATTCAGTCCATCGAGCCTACACCAACTGACTGACAGAGTATCTTGTCCAGACCTTATTGCCCACCATATCCCCATAACACCACACATTTAGCATGGCCAATTCACCTTACCTACTTACCTTTGGACACTAAGGGGCAATTTAGCATGGCCAATCCACCTAACCTGCACATCTTTGGACACTAAGGGGCAATTTAGCATGGCCAATCCACCTAACCTGCATATCTTTGGACACTAAGTGGCAATTTAGCATGGCCAATCCACCTAACCTGCTATCTTTGGACACTAAGGGGCAATTTAGCATGGCCAATCCATCTAACCTGCATATCTTTGGACACTAAGGGGCAATTTAGCATGGCCAATCCACCTAACCTGCGCATCTTTGGACACTAAGGGGCAATTTAGCATGGCCAATCCACCTAACCTGCACATCTTTGGACACTAAGGGACAATTTAGCATGGCCAATCCACCTAACCTGCATATCTTTGGACACTAAGGGGCAATTTAGCATGGCCAATCCACCTAAACTACACACCTTTGGACATTATGGGGCAATTTAGCATGGCCAATCCACCCCACTTACACACCTTTGGACACTATGGGGCACTTTAGTATGGCCAATTGACCTAAGCTACGCACCTTTGGGCTGTCTGCAGGATACAATTGCAGGGCTAAGGGGAACAATTAGCTGAATCTCTCAAAGAACTAGCACCCTCGTGGTGGACCCCCTGTGCAGTGTGATTCCAGCTCCCTTCCAACACTAATCAACTCGAGTCCATTAATGATTTCCAGCATTACCACGGTCACCTCAATTCAACAACACTTCATTGGCTCGGAAGTGCTTTGGGACGTCATGGGGTCACACCAGATTTTCATTCTTTCCTACTTAATGCGGTCGGCAACATCATTCCCTTAAAGCTTAATCCATGCAGACACTCATTTGTACCTAGTCATAAAACTCACCAAATATTGTTGAAACTGTGTGTGCCGTTTATTATCCCGTCAACAGGTCAGATCAGCCAACCAAATTACATTTAATTCTGCTGAACTTCATGACCACTTAGAGTCCTCTTAATGCTTGGCTTTACAGATTGCGTTCCCCTGGAAACGTCAACACTTTGGACAGCAGTTTTACTGTGTTCCTACTCAAGATTAAACCTGTTGAGGATTGTGGCAACTCTTTCTGTTTGTGTCTTGAGTGTGCGCTTCGAGACGCAGAATCATAGAATCCTTGCAGTGCAGAAAGAGGCCATTCAGCCCATTGAGTCAACAATCCCAACCCTATCTCCGTAACCCCATACATTAGCCCTGCTAATCCCCCGACACTTAACGGGCAATTGAGCACGGCCAATCCACCTAACCCGCACATCTGAAGTCATCGAGTTCAGGAAGCGTGCCCCCCGTCTACGTCAATGGCAATGAAGTGGGAATGGTGGAGATCTCCAAGCTCTTAGGTGCCCAGATCGCCAACAACCTGTCCTGGTCCCTCCATGCCGACACTACGGTTAGGAAAGCCCACCAACTTTCTCAGGAGACTAAGGAAATTTGGCATGTCTGCTACGACTCTCTCCAACAGATGAACAGATAGAAAGCATTCTTCCTAAGCTGTACCACAGCTTAGTATGGGCTCCTGCTCTGTTCAGAGAAACTGGTTGGCTTTCTCTCCAGATCTTACTGCGCACTGCCAAAAAAAACAAGGACGTGTTTCACGCCATCTTGCGGTGGGAGGGTGGGGGGTGTCCTTAACACACCGGGAAAGCCTTGCTGGATGGAGATTGGGGAAGGCATCTTTAAAGGGGGAGCACAATCGTAACAGCAATACACCTCCCCTCCAACCCTCACGGCGGTCTCAAAGGTTCCCCTCCCCACAATCGCTAACCTTGAGCAGAAACCATGCGTGGGATTTTTTCAGCCACGCACACCCCAATCCCATAAAATCCCACTGGAGGTCAACAGATCGTGTCACGGTCCGTGTCCCTCCTGCTACGATTCCCGTGGTGAGCGGAGCGGGAAAATTCTGCCCCTTAATGCTGAGTTGGAACCCTTTCTCAATCACTTTGGAGGGTATCCTCTCAAGGGGTTGGGGCTGGTTGGATGTATGTCCTGCACTCTCACAGGCTCATTGAGACAGAGATCGGTAGGTTCTTGATCAAAGGGGATATGGGGAAAAGGCAGGAGAATGGGGATGAGAAAAATATCAGCCATGATTGAATGGCAGAGCGGACTCGATGGGCTGAGTGGCCTCATTCTGCTCCTATGTCTTATGGCCTTACCTCACTCAGCTTGTTTAAGCAGATACCTGAACATTGATGTAGAGATGCCTATCTCTACAATTCTCCTTACCTGCTTTACTCATTTAATACAAAGTTCTGTCAGGCCAGGGCGATTATTTTGCTTTTATTCAGAACCGTGGTTTACAGGATAATTTTCATCGAGTCATTTCATTGAATACAGGAGTTGGGACGTCTTGTTGAAGTTGTACAAGACATTGGGAAGGCCACACTTGGAATGCTGTGTACAATTCTGGTCGCCCTATTATAGAGAGGATATTATTAAACCAGTAAGAGTGCAGAAAAGATTTACTAGGATGCTACCGGGATTTGGTGGTTTGAGTTACAGGGAGAGGCTGGAGAGACTGGGACTTTTCTCTCTGGAGCGTAGGAAGATGAAGGGCGACTTTACAGAGGTCTAGAAAATAATGAGGGGCATAGACAAAATAGAGAGTCAATATCTTTTCCCAAAGGTAGGGGAGTCTAAAACTAGAGAGCTTAGGTTTAAGGTGAGAGGGGACAGATACAAAAGTGTCCAGAGGGGCAATTTTTTCACACAGAGAGTGGGTACAATTTTGTCTTTTAAAAAGCATTTAGACAGTTACATGGATACGATGGATATGGACCAAACTTGAATAATTGGGACTAGCTTAGGGGTTTCAAAAAAAAAGGGCGGTATGGACAAGTTGGGCTGAAGGGCCTGTTTCCATGCTGTAAACCTCTATAACTCTAGGAGTCAACACTGGGACTCAGTTTAACCCAGACATCAGTGAGCAATCTCTCTCCTTCTCATCAGGGTGTCTCGAGGTTCTGGTCATTGAACTTATGGCTTTTTTTCAATGTTAATTAGTTCCTTCTCTCCAAGATTTGTTTCTGAAAGCTTTCCGACTCAGTTTTCACCTGTCTGACGAGAACTAATGTCCAAAACTGAGATTCAATGGAAGCGAAGAGTGTTGGAAAATGGCCGAACACAGGAGTTGTTTGCAACCGCTGGTACATAATGCAGCGATACGCACGGACATCTGTACCAGCGGAAGGAGTAGGCCATTCAGGCCCTGCAGCCTGCTCCTCAATTTGTTATGTCACGGCAGTTTTCGCATCGCCTATGGGGAAGCAGTGGTTAGCACTGCTGCCTCACAGCGCCAGGGATCCGGGTTCGATTCCAGTCTCAGCTCACTGTCAGTGTGGAGTCTGCACATTCTCCCCGTGTCTGCGTGGGTTTCCTCCGGGTTCCTCCTACAATCTGAAGATGTGCAGGTTAGATGGATTGGCCATGCTAAATTGCTCTTTGGTGTCAGAGGGATGAGTAGGGTACGTATGTGGGGTAATGGGGATAGGGCCTGTTATCAGTGCAGATTCGATGGTCTGAATGACCTCCTTCTGCACTATCAGGATTCTATGATATGATCCTACATTAAGTTGATCTTCCGCTATGAATCTGACACTATAAACTGCACCTGCTCCTTACCTCCTCGAGTGAATTGTGGAATCCTACAGTGCAGAAGGAGGCCATTCAGCCCATTGACTCTGCACCGACCACAATCCCACCCAGGCCCTATCCCCATAACCCTGTGATACTAGGGGGCAATTTAGCATGGCCAATCCACCTACCCGGGACATCTTTGGACCGTGGGAGGAAACTGGAGCACCAGGAGGAAACCCACGCAGACACGGGGAGAATGTACAAATTCCACACAGACAGTGACCCGAGCCAGGATTCAAACCCAGGTCCCCCATGCTGTGAGGTGGCACTGCTAACCACTGTGCCACCCTCATGAAGGGTATGCTTTGTCTGTATAGTGTACAAGAAACAATACTTTTCACACGTATCCCAATACATGTGACAATAATAAATCAAAAGTCCTGGCATGGGACTCAAAGTAAGAAGTCTCACCACGCCAAATTAAAGTTCAACAGGTTTACTCGTAGCAAATGTCACTAGCTTTTGGAACTGGCTGTTCCTTTGTCAGGTAGTTTGAACAGTCAGCCAGTTCCTCAGGCTCACAGCCCTCTGAGTGAAAACAGTTCTCCATCTAGAAAGTTAATCCCCCTATTCTTAAACTGTGTCACCTCGTTCCTGTCTCCCGCACGAGAGGAAACATTTTTCCAGTATTCTCCTTTGAGGGAAGGGATACAATGGCCTTAATCATAGAATCCCTACCTTTCAGAGAGAGGCCATTCGGCCCATCCAGTCTGCACCGACAACAACCCCACCCAGGTCCTATCCCTGTAATCCCGTGTATTTACTCTAGCTAGTCCCCCTGACACTAAACGGCAATTTAGCATGGCTAATGCACCTAATCTGCACATCTTTAGGCTTTGGGAGGAGGCTGGAGCACCTGAGGAACCCAACACAGACATGGGGAGAATGTGTATATTCCACACAGATAGTGAGCCAAGGTGGGAATTGAACCTAGGTCCCTGGTGCTGTGAGGCAGCAGTGCTAACCACTGTGCCACCCGGCCGTCCGTGTGTGTGTGTGTGTGTGTGTGTGTGCATGCGCGTGTGTGTGCATACAAGTGCACATGTGTGTGTGTGTGTGTTTGTGTGTGCGTATTGCATGTTTGTGCGGAGGGTGTGGAGAGTCTGCAGAAGGATCTAGATAGGCTGGGCGAATGGGCCAGGAAATGGCAAATGGAATTTAATGTTGGCAAGTGTGAGGTGGTCCACTTTGGTAGGAGGAATGGTAGGAAGGACTATTACTTACGGGGCGAAAAACTGCAGCAGGCGACGGTGCAGAGGGACCTCGGGGTCCTTGTGCATGAGTCGCAAAAACCCAGCTTGCAGGTGCAGCAGGTGGTCAGGAAGGCGAATGGGATGCTGGCCTTCATAGCGAAGGGGATTGAATATAAAAGTAGGGAGGTCTGGCTGCAGCTGTATAGGGCATTGGTGAGGCCGCAGCTGGAGTACTGTGTGCAGTTTTGGGCGCCGCACCTGCGCAAGGATGTTTTGGCCCTGGAGGGAGTGCAGAGGAGGTTTACTCGGCTGATACCGGAGTTGAGGGGATTGAGCTATGAGGAGAGGCTGAATAAACTAGGCTTGTACTCGTTAGAGTTTAGAAGAATGAGGGGAGATCTCATTGAGACGTATAAGATGATGAATGGGATGGATAGGATAGAGGTGGAGAGACTGTTCCCGCTCAAAAAAGACAGTAGGACTAGGGAGCACAGCCTCAAGATAAAGGGGGGGCGGTTTAGAACAGAGTTGAGGAGGAACTTCTTCACTCAAAGGGTGGTGAATCTCTGGAATTCTCTGCCCGTTGAAGTGGTGGAGGCTGCCTCGCTAAATATTTTTAAGAAACGGGTTGATGGGTTTTTGATAAGAGAAGGGATTAAGGGTTATGGGGAGAGGGCGGGAAGGTGGAGCTGAGTCACGACAAATCAGCCATGATCTTATTGAATGGCGGGGCAGGCTCGAAGGGCCAGATGGCCTACTCCTGCTCCTATTTCTTATGTTCTTATGTTCTTATGTTCTTATGTTTGTATGTGTGTGTGTGAGTGTGAGTTTCTGTGTATGTGTTTCTCTGTGTGCATGAGTGTGCACGTTTGTGTGTGTGCGTGTTTCTGTGTGTACATGAAAGCATGTGTGCATGTTCATGTGCGTGTATGCGTATGCAGGTTTATGTGCATGTGTGTGAGTATGTGTGCGTGTTTGTGTGTGTATGTGCTTGCGTGTGAGTGTTTGCGTGTTTGTGTGTGTGCGTGCTTATGTGTGCATGCTTGTGTGTGCGTGTTTGTGTGTGTGTGCTTGAGTATGTGTGCGTGTTTGTGTGTGCGCGTGCTTATGTGTGCATGCTTGTGTGTGCGTGTTTGTGTGTGTATGTGCTTGCGTGTGAGTGTTTGTGTGTGTGCGTGTTTGTGTGTGTGCGTGCTTATGTGTGCATGCTTGTGTGTGCGTGTTTGTGTGTGTGCTTGAGTATGTGTGCGTGTTTGTGCGTGCTTATGTGTGCATGTTTGTGTGTGTGCTTATGTGTGCGTGCTTGCATGTTTGTGTGTGTGTGCGGATATTCAAGGAATGTTTGTCTGGCGCTCTGCATGACATTTATGGTTCCATGTCATTTAAAACCCCAGGGTGACCCCTTCCTGATTCCCGACAGAGATTTTGGCTATATGTTTGTGCATTTCGGAGCTCCTTAGAGGGGTGGGAGTGGGGGAGGGAGGAAATGACCTTGTTACCCTTCCTGCACTGCCCTCCCCACCTCGACTGACCTCGCAATACCCCAGCATGGCATCAAGAAAGAGAGAGGAGGCAGCTGTGATATTTTGTTTGGCTGCCGTCTGCTTGAGTGTCCGTAACATGCCGGAGGGGGTAGGCGGTTTGGGGGGGGGGTGTGGGATAGTGAATGGGTAATTGAATTTTGCTCTGCAGCCCCCTATTAAACCGACCACCCCCCCCCCCCCCCCCCCCTCCAACCCTCCCCCAGAGAAAGCTCTTCAGTTGAATCTGATTCCAGTGGTTAGCTGTTCCCCCCAAGCCGTTACATAGCAGACTAATTGACTGAGAGATTCTCCAGCGGCCCCAGGAAGCGTTTGTTATGTTTCGACTTCCATCATGATGATATCATCAGAGACAAACCAATCTTGGCCCCTGCTATCTGTTTATCTGCTGTTTATAGGTTAATGAGACTCTGTCTGTCATTGGTACAATAATGACCATCTGCTAGATAAAAGCTGCCTCATTCTTTCTCATTGTTTGTACTGCATTTCATAGCCTTCCTTGCCTCAGTGTTAAAGCTCTACCCTATAGGGTGCTGGGGTCCCACTTCAGATCCTTTAAGATTTGCCATCCTTAATGCCCCAGAACCAACCTGCTTGGCGATGTTACAATTCAGGGTAGACCATTTAGTTCCGAGATGAGGAGGTGTTCCTTCGCCCGGTGAGCCTGTGGAATTCATTACCGCAGGAAGTAGTTGACGCCAAAACATTGAATGTATTCAAGAGGCAGCTGGATTCGGGGGAAATGGGATCAAAGCTTATGGGGAAGATTAGGCCGTTGAGTTGGACGATGAGCCATGATCGTGATGAATGGCGGAGCAGGGCCAAATGGCCTCCTCCTGCTCCTATCTTCTATATTTCCATGGCCTCTGGCTTGGTGGGTGGCACTCCCGCCTCCAATTCAAGGTTCGAATCCCACTCCAGACTGTTCCCAATGAACGGATATTGGGGCCCTGATTCTCCGAGGTTGTGGATGGTGCAGGATTGGCTGGAAAGGTGGTACGGCCACACCTATCAGCCTGCCGGCAATCTGTGCACCATACGGTGCAGAAGGACACTTGACCTGCTGGCCCTTGTAGTATTAAAGTGGTGTTACATTCACAGCGAGGGTGTAGAGAAATAATTCACATACTCAAGGAATAAGGTTGATTTAATTGAATCGTAGAATGCCAGAAGGAAGCCATTCGGCCCATCAAATCTACACCAACAACAATCCCACCCAGGCTCTATCCTCAAACCCAACGTATTTACCCTATTTTCCCATGGACACTAAGCACCAATCCACCTAACCAGTACGTTTTTGGAGTGTGGAAGGTAACTGGAGGAAACCCATGGAGATACAGGAAGAATGTGCGAACTCCACGCAGCCAGGAATCGAACCCAGGTCCCAGGGCTGTGAGGCAGCAGCGCTGACCACTGTGCTGCGCATCAAACTAATATGAGATAGGTCCATTCAGAAGTCTGAGCAGCAGGGAAGTAGCTGTTCTTGAGTCGGCTGGTACGTGACCTCAGGCTTTTGTATCTTTGTCCCGACGGAAGAAAGTGGAAGAGAGAATGTCCGGGGTGCGTGGGGGTCCTTAATTATACTGGCTGCTTTTCCCGAGGCAGCGGGAAGTGTAGACGGAGTCAATGGATGGGAGGTTGGTTTGCATGATGGAGTGGGCCACGTTCATGACCTTTTGTAGCTTCTTGCGGTCTTGGACAGAGTCGAAGCTGTACCACGCTATGATACATCCAGAAAGGATGCTTTCTATGATACATCTATAAAAGTCAACAACTCCCTCATTTGTGTTGAGCGCGAGACGTGATGTCTCCAAATGCTAGTCGAGTTTTGCGTTCCCTGACTAGGCGCAGGGTGCAATCAGGAAAGCTGCAGGGGGGGGGGGGTCGGCTGAGAGGAACATCTAGAATGTTCAGGAGAGTTCATTGGCAACACAGAAAGGAGAAAGTGAAAGACGGGGTCATCTGGGAATAAAGGCCTTCGTTATAAGAACGGTTCACAGTGTCAACTGAAACCTCGACGGAGCGACTTAATGGGCCTAAGCTGAAAGAAAGGAGAGATTGTACTCCATGTTGTAAAGGTTACAATATACCCAAGATGTTAATACAGTTGATGTGCAATAATGGACTTGCCATTGATTTTTACTGAGTGCTCGTGTTCTTCTGCAAGTTAGAGTGTGTTTGGAACATAGGGTGTCTATTTAAATGTTTGTATTTTTATATCTTGCATTCACTGCTTTATTTTTTATTTATAAAATGTTTTTCACTGGGACTACCTCCCAGTTGATTTTGCACCCTCTAACCCTCACTTCTTACACCCCTCAGTCCCCCATGGCCCTTTATACTTCATGTCACCTCACCCAAAACCCACTCTCGGCAGGAGTGCTGTGAAGGTAAAAGAACTACAGATTTCCCTATACAGACTTGACAATTAAGAGAATTCGTGCAAACTTCGATTTTTTTAAATCACAAATGCTTAACCTCTTATTAAAACAAACAAACCTCTATTCATACCTCACATCAAAAATAGCTAATCATTTAATAGCCTGCTTAAGCTGTCAATCAAACAATGAACTCCGTGCACCCCACCGAGATAATAGAAGCTTTTGGAAATCAGCCAAATATTCATAATATTCCTTAGGGAAATGTCAACAAATCAATGGCTGGAACAGAGATTGTTAAACTATAACTGAGACCAGCAGCCTTTCTTCACCTATTTTTAAAGAACTGGGGTTTTAAATAACTTCACTTTGTGATAGTTATACAGATATTATCGATTCCTCATGAGTCTTCCTGGCTATTCCATAAACTTGTAACTTCTTTAAAAATTATTTTCATGCAATGTAGGTGTTGCAGACTGGGCTAGCATTTCTTGCATATCCCGAGCTGCCTTTGAACCAAGGCAGTTGCTCACCATTTCAGAGGGCAGTATGAGACCCCACCAACACCTCTACTTTCTCAGGAGACTAAGGAAATTTGGAAAGTCCACTACAACTCTCACCAACTTTTACAGATGCACCATAGAAAACGTTCTTCCTGGTTGTATCACAGCTTGGTATGGGCTCCTGCTCTGTCCGAGACTGCAAGGAACTACAAAAAGTCATGAATGTAGTGCAATCCATCACACAATCCATCCGTTGACTCTGTCTACACTTTCCACGGCCTTGGAAAAGCAGCCAGCATAATCAAGGACTCCACGCACCCCGGACATTCTCTCTTCCATCTTCTTCCATTGGGAAAAACAGACAAAAGTCTGAGGACACATAGCGACTCAAGAACAGTTTCTTCCCTGCTGCCTCCAGACATTTGAATAAACCTACTTTGTATAAGTTGATCTTTCTCTACATCCTAGCTATGACTGTAACACTACATTCTGTGCTCTCTCCTTTCCTTCTCTATGAATGGTATGCTTTGCCTGTCTGGTGTGCAAAAAACAATACTTTTCACTGTATATTAATACTTGTGACAATAATAAATCAAATCAAAATCAAAGCAAAGAGTCAGACATATTGCTGTGGCTCTGGAGTCACATGTAGGCCAGACCAGGTAAGGACGGCAGATTTCCTTCCCTAAAGGACATTAGTGAACCAGATGGGTTTTTCCAACAATTGTTTCAGTATCGCTATTGTTGATTTGATTTATTATTGTCACATGTATTAGTATACAGTGAAAAGCATTGATTATTGTGCAGTATACAGACAAAGCATACCGTTCATAGAGAAAGAAAGGAGAGCTTGCAGAATGTAGTAGAGTTTAAAAGAGTTAGAATGAAGTTTTAGAAGCATAGAACGAGAATAAAATTGTGCTGGGCACAGCTTACAAGAAGTCACCTGACTCCAGCGCCATTTTAGTTTTGAGGCTAGCTCGTTTTAGCTCCAGATTTTATTAATTTGAAACTAAACCCCTCAAGCTAGCAAGGTGGGATTTGAACCCACGTCCCTGGTAGGTCCCTGGACCTACTGGCTTACTAACATTACCAATACACCGCCAACTCCCACAACTGCAGGTTAAGCCCTCAGAAGCAGTCAAGTCTCTTTGAGGTCAAAGGTCTTCCTGATTTTGGATTTTCCGCTCTGTGAATCATGCCCCTCCCCCCTTCTCTGACTGGCCAATAAAAGGGATTCTATTGGAAATGGGGGTAGGGCTTCGGTTCCTAGCCGCCATTCTGGAACAGTTGCAAGGCTTTGTAGAAGCCCAGGTCACCATAGAAGCATAGAACCCTACAGTGCAGAAACAGGCCCTTCGGCCCATCGAGTCTGCACCGAACACATTCCCACCCAGACCCTATCCCCATATCCCTACACATTTTACCTGCTAATCCCTCTAACCTACACATCCCAGGATACTAAGGGGCAATTTTAGCATAGCCAATGAACCTAACCCGCACATCTTTGGACTGTGGGAGGAAACCGGAGCACCCGGAGGAAACCCACGCAGACACGAGGAGAATGTGCAAACTCCACACAGGCAGTGACCCGAGCCGGGAATTGAACCCAGGACCCTGGAGCTGTGAAGCAGCAGTGCTAACCACTGTGCTACCGTGCCGCCCTGAACGGTGTTCAGCTCTGGGGTGAGATTCTAATGAGATCCGTTCTTCAATAATAAGAAATAGGAGCAGGAGTAGGCCATCTGGCCCTTCGAGCCTGCCCCGCCATTCAATAAGATCATGGCTGATCTGTCGTGACTCAACTCCACCTTCCCGCCCTCTCCCCATAACCCTTAATCCCTTCTCTTATCAAAAACCCATCAACCCGTTTCTTAAAAATATTTAGCGAGGCAGCCTCCACCACTTCAACGGGCAGAGAATTCCAGAGATTCACCACCCTTTGAGTGAAGAAGTTCCTCCTCAACTCTGTTCTAAACCGCCCCCCCTTTATCTTGAGGCTGTGCCCCCTCGTCCGACTGTCTTTTTTGAGCGGGAACAGTCTCTCCACCTCTATCCTATCCATCCCATTCATCATCTTATACGTCTCAATGAGATCTCCCCTCATTCTTCTAAACTTTAACGAGTACAAGCCTAGTTTATTCAGCCTCTCCTCATAGCTCAATCCCCTCAACTCCGGTATCAGCCGAGTAAACCTCCTCTGCACTCCCTCCAAGGCCAAAATGTCCTTGCGCAGGTGCGGCGCCCAAAACTGCACACAGTACTCCAGCTGCGACTGTTTATTTTCTAACCTCAGAACCACAGGGGAGTTTTACACTCACCCCAACATCCCCTGCTCAAAACTTTCCCAGTGAAGAGAAATCCGGGGATCCATTGTCAAATGTTGCCTGATAATGCCCCTGTGAAGCAACTCCAGATCTCTTGCTACATTAATGGCATGATTAAAAACAGGGAGGCATGTGCCATGGTGGTTAGCACTGCTGCCTCACAACGCCAGGGACCCAGCTTGGGTCGCTGTCTATGTGGGCTTTGCACGTTCTCACCGTGTCTGCGTGGGTTTCCTCCGGGTGCTCCGGTTTCCTCCCGCACTCCAAAGACGTGCGGTTAGGCGGATTGGCCATGCTAAATTGCCCCTTAGTGTCCAAAGATGTGCAGGTTAGGTGGATTGACCATGCTAAATTGCCCTTGGTGTGTTCAAAGATGTGTGGGTTAGGTGGATTAACCGTGCTAAATCTGCAGGGTTATAGGGATATGATGGAGGGGAGAGATGCTCTTCCAGAGAGTCGGTGCAGACTCAATGTGCTGAATGGCTTCTTTCTGCATTGCAGGATTCTAAATCATTTTTGTTGTTGCCACAGTAATTACCATTTAAAAATAAAATGTTCTGCCTGTAATGTGTGAGGAATGTTGTGGTTTGTAAGGTCGGGGATTTGCTGTGACCCGTTGGTGATAGTGAAAAGCAGACCTATCCCTCGCTCCCACAAACCGAAAACCCATGAAGCATTTTGGATTGGGTTCCCAGGAGCCAGTGTAACTGTAATGCATTGTGCAATATTGCCTTGTGCTCGCTATGCACCCTAATTACTCTGCTTCCTATCTGTGCCAAATGGCTTTGTGTGGCCTGTTGGAGGGGAATAATTAAGATGGAAAAACAAATCTCAACCAACCTAACACTTAGTTTGATGTTCACCCTGATTCGACCCAATTAGTGAGCCCAAGTTTATCCTCCACTAACTTCTGTTCTTTGGCCTACGCACTAAACATTCCCACGCCACTTAAACATCAACAATGAACACACCTCTGAGTCTGTGTGTGTATGTGTTAGAGAGTACATGTGTTTGTGACAGTGTGTTTGTGTATGTTTGTACACATGTGTGCATGCGTGTGTGTATGTATGTATGTTTGTGCGTGTTTATGTATGTTTGTATATACTTATATATGTGTATATACATGTGCACATTTGCATATGTGTGTGCATCTATGCATATTTCTGTGCGTACATTTGTATACGTATATATATGTATATGTTTGTATGCGTGTGTTTGTGTATGAATGTTTGTGTGTGTTTACGTATGTTTGTATATATTTATATATGTGTGTATACATGTGTATGTTTGCATACATGTGCACATACATGTGTGTGTCTATGTATATTTCTGTGTGTACATTTGTATAGGTGTGCATATATATATGTGTATGTTTGCATGTGTGTACATTTGTATACGTGTGTGTGAATGTATGTTTGTGAGTGTATGTTGTGTGAGTGTGTGACTGTGTGTGTATGTGGTGTGTGTGAGTGTGTGACTGTGTGTGTATGTGGTGTGTGTGAGTGTGTGGCTGTGTGTGTATGTGGTGCGTGTGTGTATACATACATATGGGTATTTCTGTACTGACACCAATCTCCTAGAATATCAAAGAACACTACACATAGGAACAGGCATTTAGACACTTACATGGGTAAGATTGGGATTTGGGCCAGACATGGTAATTTTTAAAAAATGTTTTAAAGTTTATTTATTACTGCCACAAGTAGGCTTACATTAACACTGCAATGAAGTTACTGTGAGAATCCCCTAGTCGCCACACTCCGGCACCTGTTGGGGTACACTGAGGGAGAATTTAGCACCCTAACCAACACATCTTTTGGGCTGTGGAAGGAAACTGGAGGAATCCCACGCAGACACGGGGAGAACATGCAAACTCAGCTCAGACAGTGACCCCCAAGCCAGGAATCCAACCGGGGTCCCGGGCGCTGTGAGGCAGCAGTGCTAACCACCGTGTCGCCCACTGGGACTAACTCAGCGGTAAAAAGGAAGGTCAGCCTGGACAAGATGGACTGAAGGGCCTGCGTCCACGCCGTAAACCTCGATGGCTCTATGGAGCGTCAGCCTTAAGCTTTTGGTGTTCGTGCCCTGGATTGGGATTTGAACCTCTGACTCAGCTGGGAGGGCGTTCCCTACTGAGCCCATGCTGACAGTGTCAATGTTGTTTCCTATTACATTTGGAATTTCTAAATTCCTGGCCTAACATTAAAAAAAAAACGCCAGCAGCGACAAACAAACAGGGACCAGCAGTTGTCAGGAAAAAACAAGAGAGAGAGAGAGAGAGAATGGGCAGTGTTATACTCAGAGACGTCAGGTTCCCGATATCTAACTGGAAAGTCCCACATTTTGCCCGTCATGCGAGGCTTGGTCGCAGATGTGCAGCCACGTCTCCTGCACTGGGGAGATAGCATTCATTTTCCCTTCGACAAACGCGACTAGACAAGGGTGTAATTGTGTTTTTATGAACTGTTTCATGTCGTAGGAATGTTACTGGGCCACATCAATCGACTGGGCCTGTTCGCAATCATAGAACCTCGGGGGGACGGAGGGCTGGATTGTGAGCGAGTATCTTTCGCAAGCCCATGCAAAGTCTCCCCTGGTAGGCTGGGAGAGACCAGGTTGCGGAGGGCAGGACGGAGGGGGGGGGGGGGGGGGGTTGTTGAAGGATCCATGGCGGTGAGATGGCTCAGGTTAGGAATAGTAAGTAGTCTCACAAAACCAGGTTAAAGTCCAACAGGTTAATACACAGAGTCGCTGAGCAGAGACCTCTGCACACATGAGGATGGCCTCAACCGGGATCTTGGCTTCATGTCACACTATCTGTAACCCCCCACTTGCCTGGGCTTGCAAAATCTCACTAAGTGGCAGGAGACAATACACCCCTGTGCTTAACCCCCTCTCCACTCACATTGTCTGTAACCTTTAAGACTTGATTAGCTGTAAAGACTCACATTCCAACCATTATCTTGTAACTGAGTTTGTGTCGATAGATGCCCATTTTGCAAAACAAACCCTGCACTCACCTGATGAAGGAGCAGTGCTCCGAAGGCTCGTGCTACCAAATACAACCCTACAGGCAGAAAGAGGCCCTTCGGCCCATCGAGTCTGCACTGAACACAGTCCCACCCAAGCCCAACCCCCCCATATCCCTACATATTATACCCACAAATCCCTCTAACCTACGCAACCCTGGACACTAAGGGGCAATTTCTTAGCACAGCCAATCAACCTAACCTGCGCATCTTTGGACTGTGGGAGGAAACCGGAGCACCCGGAGGAAACCCACGCAGACACGAGGAGAATGTGCAAACTCAGCACAGACAGTGACCCAAGCCGGGAATCGAACTCAGGACCCTGGAGCTGTAAAGCAGCAGTGCTAACCACTGTGCTATCGTGCCACCCTATCGGACTTTAACTTGGTGTTGGGAGACTTCTTACTGTGCCCATCCCAGTCCAACGCTGGCATCTCCACATAAGAACATAAGAATATAAGAAATAGGAGCAGGAGTAGGCCATCTGGCCCTTCGAGCCTGCCCCGCCATTCAATAAGATCATGGCTGATCTGTCGTGGCTCAGTTCCATTTTCCCGCCCTCTCCCCATAACCCTTAATCCCCTCTCTTAACAAAAACCCATCAACCCGCTTCTTGAAAATATTTAGCGAGCAGCCTCCACCACTTCAACAGGTAGAGAATTCCAGAGATTCACCACCCTTTGAGTGAAGAAGTTCCTCCTCAACTCCGTTCTAAACGCCCCCCCTTTATCTTGAGGCTATGCCCCCTAATCCTACTGTCTTTTTTGAGCAGGAAGAGTCTCTCCACCTCTATCCTATCCATCCCATTCATCATCTTAAACGTCTCAATGAGATCTCCCCTCATTCTTCTAAACTCCAACGAGTACAAGCCTAGTTCATTCAGCCTCTCCTCATAGCTCAACCCCCTCAACTCCGGTATCAGCCTAGTAAACCTCCTCTGCACTCCCTCCAAGGCCAAAATATCTTTGCGCAGGTGCGGCGCCCAAAACTGCACACAGTACTCCAGCTGCGGCCTCACCAATGCCCTATAAAGCTGCAGCAACTTTTATATTCAATCCCCCTCGCTATGAAGGCCAGCATCCCATTCGCCTTCCTGACCACCTGCTGCACCTGCAAGCTGGGTTTTTGCGACTCATGCACAAGGACCCCGAGGTCCTTCTGCACCGTCGCCTGCTGCAGTTTTTCATCCCGTAAGTAATAGTCCTTCCTACCATTCTTCCTACCAAAGTGGACCACCTCACACTTGCCAACATTAAATTCCATTTGCCATTTCCTGGCCCATTCGCCCAGCCTATCTAGATCCTTCTGCAGACTTTGCACACCCTCCGCACAATTTGCCGTTCCCCCAATCTTGGTGTCATCCGCAAATTTCGACACCCTACACTCGGTTCCCTCCTCCAGATCATCTATATAAATGGTTAAAAAGCTGAGGCCCCAGCACCGACCCCTGGGGCACTCCACTAGTCACCATCCGCCAATCCGAATAGCACCCGTTGACCCCCAATCTCTGCCTCCTATTTGACAACCAATCCTCTATCCACGCTAACACCCTACCCCCAACTCCATGTCCCCTGACCTTCTGCAATAACCTCTTGTGAGGTTTGTCAAACGCCTTCTCAAATCCAGAAAGACCACATCCACCGGCTCTCCTCTATCCACCGCCCTAGACACATCCTCATAGAGGATCCTTACATAGAGGGGACACATCCTCACATTCACATCAGGTTAGGAATGCGAGTGCAGCTGAGATTCATACTGAACGGATGTCAAAGAGCTGATTGATTGTCAGGGGCAAGGGACTTATTCAGAGTAGGCAGGTGGAAGACTCAAACTCAGGCTCCCTCCCATATCTCCCACACCTCCCTGCCCAATAAGATAAACCTGCCACAGGCCCAGCTGACCATAGGCTGCTCTCCCCTTCAAAGGGAGAAAGCTGACTGGCAGTGATTTAACCTGAGCATCACCACACAGTCCGAAAGATGTGCGGGTTAGGGTGCATTGGCCGTGCCAAATTCTCCCTCAGTGTACCCGAACAGGCGCCGGAGTGTGGCAACTAGGGGATTTTTGCAGCAACTTCATTGCAGTGTTAATATAGCCCTATTTGTGACACCAGTAAACTAATCTTCATGAATAATCTCGGCCGGTCCGGGAATTGAACCCTCGCGGTTGGCATCACTCTGCATCATGAGCCAACCATCCAACCAACTGAGCTAAACAGGCCCCATAAAGCCACTGGGCAAGAGAACGACAAATTCCACCAATAACTCAGCCCCTCTCTCTCCATGTTGCTGCCTGTTTAGTCCATCACATCCACTGCTTTCCGTTTCACCTTGTGTTTAAAGTTTGATTTGTATTTTATAATGGAGACTGTCACTTGAGGCCTTGCCTGCCCTCTAGGGTGGGTGTAAGGGACCCCCCGCAACATTATTCAATGAAAAATGGGAAAAGGGGTAGGAGGAGGAGGGGGGGGGTGCGGATTTCTCCCTGGTGCTGCCCTGAACAGTGATTAACCCACCGCCCTCTCCTCCTGTAAGAACCCATCGGGCCCATCGAGCCTGCTCCGCCATTCAATAAGATCATGGCTGACCTTCTAGTGGCTCAGCTCCCCTTACCATCACCCTTAATTCCTTTACTGTTCAAAAATGTATCTATCCTTATCTTAAAAATATTCAATGAGGTAGCATCAACTGGACAAGGAACTGGACAGATTCACAACCCTTTGGGTGAAGAAATTCCTCCTCAACTCAGTCCTAAATCTGCTCCCCCTCATTTCGAGGCCATGCCCCCAGTTTCCAGCCAGCGAAAATAACCTCCCTGCTTCTATCTTATCTATTCCCTTCATAATCTTTTATGTTTCTATAAGATCTCCCCTCGTTCTTCTGAACTCGAATGAGTAAAGCCCCGGTCTACTCAATCCCTCCTCATAATCCGACCCTCTCAACTCCAAAATCAACATATCGGCCTTCCCTTCGCAACCGCTGGGTCAAAATCCTGGAATTCCCTCCGTAACGGCATTGTGGGTCAACCCAAAACACTGCCGCGATTCAAGGAGGCAGCTCACCACCACCTTCTCAAGGGGCAACTAGGGATGGGCAATAAATGCTGGGCCCAGCCCAGCGACACCCAGGTGCCACGAATGAATAATAAAAAAAAAATTTGCTCTTTGTGGGATCTTGCTGTGCACACATTGGCTGCTGCGATTCGCCCGTTGCCAGACTTTCAAAGGGGAAAAAAGAAATGCATCGTTGAGGTCACTGAGGCTCATGGGATCTTGCTGTGCACAAACTCTGGCTGCCTTTTCACAACAGCCACCAGACTACTAAAAATAGAATTCACTTTCATCCGTCGTAAAAATGCCGCAGGCGTTTGGGTTATAATGCAGCTTCCTTTCTTGAGGAAAAGGAGAGCCTGAAAAATGTTATTTTGTTTTGTGTTGTTTACATCTGATTCCAATCAATCTCAAAGCCCCGAGTCTTAACCTGGCTGGGCTCACGGGATTTGATCCAATAACACCAGCGGCAGCCCGCTTTCCAATCTGCGTTGATGAGACAGGCGTTCGTACCTGAAACCACCTCCCCTCCCAGCACCCCCACCACCATTCCCACCCCACCACCATTCCCCCCCACCACCACCATTCCCCCCCCCCCACCACCATTCCCACCCCACCACCATTCCCCCCCCCCCACCACCATTCCCCCCCCACCACCATTCCCCCCCCACCACCATTCCCCCCCCCATCACCATTCCCCCCCCACCACCATTCCCACCCCCCCCACCACCATTCCCCCCCCCCACCATTCCCGCCCCCCCCCTCCCACACCCCCCCACCATTCCCCCCCCACCACCATTCCCCCCACCACCCACCATTCCCCTTCCCCCCCCCACCACCATTCCCCCCCCCCCACCATTCCCCCCCCACCACCATTCCCCCCCACCACCATCCATTCCCCCCCCACCACCATTCCCCCCCACCACCATTCCCCCCCCCCACCACCATTCCCCCCCCCCACCACCATTCCCCCCACCACCATTTCCCCCCCCCACCACCATTCCCCCCCCCACCACCATTCCCCCCCCCCACCACCATTCCCCCCCCACCACCATTCCCCCCCCCCACCACCATTCCCCCCCCACCACCACCATTCCCCCCCCACCACCATTCCCCCCCCACCACCATTCCCACCCCACCATTCCCCCCCCACCACCATTCCCCCCCCCCACCACCATTCCCCCCCCACCACCATTCCCCCCCCCACCACCATTCCCACCCCACCACCACCATTCCCCCCCCACCACCATTCCCCCCCCACCACCATTCCCACCCCACCATTCCCCCCCCACCACCATTCCCCCCCACCACCATTCCCCCCCCCACCACCATTCCCCCCCACCACCATTCCCCCCCCACCACCATTCCCCCCCACCACCATTCCCCCCCACCACCATTCCCCCCCACCACCATTCCCCCCCACCACCATTCCCCCCCACCACCATTCCCCCCCACCACCATTCCACCCCCACCACCATTCCCCCCCCACCACCATTCCCCCCCCACCACCATTCCCCCCCACCACCATTTCCCCCCCACCACCATTCCCCCCCCACCACCATTCCCCCCCCACCACCATTCCCCCCCCACCACCATTCCCCCCCCACCACCATTCCCCCCTCACCACCATTCCCCCCCCACCACCATTCCCCCCCCAACCACCACCATTCCCCCCCCACCACCATTCCCCCCCCACCATTCCCCCCCCACCACCATTCCCCCCCCACCATTCCCCCCCCACCACCATTCCCCCCCCACCACCATTCCCCCCCCCCACCATTCCCCCCCCCAACCACCACCATTCCCCTCCCAACCACCACCATTCCCCCCCTCACCACCATTCACCCCCCCAACCATTCCACCCCCATCACCATTCCCCCCCAAACCCCATTTCCCCCACCCCACCATTCCCTCCCCCCCCTCATTCCCCCCCCCCCCCCCCCCCGCCCCTGCAATCTTCTTCCGACGGGTTCCAACCTCCAGTCTGTCATGGCAAGGCGGCAAACAGAATAGAAGAGGGGCGGGCACGGTGGGCACGGTGGTTAGCACGGCTGCCTCACAGCGCCAGGGACCCAGGTTCGATTCCCCGGCCTCGGGTCACTGCCTGTGCGGAGTCTGCACGTTCTCCCCGTGTCTGCGTGGGTTTCCTCCGGCTGCTCCGGGTTCTCCGAACGATCTGCTGGTTGGATGCTAAACTCTCCCTCGGTGTAACCCAGGGGATTTGCACAGTAACTTCATTGCAGTGTTAATGTAAGCCTAACTGTGACACGAATAAAACAAAACAAAATAAAAAGTAAAGGGCGTTGGTTGCCTCAAACCGCAGTCCTTCAATCCATTCCTTCCTCACGGGATCATTCAGCTCATCAAAGTATAGGGTCATCATGTTAATGTTCTCATTATTTTCTCAGCAAGCATTACACCACACTTGGCAGTGACTTAAAACATCTGTGATTTATTTTAAAACAATGTCTGCTGCAGACATATGTTTCTGTATAAAACAATTGCATAAATCTCTCCTCACAGAACACATTCAGCTCCGACTGTACTCGAACAATAGAATTTCCTCAAAACACAGCAATCGGCTTGCCCAGCTGAAAGACCTAAGATTTAAACATGTCGCAAAGACTCGAATTCAGCGTCAAAACATCCTGGCTCCCTCGCTATAAACCACTTCAACTCCAGAGCCTTTCATACAATCCCCACAGTGCAGAAGGAGGCCATTCGGCCCATCGCGTCTGCACCCACCACAACCCCGCCCAGGTCCTATCCCCCATAACCCTATACATTTACCCTCACTAGTTCCCCCTGACACTAAGGGGCAATTTAACACGGCCAATCTAGCCAACTCTTTAAGGTAGAGGTGAGGAGGAATTTCTTCAGCCAGAGGGTGGTGAATCTGTGGAACTCTTTGCCGCAGAAGGCTATGGAAGCCAGGTCATTGAGTGTCTTTAAGACAGAGGTAGACAGGTTCCTGATTAATAAGGGCATCAGGTGTTATGGGGATAAGGCTTTGATTTTGATTTGATTTATTATTGTCAGGCGTATTAACATACTGTGAAAAGTACTGTTTCTTGCACGCTATACAGACAAAGCATATCTTTCATAGAGAAGGAAAGGAGAGATTGCAGAATGTGGTATTACAGTCATAGCTAGGGTGTAGAGAAAGATCAGCTTAATGCGAGGTAGGTCCATTCAAAAGTCTGATGGCAGCAGGAAGAAGCTATTCTTGAATCTGTTGGCACGTGACCTCAGAATTTTGTATCTTTTTCCCAAATGAAGAAGGTGAAAGAGAGAATGTCCTGGGTGTGGGGTCCTCAATTATACTGGCTGGTTTTTCGAGGCAGCGGGAAATGTCAACAGAGTCAATGGATGGAGGCTTCTGTAGTTCCTTGTAGTCTTGGGCAGAGCAGGAGCCATGCCAATCTTTGATACGACCAGAAAGAATGCTTTCTATGGTGCATCTGTAAAAGTTGGTGAGAGTCGTACCATGCCAAATTTCCTTAGTCTTCAGAGAAAGTAGAGGCGTTGGTGGACTTTCTTAACTATAGTGTTGGCATGGGGGGGGGGACCAGGACTGGTTGTTGGTGATCTGGACACCTAAAATCTGAAGCTCTCAACCCTTTCTACTTCATCCCCATTGATGTAGACAGGGGCGAGTTCTACGGCTTCCTGAAGTCAATGACAATATCATTTGTTGACATTGAGGGAGAGATTATTGTCACTGCACCAGTTCACCGGGTTCTCTACCTCATTCCTGTTCTCTGTCTCATCATTGTTTGAGATCCGACCCATTACAGTGGTGTCGTCAGCAAACTTGAAAATCAAGTTGGAGGGGAATTTGGCCACACAGTCCCAGGTGTATAAGGAGGAGAGTAGTGGGGCTGAGAACACAGCCTTGTGGGACATTGGTGTTGAGGATGATCGTGGAGGAGGTGTTGTTGCCTGTCCTCACTGATTGTGGTCTGTGAGTTAGAAAGTCAGAGTCCAGTTATAGAGGGAGGAGCCGAGAGTTTGGAGATGAGTTTTGTGGGAATAATGGTGTTGAAAACTGAGCTGTAGTCAATAAATAGGAGTTTGACAAAGGTGTTCTTGTTATCCAAGTGTTCCAGGATTGAGTGCAGGGCCAGGGAGATGGCATCTGCTGTGTACCTGTTGTGGCGGCGGGCAAACTGTAGTGGATCCAGGTAGTCCGGGAGGCTGGAATTGATTCGTACCATGACTAACCTTTCAAAGCACTTTATAATGATGGATGTCTGATAATCATTAAGGCACGCTGCTTGGTTTTTGGATGAATGGATGCTAGGGAACTTGGGGAAAAAAATAGATGTCTTAAGGAGTGTAAATATTACAGAGAAGGAGGTACTGGAAGTCATAAAGCGCATCAAGATAGATAAACCCCCAGGACCTGATGAAGAGTATCCCCAGACATTGTGGGAGGCTAGGGAGAAAATTGCAGGTTCCCTCGCCAAGATTTTTGAATCATTGATAGTCATAAATGAGGTGCCTGAAGATTGGAGAGTAGCAAATGTTGTGCCTTTGTTTAAAAAGGGCTGCAGGGAAAAGCCTGGGAACTACAGGCCAGTGAGCCTCATATCTGTGGTGGGTAAATTGTTGGAAAGTGTTTTGACAGACAGGATCTACAGGCATATAGAGATGCAAGGGTTGATTAGGGACAGTCAGCATGGCTTTGTGAGTGGAAAATCATGTCTCATAAATTTAATTGAGTTTTTTGAAGGGGTAACCAAGAAGGTAGATGAGGGCAGTACAGTTGATGTTGTCTACATGGACTTTAACAAGGCCTTTGACAAAGTACTGCATGATAGGTTGTTGCATAAAGTTAAATCTTACAGGATCCAGGGTGAGGTATCTAAATGGATACAAAATTGGCTTCTTGACAGAAGCCAGAAGTAGTCGTAGAGAGTTGTTTTTCAAACTGGAGGCCTGTGACCAGCAGTGTGCCTCAGGGATCAGTGCTGGGCCCACGGTTATTTGTCATTTATATTAATGATTTGGATGAGAATATAGGGGGCACGGTTAGCAAGTTTGCAGATGACACCAAGATTGATGGCATAGTGGACAGTGAAGAAGGTTATCTCCAATTGCAACGGGATCTTGATCAATTGGGCCAGTGGGCTGACAAATGGCAGATGGAGTTTAATTTAGACAAATGCGAGGTGATGCATTTTTGTAGATTGAACCAGGGCAGGATTTACTCAGTTAATGGTAGGACGTTGGGGAGAGTTACAGAACAAAGAGATCTAGGAGTAAATGTTCATAGCTCCTTGAAAGTGGAGTCATAGGTGGACAGAGTGGTGAAGAAGGCATTTGGCATGCTTGGTTTCATCGGTCAGAACATTGAATACAGGAGTTGGGACACCTTGATGAAGTTGTACAAGACATTGGTAAGGCCACACGCAAAATACCGTGTGCAGTTCTGGTCACCCTATTATAGAAAGGATATTATTAAACTAGAAAGAGTGCAGAAAAGATTTACTAGGATGTTACCGGGACTTGAAGGTTTGAGTTATAAGGACAGGCTGGATAGACTGGGACTTTTCTCTCTGGAGTGTAGGAGGCTGAAGGGTAACCTTATAGAGGTCTATAAAATAATGAGGGGCATAGACAAGGTACATAGTCAATATCTTTTCCCAAAGGTAGGAGAGTCTAAAACAAGAGGGCAAAAGTTTAAGATGAGAGGGGAGAGATACAAAAGGGTCCAGAGGGGCAATTTTTTTACACAGTGGGTGGTGAGTGTCTGGAACAAGCTGCCAGAGGTAGTAGTAGAGGCGGGTACAATTTTGTCTTTTAAAAAGCGTTTAGACAGTTACATGGGTATGATGGGTATACAGGGATATGGACCAAACCCGAGCAATTGGGACTAGCTTAGGGGTTTTAAAAAAAAAGGGCAGCATGGACAGGTTGGGCCGAAGGGCCTGTTTCCATGCTGTAAACCTCTATGATTCTATGAATGGGGATGAGAAAAATATCAGCCATGATTGAACAGACTCGATGGGCCGAGTGGCCTAATCCTGCTCCTATGGTCATGTTTTTGGAATATAGGAGGAAACCCACACAGACACAGGGAGAATGTGCTGACTCCACACAGACTGTGACCCAAGCCAGGAATCGAACCCAGGTCCCTGGCGCTGTGAGGCAGCAGCGCTAACCACTGTGCCACCGCGCCAGGAACAAAGGGAGTCGAGAGAGAAGGGGACAGATTGTGGCAGGGGAGAAATGGGGAGGAGGCTGCCGAGTAGTGGAGGTTTGCTCTCGAGCGAGTGGGTGACTTGGGAAGAAGAACAAAGAGAATGACAGAGAGGGCGATTGCAAAGGCAGCGGACAATTGATCGCCAGCTTGGAGAGAAGATAACACAGAGGATTCCCTAAAAAAATCCAAAGGGAATAAAGGATTTAAAACTCTGCAAGATGATAGTGGGAACCTACGAGGGGGTCAAACTCCCAGGTGTATACTCCCAGTATTGTTTATACTGTAAATAATTAATCCTGAGGGAGATTACGAACAACATTATCAAACTTACATGACACAAAGCTTTGTGACCTTAAGTGAACAGCAGGGTGGGACAATGTAGATGGATTGACTGAAGAAATACAGACAACTTTTGCTGAGGAGACCCACCTATTAATGCAGTAGGCGTTACACCAGCGTGTCAATCCTGAGCGAGGCTGTAAAATATATAAATAATGGGGGCACGACTAATTAGCCATTCAGACAATGTACACAAGACTTACCGAGAGGCACTGTGGCACACTGGTTAGCACTGCTGCCTCGCAACACCAGGGACCTGGGTTCGATTCTGGCCTCGGGTCACTGTGTGTGTGGAGTTTGCACATTCTCCTCGTGTCTGTGTGGGTTTCCTCCGGGTGCTCCGGTTTCCTCCCACCCTCCAAAGATGTCCGGGTTAGGTGGATTGGCCGTGCTAAATTGCCCCTTAGTGTCGGGGGGGAACTAGCTAAGGTAAAATTGATGGAGATAGGGCCTGGGTGGGATTGCGGTCGGTGTAGACTTGATGGGCCGAATGGCCTCCTTTAGGATTCTATGAATTGTGTGAAGTTTGCACATTCTCCTCGTGCCTGCGCGGGTTTCCTCCGGGTGCTCCGGTTTCCTCCCACAGTCCAAAGATGTGCGAGTTAGGTTGATTGGCCGTGCTAAGAATTGCCATTGGTGTCCTGAGATGCGTGGATTAGTAGGTAAATATGTAGGGATAGGGGGGTAGGGACAGGGTGGGATTGTGGTCGGTGCAGACTCGATGGGCCGAATGGCCTCTTTCTGTGCTGTAGGGTTTCTATGATTCCAGCATGCTGGGGGTATTTCTGGTGTTCAAATGGTTCTGGTTAGTGGTTATAGACATTCTGCAGCATATCTTTACGAGCAGGGGTAGATTGGAGCTGTGGGGAGATGGAATTACTGTCCTTGCTTTCTCTCCGCCAAGTGAGGAATGAAGGTAAGCAGTTTATTCGAGGGGCGAGTCAGTGTGTTTGGAGCAGGGGAACTTTCAGAACTGAGACACACTGACCCACCCCTGGTTGTGCTGAGTTGCACATTCTGGGGATCACAGACTCCCTACCATGCAGAAGGAGGCCATTTGGCCCATCAAGTCTGCACCGACCACAACCCCACCCAGGCCCCTATCCCCATATATTTACCCTGCTCATCCCCTCGACATTAGGGCCAGTTTAGCCAATCAACCTAACCCGCACATCTTTGGAGGAAACCTACACAGGGAGAATGCGTAAACTCCACACAGAGAGTGACCCAAGCCAGGAATCGAACCCAGGTCCCTGGTGCTGCGAGGCAGCAGTGCTAACCACTGTATCACTGTGCCACCCATGTGGGGGGGATGTTAGAGGTTCTCTTATGGGATGTGTACAAATCGCTAGCTGAGCCAGCATTTATTCCAGTTCCAATTCTCCCCCGCATCTGGTGACGCGCTAAGGCAAACAGTTGTCTACGGCTAGTAATTCCCAGAACATGTCACTAGTCTGCTGCCAGGGGGCTTGTAACTTGATGGGTGCCACTCCACATCAGGCATGGCTGAGCAGGAGTCTCCCGCTCTTACCACCAGCCATTAGCTGTTTGCATCAGTACCTTTAGCACATGCAAATAGGGGATAGGTGGGACACTGGGTTGATTGTATCTCTGCAACATTCAATACTATTGCCTCCCCTTGTTCTGTGGGATGGTTCTTGTGAGGTTCCATACAATGGTAATGAAGCTAATATTACCTTCATCAATCGCACTGCCATACATCATCTCTGACCCTCTCCGAACACCAATGATTTCAGTTAAGGCTTTCTCACGGAGAAGTCCCTAATCAGCATGGGGATGGGCTTTCTGCTCAGTTCAGGGTGATTGGCTGTCCAGCTCCTACAGCCCGCCTATCAGAAGCTTTCCCGCTCCAGGAAAAGGCTCGACGGCTGAACAAAGTAAGTAACTGAGAAGCCACGGTGGCACAGTGGGCTGGCACAGTGGTTAGCACTGCTGCTTCGCAGCTCCAGGGACCTGGGTTCAATTCCAGCTTGGGTCACTGTCTGTGTGGAGTTTGCACATTCCCCTCGTATCTGTGTGGGTTTCCTCTGGGTGCTCTGATTTCTTTCCACAGTCCAAAGATGTACGGGTTAGGTCAATTGGCCATGCTTAAAAATTACTCCTGAGATGCATAGGTTAGAGGGATTAGTGAGTAAATATGTAGGCATATGGGGGAGGGGGGTGTGGGGTGGGTCCCCTGGTCACCTTCAGGCAAGGAGGGGTTTTTTCCCATTCATTCATGGAACATAGGCGTCACTGGCTGGCCATCACTCTTGTCCGAGGGCAGTTGAGAGTCAACCACATTGCTGTGGCTCTGGAGTCACATGTAGGCCAGACCGGGTAAGGACGGCAGATTTCCTTCCGCTAAAGGAGGTTAGTGGGTTTTTCCAACAATCGACAATGGTTTCATGGTCACCAGTAGATTCTTAACTCCAGATATTTCAAATTGAATTCAAATTCCACCATTTACTGTGGTGGGATTCAAACTTGGTTCCCCCAGAACATTAGCTGAGTTTCTGGATTAATAGACTAGCGGTAATACCATGAGGCCATTGCCACCCCCAATCATAGATCATAGGATTCTACAGTGCAGAAGGAGGCCATTCAACCCATCGAGTCTGCACCGACCACAATCCCACCCAGGATCTTTCCCCCAACCCCACATATTTCCTCTGCTAAGCCCCCAGACACTGGAGGCAATTTAGCATGGCGAATCCACCTAACCTGTACAACTTTGGACACTAAGGGGCAATTTAGCACGGCCAGTCCATCTAACCTGCACATCTTTGGACACTAAGGGGCAATTTAGCACGGCCAGTCCACCTAACCCACACATCTAGGACACTAAGGGGCAATTTAGCATGGCCAATCCACCTAACCTGTACAACTTTGGACACTAAGGGGCAATTTAGCATGACCAATCCACCTAACCTGTACAACTTTGGACACTAAAGGGCAATTTAGCATGGCCAATCCACCTAACCTGTACAACTTTGGACACTAAAGGGCAATTTAGCATGGCCAATCCACCTAACCTGTACAACTTTGGACACTAAAGGGCAATTTAGCATGGCCAATCCACCTAACCTGTACAACTTTGGACACTAAAGGGCAATTTAGCATGGCCAATCTCTCTAATCTACACACCTTTGGAGTGTGGGAGGAAACCGGAACACCTAGAGGAAACCCAAGCAGTCGTGGGGAGAATGTGCCAACTCCACACAGACAGTGATTTGAGGCTGGAATCGAACCCGGGTCCCTGGCGCTGTGAGGCAACAGTGCGAACCCACTGTGTCACCCTGCTGCCTCCAGGTAACTGTCTTCTATTTATGGCTCCTAGCGTTGGATTTCCTGACAAGAAGAAATGTTTTCTCCACATCTGGCTGCATCGTGACCTGAAACACCTTGATTGGGTCCTCGTGACGCACATTAGCTCAGAGTCACATAAAGAGAGCTCACAAAATGGGATTAGACCTCTCATTTGGAGCAGTCAGATTAAAGTTTAGGATTTCAGAAAGAGGTTTGAAGGACGAACGGTATTAAGTCAGAAATATGTACAGGATTGAAGGCAGATTGTGATGACAATAAGTCTGAACTTAATAAATATTTTAATAAACAGACTTGCATAATAGATTTACTATTTTAATAAAGGAACAGAAAGATATTTAATAAATCAAGATGCTTCAAGTAATGATTTAATGAACTTTGATGTGAAAAATTATTCCATTAATAAGAAATGATTTGCTAAATTATATCCAAAACTGTTTGACCCATAAAAAAAGAGGAAAAAGGGTCTTAAAAGAAGAGGGGGAAGTGAGGGCATTAGAGTGAGAATTCAAAGATGTAGGGCTCACAGGGATATACAGATGAAGGCCATTCAGCCCTGCAAGCCTATTCCACCCCTCGTTAAATTCATTGTTAATCTGTGACCTGATTCAATTTTATATTATTTATCCCTTCACAGGAGGAAGGCCATCACTGGTTAGGCCGCGATTTATCGCTAATTCCTGATTGACCTAGAGGAAGTTGTGGAGAGCCTTCTTCTTGAACCATTGAGTTGATGAACATACAGATTCAGAGCAAGTGTAAACTGCAACCTGCTTCGCCATTCAGTAAAACCACAGTTAATCTGATTGCTCCGATACATTCCACCTAGTGCTGATAACCTTTGACCCCCTTGGTAATCAAGAACTATCCCAAATGACTTTTGACCCCCTTATTAGTCAAGAACTATCCCTGATAACCTTTGACACCCCCTTCCCCCTTGCTAGTCAAGAACAATCCTGATGACCTTTGACCCCCTTGATCATCAAGAGCAGCTCTATGGCCTTTGACTCCCTTGGTAGTCAAGAGCGAACCTGATAACCTCTGGCCCATTTGGTCATCAAGAACAGCTCCTGATGACCTTTGACTCCCTTGATAGTCAAGTACAAACCTGATAACCTTTGACACCCCTTGATAGTCAAGTACAACCCTGATAACCTTTGACCCCCTTAGTAGACAAGAACAGCCCTGATAACCTTTGACACCCCTTGATAGACAAGAGCAACCCCTGATAACCTTTGACCCCCTTGATGGTCAAGTACAATCCTGATGTCATTTGACCCCTCTGGTAGTCAAGAACAACTCTGATAACCTTTGACCCCCTTGGTAGTCAAGTCCAACCCTTGATGACCTTTGACTCCCTTGGTAGCCAAGAAGTATCCTAGATAACCTATGTCGTCTGCCTGCCCACCCTCCCCCCCCCCCCCCCCCCCCCCCCCCGGTGGTCAAGAACTATCTCTAATGACCTTTGACATCCATACTGGTCAGAATTCTACCTTAAAATGTTTCAATGACCCTGCCTCCACTGTTCCCTAGGGAAGAGAGTTGCAAGGATTCATGAACATCTAAAATAGAAGAGATCCGTCGGATTTGCCTCTGAAGTGGACCATTAGAACCCTACAGTGCAGAAACAGGCCTTTCGGCCCATCGAGTCTGCACCGAACACAATCCCACCCAGACCCTATCCCCACATCCCTACACATTTACCTGCTAATCCCTCTAACCTACACATCCCAGGACACCAAGGGGCAATTTTAGCATAGCCAATGAACCTAACCCGCACATCTTTGGACTGTGGGAGGAAACCGGAGCATCCGGAGAAAACCCACGCAGACACGAGGAGAATGTGCAAACTCCACACAGGCAGTGACCCGAGCCGGGAATTGAACCCAGGACCCTGGAGCTGTGAAGCAGCAGTGCTAACCCACTGTGCTACCGTGCCGCCCCAAGTGGAAGCTCCTTATTTTTAAATTCGCTCCTAGTTTGACCTCCTATGTGGTGTAGTGACACTCACATTGCTGTTAGGAAGGGAATTCTAGGATTTTGACCCTGTGATGGATCATACAACTATAAGAAAAAGGAACAGGAGTAGGCCATTCAGCCCTTCGAGTAGATGGTGGCATGCCCATGGGCAATGCTATTTTTACAATGCCTTTCCAAATCAATCAGTTTTGATAATCCTAGGGCGAGGTGATGGTGTAGTGGGAATGTTGCTGGACTAGTAATCCAGAAGTCCACATGGTGCTTTGAGGAAAAAAGAGTTCAAATCCCACTACGGCACTTAAATTCCATTAACAAAATCAGGAATGTAAAGGTAATCTCAGTAATGGCACAGATCTTAGTAAATGCCTACCTGTTTCACTGTTTGGGGCCCAGCTGTATTATCGCTAGACTATTAATCCAGAAACTCAGCTAATGTTCTGGGGACCCGGGTTCGAATCCCGCCCACGGCAGATGGTGAAATTTGAATTCAACAAAAAAAAATCTGGAATTAAGAATCTACTGATGACCATGAAACTATTGTCAATTGTTGGAAAAACCATCTGGTTCGCTAATGTCCTTTAGGGAAGGAAATCTGCTGTCCTTACCTGGTCTGGCCTACATGTGACTCCAGAGCCACAGCAATGTGGTTGTCTCTGAGATGCACTCTGAAATAGCAAAGCAAGCCACGTTGAGGGGCAATTAGAGATGGGCGACAAATGTTGGCCTTGTTAGCGATGCCTACAGCCCACAAACAAATTTTTAAAATGCAACCATTGACAGATCCTGGCAGTCCACAACACACTGACCGTGTCCAAACTCACTCATCCAGCATGGGGTCAAGCAGTTGAAATCTGGGTCAGTTAAATTGGCAGCCTTTGTGTTCATTGACCTGAGGAGGGGTAGACCATACTCCAATGCTCTTCCAATCGCCCTGCAGACTGGGACTCTAATCCTTCCTCTGTTTGCTGCAGCAGATAGTGGGGGTGAACCAACCAGATTAACTACCCGTATCAGAGCAAAGTAACTGTGGTACTCACCGTGGGCTCAGGGAAGAGTTTAAGCTGACGAGGCTTTAAATAGAGAGAGAGTTACTGAGAAAATGTACCTGTGATCAGAACGCTTTAATGTGAACCAAATACATCAACTGCCGTTACAGATTGCATCATTGGGACAGGTGCAAATTGTTTAGTATTTAGAACAAAATTAAGAATTTAGTTCAAAACCATTCAATTCCGTTCAAATCATTCAAATCAATTCCATTCATTTTAATTCAGTTCAAATCAGTTTGAATCAATTCAATTCACTTCAAAACTCCCAAATCAATTCAATTCAGTTCAAATCATTCAAATCAATTCCATTCATTTTAATTCAGTTCAAATCAGTTTGAATCAATTCAATTCACTTCAAAACTCCCAAATCAATTCAATTCAGTTCAAATCATTCAAATCAATTCCATTCATTTTAATTCAGTTCAAATCAGTTTGAATCAATTCAATTCACTTCAAAACTCCCAAATCAATTCAATTCAGTTCAAATCACCCAAATCAATTCAATTCATTTTAATTCAGTTTGAATCAATTCAATTCACTTCAAAACTCCCAAATCAATTCAATTCAGTTCAAATCACTCAAATCAATTCAATTCATTTTGATTCAGTTCAAATCAGTTTGAATCAATTCAATTCAGTTCTATTCACTCAAATCAATTCATTTTAATTTAGTTCAAATCAGTTTGAATAAATTCAATTCAGTTCAATCACTCCAACCAATTTAGTTCAGTTCAAATCAATTCAATTCACTTTAAAACTCCCAAATCAATTCAATTCATTTCAACTCTGTTCAAATCATTCAAATCAATTCAATTGAATGGTAAGCGTGTTTGATATTTGTAGAGAAGACTAAGGAAATTTGGCCTGTTCACTACGACTTTCACCAACTTTTACAGATGCGCCATAGAAAGCATTCTTTCTGGTTGTATCACAGCTTGGTATGGGGTCCTGCTCTGCCCAAAAGTCAAAAAATTAAAAAAGGTCATGAATGTAGCCCAATCCATCACGCAAACCAGCCTCCCATCCATTGATTCTGTCCACACTTCCCGCTGACTCGGAAAAGCAGCCAGCATAATTAAGGATCCCATATACCCCGGACATTTTCTCTTCCACCTTCATTGGTCAGGAAAAAGATATAAAAGTCTGAGGTCACGTACCAACCGACTCAAGAACAGCTTCTTAACTGCTGCTATCAGACTTTTGAATGGACTTATCTTGAATTAAGTTGATCTTTCTCTACACCCTAGCTATGACTGTAACACTACATTCTGCATTCTCTCATTTCCTTCTCTATGAACGGTACACTTTACCTGTACAGCATGCAAGAAACAGTACTTTTCATTGTATACTAATACATGTGACAATAATAAATCAAATCAAAATCAAATTAAATCATTTTAATTCAGTTCAGATTAGTTCAAATCAATTCAACTAGGTTCAAATCGCTTCAATTCAATTGAAATCACTCAAATCAAAGCAATTCATTTCAATTCCATTGAAATCAATTCAAATAAGTTCAAACCAGTTCAACTCTTCAACAACAAACTAAGGGTCATCAATTTAATCAATTTTCTGTGAACTTGAGCTCCTCCAAAACTCTGCTGCCCCATTCTAACCCACACCAAGTCCTAAAACCAAACCGTTTTCACACCATAGAACATAGAACATAGAACACTACAGTGCAGAAACAGGCCCTTCGGCCCATCGAGCCTGCACCGAACACAATCCCACCCAGACCCTATCCCCATATCCCTACACATTTTACCTGCTAATCCCTCTAACCTACACATCCCAGGATACTAAGGGGCAATTTTTTAGCATAGCCAATGAACCTAACCCGCACATCTTTGGACTGTGGGAGGAAACCGGAGCACCCGGAGAAACCCACACAGACACGAGGAGAATGTGCAAACTCCACACAGGCAGTGACCCGAGCCGGGAATCGAACCCAGGACCCTGGAGCTGTGAAGCAGCAGTGCTAACCACTGTGCTACCGTGCCGCCCACAAGTGCTATACCTCACGGACCTGCCTTAATTTTAATGTTTTTATCCTCCTTTTCAAATTCCTTCGTGACCTTGTCCTCTTCCTTTCCCTGCAATCACCTTTATATCATACAGCCCTCCAAGAACTTTGCATCTAATTCTGGCCTCGTGACCATCACCACTTTTGGGAGAGGTATGGCCTAGTTCTATTATCTTCTATTAGACTATTAAACCAGAACCTCAGCTATTAAGAATCTACTGATGACCATGAAACCTTTGTCGATTGTGGGAAAAACCTAGCCGGTTCACTAATTTCCTTTAGGGAAGGAAATCTGCCGTCCTTACCCGGTCTGGCCTACATGTGACTCCAGAGCCACAGCAATGTGGTTGACTCTTAACTGCCCTTGGATAACTAGGGATGGGCAATAAATGCTGTCCAACCAGCGACACTCATGTCCCACAAATGAATAATAAAAAAAAATCTCCCTACCTACACATCTTTGGACACTAAGGGGCAATTTAGCATGGCCAATCCACTTAACCCGCACATCTTTGGACACTAAGAAGCAATTTAACATGGCCAATCCACCTAAGCTACATCCTTGAACACTAAGGGGCAATTTATCATGGTCAATCCACTAACCCGCATATCTTTGGACACTGAGGCACAAGTTAGCATGGCCAATCCACCTAACCTGCGCATCTTTGGACACTAAGGGGCAATTTAGCATGGCCAATCCACCTAACCTGCACATCTTTGGACACTAAGGGGCACTTTAGCACGGCCAATCCACCTAACCTGCATAGTTTGGACTGTGGGAGGAAACCCACAACTCTTTGTAGTTTCATGCGCTTTTAGTCTGTTGCTATGATCAAGAGTCAAAGGACCTGAACCCTTCACTTCGCTTTCTCTCCTGCTGAGATTTTCCAGAGTGTTCTGTTCGGATTCCAGCATCCGTGGTCATTTTCTTATTTTTATTACCATCCCAGTCATCCAATCAGACCCCTATTTGCATTTTCCCGGTCGAATATGCCTTCACTCCGCTACTGCGTTGGGATTCGACGCAATTTAAATTTTTGAATGAATCAAATTCCCCTGTTAGCCAGCAGTGACGGGCCAGAGGCTGATTTGCAGGCAGATGATAGCCATAACATTCAGCAGAAACTGAAACCCAAAACTCCTCTGAGCTGTCTTGACACTGACTCATTTTCTCACATGCTCAACGCGGTGATATCTAGTGGCTAGTTTAGATGGAAATGTAACTGCACAATTAGGTCTTGTCGTCAGCATTTGGTGGAATTTGTACTCACAGGAACGCGTTACATTTTCCACCTTTGTTACTTTTCAGACTCGGATGATGGAAGGACGGCTGCCTTTAGAATCATAGAATCTCTGCAATGCAGAAGGAGGCCATTCAGCCCCACACTGATAGCAATACCACACAGGCCCTAGCAGGACTAGAGGGCACAGCCTCAAGATAAAGGGGGGAGCAATTTAGATTAGAGTTGAGGAGGAACTTCTTCACTCAAAGGATGGTGTATCCCTGGAATTCTCTGCCCGTTGAAGTGGTGGAGGCTACCTAACTAAATATATTTAAGTCACGGGTAGATAGGTTTCTGATAGACAGGGGAATTAAGGGTTATGGGGAGCAGGCGGGAAAGTGGAACTGATCCACTTCAGATCAGCCATGATCTTATTGAATGGCGGGGCAGGCTCGAAGGGCTAGATGGCCTACTCCTGCTCCTATTTCTTATGTTCTCATCCCCGCACTTTGGGTTCATGTCACACTACGTGTAACCCCTACCATTTGGCCTGGGCTTGCAAAATCTGACCAACTGCCCTGGTTTGAGGCAATACACATCTCTTTAATCTGCGATCATCCCTCTCTCCACTCGCACAGTCTGCACCTGTAAAGACTTGCACTCCAACCATTATCTTGCAAATGTGTCTATATCCGCCCTGCTTGTGGACCCAACTCTCCACTCACCTGATGAAGGAGCAGTGCTCCGAAAGCTCGTGATTCCAAATAAACTTATTGGCCTGTATCCTGGTGCTGTGAGATTTCTTACTGTGCCTATCCCCATAACCCCGATGTATTTACCCTGCTAATCCCCCCTGACACCAAGGGGAAATTTACCAAGGCCAATCCACCCAACCCACACAACCCTTGGCTGACCTGGAATCTCTCCCTCACTTACCACCAGCCATTGGCGTGTTAGGAAGGATTTTGCAGATTGACACTCTACCGTATGGCCCCGTTATGGACACACTTTCCTTGACCGCCAAGCCCTGGGGTGGGACTCGAACCCGGAGCTTCTGGCCAAGGGATGCTAATCCCACTGTGCCACAAGACTCCTCTCTGAGGTATTTGCACTCATCCACTTGTGACCTGCCTTTAATTGTGCCTTCATTGTTGGATATGCCTTCAGTTACTGAGACCCAGGGATCTGGAATTCCCTCCCTAAATACCCACCTTTTAAAGCCTAGCACTTTTGCCACACACACCTCCCAATGTGGCTCAATGTTTGACAGTACCCCTGTGAAAAGCATTGGGCCATTTTAATAGCTTTTTCTAATTCATTTGTGGGACGTGGGCATCGCTGGCTGGACCAGCATTTATTACCCATCCCTAATTGCCCCTCAAGAAGCTGATGGTGAGCTGCCTTCTTAAATCACCGCAGTCCATGTTCGATGGGTTGACCCACAATACCACTAGGGAGGGAATTTGACCCAGCAACTGTGAAGGAACAGCCGATACATTTCCAAGTCAGGATGGTGAGTGACTTGGAGGGGAACTTGCAGGCGGTGGTGTTCCCATGCCCTTCTAGATAAAAGTTTATTTATTAGTGTCACAAGTAGGCTTACATTAACACTGCAATGAAGCTACTGTGAAAATTCCCTGGTCGCCACACTCCAGCGCCTGTTCGGGTACACCGAGGGAGAATTTAGCATGGTCAATGCACCCTAACCAGCACGTCTTTCAGACTGTGGGAGGAAACTGGAGCACCCAGAGGAAACCCATGCAGACACAGGGCAAATGTGCAGACTCCACACAGGCAGTGACCCAAACTGAGAATCGAACCCGAGTGCCTGGAGCTGTGAGTCAGCAGTGCTAACCATTGTGTCTCCACGTATATGGAAGTGGTCATGGGTTTGGAAGATGCTGAGTAAGAATCTTTGGTGAATTGCTGCAGTGCATCTTGTAGATGGTACACACTGTTGCTACTGAGCCTCGGTGGTGGAGACTGGATGTTTGTAGATGTGGTGCCAATCAAATGGGCTGCTTTGTCCTGAATGGGGTTGGGCTTCTTGAGTATCAGAGCTGCACCCATCCACACAAGTGGGGAGTATTCCATCACACTCCTGACTTGTGTCTTGTAGATGGTGGATAGGCTTTGTGGGGTCAGGAGGTGAGTTACGCGCTGCTGTATTCCCAACCTCTGACCTACTCTTCTACCCACTGTGTTTATGTGGTGAGTCCAGTTGAGATTCTGGTCAACGGTAACCCCAAGGATATTGACAGTGGGCGAAATTCAGTGATGGTAACACCATTGAATGCTAAGAGCGATGGTTGGAGTGTCTCTTACTGGTGATGGGCATTGCCTGGCATTTGTGTGGCATGAATGTTACTTGCCACTTGTCAGTCCAAGCCTGGCTATTGTCCACATCTTGTTGCATGTGGACTACCTGAGTTGTGAATAGGTTAAAAATACCACATAAACACCTATTTAGAAATACTTTCATATCTTTCTCCTACCAGTTCTCCTCCAAGTTCCACTCGCCATCCTGACTTAGAACAACATTGCCATTCTTTCATTGTCGCTGGGTCAAAATGCTCGCATCCATCTATAAGTATACCTACACCACACAGGCTGTAGCTTTCAAAGCGGTAAGCTCACCAGCACCTTCAGAAAGAATGTTCCCGATGGTGGGGGAGTCCAGAATGATGGGAGGATAAGGAGTAAAGCTTTTAGAACTGAGGCGAGGAGAAATTTCTTCACCCAGAGGGTGGTGAACGTGTGGAATTCACTCCCACAGAAAGTAGTTGAGGCCAAAACATTAACCAATTTCAAGAAGAAATTAGATACAGCTCTTGGGGTTAAAAGGATCAAAGGGTATGAGGTACTGGCACAGTGGGTTAGCATTGCTGCCTCACAGTACCAGAGGCCTGTGTTCGATTCCCGGCTTGGGTCACTGTCTTTGCACATTCTCCCAGTGTCAGCGTGGGTTTCCTCTGGATGCTCCAGTTTCCTCCCAGCCGCCAAAGATATGCGGGGAAGGTTGATTGGCTATGCTAAATTGACCCCGGTGTCAGGGGATTAGCAGGGTAAATATTGGGGGGGGGGGGGGGGGGGGGCGGTTTAAACGGGGATAAGGCCTGGGTGGGATTGTGGTCAGTGTAGACTCTGGGCTGAATGGCCTCCTTCTACAGTGTAGGGATTCTACGAAGGGGGGAGGTGATGAGAAAAATCAGGATATTGAATTTGTTGATAAATGAGTGATGGAACAGTATTGAAGGGCTAAATGGCCTACTGCTGCTTATATGTGTCAAGGGCAGGATAGCTGACTCTGTATGCAAAGCTCATAGCCCAAAATAGATAAAAAAAACATACAGGGAATCTGCTCTGTCTGCATGAATCAATATGCTTGTGGTTTTTTTCTTTTGGGAGAGAGCCCCTATAATTACAATCAGTTTTTTTCCCCCAAACCAGCACTACATTAAAGACCCCCTAAAGTGACAGAAATCCCTGGGATTGAACCAGGAACAAGGTTACGGCGGCTGAAAGAATTCAGTGCGGTTGGGCTAGGGGTTCCCCCGGGAGTCATTTCTCAAAACATTCTGTTCCTAACCTACAATAATGGCAGGAATATCGAGACTGCATGGAATTGTGGCAAACCAGAGTATGATTTACAGCAGGATTGTAGATAGATCACCCAGGGAACAGAACAATAAAACACTGACAAAAAAAAAACATGCAATCAAAGTTTTTCATCATGTACTCATCAGAGCAGCTTGTAAAAAAAAAAATAGCAACAGTAAAATGAACAGAATTTGTACTGCATGGGAAGAGTATGCTGATTGTAGAGGTGTTACCATGGGAAATGTGGCATAAATTCTCATACACACAGTGAGCACGTGATTATTGTTAGCATTTTCTTATGAGCTGTTCTGATGGGTGCAAAATGGAAAACTTTGATAGCATCTCTTTTTTAAAAAAAGCCAATACTCAAGTCCTATAGTACCAAATGACTTTAGTAAGTACAAAGTATGACGCATTAGCCCTAATTTTATTGTCCCACCATGGGAATGGGAGCGGGAGAGGCGCAGAGCATAGAAAGGTCCATTGTCTCAGGCTGGGATTTTACAGTTTCAGGATGAGCGAGGCTGTAAAATCCGACCCACCGTCTACAAGTCACTTTAGAATCATAGATTAGAATCCCTACCTTGCAGAGGCAGCCATTCAGCCCATCAGATCTGCACCGACTCTCTGACAGAGCATCTTAGCCAGGTCTGCTCCTTCCATCCTATGCCTGTAACCCACAAATTTAGCATGGCCAATCTAGCTACAGAATACTACAGTGCAGAAGAGGCCCATCAATCCAGCCTCAACACAGTTGTATATGGATTTAGCATGGCCAAGCCCCATAAACCTGTACATCTTTGGGGGCTAAGGGGTAAGTTATCATGGCCAATCAACCTAACCTACACATCTTGGGACACTAAGGGGCAATTTAACATGGTCAATCCACCTAACCTGCACATCTCTGGGGACTAAGGGGCAATTTAGCATGGCCAATCCACCCACACATTCTTGGATTTTAAGAGCGAGCCATAATTGCATTTTTCCCACATTTGAGAACAATAGACTTTCCCCCAACATAGTTGCGGGCAGCTACAAGAGGATAGAAGAGCACATTTTTGGCTTGAGATTCAAGTGTTATTTAAGGGAACTGTCAATGCAAGGGACAGTAACGGCAGCAGCTGTAACATCAGGGCAAGAAAGCCAGGCTGATCGCAACGAGTTAGTGTGCAAGTTCAACAGCGAATAAAAGGAAGGTAAATGGAATGTTGGATTTTATTTCAAAGGGAATGATGTATAAAAGGAGGGGAATCTTGTTAAAATGATACAAGCCACTAGTTAGAGTACAGTGAACAGTTTTGGTCCCCTTATTCAAGGAAAGATATATTGGAATTGGAAGGAGTCCAGACAAGGTTAATTAGGTTGATCCCAGGTATGAGGGGAGATTGAGTGAGTTGGGCCTATAATCATTGGAGTTTAGAAGGAGAGACAACCTTAGAGATGGACTCAGATACAGCATAGAAACAGGCCCTTCAGCCCATGCGATCATCCATGCGATACAGAATCATAGAATCCTACAGTACAGAGGGAGGCCATTTGGCCCATTGAATCTGCACCAACCATCTCACGTAGGCCCTACCTTCATAATCCCATGCATTTAACCTATAGCTGGTCTCCCTGACACTAAAGGTGGCAATTTAACATGATCAATCCACCTAACCAGCACACCTTTGGACTGTGGGAGGAAACCCACACAGACACAGGGAGATTGTGCAAACTCCACACAGGCAGTGACCCGAGCCGGGGATTGAACCCGGGTCCCCGGTGCTGAGAGGCAGCAGTGCTAACCACTGTACCGCCCAGATAAAGAATAGAATTCTCAAATGGTTTTGGCAGTGTCAATACCAAGAGGTGGTTTCTCCTTGTGGGAGAGCCTAGGGCATCATCTCTCAGTGGTCACCCATTTAAGAGAGAGATTTCTTCTGAGGATAGGGAATCTGTGGAATTTATAACTGCAGAGGGTGGTAGAGGCTGGGTGGTATGTCCAAGATGGAGGGGGACAGTTTTAAGGGTTATGGGGATAAGGCAGGAAAACAGAGTTTAATGATTATCACATTTGATCAGTCATGACAGAGCAGACTCAATGGGCCAAATAGAATCATAAAATCCCTACGGTGCAGAGGAAGGCCATTCAGCCCATTAAGTCCACACCAATCACAATCCCACCCAGGCCCTATCCCCCACACATTTACCTGCTGACACTAAAGGTCAATTTAGCACAGCCAGTCAACCTAACCTGCACATCTTGGGACTACAGGAGGAAACCCATGCAGATACAGGGAGAATGTGTAGACTCCACACAGTGGCCCAAGGCCAGAATCAAACTCAGGTCCCTGGCACTTGGAGCAGCAATGCTAACCACTGTGTCCACCATTCTGGCCTATTGCTGTTCCTACATCTTGTGACAATAGATATGGACATATTATGCCTAAAAAAAATGACCAAATTACACACTTCAAAAGAACAGTCCAGGGGGTAAAAAAACCAGATAGAGAATTATCTTTGAAATAAACAACTCTGACTGTTTACATGAACAGGCTGTTCAAAGGATTGAAGAGTAGATATGTTGCTGTGAGATTGGATCCAGACATATAATTTTGATAAGTACAAAGGAAACTGATGTTGAGAGTTCGAAGAAAGACTTTTAGTTTCTAGTTTTGTGTACACTCCAGATTTATTAACTACCAAAATTACTGCATCAAATTTTGTTTTATTGAGGTCTTCATCAGGGCTGAGACTGATCCAGACACAAGTTCAGATCCCAACACTAACTGGGTGGCACAGTGGTTAGTACAACTGCCTCAGTGCCAGGGTCAAGGTTCGATTCCCAGCTTGGGTCACTGTCTGTGCAGGGTGTGCGCATGTTCTACTTGTGTCTGTGTGGGTTTCCTCCTACAGTCTGAAAGATGTGTGGGTTAGGGTGTATTGTCCATGCTAAATTCTCCCTCAGCGTACCCCAGAGTGTGGCAACTAGAGGATTTTCAGTCACTTCATCGTGGTGTGAATGTAAGCCTACTTGTGACACTAATAAATAAACTTAAAACAGACTCAATCACCAAGCCCAAAGCACATCAAACGGTTGCTTGGTAAGAATATCTTTGTATGTTGAATGACAACACAAAATGGAATGCACAGCCCTGGATGGATACAGAGTTATTCCAAGAAAGCATTCATTTCCTTTTCCATCACGTGGTTGGGATGTAGATCATCCACTTCGGCAAGGTACAAGCTCCAGCTCTTAGCGTCATCAACCCCCTCGACAGCTCCCGCTATACTTTGTTCAGGAGGGTGTTATTGATAAGAACAAACGTGTGTGTTTAAGATAGCTTTAAAGTTTATTTATTATTAGGGTCACAAATAGGCTAACACTGCACCGAGGAACAAACTGAGAATCAGGAATGAATGGCAAGTGGGGCAGGAGTTGTAAGTTTCAGTTTCACGAGTAGGCTGACATTAACACTGCAATGAAGTTACTATGAAAATCCCCTAGTCACCACGCACCGATACTTGTGCGGGTACATTGAGGGAGAATTTTACACAGCCAATACACCCTAACCCACGTCTTTCAGGCAGCTGGAGGAAACCACAGCAAACCCACAAAACACATGGTCTCCATACAGCGACCCAAGCCAGGAATTGAACCCAGGTCCCTAGCACTGTGAGGCAGCAGTGCTAATCACTGTGCTGCCCAAGGAGCCTTTGAATACTACAAAAGATTCAATTGTCTTGATGCTAGGATGTGAATCTTAACTCTGCTCTGGGTGAGAATGTGGTTAGAAAGGGAGAGAAACCAAACTGACCACTAAAAAAAAAGCATTGTAAATAATCTCTCAACAAACTGCCTAGTGTCATTTCACACATCTCCAAAGCAGAATTTTCCCATCCCACCAGCCTGGGAATTGTAGGTAGGACACAGACCATGCAAAGATCTGTTGACCACAGCTGGGATTTTCCAGCGAGCAAGGCTGGAAAACCAAGAGCAATTTCTCACTCGTTAACAAAGTTGGTTTCTCTTTACAGAACTGACTCAATTTCCAGTGATCTTTGTGCAAAATAAAAGCCTTGTGATGGAAAAGAGAGAACAGAGGGAGGGTTTAAAGATATGTGGGTTAAATTGATTGGCTATGCTAAATTGACCTTAGGGGGTTACGGGTATAGGGCCTGGGTGGGATTGTGGGTCAGGATGTGGATGTGCCAGCGGTGGACTGGGGTAAACACAGTAAAAAGTCTGACAACACGTGGTACTAAAACCAGGTGTTGTCAGACATTTTGTGGGTCAGTACAGACTTGATGGGCCAAATGGCCTCCTTCACTGAGAAAAGACTTTATTCTAATAAATTAGGTCAACGACTGTCGTGGATTGTAGCAAGTGAATGGTCCTTAGCTCAAACCATTTCCGTTATTTATAAAAAAATCAGGTTATGTATGGGTGTTGATTAAAAAAGTATTTTTAGCAACAAATAAAACTACCAGTTTATAAATTAGATAAATATAATCTTGCTATGGGGAGAAAGATGGGAGTGGGACTAATCAAAAAAGGTGCGATTGCAAAACACTATGGGTTTATTGTGATCTCGATCATAGAAGTGCAGGCAGCCAGCCATTCAGCCCATCGAGCAATTCTATCCAGGCCCTAGCCCCATAATCCTGCATATTAATCCTGCTGCTAATCTCCCTGACACTAAGGGGCAATCCACCTAATCTGTACATCTGTGGACTAATGTGAGGAAGCCCACACTGACACAGGGAGGACATACAGACTCCACCTCAGTGACCCAAGCCAGGAATCAAACCTGGCCCCTGACACTGAGGCAGCGGTGCTATATTTCAAACTGGTGACACTGCCCCTTCTGAATCAGAAGGTTGTAGGTTCAAATCTCACTCCAGTGACCCGAACATACAAAATCTAGACTAACACTTGTGTAAGTAGTGCTACATTGGTGGGAGGTGATGCCTTAACTGCTGGGGAGGGGGGCTGTGGGCTGCAAATTCATTTGAAAAACCCTCTGCTTCTTAGTAACAGAATCCCTACGGTGCAAAGGGCCATTAGCCTATCAACAATAGCACCCCAGCCCTAACCCCACATATTTACCCACTAATCCCCCTAACCCACACAGACCAAGACACTAAGGGGCACTTTAGCACAGCCAACACACCTAACCAGCTCATCTTTTGGACTGTGGGAGGAAATCAGAACATCTGGAGGAAACCCACACAGACATGGGGAGAACATGCAGACTCCACACAGATAGGAATTTGAGGCAGGCATTGAACCTGGGTCCCTGGTGCTGTGGGGCAGCAGTGCTAACCACTAGGCTGCCCTAAATTTTATTTTAAAATATTTCAATTGCACTGGGTTTATGGAAATTTTGAACTAAAAATTAACTCTCAAGTTACCCAATTACTGAATAACCCAAACTGGAAATGTTAGCAGTTTGTCCTTGTAACTGACCCTTTAAAGTTAATTAAATCACAAGTAAGGCCTATATTAACACTGCAAAGGAGTTGGTGAAATTCCACTATACTAAAATAGTCCAACACCTGTTTGGGTCAATTCACCTAACCAGCAGGTCTTTGACTGTGGGAGGAAACAGGACCACCCAGGAGGTAACCCACGCAGACATGGGGAGAACATGCAGATAGTGACCCAAGCCAGGAATTGAACCCAGGCCCCTGGCACTGAAGCAGCAGTGCTAACCACTGTGCCACCCCACAACCAAGGCCCTTCAACTAAGGAGAACAAACTATTCCCTATCCCCTGCTGTCCATGCCCCCCAGTCTTGAATGTAATTCTAATGTGCCCTAAAACAGAGTGGCATTTATTAGGAGTTATCTGACAATCACCGTGCTCAATTTAGAAAAGATGACAGTTCCATTCCCAGGCACCAACAGGAAAAGTACATTTGACTTCTCACAATATTTCAGTGATGAGTTGATCTGGAAGAAATATCCCGCGAGCAATTTCAAGAGTTAGCATCAATTTCCAAAATCCAACAGTTGTATTAAACATTACGTCCAAAGGAATCTGTTTCTCTGAGCAGTACTTTCAACCCTTTGACCTGGTTTTTATTGACCAACTATGTGGATAGCACAAAGCACCTTGAAGGTACACAAAACCCAGCGATCCAGACCAGCCAAGAACGCATCTGGAACCTTCTAGAGTGTACAATTGAATTGTGGGAGGAGGAGAAATAGTGAATGGGTAACAGACTCATGGTATTTATTCTAACTCACACGGGGAGACAATGGCCTTGTGGTATTATCGCTGGACTATTAATCCAGAAATTTAACCAGTGTTCTGGGGACCCAGGTTTGAATCCCACCACGGCAGGTGGTGGAATTTGAATTCAAATTTTAAAAAATCTGGAATTAAGAATCTACTGACAACCACGAAACCATTGTTGGAAAAACCCATCTGGTTCACTAATGTCCTTTAGGGAAGGAAATCTGCCATCCTTATCTGGTCTGGCCTACATGTGACTCCAGAGCCACAGCAATGTGGTTGACTCTTAACTGCCCTCTAAGGGCAACTAGGGATGGGCAATGCCAGTGACGCACATGCCCCACAAATGAATAAAAACTCAATCCATTATTAAGTCTGACCCTTTAGTAAGGGGAATGTTACAAGTCATTTACTGTAGAAAATTAGACCAGTCAATAGCTAACCAACTGCCCATTGGGAAAAACGCAGAGATTAAAAATACTGCACCCAAAAATAGGAGATGATGTTGGAAAATCTCAACAGGTCTAAGAGCATTTGCGGGAATAGAGCCAATGTTTCAATCTGGATGTTGGTGGCACTGTGGTTAGCACAGCTGCTTCAGTGCCAGGGACCTGGGTTCCATTCAGGCCCTGGTCATTTATGTGGACTTGCACATTCTCCATGGTCACATGGGTTTGAGTTGCGTTATAAAAGGAGACTAGATAGAACAGGATTTTATTTTTAACCCCAGCGTGTTGGAGGCTTAGGGGCGATCTTAGAGATTGATAAAATTGAGGGCATAGATGAAGGTAGACTTGGAATAATGTACAGTTCTGGTCACCCTATTATACTAATGATATTGAACTAGAAAGCATGCAGAAAAGATTTACTCAGATGCTACTGGGACTTGGTTTGAGTTACAAGAGACTGGATAGACTGGAATTTTTCCCTCTGGAGCATAGAAGGCCTGGGGTTATTTTATAGACTTTTAAGATCATGAGGGGCATAGATCAGCTAGATAGTCAATCTTTTCCCAAAAGGTAGGGGAGTCTAAAACTAGAGGGCATAGATTTAAGATGAGAGGATACACAAAGGGTCCAGAGGGGCAATTTTTTCAGAGGATGGTGAGTTGGTCTGGAACAAGATAACACCAGGTTTTAGTCCAACCGATTTATTTGATAATATTCTCACAAGCTTTCGAGGGTGCTGCCTCTTTGTCAAGTGAATGGAGAGTTCCAGAACTCTCCATTCACTTGACAAAGAGGCAGCACCCTCGAAAGCTTGTGAGAATATTATCAAATAAATCGGTTGGACTAAAACCTGGTGTTGTCAGACTTTTTACTGTGTTTACGCCAGTCCAACGCCGGCATACCCACATCTGGAACAAGATGCCAGAGGTAATAGTAGAGGTGGGTACTACTGTCTTTTAAAAAGCATTTAGACAGTTACATGGGTAAAATGAGTATAGTGGGATATGGGCCAAATGTGGGCAATTGGGACTAGCTGAGGGGTTTAAAAGTGGGCAGCATGGACAAGTTGGGCTGTTTCCATGTTGTAAATCTGACCTTGTGTGTTAGGTGGATAGGCCATGCTAAATTCTCCCTTAGTGTCAGGGGGATTAGCAGGGTAAATGAATGGCGTTACAGGGATACGGCCTGGGTGGGATTGTGGTCAGTTCAGGCTTCAAGGGCCAAATACAAATCGAGGTTCTGAGGAAGGGTCATCCAGACTCAAAAGATTGGCTCTATTCTCCGTAGAGATGATATCAGACTTGCTGAGATTTTCCAGCATCCGCAGTACTGTGCCTTGATCTTGAGTACTTAGATTGCACAAGGTTTACAACTTTCACCTTGTTTTATCATAGAAACCATTCAGTGGAGGTGGCCATTCGGCCCATCAAATCTGTACCATCCAAAATCCCACCCAAGCCCTATTCCCATACATTTACGCTTATAATCTCCCTGACACTAGAATTAATTTAGTATGGCCAATCAACCTGCACATCTTTGGAGTGTGCGAGGGAACCAGAGCACCCTGCGGAGAAAACCCACACAGACACAGCGAGAACATGCAAACTCCGGAATTGAACCTGGCTCCCTGGCACCGAGGGGCAGCAGTGCTAACCTCTGTTCTGAGAGACATATTGCCCACACAAATCACTAGAACAGTTTCTCCTGCGTAGGTAGTTACGAGCACCGTTCGGCCACATCAGAATGAGAAGTCAGCCATTAAAACAGTGCCGGTTCCACAGCACTGGAGAATCATACACAACTGCAAGAAAGCTATTTAACATTCGATCTTTTATAATACAGTTTCACATTCTAGAAGGATCAGCAACTTACATCCGAAATCCTGTAGTCCTTGTACAAGCAAAGCAACCACACTCTTAATACTTTAAGTACTCAACACCAAAGTAAGCAAAAAAAATACAATTGCACCTTTTCTTAAACTACCGTATGGGGCTAGGATCAGCATTTCCCAAAACACAACTGAACTAACATTTAAGTTATAATACAGATTACAATTTTAATTGCACAAAAAATCCTCGATGCATAAATATTCTTCATTACACCAGTACAAAAATACTTGTACTCAATATTGTTCAAAATACTTTTAACAAGAACAGCTGATATTTGGCAAGACAGGTTTTTTTTTTTCCCCCCCCTCCTCCAAAAAGAGACAAGTTAACAAGCCAAGGGCACTAAACAACAAAAACAAAAAAAAAAGGTGGGGGGGGAGGGGTGGGTAAACGGAACACAAGAAAATGCTGTGGCAACTTCCAAAATGTATTGGTGGACATCCAGATGTCATCAGCTGGGAGATCTCTTCAATTGGCAACACAGTCTGCTGGTTACACCCTCCGAGCACCTGGCCAACTGCTCGAATCCACACTGCCTTGCAAAATGGTTAACTCAACGGAAGGAGTGGAGAGAGGGAGGGGGCAAAGGTCAAACTGATGGACGCATTAACAGTACATTTACAATTAAAAAGGAAAAAAATTACATTAGCCATGGTGTTCGTGTCGCAATACTTCACAGTTCCTTCAATGCCAACCTTTAATTCAAATTTTTGTTTTTGACGCGTCACAGCAGGGGTGCCAGTGCCCCTTGGCACCACCCAGGTCAGGCCACTGGGTTTCAGATCCTCCCCACCTGGAACAGTTCACCAGTAGAGTCCTTTAAACCCACAGTCCTCGGTGACCACACTTTTTACCCCCCCCCCACCCACCACCCTCTCCCCACCCACCCCCCACACACAAGTGGAGTGGAGACCAGCTGGATGTCCAAAATCTCCTTCAGTAACTTGAGCCTGAAAAACCAAGTCCAGTCTGTCCTTGCACATCACTCCTTGGAGAAACTTGTTTTCTTGGATACGGGCAGTCTGGAAGAAACACAAAGCATGTTGTACATCAAGAGGGTGTGTTTAGCTGCTGCGGGCAACCCATTCCAAACATTAACCCTGCACGTTCAATGCAATTTGCCTGGGTTTTGAGGGCATTGACCGCAAAGAGAGGTTGAATAAACTTGATCCACTGGGGCACACCTGTGGAGTGCCCCAGGGATCTGTTCTGGGACCCCTGCTGTTTGTTATTTTCATAAAATGACCTGGATGAGGAAGTGGAGGGATGGGTTAGTAAGTTCGTCGACGACACGAAGGTTGGTGGTGTTGTGGATGGTCTGGAGGGATGTCAGAAGTTGTAGCGAGACAGATAGGATGCAAGACTGGGCGGAGAAGAGGCAGATGGACTTCAACCCGGATAAATGTGTAGTGGCCCATTTTGGCAGGTCCAGTGGGATAAAGGAGTATAATATTAAGGGTAGAAGTCTTAGTGCAGAGGAGCAGAAGGACCTTGGGGTCCAGGTCCATAGGACTCTTAAAATCGGCCTCACAGGTAGAGAACGTGGTCAAGGGGGCATATGGTGTACTAGCCTTCATTAATCGAGGGATTGAGTTTAAGTGTCGGGAGGTAATATAAGACCCTTGTCAGGCCCCACTTGGAGTACTGTGCACAGTTCTGGTTGCCTCACTACAAGGAGAATGTGGAAGCTATTGAGAGGGTGCAGAGCAGATTTACAAGGATGTTGCCTGGATTGGGAGGCATGCCTTACAAGGATAGGTTGAGGGAGCTAGGTCTTCTCTCCCTGGAAAGACGAAGGTTGAGAGGCGACCTGATAGAGGTTTATAAAATGTTGAAGATATTGATAAGGTGGATTCTCAGAGGCTATTTCCCAGGGCTGAAATAGTCACTGCGAGAGGACACAGGTTTAAGGTGCTGGGGAGTAAGTATAGAGGAGATGTCATGGGTAAGTTTTTCCACTCAGAGGGTGGTGAGTGAGTGGAATCGGCTGCCATCGGTGGTGGTAGAGGCGAACTTGCTGGGGTCTTTTAAGAGACTTCTGGATGAGTACATGGGCTTTAATGGGATTGGGGGTTATAGATAGGCCTGGATATGATCGGCACAACTTGTGGGCCGAAGGGCCTGTTTGCGTTGTAGTGTTTAAGTAGGATTGTTTTCACTGGACAGACAGAGGCTGAGGGGAGACTTGATAGAGGTCTACAAGACTGAGGCACAGGGTGGATAGTCAGAGGCTTTTTCCCCAGGGTAGAAGTGTCAGTTAAAGGAGGCACGGGTTCAAGGGGACAGAAGAAAGAGTTTAAGGGAAACTGGAGGGGTTTTCCAAGTGGAGTGTGAAGGGTGTCTGAAACACACTGGCAGAGGTGGAAGCAGGCACGTTAGCAATATTTAAGAGATATCTGGGTCAGCACATGAATAGGGAGGGAAATAGAGGGATATGGGCACAGTAAGGGCAAAAAGTTTAAGTTTGTGTGTCATGTATGGTGACAGTGGTTAGCACTGCTGCCTCACAGCACCAGGAACCTGAGTTTGATACCTGGCCTGGGGTCATTGTGTGGCGTCTGCACACATTCTCCCCGTGTCTGCATGGGTTTCCTCCTACAGTCTGAAACACAGTTAGGTGCATTGACTCGAACAAACGCCAGAATATGACGACTAGGGGGAATTTCACAGAAACTTCATCGCGATGTTAATGTAAGCCTTACTTGTGACTAATACGTAAAAACTTTAACAAAAAGGATCAGTAGAGGTTTGGAGGGCTGAAGGGCCTGGTTCCTGTGTGATTCTGTCCTGTATGACCATCACTGAATCCCCCCCACTAACCCAATCCCATTTTCCCGCACTTGTTCCTATCCCTGAACGTTATCCAGTGCTTATCCAAATATTTGAAAATTTTAGGAAGGTTTCCGGCCTCCCACTGCCTATCCAGCGAACAAAATCCAGATTCCTCTGAAAAATCTCCTGCCTCTTATCCTTGTTGTGGAAACTTTCTATACACAGCTGCTTTTGAGGCCTTGGGAAAGTGTCATTTTTTAATTTCCAGATCACCCACATTCATTCAGACCATCTTCTGGGGGTTTTTTTTTACACAAATTCATTCCTGAAATGTGGGCATCACTCACAAGGGCAGCATTTGGCACCCATCCTTGAACAGAATGGCTTGCAAGGCCATTAAGAGAACAGATCAGAATCATATTAATACAGAAGGCAAGGCACTGAAGATGCCTTTTCATAGGATCCCTACAGTGCAGGAGGCCATTCGGCCCATCGATACCGCACCGACCACAGTCCCGCCCAGGCCCTATCCCCATACCCCCACGCATTTACTCAAGCTAGCCCCCAACACCCCAAGGGACAATTTAGCAAGGCCAATTCACCTAACCCACACATCTTGGGAACGTGGGAGGAAACTGGAGCACCCGGAGGAGTGTTCGGAGTCTGGCCAATAGAGGCCGCTCCATATCTTGGCTGACATTGGGATAAATCCGATTGGCTGTGCCGAATTCCCCTTTTCTCTCTCTCGAGCTCAAGTTTATTTATTAGTCACAAGTCGGCTTACATTAACACTGCAATGAAGTTGCTGCGAAAGAAATCACCTGGTGGCCACACTCCGGCGCCTGCTCGGGTACAACCGAGGGAGAATTTAGCACGGCCAATGCACCCTAACCAGCGCGTGTCTCGCACTGTGGGAGGAAACCGGAGCACCCGGAGGAAACCCACGCAGACATGGGGAGAACATGCAAACTCTGCACAGACAGTGGCCTAAACCAGGAGTTGAATCTGGGTCCCTGGCGCTGTGAGGCAGCAGCGCTCACTACTATGCCAACATGCAGCCCCTCTGAGGCAGGGCGACACAAAGCAATTGGCTTCACGTCAAGTCCGGCGCCTGCTCTGCTAGTCAAGGATGCAGATGCCAGGTTTGGAGCTGGATTCGATAGTGAACAGGGAAGCCAGATAAAGTCACACATTCCCATCTTTTCCTGTGACCACCAATAAACCTGGAGAAGGGAGGAGAGCAGAGAAAGCATGCTGGCCAGCTGTAACGTACTTACTAAATACTTAACAAAACTGACGGGACTTCCATCCTTGCGGGGAAGCTTCAGACGGAGGATACCAGCGCATCTGGAAGAAAAATGGAGAACAGCAAATCACTATTTGCAAGATAACCAATTTCAGGGTACAACAGTTAGGTCTCCACTTCAATGTATTTAAGCAGCATCTTCCACAGTTGCATCAAGACCTGCATTATATACCACTGAACTGATTCAAAGGCATGTATGAGTGTATTAGAGAGTTTCATTAGTAAAACAGCTAATTACAACATGTCATCTCCAAGTACCAATCTGGGCTGAAGTCCATTATAACATGGTGGGCTTACTGTCCGTACTAATCAGTGCGGCAAATTACCATAAGGAGATTGCTAGTAAACATGGATTGTCCCATGAAGATAGACATCCAGACCACTTGGGAGGGGGGGGGGTAGGTCAGTAGTACCGAGGAAGGCAGCTTCTTACGATAAACTGGTTTGTACTGAAAAGACCATTCTAGATTGTCACATCCACGGTGTTACAGAATCAATGAGAACATAGTTTGCTAATCTTGGCCACTGCCAAATCCAGACTTTGGTGTTTCAGGACGTCAAATTGCAAACATCTGGCTTTCATCAGGGCAGAGGTGATCAGCAGATGCACAAACAAAAAGCAAGAACATTTGGGGAAAGAGCTTCTTGTTAGTCAGTAGCACTAAGCAGCATCTTACAAGAAACCAGCTTGTACCCAGAGACCAGTCCGAGTTCATCCTTCCACTTCAGGCACTTGCTGAGTAACTGTGTGCTAATCTTGGACATTGCTAAATCCAGACTCTGGAATTCTTCAGGCATTGGTAAATTTCTGATTAATCTCGAGTCTGTGCATCAAATGGCAAACATCTGGTTCTCATTGGGACAGGAGGTGATCAATGGCTGGTAGATAGAGGACGGCTTTTATAAAACGGACTGTACCAACAGCTGACATTTTATCCGTCCACATTCAAAATTAACTAGTGATCTCTAGATTAACTCATGAATCATTTAAGAGGAGCGTTTAGATGTCGTAGCCAACTTTGCATTCAGTTTTTAAGAAGCATCTATGAAGGGGTAGTGGGAGGAGAATGATACCAAAGTTATAGGGGGTGCAGGAACAGAGTGACCCAGGTACAAATCTGCACAGATCAAATCTGGCAAGACAGGTGGAGTTTGAAAAAAGCATATAGTATTTTTATGAGTAATTTCTTAGAATACAAAAACAAGGAGGCTATGTTGAACTTAGAAGACATCAGTTTGACCTCAGTTGAAATATTTCCTATATCTTTCCTGCTATAGGAAAGATGTGAATGCACTTGGAGAGTGAAGAGGTTTACAAGGAGTGGTTCCAGGATGAGAAACTTCCGTTACGAGGATAGATTGGGATTGTTCTCCTGGGAGAGAAGGCGGCAAAGAGAAGATTTGATGGAGGTGTTCAAATTTGGAAGGGGGGGGGGTGCTGGACAGAGTGGAAACTGTTCCTGCTCATGAGAGGAAGAACAAGAGAGGCACACATTAAAAGTCATTTGCAAAAGCAGCAAATGTGATGCAAGAAGCAGCTTTTCCCCCCCCCACACAGCAAGTGGCTGGGGCCGGGAAGTGTGACGGAGGTAGGTTCAATCGAGGCAGTGGAGTGGACGTTATTTGAATAGAAACGGTGTGCAGGGGTACAGGAAGAATGCAGGAGAAGTGACACTAAGCCATGATGCCTACTTGGAGAGCTAGTACAACTATGGGCTGAATGGCCTCCTCCTGTGCCATGCTTTGCAATTAATCTTCCTCGCGTATTAAAGTCAAATTCAAACCAATTACAGCAGCCACCTACACTAGAAGAAAAACCCAAGCCCTTCTTCAAAGGATCATTTGTTACAAACTACAGCACAAATTGGACAGTTATTTCCTGATCAAAAGGATTACGTTGAAACCAAGCATGGGCTCACGATACGTTAACCTTAGTCAGTCTCCCGCCCAGAATGGAGACATTAAGAGAATACTCAGTTATATTTAGTAATCCGATCTCCACACCATATGCTGACCAAGCAATAACGCTTTCGCATTAAGGGACAATTTACCCCTTGGCATAAAGTTTTGTGAAAAGGGAGATCTATAAACACTATGGAGCTGTTCAGGTAACATTGAATGAAATACTTAAAGCCCATGGGTACTAGATATTGAATCCTAGAATCCCTACAGTACAGAATGAGGCCATTTGGCCCATCGAGTCTGCACCAGCCACAATCCCACTCAGCCTTGATCCCCCTAACCCCACATATTTACTCGGCTAATCCCCCAGACACTAAGGGGGCATCTACCATGGGCAATCACTCTAACCTGCACATCTTTGGGATGTGGGAGGAAACCCAGTAAGAAGTCTCACAACACCAGGTTAAAGTCCAACAGGTTTATTTGGTAGCAAACGCCGCTAGCTTTCGGAACGCTGTTCTTGTGTCAGGTGAGTGGACCATCAGATCTCCCTGACGAAGGAGCAGTGCTCTGAAAGCTAGTGGTGTTTGCTACCAAATAAACCTGTTGGACTTGTAAACTGGTGTCGAGGCTTCTTACTGTGTTGACCCCTGTCCAAAACCAGCATCTCCCCATCATGACTACTATCGGAGGAAACTCACAGATGTAGGGAGAACGTACAAACCCCAGTGACCGAGGGGGGAATTGAACCTGGGTCCCTGGCACTGCGAGGCCACAGTGCTAAACACCATGCCACCCTGGAGTACAGGCCGCTAAACCGATGCTGCAAAGGGCCAACCGGGGATTTGCTGCTTCAAGCATGTGATGATGTGTGAGCCAATGTGATCCTGGACCCATTGCCCACCAGTCTTGAATTACATTTTGAAATCAGAATAAGAAAGGGAGCCTCCAGTCTACTTGGGGTTACACTGAGCAAGGCTATGATCACTGGGGCCTCAGCTGGCAATTGGGTGGGTCACCATGCTCGATACCAGGCTCCCAAAGCCCCCTGCTCAGACAGGGCAGGCACAGCAGCGGACGAAGGAGGCAGTGTTTGAAGGTGGTCCCAAGAGCCAGCCTGACAAAATGCAGCATTGACATCAAATTGTGCTGGGATGGAAGGACACTTGGATAGACTCCTAGGCAAATCATGCTCAAGGGTGGTGGGGAGAACTAGATGGCAAAAGACTTGGGCATAAAGGATCCCGACATTTACACTCAAGAGCAAAGCAAAGAGGAAAAGCAAGTCTGGCAATAAGAACACACCACGGCCCAACTTATACATAGGTATTAAAAATGACAATAGCCCTACAACTGTGGCACAGTGGTTAGCACTGCTGCCTCTCAGTGCCAGGGACACAGGTTCAAATTCTGGCTTTGGGGTCACTGTCTGTGGCGTTTGCACATCCTTCCAGTGTCTGCGTAAGTTCCCCCCCCCCCCCAAGTGCTCCAGTTTCCTCCCACATTGAGACACACGCTGGTTAGCTGCATTGACCCAACCCGGAGTGTAGCGACCAGGGGAACTTGACAGCAACTTCATTGCAGCGTTAATGCAAACCTCGCTTGTGACTAATAAATAAACTTTAACTATGTGGGGTTACAGGAATAGGGCCTGGGTGGGATTGTGATCAGTGCAGACTCAATGGGCTGAACGGCCTCCCAACTGCACTGTAGGGATTCTATGATTAAGTCTGCCGATCTCAAATCCACCTCTGCTATCTTTCAGCTCATTGAAGACCATCATCCTCACCAGTGAGGGACAGACAAAATGGATCTGTTTCACGTGAAACATTTTAAATCTGATCAGTTTTGTTGAGGGAGGAAATGTTCCAGCGGGATTATCCCTAGACTATTAATCCAGAAACTCCGCTAATGTTCTGGGGACCCGGGTTCAAATCGCACCACAGCAGATGGTGGAGTTTGAATTCAATAAAAAATATCTGAAATTAAGAATCTACTGATGACCATGAAACCATTTGTCAGAAAAACCCCATCTGGTTCACTAATGTCCTTGAAGGAAATCTGCCATCCTCAGCGGGCCTGGTCTACACTTAAACCCAACGCCACAGCAATGTGGTTGACCCAACTGCTCTAAGGGCAACTAGGCAGCAATGCTGACCCAAACAGCAATGCACGTGTCCCACAGATAAATAAAAAGTCTGACTAAAATGTATGGTTTCAAACTTCAAAATTACTACTTAAAGGATTTCCAATTGAAGTTATTACACTTTAGGCAACTACTCTTCAATCTCTCACGCCAATTAAAAAGTGTAAAGATAATCCCCATTATTATCTGCAAATATCCACACTAGCTCGCTTCACTCTGTCCACACTTGGAGGAATCCTCAGTTGCAACTCAACTCTGGCCAATAGGATAGTGACAACTTCCAAGTGGAGGTGGAGTCAAACATTAGCAGCAAGCCTTGACTACAAAATCCAATAGGGAACATGCTGGACAAGCACATTGTATGAAGAGCAAACATGTGCTATAAAGTTAATTTATCAGTCACAAGTGTGCTTGTATTAAGTGCTGCTATGAAATTAGGAGATTTTCACTACAGTTGACTCATTCCGATTCTGTTTGGGTGCACTGAGGGAGAATTTAGCATGGCAAATGTACCCTAACCAGCATGTCTTTCAGACTGTGGGAAGAAACCTATGCTGCTCTGGAGTGGCTATAGGGCGCAGATTGCAATATGGATATCGGAAGAGTCAGGCACCAGACAGATTAATTGACTCAGGAAATCAAGGGCCACGTGGAGCAGGCAGGAAATTGGGTATTGAAGCCATGCATGGATCAGCCATGATCACATTGAGAATGGTCTGCTCCTAGTCCTAAGAAATACCATGGAATAATCTTGTTCCCCTCTCTCCAAGGGATGAGGGAAATGCCATCAGACTCAGTTACGTCATGTCCAGTGCAGGTACCTCAGTATGACAAATTAGACACAGAAAGATGGCTACCACAAATCAGGTGACTTCTGACATTGGACTACAGACAAGTGTCTGGCAGCTACCAAATTAAATATGGACATTGGTGATGACGCCTCCCTCATCCATTTGTGGCATTCACACATTTTATTGTCCAAGGATGGGCCTCAGACTGCTTCCTATTGGATCAAAGATCCAAGAACCAATGGCCATTGCCATTCCCAGCATACCAAGATGGCCTCCCACATTCACACCCGAGTGGGTGATAGACCTCAAGTGTTAGCCAAACTGGTCATGTGATCAAAACTGGGTTCAGGGACTGCACCCCCAAGTCTGACAACACAACTCATGAAACCAAAGTAATTAATCTGTTCTATTTTTCTTTGAAGTGCACCCAGCTTCTTAATTAAGACTACAAGACCCTCAACCTGCTGTGCACCCTTCACTTTACAAGGCCCTCACTCGAATCAGAATCCCTACAGAACAGGAGGAGGCCATTCAGTCCATCGAGTCTGTACCAACCACAATTCCACCCCATAACCTCAGTATATTTACCCTAGCCAGTCACCCTGACACTAAGGGGCAATTTAGCACGGCCAATCACCCAACCGGCACATCTTTGGACTGAGGGGAAACTTGAGCACTTGAAGGACATGGAGAGAACTTGCAGCCTCCACACACCAGAACCCAGAGTCACAGCTTAAAGACTATAGGGTTTCTTATCTGAAAGAGATAAGTCCCGTCTATCATACAAGTCAGCCTCCCATCCATTGGCTCTGCCTACACTTCCTGCTGCCTCAGCGAAGCAGCCAGCATAATTAAAGGACCCCACACACCCCAGACACACTTCCATCTCCTCCCATTGGAAAAAAGATACAAAAGTCTGAGGTTATGCACCAAACTGACTCAACACTTTTTCACCCGCTGCCATCAGACTTTTGAATGGGCCTACCTTACATCAAGCTGACCTTTCTCTACACCCTAAGCTATGATTGTAATACGACATAAAGAATGAAAGGGGAAGGTGCAGAATGTACAGTATGCTTTGTCTGTATAGTGTGCAAATACTTTTCACTGTATATTGATGCACGTGCCAATAATAAAATCAAATACATGCAATCCCTACAGTGCAGAGGGAGGCCATTTACCCCATCAAGTCTGCACCAATCCCATCCATACCCAAAACCCTACACAATTACCCCTTCTAATCCATTAAACATAACATCCTGGGACACTAAAAAAGGCAATTTAGCACAGCTAAATCAACCCAACTTGCACATCTTTGGACTGTGGAGGAAACTGGAGCACCTGGAGGAAACCCGTGCAGAATTCTGCCCCCCACCCCCCAGTTTATGAAACATTCTTGCCCAGAATGGAGGAGGCAGCATTGCTGAATATCTTCAGGCTGAATTATACAAAGATATTTGACCGAGTCAAAAAGCCTATGGGCAGGTAGCCAAGTAGGGCAGAGACTAGTGTCGAGACCTTGTTGAATGGCCTTGCTTATTTCTCATGCTCAACTTGAAACCATTCAAGAAACAACAAGCCTGCCACATCTGAAACCGGACATTTCAAATCAGCGACTAATTTTAGGAGTTTTGTTAGAACTGAACTTGATTATTGTTTAAAAAACCACACCAATGAGGCTGTGTGTCAGGCACTCAGGAAAATACCTAATGTAGGAATAACAATTTATACTTCATAAGATGAATCATTAGTTGGCAAGTGGACCCTGATTGGAAAGGTGTTGCCATGGAGAATGCACCAGGTTCTCCGTGGAGGCTGACCGTTAACTGCCAAACTTTGTTTAAATTCAATCCAGGCAGGCTGACTCTGACGAGTCCAGATATTGCCCCGAGGAATGAACCAGAGAATGGCCGTCCCCTTGAAACTGTAGAATTCCTACAGTGCGGGAGGTGGCCATTTGGCCCACACCCAGCTCCTATCCCCGTCACCCTACTTATTTATTCTGCTAATCCCCCTGATACTAAGGGGCAATTTAGCACAGCCAAGCCGCACATCTTTGGACCGTGGGAGGAAACCGGAGCAAACCCACACAGACATGGAAAGAACGTGCAAACTCCAGAGTCACGGAGGCCAGAGTCAAAGAACAAATAACAAAAACAGCCCGGGAAACAGGCCCTTCGGCCCAACGAGCCCGCGCCGCCATTTTAACATTACCAGTCCCCCCCTTCCACCCATGACCCTTATCTATTGTTTTATGGCGTTCCACATTGAAGGAAACTAATTTAGGGACAATTTATTACCTCCAATCAGCCTAACAGCACATCTTTGGGGTGTGGGAGGAAACCGGAGCACCTGGAGAAAACCCACGCAAGCACGGGGAGAATGCGCAAACTCCCACAGACACCGGCCCAAATCCATGTGTCTGCACAGCAAACAGTGATAGTCACTGAGCTGTCGTCTTGCCCAGTATCTGGTCCAGTTTAAGCGTACACTAACGACAAGAAGCACTAGGCTATCCTCGAACATTCAAGAGCAGCCCCTGTACGACCCATCGCGTGTATGCCCCTTGTTGGGCAACAAGGTGGACCAACTTAAAACCTGTTAATTAAAAGAAAACATCATACCATATCCATTTACATTACCAGGGACATCCCAATGCTAACAAACCTTATTTAAATACAATCTCCTATATCCACTCATCTCCAACCCACTCATGTGCCTGTCCAAGTTACTCAAACTACTCCAGTGTGTTTGCCTCCACCACCTTACTTGGCAGAGCATTCCATACCCCCACTACCCTGTGTGTGAAAAACCTCCCTCTAATATTGTTATACCTCTCCCCCCTCACCTTAAGCCCATGGCCCCTCGTACTGTGTCTCTCTATCATAGGAAATAGCTTACCTCTGTTTTATCTATACCCTTCATAATCTTATATACCTCTATTAGATCCCCCCTCAGTTGTCATCTTTCAAGAGAAAACAGCCCCAATTTGTTTAATCGTTCCTCATACCCCAGTCCTTCCATACCAGGCAACATCCTGGTAAACCTCCTCTGCGCTCTCTCCAGAGTCTCCACGTCCTTCCGGTAGTAAGGTGACCAGAACTGGACACAGTACTCCAAATGTGGCCTAACCAACGTTCTGTACAACTGCAACATTAGACTCCAGCTCTTACATTCTGTACCCCTTCCTATAAAGGCTAACATTCCATAGGCTTTTTTCACCACACTCTCCACTTGTACTGCCATGTTCAAAGACTTGTGCACTTGCACCCCCAGGTCTCACTGCGTTTCTCTACTCTTTATGGGCTTACCCTTTATCATACAACTCCCCCCTACATTATTCCGGCCAAAATGCATCACCTCACATTTATCCAGATTAAACTCCATTTGCCAATCACTGCTACCCTATGGGGAATGGGGGCCTTTTTAGATCAGAGGTGGTAAATCTTCCATTAAGCTGCCCATATACAGGTTATAACATGACCAGATGCAAGACTGGGTCAGTACATAGCACAGTGGTTAGCATGGCTGCCTCTCAGCGCCAGGGACCTGGGTTCAATTCCCAGCTTGGGTCACTGTGTGGAGTTTGTACATTCTTGCCATGTCTGTGTGGGTTTCTTCCTACAGCTTTGAAGGAGAATTTAGCACGGCCAATGCACCCTAACCATGTCTTTCAGTGTACCCCAACAGGTGCTGGAGTGTGGCAGCTAGGGGATTTTCATAGTTAACTTCATTGCAGTGTTAATGTAAATCTTACTTGTGACACTAATAAATAAACTTCAGCTCAGGACCAAAAAAAAAAAAGGGAATGCGATACATCCAACCAGATTTATCCCAATATCAGCCAAGATGTGGAAGTGGCTTCAAATCAACTGGACTCCACGCACACAGTGGAGTGCGTGTCGAAAATGTGATTGGCACATTGGAAATCACTGGGCAAAGTGGTGGGTCCAATTTCAGGCTGAAGGCTGCAAATGAGGTGAGAGTCTACAAAAATAAAACAAAAACCTTCCCGGAGGTTTCGAGGCACCAGTTGCTTTTGATTCACACACGAGGAAAAAAAAAGAGACACCAAATCTCCAGTTTAGTGCTGGGAAAGGTGTAAGAACTGGAGAAGTGCTCCAAAGAGCATAAAAGCTGATCTTGGGCAGGTTTATGATTTTAATTCAATTCAAATGCCTCCAAATGCATGCAGATGTTACCTACATTTGGATCATAAAGTGGCAGCACTGCAAAATAAAGAATGCATCAAGTTCAGGCAACTGGCAAATTTTTACTGGATAATTTGGATTCATATTTAGTGTGGGATTGCATAGGACTGGATCACTACTGTCCTAGAACGAAGAGATATTCCACATTGGGAAATCCCAGTTCAAGTTCATTGAATCCCTATAGTGGAGGCTGTTATGCCCATTGAGCCTGCACCAACTACAATCCTACCTAGGTCCGAACCCCGTAACCCTCCCTGTTAGTCCCCTAAGGGGCAATCCATCTAACCAGATGATGGGAGGGGGAACCAGAGCACCCAGAGGAAACCCACACAGACACAGTGAGAATGTGCAGACTCTGCACAGTGACCCAAGCCAGGATTTGAACCTGGGTCCTTGGCACAGTGAGGCAGCAGTGCTAATCACTGTGCTGCCCCAAGTTAACTGTACTATCCAGTCCAAGGTGCAAATTAAAAGGGGAGAAGGGAAAATTTATGGAGTTTGAATGCAGAATTCATTGCACAGGGAAAAAAAAGGATGTCAGGAACAGATAGAATGGGAACTATCCAAAATTAGATTGGACTTTTTTATTCATTCGTGGGACATGGCTTCACTGGTTGGCCAGCATTTATTGCCCATCCCTTGGCAGGGGGTGGGATGGAGGCAGTTGAGAGTCATCCACATTGCTGTGGCTCTGGAGTCACATGTAGGCCAGACTGGGTAAGGATGGCAGATTTCCTTCCCTAACAAGGTCATTAGTGAACCAGATGGGATTTTCCAACAACAGTTTCGTGGCCATCAATAGATCCTTAATTCCAGATTTTATTGGATTCAAATTTCACCATCCGCCATGGTGAATTGAACCCGGGTCCCCAGAATATTAGCTGAGTTTCTGGATTAATAGCCTAGCGATAATTCCACTCGGCCATCACCTGCCCAGTTGGATTGGTCTTTGGGAAGACAACAGCCAGAATTTTCCAACCTTGCTTGTGATTCTCCAGTCCTGCTGCAGTGAACGGAGATTTGGCTGAGTGCCAAATTCTCCATCCTCACTGGCAGTAGGGTGTATAAGAGACCAGAGAATCCCAGTCAACACCCAATGAGAGAATGGGATTAACTAGTTTGGGATGGCACAGTGGTTAGCGCTGCTGCCTCAACGCCAGGGACCCAGGTTCAATTCAAGCCACTGTGTGTGGAGTCTGCACATTCTCCCCGTGCTGTGTGGGTTTCCTCTGGGTGCTCCAGTTTCCTCCCACAATCCAAAGATGTGGGAGTTAGGTGGATTGGCTATGCTAAATTGACTCGAGTCAGGGGGATTAACAGGGTAGATGTGGGGTTACAGGAATAGGGCCTGGGGCAGATTGTGGTCGTTGCAGACTCGATGGGCTGAATGGCCTCATTTGGCACTGTAGGGATTCTATGGTTCTAGTAACTCTCAGCTTAAATGGGCCAAATGGCTTCACTGTGCTGTATGATTTCCTTCAGTTCCATCCCTGTAAACGTGCAGGCATCTCCCAAGTTCCTTCTCTATGAAAGGAGTATGCTTTGTCCATATAGTGCGCAAGAAACAATATTTTTCACCGTATCCCAATAATAAAATCACGTTGAACAGTCAAGTATATGTGGTTTCCTACATCTGAAAATTCTCAAAAGCATCCAACCATTCCACTGAATTATTTGGCGAATGGATGAGAATGGTACAGGGGCAATAGGTCACCTTTTTTGGATGGTTGGAAAGGGACAGCAAGGGAAAATAGTTAGGTCAGAGACAACGAAGCACAGTATTATGGGGCTTTGGAGAGAAACAAGAGGGAACCACACCAGATTTAACCTAATCATAGGAAGCATCAAACCACATCTTTAAAAAAAAAACCACCCAGGAGAATATTCTCAATTGGGCATCAACAAAAAGACTTGCAAATTTGTCAGATATGGGAGAGAAATTTCCCAATTCCACCCACCATGGTCTGCCCCTCGTCTGCTCTGATTCCCAAAGACTTCAGGTGGGATCTTCCCATTTTGGGAAGAGTGTGGATGGATACCCCTACCCTTGAGGTTTTGTCAGCAGTGTAGGCAAAAAAAATTGGAGATATTAAGTCAGCAGGTACAACTGTGGGAAGCAGATGTCATTCCAAGTAGAGTGGAGTCAGACACTTCAGGGACTTTCAAGCGGTTATTGGATAGGTACACAAGCACACCAGAATTATAGGGAGTGGGATTGCTTGACCTTGGATTTGGACATAGCTTAGCAAAACGTTGAGTGCTACGTTCTTCAAAAAAAAGGGTTTGGATCAGAATATGGCAAAAATCTACAAAGTGAAGATCCAGATTGAGATATGAATAGGTAAAGTAGACAACAAAAAAGCCAACGAAATAGCAGCCTCCATATTGGGTTTGCTTTGAGCACATCTGGAAATTGTAGAATTCAGAGAGAGAGTGAAGGAGGCCTTTCAGCCCATCAAGTTTGCACTGATCACAGTCCCAGCCAGGCTCTATTCCTGCAACCCCTCGTTTACCCTGCTAATTCCCCCTGACAGCAGGGTTAATTCAGCATGGCCAATCAAGCTAACATCTTTGAACTGTGGGAGGAAACCCACAGACACAGGGAGAATGTGCAAACTCCAGACAGCAACTTGAGGGCAAAATTGAACCTGGGTCCCTGGCGCTGAGAGACAGCAGCGCTAAGAAATGCCTTGCCGCTTCTTAGAAAGGTATGGTAAAACAGCTCGTTATTGATGTTCCTGTCTTCTGCTTCTGATTAATCCACTCATTTTTGTCCCCTGGGGCAAGTGTTCCCATTCTGCCTGCCACGGGAATCGGAGTGGGCAAGGGGCAGACCATGGGAAAAGGTCCAGTGACCTCTGGTGGGGTTTCCTGGTTTCAGGGCAAGCACCCATCATGTCCAGTCCATATTTTCAGGGAGGTGGTATTGGGAGTTGGAAGGGAGAATTATGTAGATTTACCAGAACAATGTCCAAAAGCAAAGACTACTCAGATTACAGAATTGTATTCCCAGGAATGCAAGTTGAATATAAAAGTAGGGAGGTCTTGCTGCGGCTGTATAGGGCATTGGTGAAGCCGCAGCTGGAGTACTGTGTGCAGTTTTGGGCGCCGCACCTGCGTAAGGATATTTTGGCCTTGGAGGGAGTGCAGAGGAGGTTTACTAGGCTGATACCGGAGTTGAGGGGGTTGAGCTATGAGGAGAGGCTGAATAAACTAGGCTTGTACTCGTTAGAGTTTAGAAGAATGAGGGGAGATCTCATTGAGACATATAAGATGATGAATGGGATGGATAGGATAGAGGTGGAGAGACTCTTCCCGTTCAAAAAAGACTGTAGGACTAGGGGGCACAGCCTCAAGATAAAGGGGGGGCGGTTTAGAACAGAGTTGAGGAGGAACTTCTTCACTCAAAGGGTGGTGAATCTCTGGAATTCTCTGCCCGTTGAAGTGGTGGAGGCTGCCTCGCTAAATATTTTTAAGCAGCGGGTTGATGGGTTCTTGATGAGAGGGGATTAAGGGTTATGGGGAGAGGGCGGGAAGGTGGAATTGAGCCACGACAGATCAGCCATGATCTTATTGAATGGTGGGGCAGGCTCGAAGGGCCAGATGGCCTACTCCTGCTCCTATTTCTTATGTTCAATGTCAGTAAAACAGAGGAGATTGACCTCAGGAAGTGGAGAGCATCCCCTTATCTATACCAATGGGGATGATAGTTGAAAGTTACAAGCTGTTAGGTGTCCAGATCATCAATCTGTCCTGGTCCCTCTGCACTGATGCTATAGGTAGGAAAGCCCACCAATGCCTCTGCTTTCTTAGAAGGCTAAAGAAATTCAACATGCCCACTACAGATCTCACTAATGTTTACAGATGCACCATAGAAAGCATCTTTTCTGGTTGTATCACAGCTTGGTATGAGCTCCTGCTCTGCCCAAGACCGCAAGGAACTACAAAAAGTCATGAATTAACCCAATCTACTCAAACCAGCCTCCCACCATTTGACTGTCTACACTTCCTACTGCCTTGGGAAAACAGTTGGCATAATCAAGGACTCCATACACCCCGACATTCCCTCTTCCATTGGGAAATAGATACAAAAGTCTGAGGTCAAGAACAGCTTCTTCCCTACTGTCAGGCTTTTGAATGGGCCTACTGAATGGACCAGCTGAGCTGGTCAAAAAGCTGGAAATTTCTACCCAATTATCAATAGGCCTTCACATTGTCCGCAACTTGCCCACTACACTGGTAGTGGCAGACAGGGGCAGGAGAATCCGGCTAGTATTTAAAGCTGATCTCTCTCTACACCCCATCTGTAATTGCAACACTACATTCTGCACTCTTTCCTTACCCCACTTATACTCTATGAACAGTACGCTTTGTCACACAAAACAACTCACCAAATCCCAGTATGTGCAACAATAAAATCTTGCATGTCTAAATACCTAGAAGTACACCGCAGCAAAGCAAGTCAGAGAAGGGTGACTCGAAAGGTTAAGGGAATACATGAACTGCATAGTTTGACCCATGATAATATCACAAGGAGAAATGCCTACATTGCACTGGCGGAGATTTGCAGTTGAAGTTAGGTTGCTAACAGTACAAAAATCAGATGTAGCATTCCTTGGATTCTCAGCTCATCTGGCTTTGCACCTACAAGCTTCCAACTGGGCTCTGAATGGAATAAGATATTCGCTTCATCCCTGGCCAAGTAATAAAGGAGGCTGTCCAGTGGTTTCAGCTGTGACTGGATTGGAAGCACGCTCACCGAGACTACAAGCTCCCCCTCAGGGAAGGGGCAGAGAGAGCTGGCACTCCAAAGGCATGGAGTCAGAGGTTTACAGCATGGAAACAGGCCCTTCGGCCCAACTTGTCCATTCTGCCCTTTTTAAAAAAGCCCTCAAGGGGGCCAAAAGACCCGTTTCTGAGCTGTAATTTTCTATGGTTCTAATCTCAATTGCCCACATTTGAGTCAGGTCCCTCAATAGCCATGCAACTGTCTACACGCTTTTTAGAAGAAAAAAATTGTACCTGCCTCTACCACCACCACCTCTAGCAGCGTGTTCCAGGCACTCACCACCCTCTGAAAAAACTGCCCCTCTGGACTCTTGTATCTGTGCCCGCTCACCTTTAACCTGTGCCCTCTAGTTTTAGACTCCTTACTTTTGGGAAAAGATGTGACATCTACCTTGTCCATTATTTTATAGACCTCGAAGATCACCTCTCAGCCTCCTACACTCCAGAGAAAGAGCCCCAGTCTATCCAGCCTCTCCTTATAACTCAATCCATCAAGTCCCGGTAGCATCCTAGTAAATCTTTTCTGCGCTCTTTCTACAATAGGGTGACCAGAATTGCACATGGTATTACAAGTGTGGCCTTACCAATGTCTTGTACAACTTCAACAAAACATCCCAACTCCTGTATTCAATGTTCTGACCAATGAAACCAAGCATGCAGTGGATGAGGGTGTGTGACACTCGTGTGTTTTTTTTTAAAAAGATATGTTACAGCTCCCCCCACCATCTGCAATTAGGTGGTCATAAAGATGCCATGATGATTCTACTTTAAAAGTCTGTGGAGAGATTTGCCCCAATTTTAAGTTTGGTGATTCTCTCTAATGAGGATGCTACCCGTTGATTCCTGTGTTCAATACCGTTTACCCCTGCGGAAACTGTCCCCCTTATTGTGCAGCAAGACCGGGACTACATTCAGACTGGTCATACCTGGCTAATGACAGGTATGACAAACGACAATGACTAGCTCCATTCCTGACTCCCTCAAACCCTGCTCACCATCAACGCAGCACAAGTCTGGGATAAGGAATAGGCAATTTGGCCCCCTCAGCCAGATATCAGATTTGACCTCAACTTCACTTCCCTCCCCTCCCTCTCCCCCACCCCGCATCATACGTAAATCAAGAATCTCACTCAGCCTCGAACGTATTTAAGTCCAGCCTCTGATTTTTGGGTAAGCGTTCTCTAAGGAGACCTTCACAACAATGCAGAATCGCTGAGCAGAAACTGATAGCCAAATTCTGCATACGAGAACGACCTCAACTTAGAACATAGAACATTACAGCGCAGAACAGGCCCTTCGGCCCACGATGTTGCGCCGACCAGTTACAAAAACAATGACCCACTAACCTAAACCAATCCCTTTTTGTCCATAAACCTATCCACGGATCTCTTAAATGCCCCCAAACTAGGTGCATTTACAACTGCAGCTGGCAGGGCATTCCAATCCCTCACCACCCTCTGGGTAAAGAACCTACCCCTGACATCTGTCCTATAACTACCCCCCCTTAATTTAAAGCCATGCCCCCTCGTGCTAGATTTCTCCATCAGAGGAAAAAGGCTATCACTATCTACCCTGTCTAAACCTCTAATCATCTTATATGTTTCAATAAGATCCCCTCGCAGCCTCCTTCTTTCCAGCGAAAACAACCCCAAATCCCTCAGCCTCTCCTCATAGGACCTCCCCTCCATACCAGGCAACATCCTGGTAAACCTCCTCTGCACCTTCTCCAAAGCCTCCACATCCTTCCTGTAATGTGGGGACCAGAACTGCACACAAAACTCCAAGTGCGGCCGCACCAGAGTTGTGTACAGTTGCAACATGACGCGGCGACTCCTAAATTCAATCCCCCTACCAATAAACGCCAAGACACCGTATGCCTTCTTAACAACCTTATCTACTTGACTTCCAACTTTCAGGGATCTATGTACACATACACCTAGATCCCTCTGCTCATCCACACTATTCAAAGTCCTCCCGTTAGCCCTATACTCGACACATCTGTTATTCCTACCAAAGTGAATTACCTCACACTTCTCCGCATTAAATGCCATCCGCCACCTCTCGGCCCAGCTCTGCAACCTGTCTAAGTCTTCCTGCAAACTATGACACCCTTCATCACAATCTACCACACCTCCGACTTTGGTGTCATCAGCAAATTTGCTAATCCACCCAACCATACCCTCATCCAGATCATTAATAAAAATTACAAACAGAGTGGCCCCAAAACAGATCCCTGAGGCACACCACTCATAACCGAACTCCATGATGAATATTTACCATCAACCACCACCCTCTGTCTCCTATCCGCTAGCCAATTCCTGATCCAATTCCCTAGATCACCCCCAATCCCATACATCTGCATTTTCTGCAGAAGCCTAGCAATGGTGAACCTTATCAAACGCCTTACTAAAATCCATATACACCACGTCCACTGCCTTACCCCCATCCACCTCTTTGGTCACTTTCTCAAAAAACTCAATAGGGTTAGTAAGGCACGACCTACCCACCACAAAACCATGCTGACTATCTTCAATCAATTCATTACTCTCCAAATAACTATAAATCCTATCCCGAATAATTTTTTCTAAAACCTTGCCCACAACAGAAGTGAGACTCACCAGTCTATAATTCCCGGGTAAGTCTCTGTTCCCCTTCTTAAACAATGGGACAACATTCGCTAACCTCCAATCTTCCGATACTATACCAGAGACCAATGACGACCTGAAGATCAGAGCCAGAGGCTCTGCAATCACTTCTCTTGCCTCCCAGAGAATCCTGGGGTAAATCCCATCCGGACCAGGAGACTTATCTATTTTCAGACCCTCCAGAATATCTAGCACAACTGGGATCGTGAGTTCCTATTACACTATTTGTAACTGCCAGAACTTGCCTGGGCTTGCAAAAATTTCACTAACTGTCCTGTCTGGAGACAATACACATCTCTTTAACCTGTGCTTAACCCTGTCTCCACTCACATTGTCTGCACCTTTAAGACTTGATTACTTATAAAGAATTGCATTCCAACCATTATCTTGTAGTTGAGTTTGTGTCTTTATATGCCCTGTGTGAACAGAACTCCCACTCACCTGATAAAGGGGCGGTGCTCTGAAAGCTACTGCTACCAAATAGACCTGTTGGACTTTAACCTGGGGTTGAGGCTTCTTACTGTGCCTATTCCAGTCCAACACCAACATCTCCACATTATAGTTAATACACCAACTGTAGAAGACTTGCCTGCGGTTCTAGTGCTCAAGCACCATCCAGACAAATAAACCTGTTTAATCAGCACCATCTCCACTTCAAGCATTCAACCCCTTCATCATTGATACAATGGCTACAGTGTGTACCATTTACAAGATAGAAGATGGGCCAAATGGCCACCTGCTCCACCATTCATCACAAATCATGGCTGATCGTCCAACTCAACAGCCTAATCCTGTTTTCTCCCCATAACCTTTGATCCGATTCATCAAGTGCTATATCCAGTTGCCTCTTGAATACATTCAATGTTTTGGTATCAACTACTTCCTGTGGTAATGAATTCCACAGGCTCACCATTCTTTGGATGAAGGAATGTCTCCTCACCTCCATCCTAAATGGTCTACCCCAAATCCTCAGACTGTGACCCCTGGTTCCAGATTCCCCCACCATTGGTAACATCCTCCCTACATCTTCCCTGTTTGGTCCTGTTAAAATTTTATAAATCTGAGATTCCCTCATAAGATGCACTGTAGCAACTTACCAAGGCTCTGTCAACAACTGGCCAAACCTATTGCCTAGAAGGACAAAGGCAGCAAACATGGGATCACCACCACTTCCAGTTTCTCCAAGTTACTCAACACCCTGACATGGAAATATAAATCTGTGCTTTATATGCTCTGTCTGTCTGAGGTCAGAACTCTCCATTCACTTGACAAAGAGGCAGCCCCCTCGAAAGCTTGTGAGAATATTATCAAATAAATCGGTTGGACTAAAACTTGGTGTTGTCAGACTTTTTACCATGGAAATATAAACTCAAACCTTCTCTGTTGCTGGGTCCAAATCCTAAAGTGCCCCACCCTCACAGCACTGTGGGCATCCCTACAGCTCATGGGTGTCACAGTGCTAGCACTGCTGCCTCATGGCAGCAGGGACCCAGGTTCAATTCCAATTCCCAGTTTGGGTCACTGCCTCAATGGAGTCTTTACATTCTCACCTGTGCGGGGGTTTCCTCTGGATTCCTTCCACAGTCCAAAAGACGTGCTGGGCAGGTGCTAAATTTTCCCTCAGTGTGCCCAGTATGGCAACTAGGAGATTTTCACAGGAATTTCATTGCAGTAAGCCTACTTGTGACACTAATAATCTATAAAACGTGGATCGGAGCAGTCCAAGAAAGCAGTTCAAGGGCACTTCAATCTGGCCTCTCTTGCGACACAAGAATGAAAAAAAATAAATATGATTGCATTGTTGGAGTGCTTGCTTGAGCAATTTAGCAACTAGTCCCTACAACAAATGACGAGCTCTTCAGAAGAGCAAATGAGAACCCTACAAAATTCAAGCCTCTTTCTTCTAGACTTCACACTTAGTGCGATATATTGCACTCATGCGAATGGTGGAATGAACCAACTTGAAACACTGGAGTGGATGCACTTGAACCAAGTGCTATACTGTGGCCATGAGTTAATGCTTTTCAAAGCTGTTCACTAATAGAACCGGAGAGACTAAGTTGTTCAGGATTGTATTCACTGCAGTTAAGAGTAAGAGAGGATTTCATAGAAACTTATAAAATTCTAACAGGGTTATACAGGGTAGATTCAGGAAGGATGTTCTCGATGGTGGGGGAGTCCAGAACTACAGGGCCATAAGTTTGAGGATAAGGGGAACTTTTAGAACGGAGGAAAAAAGTCTTCACCCAGAGGGTGGTGAATGTGTGGAATTCACGACCATGGAATGTAGTGAGGCCAAAACATTGAGATTGAGGAATTAGATATAGCTCTTGGGGCTAAAGGGATATGGTGGAAAGATGAAAAAAAAATCATATTGAAGTCAATGATCAGCCATCATAATAAATGAATGGTGGAGCAGGCTCAAAAGGCCAACTGCTGCTTTCTATATTTATAGCACAAAGGGGCCATTCAGCCCATCATATCTATGCCAGTAGAAAAACCAGTCTAACCCCACTTTCCAGTATTTGCTCCATAGCCCAACCGGTTACTGTGCGAGAGTCCTACACTTTCTAAATGAGTGAGGGATTGCTGCCTCTACAACCCTTTCGGGTAGAGTTCCAGGCCCCCACCACTCAGTGGAAAGCTTTCCTCATCTATCATTGAATCTATATCCCACCACCACCCCCCTCCCCATCCAACTTTAGAACATTACAGCACAGTGTAGGCCCTTCGGTCCTCGATGTTGCACTGACCAGTGGAACCAATCTAATGGCCCTCTAACCTAAACTATTCCAATATTAACCTCGTCACTGCCAAGCTAAATAGGCCCTTCCCATGCCTACTATTTTGCCTCCCTTCCATCCCCACAACTTTGTACATCTCAATCAAATCTCCCTCAGCCTTTTGACATCACTGGAAAGTTTCCAGTCCTGCCAACTTCCTCTAACCTCTAGTCCAATTAGATTCTGTCTCTAATGAGAACTGCACACACGATAGACTTAAGACCCTGGCAACCAGATAAAATAAAGCAGCAAATTAAAACGGTGGTCGCCTCACTGAACATGTATGATGAAGGATTTAGGATTAATTTTAGTAAGTCAAAAGCTGGAGAGAAGTTTGAAAAAATTGCCTTATTCATTCATGGGGCATGGGCGTCGCTGGCTGGGCAGCATTTATTGCCCAGCCCTAGTTACCCGAGGGCAGTTGAGAGTCAACCACATTGCTGTGGCTCTGGAGTAGACCAGATCAGGTAAGATGGCAGATTTCCTTCCCTAAAGGGCATTAGTGAACCAGAAGGGCTTTTCCAACAATGGTTTCACAATCATAGATTCTAGTTCCAGATTTTTTTATTTACTGAGTTCAAATGCCACCTGCCATGGTGGGATTTGAACCCTTAACATGGATGGAATGGAATTCTTGGGAGCACCACACTCTTAGGAATATACTCTTAGGAAGAGCATATTGGCCATAAGGAGGAGGAGTGCAAGGGCTATAAAGCTGGCCAAGCCAACAAACAAACATCCCATGAAGAATATTAATATAGAGCAGCACGGTTGGCACAGCCACTAAAGGTGTGGGTTAGGTCTATTGGCCATGTTAAATTGCCCATCAGGGGCACTAGCAGACAGGGTAAGTGAAGTTATGGCGAGAGGAGGGTCAGTTACGAAGGGACAAGTTTGGGGGATTGAGGAATAAAATAAACAAACTTTACAAAAGAACAATCCAGCACGGGAAACAGGCCCTTCGGCCCAACGAGCCCGCGCCGCTGGTTTACTCGGGAGGGTGGTGACAGTCTGAGGTGACTGGGAGGGCGGAGGCAGCAGGATGCCCCCTTTCCTTCAAAAAAGAACCTGGATGAACACTTGGCATGCCAGAACATTCAGGCTCAACGGGCAAAGTGCTGGGTAGGTGAGGAGTTTGTGTGTCAGTGCAGATACAATGGGACAAAGGGCCTCTTCCGCATTGCAGTATTCTGTGATATGGGAATAGGGCCTGGGTGGGATTGCTGTTGGTGCTTTGGACCAAGTGACCTCCTTCTGCACTGTAACGATTCTATGATTGCACCAAGACCCGTGACATTTAGACCAGTTCACCATCATGAGGAGTCTCAGGTGGGCATCGTGTAACCAATATTAATCAGCGAACATTGGTACAATAAGCATCTGACTCCCTAGGGCTCCTTAATGCCACACTTGTCAGATTCTTGTTGTTGAGGGCTGTCACCTTCATCCTTTGGAATGCTGCCACTCAGCTCTTTTGTCCATGTTTGAACCAATGTTGCAACAAAGTCAGGAGCCGAGTGATCCCAGAAAAACCCAAACTGGGCATCACTGAGCAGTGTCACTGGATGACCCCTTCCATCACTTTACTGGTGATGGAGAGTAGACTGATGGAGCAGTAATTAGATGGGTTGGATGTGGTCCTGTTTGCATACAGGGCGTACCTGGGCAATTTTCCACATTGCTGGGTAGATGCCAATGTCGTGACTGTAGTGGAACAGCTTGGCAAGGGCCTCAACCACCTCTGGAGCACAAGCCTTCAGTATTGTTACACGGCAACAAGCCATTACCACTTTTGACCAGGTCATATTTTGCATTTGCCCCTTCACAACAGTTCCTTCTTTTCAATCTCTTCCAAGGGTCTTGGGCGGCAGTGGTTAGCACTGCTGCCTCGCAGCGCTAAGGACCTGGGTTCAATTCTGGCCACAGGTCACTGTGTGGAGTTTGCATCTGTGGGGGTTTCCTCCCCCAATCCAAAGATGTGAGAGACAGGTGGATTGCCCATATTAAATTGCCCCTTAGTGTCGGGGGTGGGGGGGAAATCAGTGTAAACATGTGGGGCTATATTCTAGATGGGATTGTTATTGGTGCAGACTGGATGGGCCAAAAGGCCTCCTTCTGCACTGTAGGTTAAAATCCAACTGGTTTATCTGGAACCACAAACTTTCCTCAAATCCCCCTAAAATGTCCCACTTTTCACATGTCCCCTCGCAACTGACCCTTCGTAACCATGTGAGTGGAGGTTAGGTCACAAACATGGCATATACAGACAAAGACAATGGTAAGATACTTTGCAGAAACTTGGATGCGTCGATATGCACAATCTTCTTGGAGATCCTCTCCAATTTGATTTTGCGATTGTGTCTTTGCCGTATTTTGGTGACCCTTTCCCTCCCCGATCTGATGAAGGAGCAGCTTGCGATTCCAAATAAACCTGTTGAACTTTAACCTGGGTGTTGAGAGACTTCTTACTGTGCCCACCCCAGTCCAACACCAGCAGCATAGGGATTCTACAATCTTAAACACTTTTGCACGCTCTGCCTTTTTAAAAAGGTAGCCAAGGATCCCCATATGCTTGTGTATCTCACATTCAGAAATTGTGTGCATACAAACAACCCTAAATTTTCTGTTCCTGAAAATATTTTGCCAAGAGAGTGAGTCAGGGAAAAAAAAACACATCTCACTTTTGCCAGGAGCTGTGAAAGCTATGAAAACACAAGCTTATCAGCTCACAGTACGATTTCAAACTAATGAAACGGCAGCTTCCAGCTCTGAACTTATGATGCCTAAAGTCTCGAAAGCTTTGCTTTTAATCTTGGCAATTTTAATTACTATGGTAACCAACTTTTGTTAGTCCACACCTTCATTTTTGAGAAGCTTAAGTGTCATGTAAGAGTGAACTTTGGTCCCTGAACCAAATGGGATTCAGAGTTGTATTAAAAAGTTTTGTAAAAAGTTACTGCACAAAAATTAGTTTTCACTGGGTTTGAGTCCTAGAAATTTCATCCTCATTCACTGTACAAACACACTTAGAAGATTTAGAATCAGGATGCCCACAGAGCAGAGAGGGGCCATTCAGCCCATCGAGCCTGCACTGATAACAATCCCACCCAGGCCCTGCAACTCCATGTATTTACCCTGTTAATCACCCTGACACTTAGGGGCATGGTCAATGCACCTAACCGACACATCTTTGGACTGTTGGAAGAAACACACGCAAACATAGGGAAAAGATTTGCCCGTGAGAAGTTTGCATGGGCACTTGAACCAGGATTACACCCAGGTCCCTGGTGCTGAGGCAGGAGTGCCAACCACTGTGCCACTCAAGATGGGCTGCAGAGGCTTGAATTGAATACCTGTGGGTTCTGGATTGGTTGGACTCTTCAGTCAATATACCCTCTTATGGTGGCACAGTGGTTAGCACTGCTGCCTCACGGAGCCAGGGACCTGGGTTCAATTCCCGTCCCGGGTCACTGTGTGGCATCTGCACGTTCTTCCCATGTCTGCATGGGTTTTCTCTCAGTCCAAAGATGTGGGGGTTAGGTTGATTGGCCATGCTAAATTGTCAGGGGGATTAGCAGGGTAAAATATGTGGGGCTATGGGATAGGGTGTGGGGTCAGTACAGAATTGATGAACCAAATGGCCTCGTGTATTCTAGGGATTCTGTAAAAACTCAACAGCCCATTTGTGGCTCTGGACAATTCCCAGGCAGGGTACAACCACCATTAGGAAAAGTTAAACTTCCACCTCATCTCCCGGGGTAACTCGTGTCCGGCTAGCTCAGAGTAAAAAAATGGAGCTGGACAATAGTGGGAGTTTCTTGCACATTTTAAACGCCTTGCCAGGAACACTCACTCCAACTCAAAGCAGTTCATTCGCTGGAGTTGTATCAAATTACAGGACCTTATCTGTAAGTTTCTGCTCCAGAATTCATCAGGAATCTATCCAGCCTGACAGTGCAGAGTAAGTTCTTAGCCAAAAATGGGAGTGTGTGTGTGTGTTGAAGTTGTTTCCTTAGCGTTTTGAACAGAACACACCTGGAGCCATATGGACCTAATCTTGGGATTGAGGAGGGGGGGGGGGGCAGAATGTGTGCATTGGCCACTGGACCCCCTACCCTCAAGACAGAGGTGGAAATTGCCCAAAAGGTTGACTTCTAGAAGTTTCGAAAACCTCCGGATAGCAATTCCCCTGCTGTCTGGGGCATTCCAGGCTCCGATCCCAGCCCGGAGAGTTGCTGTGTAACTGTTACAGGTTGTAACCGAGGGGGCAAGAGGACTTACCCCTCCTCCCTCAAATCATGCCCCAACACCCAAAATATACCTCTTCCTCCCCCCCCCCCCTCCAATACACCTGGCCACCCAACACACACCCCCCCCCCCACATCACATCCTCTCTACCCCCCCAAAACCACAACCCCTGGCCACCTACTCACCAGAAAGTTGGCCTCAACACTTCCCATCCACAAGCTAGCACCATAAACTAGAAGCATGTCCAGTCTTTCCCCTGACTTTAGAGCAAAGAAAATTACAGCACAGGAACAGCCCTCCAAGTCCACACTTGCCATGCTTCCTGTTTGAACTAAAACCGCACCCCCCCCCATCCTTCCACGGTTCATATCCCTCCATCCCCATCCTATTCGTGTATTTGTCAAGATGCCCCTTAAAAGTCACTATCGTATCTGCTTCTACTCACTGCCAGGGGCGTTCCAGGCACCACTCCAGGATTCCTGCAGGGATGCCACACACTTTAAAAAGTATTGGAGCACCTGGGAGATAGGCACAGCACTGGCAGCTCAGAGTTTTAGCTCAGCTGTTCAATTCCTGGCTCGGGTCACTGTGTGGCGTTCCAGAGAGTTATTGCAGCAATGTCCTATATAGATCCAGCAAATTTGGTTAGTAGGTGGTCTCTAGTTTGACCTTGGCTGTTCTCAAATGTTTCCAGAAGATCACGAGACCTATCTATAGTGGCTCCCAATGCTGGCTTGGGGACAGAATCTGGTTATCATGTAGACATGCAGTACTTTTTGTTACTGGCTCTGGAGATGGTATCTCGTGCCAAATCCAGCTCAAACCACGTTCAGTGTATTCCATGTGCTGCATCAATTCAACATCTTTGACAAGGATCTGGCACAGGAGGAGCTTGGGTGACAAACAAGTAGGCCAATTGGCCCCCTCAAGTTTGCTCCGTCATTCAGAAAGACCATGGTTGATCTGATTGTAACCGTAACCCTCCATTCCTGTGTCTCTTTCGCCCTCAAGGGTGCCACAGTGACAGTTTGACAAACACACAAAGAAAGCACAATCTGCTGTTGGTGATTGACCAATTTGTAAATCCAAACTTAAAGCTGCGTAGTGGTAGAGGTTAGCTGCCTCAGCACCATGGAATCAATCAGGTTCGATTCCTGACTTGGGTTGCTGTCTGCAAGTCTGTTTCCTCTGGGTGCTCTGGTTTCCTCCCACAGTCCAGGAGACGGGGTTAGGGTGCACTGACCGTGCTAAATTCTCCCTCAGTGTACCCAAACAAGTGCCAGAGTGTGGCAACTAGGGATTTTCACAGTAACTTCACTGTAGTGTTAACGTAAGCCTTCTTGTGACACTAAAAACTTAAAGCTTAATCAATAACCTTTTACCTTGTTAATCAAGAATCTATCCAGCTCAAACTATTCAAAGACTCTGCTCCCACTTCCTTTTGGAGGAAGAAAGAGATTCATCACTTGCAGAAAAATGTACCTAATTATCCTGTCTTAAAAAGAATGCTTTATTTTTAAAATCAGTGACCCCTGGTTCTAGATCTCTATGATGTGGAGATCTAGAACCAGATAGCACTTTAGTATTATGTAATCTGTGTGTGTCTTTATATGCCTGTGTGTTCAGAACTCCCCACTCACCTGACGAATGAGCAGTGCCCCGAAAGCTAATGGTGTTTGCTACCAAATAAACTTGGACTTTAACCTGGTGTTGAGAGACATTTTACTCTAGATCTCTGACCAGAGATGACATCCTCTCTATATCCACCCTGTCACTGGCCCTCAGGATCTTAAAAGTTTCAATGAAGTCACTTCTTTCTTTTCTAAAAACTCTAGTGGATACAAACCCAATCTTTCCTCATAATGCAATCTGTTCATTGCTAGTATTCAGCACATTTACACATTTGCTTGGGGCGAGTGCTGTACACAATATTCCAGATGTGACCTCACCATGCTCTGCATAACTGAAGCATAGTGTCCCTACGTTTAGATCCAATTCTGATCACAAAACACATAACTTTCCCAATTACTTGCTCCACTTGTATATTAGCCTTGTGATTCATGCACTAGGACACCCTGATCCCTCTGTACCACAAGAGCTCTGTGATCTCATAACTTTAATAAATAAAACAAAAATCTCTGCTGAAATCTGTAATGTCACAAGTAGGCTTACATTTACACTGCAATGAAGTTACTGTGAAAATCCTAGTCACCACACCCCGGCACCTGTTTGGGTACACAGAATTTAGCATGGCCAATCCACCTAGCCAACACGTCTTTCGGACTGTGGGAGGAAGTTCGGAGTACCCGGGAGGAAACCCACGCAGAAAAGGGAGACCGTCTGTGCGGAATCTGCACAGACAGCGACCCAAGCTAGGAATCGAACCCAGGTCCCTGGAGCTGTGAGGCAGTGCTAACCACATCTTGTGGGTCACGGTTGTCAACAGGTCATTTGTGATGTTTGACAGGATTAGGGGAGCGCCGAGCCCTGTGGCAGATCAATGGCTATTCTTCTCCATGCACTTTACCTCTGGGTCCAAGACGGGGCTCCAAATCTTCTGTCGCAGAGCACGTGTCTCAACAACTGCCCTGACACAGGTAGGAAGCATTCTGGACAAATGAGCAGGTTGGCAAGCCACACCATCATTAGGCAGCTCCAAGGTCCAGGAACCATCTCGAGGGCATCATGACAGCTCAGAGGTATCTCTGTTGCTGTGCGGACACATGGATTTGGACCTGTGTCCGTGGGAGTTTGCGCGTTCTCCCCGTGGTTGCGTGGGTTTCCTCCGGGTGCTCCGGTTTCCTCCCACATCCCAAAAATGTGCTTTTAGGCTGATTGATTGGGTAACAAATTGTCCCCAATCCACCAAACCTTTTGGACTCTGGAAGGAAACTGGAGCACCCAGAGGAACCCACACAGACAGACACAGGGAGAACACACAAACTCCAGAGTGACCCAAGCCAGGAATTGAACCTGGTTCTCTGGCTCTGAGGCAGCTGTGCTAACCACTGCTGGCCCACAATTCTGCCCTCCTTTTCTTCTCTATGAACAGTATGCTTTGTCTGCATAGCATACAAGAAACACCACTTTTCACTGTATACATGTGACAGTAAATGAAAATCGCTAGCTGACTCGTTTCCCTGTATGGAGGCAAGTGATGGAGACGTGTCCATAGGTCAGCGTGTGTCAATAGCCACAAGGCATGGCTGTACACAGCTTGACAATCGGCTCACTAAAGTACTTCTGTGGGGATATATAGTTACGATGATGCAGCCCGAGGTCTCACTGCATTTTGGCTAAACTGATTTCTAGAGGAGCCATCATCATTGCATGTCTGATGACTGCCTGGTGACAGTCAATGTGAATGAACAGAGACGTGTGTTTCATGGGAAGTGGGCACCCCCATTGGCTGGGAGAGCAGTGACGACCCATCCCCAAACACCCTCCATTTCAGAGGGCCAACCGCATTGCTGTGACTCGGAGTCACATGTAGGCCAGGCCAGGTAAGGGCAGCAGATTTCCTTCCCTAAAAGGGGTATTAGTGAATCAGATTTATTTTAAAAACGAGAATTGACAATATTTCATGGCCATTTCAACTAATTTATAGAATTCAAGTTTCACTCGCTGCCATGGCGGGCTATGAACCAGGATCAGAATTCCTGCAGTGCAGGTGGTGGCCATTTGGCCCATCGAGCCGGCACCGGTCCCCACCCTACCCCTCCCCATAACTTTATCTATCCTGCTAACCCCCCTGGCACCAAGGGCCAATTTAGGATGGCCAATCTACCCAATTTGCACATCTTGTGAGTATGGGAGGAAACCCGCAGGAGGATGTGCAAACTCCAGGGAGCCAAGTTGGGAATTGAACCCAGGCCCCTCTGGTGCCGTGAGGTAGCAGTGTTAACCACTGTGCTACTGTCCCTCGATTACTAGCGCCGTGACAATATCCCTACACCACTGCCTCCCCTTTACCATGTGGGGGAAGTCACCCAGGGTTAGACACTGCTGGTTGGGGCTTGACCATTAAGGGAACTGACCCAGGGGAGGAGAATTTCCCACCCCATCTGATTGAATGGAGCATTCCCTATTGCTTGGGGGTCATATCTTGGGTTTTGCAGGAGGTTTGGGGTGGGGTGGGGGGGGGGGGGGGGGGGGGTTGGTTGGTCATTACTGGAGACCTACTCTAGGAGCTGATCACCACCGCTGTGTGGGTGGAATCTCCCAGATGCGTGCTGGCTGGATGAGACAGGATTGGTAGGATCTAGGAGTGACTGCAACATGCAAACAGCCAACAGGAACACTGAATCCCTACACAGTGTGCAGGAGACCATTTAGCCCATTGAGTCTGCACTGACAACTATCCCTCTCAAGCTCCATCCCAGTAACCCCACATATTTACCCTGCTAGACCCTGGCTCCAAGGTGCAATTTCAGCATAGCCAATCCAACTAACCCACATCTCTTTCAGGGGTGAGGGAAGGCAACCAGATAAATATAGGCAGCGAGCTATGGTTCAGCACACGTAGGTCAAACCCTGTTGTGGACTGTTAGGCTTTAACCTGGTGTTGAGATTTTTACTACAAGGCAGCAGCACTAACCACTGTACCACTTGGAAGAGGGTTTTTTTTTCCTCTTGGTTCCCTCACCACCTGCCACAGGAGCAGGATAACAGCCAGCTCAGTCAGGTGGAGGTGCTACCAATCTGGTCTTGGTGATGGATACTGATATTCCCCACCCAGAGTACACTGTGCCCTTGATACCTTCACTGCTCCCACCAACTGGCTGTTCAACATGAAGTACAGATCTGTCATAAATCAGAGAACCCTATAGTGCAGAAAGAGGCCCTTCGGCCCATCGAGTCTGCACCGACCACAATCCCACCCAGAACCTACCCCCCATATCCCTACATATTTTACCAGCTAATCCCTCTAACCTACGCATCTCAGGACACTAAAGGGCATGGACAATCCACCTAACCCACACATCTTTGGACTGTGGGAGGAAACCAGAGTGCCCGGAGGAAACACACAGACACAAGGAGAATGTGCAAACTCCACACAGACGGTGACCCGAAACAGGAATCGAACCCAGGACCCTGGAGCAGCAATGCTAACTACTGTGCTGCCCCATCTATCATGAGACTTCAATGAGTCCAGAGGACATTTCCAGGCACTTGATATAGGGTGGGATATGTCAAGTAGTATCACAATCTGCCCCATTTAGAAATGTTCATCCTTTTTCACTCAGCTTTGATGTACAGCTCTCCCAACAACCCATCTGCATTGCTCAAAGCTGGACTTAGAATTCCAGTCCCTTTAGGGCTGGATTTGAATTTTGGTTACTTAAAACTGGGGTAGGAGGCAGTGCCCAACCCTCAAATTCAAAAGTAATTCAACAACCCCAAGACAAAACCAGTAAGTGACCACAGCAACTCCAGTATTCCAAGGAACAGCATGAATACTTTGGGTCTCTGATTAGCAGGATACAGATTTCAGTAAGCACGAGTCAACCAGATTACCACTCAACAAAACCAGTGCTAAAGTCATCGCAGAAACTCACTCAGATCTGGCTGGGTCTTTGTAGAATCCCTAGTGGCCATTTGACCCATTGAGTCTGCACCAACAATCCCACACTTTTACCCCACTAATCCCTCTATCCTGCTCATCCCAGGATACTAAGAGGCAATTTAGCATGGCCAATGCGCCTAACCCACACATCTTCTAAGAGAAAACAGAGACAGGTCAGACGGGAGAAAGGAACCCCAAAGATCATTCCACTAGCAGCTCCCTCGAGGGTAAAGATATTTCAGGTTTTAGACAATCCAGGAGCTCAGTGAAGAGAATTTTAGTGGATTATGTAATTATAGTTCTTCAGGGATCATGACTGGCGTGGCCTGTATACTAATACATGTGACAATAATAAATCAAACCGCATTGCTCAACATCATAGCAAAACTTAGTAAAAATACCAGAGATTAAATGGAACAAAATCAGGTGGAGATATAACCAAGATGTCCTCAGTTCAATTCCTCCTACTTGCTTACAATGCACATGTTAGCAAAAAGTGGGGAATTGTTTGCTTTTTCTTTGAAAAGGTAGGATAAACAGGATCAGTTAGAGCCACAAACTAACCTTGGAAATATGGCCCACCACATTCAAAACTAGACTCAAAAGTCAGTGGCTCAAATCATGGGGAAGTTGTGGGAGCTTCGAATGCAGCCAGATTGTGGAGTTCATTTTCGATGAAAAGATATCTTCAGTGTGTTCCAACTGAGAGTCCGTGAGGAGAAGCAGAGACGGCAATGGCATGCAGATGGAGTGAAGCAGTGTCCTGGATATTGCATTGACAAGGACATTACCAGATAAGATTATACCCTTCAAACTTGTGGACCTGGTTCTTCGTTATTCTTCTGACTATCCACTCTGTCCATGCCCCTCAATCTTGTAGGCTTCTATCAGGCTGCCCCTCAATCTCCATCGTTCCAGTGAGAACAAGCCAAGTTTCTCCAACCTCTGCGCATAGCAGATACCCTCCATACCAGGCAGCAGCCTCGTAAATCTTTTCTGTACTCTCTCCAAAGCCTCCACATCCTTCTGGTAGTGCAGTGACCAAACATTTGAACACTATATTCCAAAAGCTGCCTAACCAAGGTTGTAACATGACTTGCCAATTTTTAAACTCAATGCCCCAGCTGATGAAGGCAAGCATGCCTTCTTGATGTGGCCATTAGTGTACGCTTAAACTGGACCAACTGACGGGCAACACAACAGCTCAGTGACCATCTCTGTCTGCTGTGCAGTTACAGGGACCCGGTGGGATCTCTGGCTTGGGTTAATGTCTGTGGGAGTTTGCACATTCTCCCCGTGCTCGCGTGGGTTTTCTCCAGGTGCTCCGGTTTCTTCCCACACCCCAAAAAACATACTTTTAAGCTGACTGATGTCAATAAATTGTCCCCACATTGGATCTCCCTTAATCTGGCGCACATAATTCCCTAAATTTGCACCCCTTTATCGTGGAGTCCACTAGAGGTAGACAAAAGGTGTAGGTAGAAGGAGGACTTGAACAAGGCACTCAGTGTTAAAACAGGCAGCGTGGGCTTGTAGGGCTGAAGGGCCTGTTTCTTGTGCTGTTCTTGACCACCTTCTCCAGCTGTGCTGCCACTTAGTGGCCAGTTTATCTGTACATCCAGATCCTGCTGCCTATCAATTAAGGGTTCTGCCACATGCTGTACATTTCCCTTCTTTATTAGACCCAAAATACATTACCTCATTTCACATAATCTTAAAATCACTGCAGTGTGGAAGGAGGCCATTCAGCCCATTAAGTCTACAACTGGCCACAATCCCACCCAAGCTCTAATCCCATCACCTCCTGGCATTTACCCCAATCCCTCTGACACCGGGGTCAATTTAGCAAAGCCAATCCACCTGATCTGCGCATCTTTGGAGTGTGGAAAGAAACCCATGCAGACACAGGGAGAACACGCAAACTCCACACCATGACCCAAGCTGGGAATTGAACCCAGGACCATGGCCGTGAGAGGCAGCAGTGCTAACCACGTTTGTGTCGTCGTCTCACGGCGCTTTCAACGGTAGATGGCGGGTTTGTATTAAATGAAACACCATCTGCTGCGGTGGGATTCGAGCCCACGTCCTCAGACCCTGGGGCTCGGGTCTGCAAGTCCAGTGACACCACCAGTTTGCCACTGCCTCCCCACGTTTGTACCTGTGACAATAATAACAACAAGTCAAACAAACAATCGAAGAAACAGCAGAGAAAATGCCAGTTGAAGCAACGCAAAGTTCCACACACACCACCAGGGGAAAGAAGAAAGGTTATTAAACAACAATGCATCCAACATGGAAAGGAAGAAAGGTTATTAAACAACAATGCATGGAAAGGGAAAAAAAAAATCTAGATTTTGTTTTACTTACTGAATGGTGTCTAATAATCCATTCTTGCTTGGAGTTACCCTGCACAACCATAAGCCATTGAGCCCTGAAAATAAGGCGTGTCTAGTTCATTCTAGACTAGTTACAGCACCGGTTACTGCCCCCCTAGATCCAAAATGAAAGTAGGGTGATCCATGCAAAAAAAACTCTTGTCTTAATGCAGTAGGGGATGCGGCAGATCAGTCGGATAGGGCCTGTGTATTAGTAAGAAAACAGTGGCCGATCAGGTTCAAAAAGAAAGGGTTCATCGTGAGCACGACAAAAAACAAAAAAAGGGGGGGGGGGGGGGGGGGCGAATAAATCAGATTCAAAGGAAGAGAGAGTCAGGACCTGTGCAGAGAGGTGCTGGGAGTGATCTGTTGCTGCCGCAACTACCATTAGTTACCTGAGCGTGAAGTGCAGCAGCTGCAGCAGCAGCAGGGTAGGTGAACGCAGCATGTGGAATGGCAGGGGTCAGTTCTGTTGTGTACAGTGGGTAAGGAGCCCAGGCCTCTGGAGATGCAGGGATCAGTGCGGTTCCCGCAAGGTCATCTGAAACATGGAGAACAGGGTTTAACAAGGTCTGAGCCAGACGCCCTCGAGAAGAGGGGGGGGGGAAGGGGGGAGAAAAAGTTGTTAGCGTCGCAAATCTCTGACTGTAACTCCAGCGAAAGCCGTGTCCAGGCGACAAAATACCCGCCCCTCAGCATGGAAACATGCCCAACTTGTCCATGCCACCCTTTTGTAAACCACTAAGCTAGTCCCAATTTGGCCCTCTTGTACCCACGTGACTGTCCAAATGCCAACAAATTGTACCCACCTCCACTGGCAACTTGTTCCAGACACACCACCCTCTGAAAATACCCTGTTGGTTTTTAAGATGTTCCGAAATAAGTGGAGATGCCAACACTGGACTGGGCAGAAGTAGTCTCTCAACACCAGGTTTATTTGGAATCACGAGCTTTTGGAGCACTGTTCCTTCATCAGGTGAGTGGAGAAATAGGTTTCACAACATGGCATATGTAGACAAAGGTACCATTGCAAGATTACGTGGTCTTCTTGCACTTGTGTCTGTCTATATATGCCGTGGTGTTTCTGTGAAACCTATTTCTCCACTCATCTGGTGAAGGAGCAGTGCTCCAAAAGCTCGTGATTCCAAATAAACCTGTTGGACTATAACCTGGTGTTGTGGTTAAAAGTCAGGCAATGGTTTCAATGAAAAGAAACAAAATGCTGGAAAACCTCAGCATCTGTAGAGAGAAAGACCCAATTTGGAGTCTTGGCTGAAGACTAATCAGAATCCCTACAGTGGGGAGAGAGGCCATTCAGCCCATCAAGTCTGCACTGACAATTCCAGCCAGATCCTATCCCCATAACCCCACATATTTGCCCTAATGCCAGGACACTAAGGGGCAATTCAGCATGGCCAATCAACCTAATCCACCCCTCTTTGGACTGTGGGAGGAAGCACCTGGAGGAAACCCACACAGATATGGGGAGAATGTGCAAACTTCTCAGACAGTGACCCAAGGCCAGAATTAAACCCAAGTCCCTGGCACTGTAACCATTGTCCATAATCCAGTCTCAAAGTGTTGGCTCCATTTCCTCTCTGCAGGTGTTATCAGGCCTGCTGAGATTTTCCACCTCAGGATTGCATCGTTACCCCTTCAAGTCTTACGTAACTTGATGTACACAAATTTCCTTCCCATAGTATAACAGAAAAACTGCCTCCACCAAGATCAGAGGATTGTCACCTGCGATTGTGGGGATCCCTGAAGGTTTCACCCCCATACCCCAACCATTGGTTGGCCAACACAGCCATCCTGGTGGGGCCCATTCTCTAACACCAATCGGAAAGCAAAGAGGTGCCATTATTCAGTTGGATGCTCTATGGCCAGCCATTCACTTCTCCTCGTTTATAAATTCAAAGAAAATGATAAATGGAGGTGGGGGATTCTCCCATCCCGCCACAGGAGTTGGACCTCGCAAAAAAGGTCTGTTGATCTCATAAGAACATAAGAAATAGGAGCAGGAGTAGGCCACCTAGCCCTTCGAGCCTGTCCCGCCATTCAATAAGATCATGGCTGATCTGTCGCTGCTCAGTTCCACTTTCCCGCCCTCTCCCCATAACCCTTAATCCCCTTGCCTATCATTTCTGGGGTGAGCGCAGCCAGAGAATTCCACCCATAAAATGTATTCAAGAGGCAGCTAGGGGCAAATGGGATCAAAAAGAAAATAATGAGGGGCATCGATCAGCTAGATAGATGGTCAATATGTTTCCCCAAAAGGCATAGGTTTAAAGTGAGGGGGAGAGAGAGAGACAAGTGTCCAGAGGGGCAATTTTTTTCCACACAGAGGGTGGCAAGTGTCTGGAACAAGTTCTCAGAGGTAGTAGTAGAAAATTGTCTTTTAAAAAGCATTTAGATAGTTACATGGGTATGATGGGCATACAGGGATGTGGGTCAAAGGTGGGCAATTGGGATTAGCTTGGGGTTTTAAAAAAAGAGGGCAGCAGGGGCAAGTTGGACCAAAGGGCCTGATTCCATGCTGTAAACGTCTATAAAACTCTAAGTGGAAGGAAAAAGGAGGATTAGGCTATTGGGTTGGATGATCAGTCAAGACCACAATGAAAGGCAGAAGCAGGTTCAAAGGGCTGAATGGCCTCCTCCTGCTCTTATGTTTCTTTAATTTTTTTTTTGAATAAGTGTCCCAATGATTTGCACACGACCATCCTGGAGATTGACCTTCTGTTCCAGGAGGGTCCTGGAGGTCAATCCTGGAGGGCTGTCAGAGGTTCACAGCAAAGAAACTGGCCCTTCAGCCCAACATGTCCATGCTGCCCCCTTTTTTTGTTTTAAAAGCCCCTAAGCTAACCCCAATTGCCTGCATTTGTCAACCCTGCAGGGGAGAATTTGGGATTGGCAGCACTAAAATGGTGGTTGGTCAATTGGGAGGTATAATTTTGTCTCGATTAAACAATTGAGCAGGCCACCTCACCCACGCAAAATCCACAATTCCAATTGGTCCAGAATTAGCCCAATTTGTTTGTTTTGGTTGCTGCCAGAGTGGAGGAATTGGGAAATTTAGGTTAATTCCGGTTTTCTGAAAGCTCTCTCGTTTATTGTAACCAATCCCAGGACGGCAACCAGAACAGAAAATCCCTTTTACATTCAGCATCCTGTTACCCCAGGCATGCGGCCCACATATTTCAAAGAGAAAGCAAACATTCCCATTCAGAAGTCCAGCTACAATATTCCACAATTAGGTGGCTGAAAAAGTTTCATTAGTGCCACAAGCATGCTTACATTAACACTGCAATGAAGTTACTGAAAATTCCCTAGTTGCCACACTCTGGCACCTGTTCAGGCACAGAGAGAGAAGTTAGCATGGCCAATGCACCCTAACCAGCACGTCTTTACGACTGTAGGAGGAAACTGGAGCATCTGGAGGAAACTGGAGCATCTGGAGGAAAGTCACAGACACGGGGAGAATGTGTAGACTCCATAAAGTGATCCAAGCCAGGAATCAAACCCTGGTGCTGAGGCAGCAATGCTAACCAGTGCCGCGCCATATTTTTCTCTTTCCCAGGCCAAAGAACAGCCCAATGGGCTAACTTTACTCAATGCCCTCAAAGCAGACAGTTGGAGGGTGCACATTCCCCCCATGTCTGCGTGGGTTTCCACCCACAGTCCAAAAGGTGTGCAGATTGGGTGCATTGGCCATGCCAAATTGCACCTTGGGTGTCCTGGGATAAGAAAGAGGGGGATTAGTAGGGTAAATATATGCTGCTTGCAGGGATAAGATCTGGGGTGAGATTGTTGCTGGTGCAGACTCAATGGGCTGAATGGCCTCCTCGTGCACTGTAGGGATTTTATGATTTCACCAGAATGGGACTTGCAGGTTGAGCTGCTTTCTGCTTACACTAGCGAGGAAGCTTCAAGACCGGGGTGACTGACACACAGCCGGAATATCAGCTGTCTTCATTACAACAGCAGGTGGGAAACACAAAAGGTGTCAGCTTACAAATACTTGAGTTTGTGCCAACATGGCATTAACCAGTCATCACCGCTCTGGTTTCAAAATTAATCCCTTTGTTCCCTGCAAGGCAAGCAAAAAGCTCACGGAACGCAAGGCTCCAGAAACATGAGGGGGGGTCAGGTATCTCTCGTGGGCTCAGGGTCCCTGATGCCTGGAGCATTTTGGGGCCTTGCCCCATGCCAGGGTCTGGGACCCCAATGCAAATTGCACAACGTCAAATGTGCCAGCTTGCTGTCAAGTTTAAAACAAGCACCAAGACTGGAGGGCCAATGGAAGGCCCAAAAGCAGAAAAGTCAGCACCCCCAATATTAAAGAAAGACAAAATATTGTGAAAGGCAGCATGGTGGCACAGGTTGGCACTGCTGCCTCAGTGCCAGGGGCCTAGGTCTGATTCCCAGTTTAGGTCACTGTGTGAAGTCTGCATGTTCTCCCCGTGTCTGCATGGGTTTCCCCCAGTTTCCTCCCGCAGTCCGAAAGACGTGGGGGGGTTAGGTGCATTGGCTGTGCTAAAATTTTTCAGTGTACCCAGACTGTGGCAACAAGGGGATTTTTCACAGTAGCTTCATTGCTGTGTTAATGTAAGCCTACTTACATTGTTTTCATTGGAAAGAAGGCGGCTAAGAGGGGACCTTATTGAAACATATAAGATGATTAGAGGTTTAGACAGGGTAGATAGTGATAGCCTTTTTCCTAGGATAGAGAAAGCTAGCACGAGGGGGCACGACTTTAAATTAAGGGGTGTTAGTTATAGGACTGATGTCAGGGGTAGGTTCTTTACCCAGCGTGTGATTAGGGACTGGAATGCCCTGCCAGCTGCAGTTGTAAATGCGCCTAGTTCGGGGGCATTTAAGAGATCCGTGGATAGGTTTATGGATGAAAAGGGATTGGTTTAGGCTAGTGGGTCATTGTTTTGTAACTGGTCGGCGCAACATCGTGGGCCGAAGGGCCTGTTCTGCGCTGTAATGTTCTATGTTCTACTTGTGACACTAATAAGTAATACTGAAGCCTGTAAAACTGCATGATAGATAGATAAATTTCTAGACAGGGGTCTCCCAAAAACAGAGGAACGCTGTGGGAGAGTTTAATAATTTAAAATTGGGAAAACCTATAAGTGACCCAGACCGAGGGGCAACAGTTCCTCAGGAGAAGGAGGATATCTTCCTTGGGCCTTGTTTAGGCTTCAGAGGCAAGAGTGGCTTCAGGGATGGGGGATGGCCCCCTGCTCCCCTCACATTAAGTGAGGAACTCTCGTCAGCATCTGCAGAATGGCTGAAATATGCCTTACATTTGACCCAGTGGACTGACACCTCACTGATCCCTGCCTGGAACAGAAGGGCTCGCAGGTAAGACCATCACGGGAAGGGGGGGTGGGGGGGGGGGGGGGGGGGGAAGAGAGAGAGAGAGAGAGAGAGAGAGAGAGAGAGAGAGAGAGAGAGAGAGAGAGAGAGAGAGAGAGAGAGAGAGAGAGAGAGAGAGAGGGAGAGAGAGAGAGAAAAAGGGGGAAGACTGGCACATTGATCACAGAATCCCAGCAGTACAGAGGGTGGGCTGACTTCAAGTCTGCACAGACCAGAATCCCACCCAGGCCCTAATCCCTATAACTCCACATATTTACCCTGCTAATCCCCTGACACTAAGGGGCAATTTTGTCAGGCCAATCCACCTAACCTACACATCTTTGGGCCTCACTTGACAAAGAGGCAGCCCCCTCGAAAGCTTGTGAGAATATTATCAAATAAATCGGTTGGACTAAAACCTGGTGTTGTCAGACTTTTTACTGTGTTTACGCCAGTCCAACGCCGGCATACGCACACCGTGGGAGTAAACCAGAGCACCCAGGGGAAAAACAGGTAGATGGAATTGGGGTTTCTACAAGTTGTGGGCTTGTCCTCTGCTCTGACTGCTTCAGGGAGGATAAAAATTCTCTTAAATTTCTGTTTCGTCTTATTCAAAGCCTCAAAGCTGAGGCAGATGGGCATTCTCCTCCAAAACAGGCCCTGACCACAACACTAAGTTAAAGTTGATGCCAAGTAGACTCTTTCCATTAACAGCAGAGAGTGCATTACCTCATTCAATTTGGTTTTAAATCTATTTTAGCTACACGGTAGAATCTACAGCCCTATAATGAAGGGAGGAACTTCAAAAGAATCTCGAGTGCAGAAGGCTGCCATTCGGCCCATCGAGGCTGCACTGACCACAATCCCACTGTCCTATTCCCATGTATTTACCCTACCAGTCCCCCTAAAGGGGCAATTTAGCATGGCCAATCAGCTTAACCCGCACATCTTTGGATTGATAGGAAACCCATGCAGACACGGGGAGAGCGTACAAACTCCGCACAGTGACCCAAGCCAGGAATTGAATCTGCGTCCCTGATGCTAAGCCACCAAGCTGCACCAAAGTGGTTTCAAAGTAATCTAATTAAAGAGGTGAATTAAAGCTTCTGCCACTTAAAGCCCAGGAGAGAGAAAATGAAGATTCTGTTCTGGCCAACATGGAAAAGTGGGCGTCTGGAGACTAATTCAGTGCACAATCCTCAAGAGACCTTTTGGCGAGATACGCAAAAGTTACCTTTAACAGTTTATTAAAACCACCACCTAAATTTTGCTGCTTAAATCTAATGAGTAATCATATCCCCGACAAGAGAACATTTTTGAAAAGTTTGTTTCAATTAATAAACAAGGCCAAAAGATCCCAGATTCAAATTCGGTTCCGAGGAATGAAGAGCATCTTCCCTGTGGAAGATCTTATCCTTCTTGCATCAGAACATAGAATCCCTATAGTGCAGGAAGAGGCCATTTAGTTCATCAAGTCTGCACCCATCCAGGCCCTATCCCCATAACCTTATGCATTTACCCTAACACCCCTGACGCTAAGGGGCAATTTAGCATGACCAACATAATCTGCACATCTTGCTGGAAAAGGCCTTCGCATCAACTGGTGATTGAGGTTAAACTGGTACCATTGCTTGTATCCAGGACAAGGGTACTGGAGGGAGGATGACAGTGGTTAACACTGCTGCCTCTCAGTGCTAGGGACCTGGGTTCAATTCCAGCCTCAGATCACTGGAGTTTGCACACACTCTCCATGTCTGTGTGGGTTCCCTCCACTTTCCTCCCACACTCCAAAAGACATGAGGGTTATGTTGATTGGCCAAGCTAAATTGACCCTAGGTGTCCAGGGATTAGGAGAGTAAGTGTGTGGGGTCACAGGGCTAGGACAGGACCTGGGTGGGATTATTACTGGTGCAGGCTCAATGGGCCAAATGGCCTCCTCCTGCACTGCAGATTCTATGCTTCAAAGTAGTAATGTTTGATGATAGAGGCTGGGGAACTACATTTTATTCATTGTGGGACATGGGTGTCGCTGGCTGGGCAGCATTTATTGCCCATCCCTAGTTGCCTTAGGGCAGTTGAGAGTCAACCACATTGTTGTGGCTCTGGAGTCACATATAGGCCAGACCAGGCCTGTAGATTTCCTTCCCTAAAAAAGGGATTAATGAACCAGATGGGTTTTCCTATAGATTTTTAATTCCAGATTTCCATTACTGAATTCAAATTCCACTGTTTGCCATTCGAACCCAGGTCCCCAGAACATTCAGAGTTTCTGGATTAATAGTTTAAGGATAATACAACTAGGCCATTGCCTCCCCAACACGGGTTGGGCATTCCCACAGCACTGATGGCAAAAAAATGCTCGTTCCAATTGAACGTAGGAAACTAGTTTAGGATGACTAAGCAGAGATTGCAATTGTGCATCAAATAAAGAGAATTGCTACAGTATAGAAGAGGCCATTCGGTCCATTACATCAGCACCAGCCGAGAGCATCCCAACCAGACCATCCCCATAACTCCCATGTCTTATCTCACTAATCCCCCTAGTCATCTTGGGACACTAAGGGCCTATTTAGCACGGCCAATCCACCCAGCCTGCACATCTTGGAGTGTGGGAGGAAACCCACGCAGGGAGAACATGCAGACTCCAGTCACCCAAGGTGGGAAATGAACCCAGGTCCCCGGTGCTGAGGCGGAAGTGCCAACCATTGTGCCAATGCCCAAGGCAGGAATCGAATCTGGGTCCCTGGTGCTGTGAGGCAGCAGTGCCAACCATTCTGCCACAGTGCCACTCCAAAAGGAATACACTTTTCAAAAGGGGAAAAGAGTCTATAATAAATGGCAGAAACGTCCTTACAAGGCCTGGATGAGTAGGTGCTGAATATGTTTCACTTTGTCCAGACGGTACACTCTGGTCAAGTGTGCCATCTTGGAACATGGTTAGGAATGGGGGGAGGGTGCCCTGAGAAACTGTTTAAGAGTGCCAGTCCACCACTGAAGCAGCGCACCTCTCAGCCACATGTGGGGTGGTACTGACTGGCCTTGGAGCAATCCGTGATCCGCATCCCATCCTAACGGTTGGAGGAAGCACGGTGGTGGGAGGCAGCAGTGGGGACCTAAGGGTGGAAAGAGAGAGAGAGAGAGGAACGCTCCTTAAATTTCCTACTGCGGCACAAGAAAATTGACACAATGCATTACTCAGTAAATGTCACCCACATTGCCCTCTGCAGTCCCGGGGATGGAGGGCACAAGGGCTAACGGATTGCCCGAGAGAACGAAACACAGACTGGACAGTGCAAAGATGAAACTGGGTACTTACAGGGGTCCCGTGCGATGAAGTGCGCCCCCAAGGCTGGGTGCATATTTGTGGGGTTGGGTGTCGCCATCAGCTTGCTTTTGGCCATCTTTGTGTTTGCTTTTGCGAACTCCAATCGGAGAGTTTGGGGATTCTCGGGGTCAAACCTGATGCCCTAATAAAAGGAGGGAGAAAGGATGGAATCTTAATTATTAAACTTCCTCAACCGCATCCAAAAAACATAGGCAGCATTTAACCTATTGACTACTCAAAAGATAGAGGATTTACAACTCAAGTTTTGATTTGATTTATTGTCACATGTATTAGGATACAGTAAGTATTTTCCTTGCGTGCTATACACAAAGGATAGAATACATAGGGGAGAAGGAGCTAAATGTAGTATTAGTCATTGATTTATTACTGTCACTTGTATTACTGAAAAGTATAGTTTCTTGTGCACTATACAGGTTGCAGATTTCTTCTAACTGACCTTTAAGAAGTTTTTAATTTGTCACTTCATCAGCTTGTAATTTGCTTAAGCATACCATTCATAGAGAAGGAAAGTGCAGAATGTAGCATTACAATCTAGCTAGGAAGTTACAAAATTAGATATTTATCTGTTGGAGACAAACTGACTACAAATCAAACATTCTTCAGTAAAGTTTATCAATCATAGAACCCTACAGTGCAGAAAGAGGCCATTTAGCCCATTGAGTCTGCACCAAGCACAATCCCACCCAGGCCCTATCCCCATATCCCTACAAATTTTACCCACTAATCCCTCTAACCTACACACTCAGGACACTAAGGGGCAATTTTAGCATGGCCAATCAACCTAACCCCCACATCTTTGGACTGTGGGAGGAAACCAGAGTACCTGGAGGAAACCCACGCAGACGAACTCCACTCAGACAGTGACCCGAGCCAGGAATCGAACCCAGGTCCCTGGAGCTGCGAAGCAGCAGTGCTACCATGTCACCCCTAATTAGTGTCACAAGTAGGCTTACATTAACACTGCAATGAAGTTACTGTGAAAATTCCCTAATCGCCACACTCCAGTGCCTGTTCAGGTACAATGAGGGAGAAGTTAGCATGGTCAATGAACCTAACCAGCACGTCTCTTGGACTGTGGGAGGAAACCCATGCAGACACAGGGAGAATGTGCAGACTCTGCTCAGACAGTGACCCAAGCCAGGAAATGAACCCTGATCCCCAGTGCAGAGGGGCAGCACTGTACCGCCCTTAACTACAACATTTCCGGCAAATATTTCAAAAGTCACTAAAGCAAGTTGGCTGGGGGTGGGGGGGAGAGAGAGACACAGATACCTAATTCACCACATTACACATAGTTTGGCTTCAGAGATTTGTGCAAAACCCTGACAACTGATGAAGTGCAGTTACCCAGTCTGGCCTACCCGTGACTCCAGATCCACAGCAACTCAACTACTGAGATGGCCTAGCAAGACTCACTCAAGACAGTGGCTCACCACTACCACCTTCTCAAGGGCAACAAATGCTGGCCAGGCAGTGATGTTCATATCTCATGAATGAATAAAAAAGATGCACTGAGTTGTCACCTCAATGGAAGTCAAAAAGATTGTTAACAGTTACACCCATTTCCAAAGCTTTGTATGGTGTACCCCATTACCAATTTGCATTGAAATCAACGGTAGGACAGCCTACCAAAGAAAGTCAGCCTCATTTCAAGAGCAGACTCTAGATTCAGTTGCAGGAGTTGGGGGGGGGGGGGGGGGGGGGGAGGAGGAGGAAGGGGAGTAAACAGTAGAATATCTTCAGAAAGATCAGGACCATTTAGGGTTCCTTAAGTTTAGTAAAACATCTTCTGCGCAGGAGTATTGGACCAATGGTTCACACCAACCCTGGAGGTTAGGCCAAATGAAATGGGTTTTAAAAAGGACACCTTGAGTGAAGGTCGGAGGGGGGAAAAGGTAGATGACACTAGAACTACAAATGGTGCAGTGGATTGGGAAATGGGAAGGGATCCCCATGGAAAAGGGGACCAGGAAGACCATGGAAGGGTTGAAGAAAACACTACAAATACATGACATTGTTGCATGGAATCAGCAACATCCGAAAAAGGTCTCTCAGCAAGAAAACACTTGCTCAGTAGTGCAGTGGTTAGCACTGCGGCCTCAGTGCCAGGGACCTGGGTTTGATTGTCTGTGTGGTGTGCGCGTGTTCTCCCCATGTCTGCGTGGGTTTCCTCTGGGTGCCCCTGTTTCATAGCCTCCTGCACTGTTTCTACCATTCAAATGTGCGCTGACCACAATCCCAACCCAATCTCCATAAATTTACCCTAACTAGGCCCTGATACTAAGGGGGAATTTAATATGGCCAATCTAACGTACACCTTTTCGACTGAGGGAGGAAATCATCTTCCTCCTACAGTCTGAAAGACATGGTTAGGTGCATTGGCCATGCTAAATTCTCTGAGTACCTGAACAGTGGGGCAACCAGAGGATTTTCACAGTAACTTCAATGCAGTGTTAATGCCAGCCTACGTGTGACGCTAATAAATAAAAGTCCAGAGGGCCTCCAGTGCTACATCACTCCACCGTTTGAAGATTTTCACACCATAAGTCTCCAATCTTGTAAAGGTTGCCACAGTGGTGTTAGATACTCTCGAAAACGGAGAACGCTGTCCATTGCAGGCAACTTCAGCAACAGTTAAAGCAATAATCTGCGTTGTAATCCATTAGTCACGCTGGCCCTGGCAAGCGACCAGCAGGGTCTGAAGGAAGTCATTCGTCAACTTGCACTGCCAATGTGTCAGCGCTTAGTCACGAGAAAAATTGCAAGCAAGGTCGGAACATGGGGATGTTTAGTTGTTCCACACCTGCTGGGGTCTATGGAGGCCCCATCAAGCTGAAGTTAATTAAATTGACAGTGACTTTACAAAGCTCCAAGAACGTGGAGCAACAGTGGGTCTTGCTTTACTGCACGCTTTCTACTCGGAGCTATTGAGAACACTCTTATTAGGGGTTCTAGGATTGAGGGGGAGACAGGGGGATAAAAAGAGGGGGAAAGCAATAGTGGCCACATTCAACCGTGTGTATTGGGGAGTCCGGAGCCAGGCCACTCACGGTCCAGGGATTCAGGGTAGACCGTTTAGGACGGAGATGAGGAGACGTTTCTTCACCCAGTGAGTCTGTGGAATTCATTATCACAGGAAATAGTTGATGCCAAAACATTGAATGTATTCAAGAAGCAGCTGGATATCGCACTTGCTGAATCGGATCAAAGGTTATGGGGAGAAAGCAGGAATAGGCTATTGAGTTGGATGATCAGCCATGATCGTGATGAATGGCTGAGCAGGTTCAAAGGGCCAAATGGCCTCCTCCTATCATAAGATGGAGCATAAGGCCATTTGGCCCTTCGACCCACTTCCTCCCCATAACCTTTGATCCCCAAGTGCTGTGTCCTGAATGTTTTGGCATCAACTACTTCCTGTGGGAATGAATTCCACAGGCTCACCAGATGAAGAAATGTCTCCCCATCTCCGTCCTAATGGTCTACCCCGAATCCTCAGACTGGGACCCCTGGTTCTGGACTCCCCCCCCTCCCCTCCAATCAGGAACATCTTCCCTGCATTGACCCCGAACAGTCCCGTTAGAATTTTAAGTCTCTCTGGGATTCCCCCCCGTCATTCAAGAGGTCATGACCCCATTTCCTCTTGGAACACAGCCCATACAACACAAACAATCCCATTCCAGATCGGAATACCCCAATAGCAGGTTTGGGAGAAAGGGGAATGTTAAAGCAAGCACCCTGTCCACCTGCCACCATCTGGATGGCATTCACAGCTAGAAGCAGGGCTGGCAGACAACTTGTCGAGTGTGCCAATCCTTCCATTGTAGTATGTTCCCAGCAATAAGAGACATCTGTGCCAAGCCTTACCTGCACAGGGGTGGTGGTGGTAGGAAGGGGAATCCATACTGGGCCTCCAGGCCCAGAGGGTCACTCCCCATTTTTCCCTCAAGGCCTCAAACCCCACCCTTCATTTTCCATTTCTCTTCTCCTGCCCCTTTCCCCCCTCTGAAAACACAATTACAATCAACTGCAGATCAGAGTGTAGTACTGGCAATGGCCACCACTCCCAGTGGCACCTCTCGCACATCATGGGCCTGGATTGGTTGGCGACAGGACTTCCTGTCCCTCACAGGAAGGAGACCTCACTTAAGCCCAACCAATTGGTTACTGAAGACTGTAGAACAGTCATTCTTCCCCTGGGTAGTGTTGTTTCTCTACTACCCACCACCACCCCCCCTGCTTTATTGGGAGGGTGACACCCAGGTAGGGGCACAGCACCCTGTATAGTTCAGCCTTGTAGGTGGTCATGCATTTTTAGAGGTAAAATTCCACCTGACCTTGTATATTGAATAATGGAGAGAACCACAAGTGGGTGATGGAGGAGAGGATGATGGGAAATTTCAACTAGCTTTGTAAACTTTCGAAATCAAAACTCCATTAGAATGGGAGATCTCGTCACATCTTTGGTCCATCTGTAATGGACCATGTTCCTACCCCAGCAGTGGGCAACCTGCAGCCTGGGGAAGAGGGGGAGTCACAAAACTCTCCATTTCAAGGATATCTAACTCCATTGAGGCAGCCATTTTGCAAATTGGAGACTTGTTGGTATGAAAATCTTCAAATGGAGTGATACAACACTGGAGGCCTTCCGGACTGCATTTAAGTTTGTCAGTGTCACAAGTCGGCTTACATTAACACTGCAATGAAGTTACTGTGAAAATCCCCTAGTCGCCACACTCCGGCTGGCGCCTGTTCAAGTGCACCGAGGGAGGATTTAGCATGGCCAATGTACCTAAATCTTTCGTATTGTGGGAGGAAACCCACGCAGTCACAGGGAGAATGTGCAAACTCCACACAGACAGTGACCCAAACTGGGAGTTGAACATGGGTCCCTGGCCGCTGAGGTAGCAGCATCAACCACTGTGCCACCATGCAGCCCTTCGAGGTTGTGGGGAGGGTGGTGTGGGAACAGAAACGTAGGGTTGCGATTGCAATCAGATCAGCCATGGACCAGTAGAGCAGACTTGAGGGAGAAGTTAGCATGGCCAATCTACCCAAATCTGCATGTTTTTTCAGACTGTGGGAGGAAACCAGAGCATCCAGAGGAAACCCACGCAGACGTGGGGAGAATGTGCAGACTCCACACAGACAGTGACCCAAGCCAGGAATCAGACCTGGGTCCCTGGCGCTGAGAGGCAGCAGCATAACCACCGTGCTGCCCTTTTCTCAGGGGAAGGGTTGGGGACAGGCACAGACCAATGATGGGAAAAACGAATATGGAAAACTTACTGCATTGCGCAGACACAGTAAAAAAAAAAAAAATCGCTCTGGAGGGAGAGACTCAAACTGAAACGCAAAAGGCATGCAGCATCTTTCTGCTGGATTACGCAACAGATACATCCACACAAAAAAGTCTTCATGAGAGAGATTCATACTTACATTTAATGCATTCTTGGCTGCCTCTGCTCCAGCACGATTATCGAAGGTTACAAACCCAACTGGCTAGAAAAGGGAATTGGAAAAAATAGGATGGTCAGCAACTAGGTGTTAAATATTTAAATGTCAATTTTTTTTTAAAAAAAAGTGTTACATTACACACCTCTTGAGAGTAATAGAGTTAACACCCGAACATTCAGAAATAAAGTCACATATCCACTGGCTACATGTCTTGAGCGATACAATCTGGGCCCCAAAATCAAATTGCCCCCCCAACAGATTCTCCTTGCTCTGAGATCCCAGATCTTTCAAAAGAGGCATGTTAAAGTCAGAGGCTGGACTTCAAACATGGATTTAATGCTGCTTCAGAAATCAGAATCCCTACAGAGCAGGAGGCAGCCATTTAGCACATTGAGCCTGCACTGACAGCAACCCCTATTCCGCTCCCCCCCCCCCCAACCATAACCCCCTGTATTTACCCTGACAATATCCCCCCCGACACTAGCGGGCAATTTAGCATGGCCAATCCGCTCAACTCGCACATCTTTGGAATGTGGAGGAAACCCACACAGACACGGGGAGAATGTGCAGACTCGGCACCAACAGTGGCCCTGTGGCAGGGAGTAAACCAAACATTCTTCAAATAGCCCAAACGAGATGCTCAAGTTGACTTTTTTTTGTTTCAATCCAAAGCCCAATTTAAAGTCCCAGCAAGGGAGACATTCCAGACCCAAACTGGAAAATGGAGGCTCACCACTTCCTGTCTTGGGCTTCACCTACACGATGCAAGCTGATTGGAGCAGGCATTGCACCTTCTCCAATACTTGATCTCATTTGCATCTTAGCCAAAACGCTGCTTTTAAAAAATTGCAGCCAATGAAGCTTCAGTGTAACCTCATGACGTCAACCAAGTGTAGGGTGCCAAAACTACACTCGATCTTAGCCAAAAGGCCAAGCAGCAAGTGGGACACTAATATTCAGAACAAATCCATATTTGATCCCAAAGGACCAGCCAAGGTAAAAACTCTCTCAAGGCAAGGCTCAGCTGCCGTGTTGCATTAAGCACATTTTGGAGCATCGCACTAAATGCACCCTCCCTCCTGTGACTGACCCCAATTGGAGGGCTGGGTGAGATAGCCCACCCCCCAGGAGTGAAAATTGAGTGGGTGATGTGAAATGAGTGCCCTGCCAAAATTGAGTGAAAACAGCAGGATAATAAGCCTCAATAATCAAACAAAAAATCTGTATTTAACTTAAAGCTAATGAATGAAGATACTATCTTCTGTTTATTGTCAGAAGTAGGTTTACATTAACACTGCAATGAAATTATGGTGAAAATCCCCTAGTCAACACACTGGTGTATGTTCAGGTATACTTAAAATAGATGCACTATAGAAAGCATCCTTTCCAGATGTATCCCAGCTTGGAATGGCTCCTGCTTTGCCCAAGACTGCAAGGAACCTCAAAAGGGTCATGAACGTAGCCCCAGTCCATCTCACAAACCATCCTCCCATCCACTGACTGTCTACACTTGCCACTGCTCAGCAAAGTGGTCAACATAATTAAGGACCCCACAAACTTCAGACACTCTTCCACCAGGAAAGAAGATACAGGAGTCTGCGATCACATACCAAGTGACTCAAAAACAACTTCTTCCCTGCTGCCATCAGACTTTTAGAACATAGAACAGTACAGCACAGAACAGGCCCCTTTGGCCCTCAATGTTGTGCCGAGCTACGTCTGAACCCAAGATCGAGCTATCCCACTCCTTATCATTCTGGTGTGCTCCATGTGCCTATCCAATAACCGCTTGAAAGTTCCTAAAGTGTCCGACTCCACTATCACAGCAGGCAGTGCATTCCACACCCCAACCATTGAGTAAAGAATCTACCTTGGACATCCCTTCTATATCTCCCACCATGAACCTTATAGTTATGCCTTTTAAATGGACCTACCTCCCACTAAGTTGATCTTTCTCGACACCCTAGCTATGACTAAGACTACATTCTGCACCTTCTCTATGAAGAGTATCTTGTCTGTATAGTGTGCAAGAAACAATACTTTTCATTATGTTAATACATGTGACAATAATAAATCAATTGAGGGAGTATTTAGCGTGGCCAATGCACTTAACCAGCAGCTCTTTTGGACTGAGGGAGGGGAAACCAGACCCAATGATGAATGTTGCACGATGCTGCCATGAATGGGGGGTCACACAAAGGCTCACTCCTTTCCCACTCAAACGGAGCTGGGATAAGGTGAAGGGAAATGGTAACCAAGCTGTACTCAGGGCAGGCTGAAGCTGCTGATTACTTCATTCCCAAAGCAGAGAGAGAATAACCGGCCCACACATCGTGGGGGCCCTCGGACTTCTGTGGAGCACGATGCTGCCAGGGGGTTGCCATGACAACCTCTGAGCGCACCGTTCAAAATCCCGGACGTGACCCACGGTTTCGACAACCCCTTTTGTTTTAAACTTACACATCTGAAATATAAATTTACAAAACAATTTGCAGACATTCGCCAATCACGGCGAGATTCAGGGTCAAAATTATTGGAGTGCAGCCTTGTAAAAACATGAAGTTATCCGACAGCTTGTACAGGTCAGGAATTTCCATTTTTGATCAAGTTAGTGTTCCAAGACACACTGGATGACCACACCCCAGATCATCTCGCCAGCCTATAAAATTCACGGTTTGGAAAGTGACAGGCCAATGTGAATTCATCTCCTCAATGTGCAGGATGTACCACTGGCAGCAACTCATTCCTCAAGACATTCCAGTAGCTCCAAGTCCAATAGTTCCAAGTTAAAGAAACTCCTTCTCAATGCCCCGAGCACTGTGGTCACATTTTTCCTCATCGACAGCTCCCCAAACCAAATCTTACTTTCCAAACTCAGTTGAACCCCCTCACTTTACTAGGGTGTCAAGCTCGCAATGGTTGATAGTTTAGTGACCAATCTGCTCCACTGGGGTGACACCAGTACAATATTGAAGAGTACAATCCTACAACAGGGGTGCCACAGTGGCCCTCAATGTTAGTACTGCTGCCTCAGCACCAGGAACACTGATTCAGATCCCAGCCTGGGTTAAAATTTTAATTTAAGCCTTGTGGTTAAAATAACGCCACAATGAAGTTCCTGCAAAATTCCCCACACTCCAGCAACTGTTCGGGTATCACAGTAGGGAGGTCTTGCTGCAGCTGTATAGGGCATTGGTGAGGCCGCAGCTGGAGTACTGTGTGCAGTTTTGGGCGCCGCACCTGCGCAAGGATATTTTGGCCCTGGAGGGAGTGCAGAGGAGGTTTACTAGGCTGATACCGGAGTTGAGGGGATTGAGCTATGAGGAGAGGCTGAATAAACTAGGCTTGTACTCATTAGAGTTTAGAAGAATGAGGGGAGATCTCATTGAGACATATAAGATGATGAATGGGATGGATAGGATAGAGGTGGAGAGACTCTTCCCGTTCAGAAAAGACAGTAGGACTAGGGGGCACAGCCTCAAGATAAAGGGGGGGCGGTTTAGAACAGAGTTGAGGAGGAACTTCTTCACTCAAAGGGTGGTGAATCTCTGGAATTCTCTGCCCGTTGAAGTGGTGGAGGCTGCCTCGCTAAATATTTTTAAGAAACGGGTTGATGGGTTTTTGATAAGAGAAGGGATTAAGGGTTATGGGGAGAGGGCGGGAAGGTGGAGCTGAGTCACGACAGATCAGCCATGATCTTATTGAATGGCGGGGCAGGCTCGAGGGGCCAGATGGCCTACTCCTGCTCCTATTTCTTATGTTCTTAAATGCTGCAGTGGAGAAAGACCACTGGGCCCATCAAGTCTGTACTGACCACAATCCCACCCAGGCCCTACACCCCCCCCCACATATTTACCCGCTAATCTAACCTACACATCAAGACACTAAAGGGGAAATTTAAGCATGGCCAATCTAACCTATGCATCTTTGGACTGTGGGAGGAAACCGGAGCATCCAGAGGAAAGAGACAGACAAGAGAATGTGCAGACTCCATATGGACAGTGACCCGAGCCGGGAATCGAACCCAGGTCCCTGGAGCTGTGAAGCAGCAGTGCTAACCACCGTGCTAGCCAGGTGTACAGAATTTAGCATGGCCAATGCACCTGACCAACATGTCTTACCTGGCTGATGGTCCAGATAAGCGAGGCAGTGATAGAGGTAACAACAGGAAGTTGTACAGACAGGAGTTGTTACAGTTAGGGAATTATGGATAAAACTCAATGAGCGGCACAGTGTTTAGCACTGCTGCCCCTCAGCACCAGGGACCCAGGTTCGATTCCCAGCTTGGGTCACTGCCTGTGTGGAGTCTGCACATTCTCCCCATGTCTGTGTGGGTTTTCTCCAGGTGCTCCGGTTTCCTCCCACAGTCCAAAGACGTAGGGGTTAGGTGGATTAGCCGTGCTAAATTGACCCTTAGTGTCCAAAGATGTGTAGATTAGATGGATTAATGGGTAAATACTTGGTCATGATGTGGGTATGCCGGCGTTGGACTGGCGTAAACACAGTAAAAAGTCTGACAACACCAGGTTTTAGTCCAACCGATTTATTTGATAATATTCTCACAAGCAAGCAAGCTTGCGAGGTTACCCTCTTCGTCAGGTGAATGGAGAATTCTGGCCTCAGACAGAGCATATAAAGCACAGACAGTTTAGAGATTGCTGATTAGAATGCGAATCCTTACACCTAACCTGCTGTTCTTGGGTTCATGTCGCACTATCTGTAACCCCTGTGACTTGCCTGGGTTTGCAAAACCTCACTCACTGTACTGTCTGGAGACAATACACATCTCTTTAACCTGTGATCAGTGCTCCTTCCACTCACATTATCAGCCACTTTAAGACTTGAACAGCAGGTTAGGTGTAAGGATTCGCATTCTAATCAGTAATCTCTAAAATGTCTGTGCTTTATATGCTCTGTCTGAGGCCAGAACTCTCCATTCACCTGACGAAGAGGGTAACCTCGAAAGCTTGCTTGCGAGGATATTATCAAATAAATCGGTTGGACTAAAACCTGGTGTTGTCAGACTTTTTACTGTAAATACTTGGTGACAGGGAACAGGTCTGGACGGGATTGCCCATTAGTGTCAGGGGTTCACGGAGTTACGAGGATAGGGCGTGGGTGGAATAAGCACATACTTGGTGGGGTGAATGACCTCAGTCCACACTGTAGGGATTCTATGATCACACCCTCAGCTATGAAAAGACAAAAATGCTGCTGGATAATGCTCAGGCTGCCAAGAATTAAAATGGGTGGAGGAAAAAAAGCAAAGCTTTTTAAAAAAGTTAATTTGTAAGTCACAAGGCAGGCTTACATTAACACTGCAATGAAGTTACTGTGAAATTCCTAGTCACCACACCCTGGCATCTGTTCAGGTCAACATTCCTAACCAGCACATCTTCAGATGTGGGAGGAAACCAGAGCACCTGGCGGAAACCCATGCAGACATGGGGAGAACATGCAAACTCCACAGACAGTGGTGGCCCAGGGCTGGAATTGAACCCAGGTCCCTGGTGCTGTGAGGCAGCACTGCTAACCACTGCCACCCCTATATTTTGTGGATACGCTCCACTGCAGTATCCTCACACCCGAGGGGAAATCATACAGATAGAAACTACACAGCCGCTGCTAGGGTGATTAAAGCCTGGGATGTTTCACAATTATTGTTTTGGTGACCATAGCACAATTGGGAGAATTGATCATACACCAACACACCAAGCTACCTAGGACACCTACTGTCCAACCCACTGGACACAGGTAAATGAGGGGACAGAACCTTATGAGTGGGCCCTGATAAAAATCTCCATCTGTGGATCTGTCTGCCAACACACCTCTGCATTGCTCACCTTTTGCACTAACCTGCTAACGTTTACAATCAAAATTGATTCAGTAGTAATGTTGAACAGAGTATAGATGATTGATAAAAAGAATTCAATTGATTTTTGACACTATGAAATTAGCTGTGGTAACTTTGGTCCAAGACCTGGATTTTTTTCAAGGTTTGGTGATCCAATTCACTCACCCTCACAGGGTCAAGGAGGGGGGGGGGATTGTGGCCAAGTATCCCACAGCTGGAACAGCTGGGCCAGATTCACAACTGGACAATTAAACAGCAGCCAGGTCTGATGGGAATTCAGACAGGCCAGGTTGAAACAGAGGTCACAGGTAAGCAGGGGCCAGCCCAGGCCTAAAGGTGCTCAGTTCTTACCAAGGAAAGTGTGTTTGTATACCCCCCAATTTCAGCCAGACACTCTGGAACTGCGAATTCCTGCTGTTACCTTGTCTGGAAAAGGGGTTACAGGAGGAAGGATACCCAGGGACCTTGGTGTCTTCCATATATGGAATCCGCAATCCCTTTGGGTGCTGTGGACCCTCACCCAGAAATCAAACTGGCTGGAAGCCAGAGAACCTTCCAGAAGGGTGTGAAAAGGGGGATAAAAGAGACACCGAGAGGTCATTCCAGCAAGCCGAGGCTGGCAGCAGAGGCACAGCTAAGAGACCAACCTTTGTTACATGGAAGACTCCAAGTTCAGAACTCGCAAGACCAAGATTTGTACCGGGTGGGGTGAGCCCAGCCAGTTCCATTCCATGGGTAGTATGCAGGTCTCAAATTTGGAGTTAGGAGCGTAAGAAGTTTATTTTAAGTATAATTTGGGGTCAACTCTGACCAGCTTGCAGACCTTTTACCCAGATCCGCTTAGTGGTGTAATAAAAGCTTTTCCCAGGTTGGAAGAGTCAATTACTAGGGGTCGTAGGGTTAAGGTGCAAGGGGCAAGGAGATGTTAGAAACGAGAGGGTGGTGGGTGCCTGGAACTCGCTGCCAGGGGAAGGTGGAAGCAGATATGATAGTGAGCTTTAAAGGGCTGTCTGGACAAATACATGAATAGGATGGAAATAAAAGGGTATGGACCCTGGAAGGGTAGGTAGTTCTTAGTTAAGTCGGGAAACATGGAGGACTGAAGGGCCTGTTTCTGTGCTGTAATTTTTTTTGTTGTGTAATTAGATTTTGAGAAAGCTTTGGATAAAGTCCTCAAGCAATTAGAGCACATGGGAATTGGGGAAAAGAGTCAGAAAAGTCAATTTCAGGTTGGCAGGCTGTTGATTAGGCTAGCTCAAGGAAATACATGGGGTTATGGGGATACGGTCTGGGTGGGATTGTGGTCAGTGTGAACTTGATGGTCCGATTGACCTCCTTCTGCACTGTTGGACTCTATGATCAGTGGGTTACCACAGGAATCAGTGCTCAGGCCCCAGCTATTCACAATCCACAATGGATTTGGACATGAGGAAAAAAAAAATCAAACTTCCAAAGTTCGGAGATGACAGTGAGGGAGAGTTTGAGGATGCAATGGATCTAAGGGGGATTGGGAGGATAGCCAAGTGGGGAAAGTAACTGGCAGATGGAGTGCAACAGTGGAGAAACAAGGGGGTAAAAACACATTGATGGGAAGTAGAAATACACTGTCTTAGAGGGATTGGGAAGTGCAGAATTCAGAGAGGAATTTTGTCCTTGCTCACTAAAAACAACATGCCTGCACAGCAAGCAAGTTAAGACAAATGGCATGTTAGCCTTCATTACAAGAGTGTAGGAGAATGACTTGCTGCAATTAGATAAAAGCTTTGGTCAGGCCAGACCTGGAGTGCACAGAGTTTTGGTCTCCTTGCACATCAGAGGCCATGCAAATTTTCATGAAAATTAATTAATTCCTGGGATGAAAGGATTGTCCTTTGAAGGAAAGACTGATTAGACCAGGACATATTTCTCTGGGGGGTTGTGATCATCCTATTTCTTATGTTCTTATATAGAATTCGTACAGGGCTTGGCAGGGTAGATGCAGGAAGAAGTGTTTTTGTTGCCCTAGATTATCTAGGGGAAATGGTTAATATGTCTGCCTCAGTACCAGGGACCCAAGTTTGATTCCAATTCCCAGCTTGGGTCTGTGCAGAGTCTGCATGTTCTCCCCATGTCTGCATGGGTTCCTCCCCCAGACCAAAAGACGTGCTGGTTAGGTGCATTGGCTGTGCTAAATTCTCCCTTAGTGTACCCAAACAGGTGAAGTGTGGCACCTAGGGGATTTTCATACTAACTTCATTGCAGTGTTAATGCAAGAACATAATTAGGAGCAGGAGTAGGCCATCTGGCCCCTCGAGTCTGCTCTGCCATTCAGTAAGATCACGGCTGATCTTTTCATGGACTCAGCTCCACTTACCCACCCACTCACCATAACCCTTAATTCCTTGACTGTTCAAAGGAACATTTTTGCCTTAAAAACATTCAATGAGGGAGTCTAAACTGGGCAGGGAATTCCCATATTCACAACTGTGTGAAGAACAAGTTCCTCCTCAACTCAGTCCTAAACCCGTTTCCCCTTTGAGGCCTTGTTCTTGTGGAAAGCCTACGCGACACTAACAAACCCATTGTTGGGATTTTACGGCCTTGTTCAACCAGAGACTGGAAAATCCTGCTGAGATCTATGGACACCTCCACTGAATCGGAGCAGGTGAGGGATGGACAGTGGCAGATGGAGCAGAAGAAATCTGGCAGTGTGTCAGAATTAGTCACTTAGTGCTGGGGTGGGAAGGCATTCCCCCACCCCAGAGGGTACAAAGGTTCAGGAGTATGTTTGGAGAAATATTTCTGCGTGTTAAAAATCAAGGTGCAGGGAAAATGGAAGATCAGAAAATGTTTGCACTGAATAGCAGAACAGGCTTGAAGGGCTGAATGGCCTCCTCCCATTTCCAATTCTTGAGTTAGCTGGCACTTGGAAGTGGCAACTAACATTTGTGTCACGTGAGGAGATGGAATGCAATCCAAATCTCAAGTGGGTACAGATGCTTGTGTGTGTGAGTCACAAATGGAACTCAAGACACTGCAACGAGCAAACATCCGCATTGCTGACCTTCGAGTACAGGCAAGGTCATTGACGACATAATTAAAGATGGCTAGACCAGGGATACCAGCTCAAAGTATTGCTAAGCAAGGCTTGGCAGCAGGGATCAATTAACCACTGTAGTCATCTTTCTAGGCTGTTTTGAGTAGTGGAGGAATTCTATCCCAACCAAGTTACATTGAATACAATTTTACAAATACTTGAATATTAGAGGTAGTGTTCAATCCAATATGGCAAGGACAGTCTCCTCATCTCTGGAGTTCAGTTCTTTAACAGAAAAATCAGAACCATTCAACCCATCAAGCCTACACCATAAATCCCACTTGGACCCCATCCCCATAAAATTTGCCCTGCTAATCCCAGGACACTAAAGGGGCAATTTAGCATGGCCAATCAGCATACCTTTCGGATGGTGGGAGAAAGCTGGAGCGCCTGGAGGAAAACTCTTGCAGACAAGGGGAGAACGTTCAAACTCCACACCGACGGTGACCCAAGCCAGGAATCAAACCCATGCCAGGATGTTGCCTGGTGTGGAGGGGAGGTCCTATGAGGAGAGACTGAGGGATTTGGGGCTGTTTTCGTTAGAAAGAAGGCAGCTACGAGGGGACCTTATTGAAACATATAAGATGATCAGAGGTTTGGATAGGGTGGACAGTGATAGCCTTTTTCCTCGGATGGAGAAGGCTAGCACGAGGGGGCATAGCTTTAAATTAAGGGGGGGGCTAGTTGTAGGACGGATGTCAGGGGTAGGTTCTTTACCCAGAGGGTGGTGAGGGATTGGAATGCCCTGCCTGCTGCAGTTGTAAATGCGCCTAGTTTGGGGGCGTTTGAGAGATCCGTGGATAGGTTTATGGATGGAAAGGGTTTGGTTTAGGTTAGAGGGTCATTGTTTTTTAACTGGTCGGCGCAACATCGTGGGCTGAAGGGCCTGTTCTGCGCTGTAATGTTCTATGTTCTATGTTCCATGTCCCTGGAAATGCAAAGCTGCAGTGCTAATCACTGTGCCACCCCCACCATGTCCAAACATAGCTGGATTGGCCATGCTAAATTGCCCCTAAGAGTTGGGGGGACGAGCTAGGGTAAATGCATGGGGATAGGGTGGGATTGTGGGCAGTGCAGACTTGATGGGCCAAATGGCCTCCTTCTGCACTGTAGGGATCCTATGTTTGGACTAAGGCCTAGAGCCAAGCAGCCCTGGCAGACCCCAGTTAGCAGGCTGTTGCCAAGTGCCACTTGATTGACTGCATAATTGACTAAATCTGCCATCGTAAAATGATGGAGCACAGACTGGGCAGCTTTCCACTGACAGATACACACTGTTCCCAGCTGTACTGGAATAGTGCCGTACAGCTAGTTACGGTGTACACATCTGATCTACCCCCTCCCCAGTGTGCACAATCGTTTCTGGATACCCAAAAGGAGTGAAAACACAGACCAGTCCATCAAGTCTGCTGTCACTGAGATTGTGATAATCCTCATCTCCATTTTGCCACATTACCCACTTCCTTTACTGTGGGAAAATCCGTCTATCTCAGCTTTGAACATGCTCAATGACCCACCCCCATTGTAAAGAATTCCATAAATTCATAATTCCTCCTCATCCATTGACTGTCTACACTTCCCACTGCTTCAGAAAAGCAGCCATCAAGAACCCCACACAGGCCATTCTCTTCCACCTTCTTCTGTCAGGAAGAGTTTAAAAAAACTGAGGTCACGGTACCAACCAACTCAAGAACAGCTTCTTCCCTACAGACTTCTAAATGGACCTACCTCACACTAAGTTGAACTTTCTCTACACCCTGGCTGTGACTGTAATACTACATTCTGCACCTTTCCTATTCTATGAATGGTATGCTGTCTGTATAGTGTGCGAGAAACAATACTTTTCTCTGCATCCCAATATGTAGGTGACAAAAATAAAATCAAATCTTGGGTGACCTCTTATTCTGGAGATGTGGCCATTTAAAATGGAGATGTCAGCGTGGGACTGGGATAAGCACAGTAAGAAGTCTCACAACACCAGGTTAAAGTCCAACAGGTTTATTTGGAACTACGAGCTTTTGGAGTGTTGCTCCTTCCTCAGGTGAGTGGAGAGGTAGGTTCGCAAACGCGACATATATAGACAGGTGCAGCAAGATTCCAACTTTATTCCCTGGGGTGTAGAAGAACGAGGGGAGATTTGATAGAGGTGTATAAGATTTTGATGGGTATCGATAGAGTGAATGCAAGCAGGCTTTTTTCACTGAGGCGAGGGGAGAAAAAAACCAGAGGGCATGGGTTAAGGGTGAAAGGAGAAAAGTTTAAAGGGAATATTGGGGGGGGGGGGGGGGGCTTCTTCACGCAGAGTGTGATGGGAGTGTGGAATGTGCTGCCAGATAAAGTGGTAAATGTGGGGTCACTTAAGAAAAACTTGGACAGGTCTATGGATGAGAGGGGAGGGGGTGAGGGGTATGGTTCAAGTGCAGGTTGGTGGGAAAAAAAATGGTTTGGCACAGACAAGGAGGGCCAAAAGGCCTGTTTCTGAACTACAATTTTCTACGGTTACCCTCATCTTCCAATTGTCTTTGCCCATGTATGCTGTGTTTGTGAACCTCCCTCTCCACTCAAAGCTCAGTGATTCCAAATCAACCTGGACTTTAAATCTGGTCCAGAGGCTTCTGAGATTATACCCTAGGGAAACTGTATGCAGTTTTGGGCGCCGCACCTGCGCAAGGATATTTTGGCCTTGGAGGGAGTGCAGAGGAGGTTTACTAGGCTGATACCGGAGTTGAGGGGGTTGAGCTATGAGGAGAGGCTGAATAAACTAGGCTTGTACTCGTTAGAGTTTAGAAGAATGAGGGGAGATCTCATTGAGACGTATAAGATGATGAATGGGATGGATAGGATAGAGGTGGAGAGACTCTTCCCGCTCAAAAAAGACAGTAGGACTAGAGGGCACAGCCTCAAGATAAAGGGGAGGCGGTTTAGAACAGAGTTGAGGAGGAACTTCTTCACTCAAAGGGTGGTGAATCTCTGGAATTCTCTGCCCGTTGAAGTGATGGAGGCTGCCTCGCTAAATATTTTTAAGAAGCGGGTTGATGGGTTTTTGATAAGAAAGGGGATTAAGGGTTATGGGAAGAGGGCGGGAAGGTGGAACTGAGCCACGACAGATCAGCCATGATCTTATTGAATGGCGGGGCAGGCTCGAAGGGCCAGATGGCCTACTCCTGCTCCTATTTCTTATGTTCTTATGTAAAACCATCTCAGCATCTATTCTATTACAAAGAACAAAGAACAACCCAGCACGGGAAACAGGCCCTTCGGCCCAACGAGCCCGCGCCGCCGCATCACCCTACACCTATTCTACCCTGCGTATTCTATTCGTGGATGCCTTTCATTCTCTCAACTACACATTTCAGCTGCAAACTTTGAGAGTGTACAGCTAATTCCAGGCAGTGACATGCTCCAAGCACCAATTCCCAATCTCAGTAGTTTCTGATAGCCAGTTGGCCATCCGTTCCACTACACGTCCCACTTGTAGTCACAAGCTGGTTAGGCACTTCCGAGGGCTGTTTTACATTCGTTGCGACATCAAAGGATTAGTTGAGCAACCCCTTTTGGATTCTGTGCAGCCTGTATTTTCCAGCTTCAAATCCTTGCAAACATCTGTCTAGCCAGATGCAGAAAGCTAACTGGCTCAGTATCCCCCCCCCCCCGAGCTGGTGTTCACTCCTTTTGCGTACAGGATCAGCTCTGTCTAGCCCACCAGTCCTCTTGGCACCATTACCCACTCAACTCGAGTACTCCCACCCACACTGATTTACAACCTTGAGGAGCAAACCCCTACAGCTCAAGTCTGCCAACGCTCAAAAACACATCTGGCCAAGCTCTTTTGTCTTCATGAAGTGATTGTCCCACTGGCCAACATTCCTATCATCCCACCTTTTAATATTTCAGCAACTGTGATGCTCCCGCTATCTAAGATAAAAATGGCACTGAAGTTACACACAACCCCAAGGCTGGGACAGCTGGGCGAAACCTCGTGTTCCTCAACAGGCAGTCAGGAACATGAGCTACAGAATTCCTGAATGGAGGCATTAGCACTTCATATTGCTGCTCCATCAGGAGTTGCAGCGACTGTGGCCAATTGATTTTTCAGAGGAAAAATAGGTGCAGAAGTAGGCCATTTGGCCCTTCGAGCCTGCACAGCCATTCAATATGATCATGGACTTCCTATATCTCCCTCCTGCTTTCTCTCCATATCAAAGAACACCACAGCACAGGAAACAGGCCCTTTGGCCCTACAAGCCCACAACACACTGAGTGCCTCATTCCAATCCTCCTCCTACCTACGACTTCTGTCTACATCTCAGACTCCACAATAAAGGGGTGCAAATTTAGGGAATTAGGTGCGCCAGATTAAGGGAGATCCAATTTAGGGACAGTTTATTAACACCAATATACCCCTTGGTCCCTTTAGAAAGGAGGGTCCAGCTCCCCCTGAGCATATCTAACAAACTGGCTCCAACAGCTTTGGGGTAGAGAATTCCACAGGTTCACAACTCAGTGAAGAATTCTTCATCAGTCCTGAATGGCTTACCCCTTATTCTTAGCTGTGACCCCTAGTTCTGGGCTTCCTCAACATTGGGAACATTCTTCCCACATCTATCCTGTCCCATCAGGATTTTGTAGACTTCTGTGAGGCTTCCTCTCTTCTGGGCACGTATTACAACTTAAAGACAGGTCCATTTGGTACAAACACTGAATCAAAGCAAACTTGTTGGATTACATGGTGGACACATCAGGACTGGTATCCAAGACCAACTAGTTTTCGCTTATTCATTCATGGGTGTGGGCATCACTGGCTCATATAGCATTTGTTGCCCAAAATTGCCCCCAAGGTGGTGGTGAGCCACTTTGAGCATCTGCAGTTCGTGTAGATGTGGAGTATGAGAAGGAATAGGCCACTTGGCCCTTCTCCACCAATGATCAATTCCACATTCCCACCTACCCCCATAAAGTTGCACCCTTTGTTAAATCATAGAATCCCTACAGTTGATTTGAACTTGTTGCTGGACTATTACAAATGAATGCAGATGAGTGGTGCAGATGTAAATTGGCTATACTTCCACCACGTCTGTTCATAATGCATTTGTTCATTGACTTGCATGTATCCCTTTTTACTCAAGTCATTGTGGATTGGGCAAAAGTTACACTGTTTATAGAATCCCTACAGTGCAGAAGAGGAGATTTGGACCCTATCCCCATAACTTGCATATTTACCATAGCTAGTCTCCTTGACCATTAGGCCCATTGAGCCTATACCAACTACATTCCCACCCGGGCCCTATCCCTGTAACCCCATATATTTACTTGGCTAAAACCCTGACACTAAGGGTCAACTTTAGCATGACCAATCAACTTAACCCATACATCTTTGGACTGTGGGAGGAAACTGGAGCACCCGGAGGAAACCATTCAATAAGATCGTGGCTGATCTGAAGTGGATCAGTTCCACTTTCCCACTTTCTCCCCATAACCCTTAATTCCCTTGTCTGTCAAAAACCTGTCTACCCAGGACTTAAAAATATTTAGCGAGGCAGCCTCCACCACTTCAACGGGCAGAGAATTCCAGAGATTCACCACCCTTTGAGTGAAGAAGTTCCTCCTCAACTCTGTTCTAAACTGCACCCCCCCCTTATCTTGAGGCTGTGCCCCCTGGTCCTGCTATCCTTTCTAAGTGGGAAGAATCTCTCTACCTCTACCCTATCCATCCCTTTCATTATTTATACGTCTCTATAAGATCCCCCCCTCATCCTTTTAAACTCCAACGAGTACAGACCCAGTCTATTTAGTCTCTTTTCATAGTCCAACCCCCTCATCTCCGGTATCAGCCTAGTGAACCTCCTCTGCACTCCCAAGGCCAAAATATCCTTGCGCGAGTGCGGCGACCAAAACTGCACACAGTACTCCAGCTGCGGAACCTGTCTATCCCTGTTTTAAACATAGAAGGCCGTGGAGGCCAGGTTATTGTGAGACAATGAATTCCACAGATTCACCGCCCTCTGGCTGAAGAAATTCCTCATTGATTCTAAAGAGTCACCCCTTTACTGAGGCTCTACCCTTGTATCCTCGTTCGGTTTACTTATTAGTCACAAGTAATCTTACATTAACACTGCAATGAAGTTGCTGTGAAAATCCTCTAGTTGCCAGACACCAGCACCTGTTCGGATACACTGAGGGAGAAGTTAGCACGGGCAATGCACCCCAACCAGCACATCTCGACTCTAGGGAAGGAAGCTGGGGCACCCAGAGGAGCCCACACAGACATGAGGAGAACATGCAGACGCCACAGTGATCCAAGCTGGTACTCAAACCGAGGTCCCTAGTGCTGTGAGGCAGCAGTGCTAACCACTGCACCACCCATAGAAGGAAATTATATTTAAAAGAGACAGACAACAGCAATGCAAAAACTTTGCATCATCAGTAGACTTTTTTCTCCCCACATTTTCCCTCATGGGCTCCAACTCATGTACCTGTGAGGGAAAACATGGGGGAAAAAAAGTCTACTGATGATGCAAAGTTTTTGTATTGCGATTTGACACTTAGCTTTCCAAATTGGATAAAATGCTTGCTGTTTTGGTTTGTACATTTAGTTGCTGTGCAACCATTTGGGTCACACCTTAACTTCCAGACCCAAAAAAAGAAAAAAGTGGGATGTCAAAAATTGAGGAGTTTTGTTTGTAGTTTTTTTTTAAAATAACGGCACAATGTTCTTGGCCACATACCTATCCGTGTTAGTGTTTTCTGTTCCCTGAACAGGGGAGGGGGGCCATTGAGATTACAAGTAGATTGTTACATTACAACACTTCCTGATTAACCTATGAGTCAGTCAGTCGACTGTGCCAGTCTGTACCTCAGTAAAATAGTTTGCTCACTTTGAGTGCTGCTTAGAATTGTCCATAAAAAAGGCAGCTGGGGGCTTTTGCATCAAAGTGGAATCCTACCCACGTTGTTAGAAAGTTGCTAACTGACTCATTTCTGACCTCCCGTGGGACACAGCATAAAAACGAGACAGTCTGGTTTGCTCGAAGGGACTGGTTCTTTCAACTACGAGCTTTGTGATTTCGAATACCATTCACTGCAAACCTCACTCCAGTTTCAATTGATCTTTTTGCAAAGAGAGAAACCTCAAAATACCAAGAAAGCTATGCAAAGCAGTGTCACTCCAAACTCTTAATAGATTGCATCTTTGCAAAAAGAACAGAACATTACAGCGCAGGACAGACCCTTCAGCCCTCAATGGTGCGCTGACCTGTGGAACACATCTAAAGCCCATCTAACCTACACTATTCCAATATCATCCATATGTTTATCCAATGACCATTTAAATGGTCTTAGGAGGAACCTAAAGAAGCCAAAAAGAGAACATGCTTCAAAACCTCAGATCTGCCAGCATCCATAAGGAGAGAGAAGAGTTGATGTTGGAAGTCTAGATGACCCTTTGTCAAAGCCAGGAAGTGCTGCTCTTCTCTCTGACAGGATTTCCGCCCGTTTTTATCCCCCCCCCCCCAAACACCTCTCTATGACCCATCTTTCATTCCCTCCCCCTACAGGAGGAATATCTCCCATTTTCTACGCTTTTTAGTTATGACAGTCATCTGCTCTCAAAACCTCAGCTCTTTTCCTTTACAGATGCTGCCAGACCTGCTGAGATTTTTCCAGCATTTTCTCTTTCAGGTTCAGGTTCCAGCATCTGCAGTAATTTGGTTTTACCCGTCTTAAAGCAATATCAAAGAACAACACAGCACGGGAAACAGGCCCTTCGGCCCAACGAGCCCACACTGCCATTTTAACATTGAGTGTTCCCTCTTCCACCCGTGACCCTTGTCTACGCTTATGGCACTCCACATTGGAAACCAGATTGAGGGGAGATTAATTTAGGGACAATTTGTTACACCAATCAGCCTAAGAGCACATCTTTGGGGTGTGGGAGGAAACCGGAGCACCCGGAGAGAAACCCACGCAAGCACGGGGAGAATGCGCAAACTCCCGCAGACACCGGCCCAAATCCGTGTATCTGCACAGCAAACAGTGATAGTCACTGAGCTGGGGTGTTGCCCGTCAGTTGGTCCAGTTTAAGCGTACACCAAGCGTGAAGCACTAGGCTAGTCTTGAAACACACAAGAGCAACCCGCGCACAACCCACCGCGTGTATGCCCCTCATTGGGCCCACCAACATTACATATTCTGTAACGGAAACAGATCAGATCAAAACAACAAAAAATTGTGGGTACAGACAGATCCTAGAAATCTTGCAGCAAAATCAGAGCTCTGAAATTGTAACCAGGGCTTTGAGACATCTTCAAATCCAGCCAGAATTAAAATGCTGCCCAAAACATACACCATTGCTTGGAGATTAGTAGCTACAACAGCAGAGCGACTTTTCGTTAAGATCAGACGCAAGATCTCACCACTCTGCGAGCAACTTCTACCCAGCAAATGATCATGTTTCTAGTCTGTGAAAGGTAAGTCTAGCCAGAATCTTGCACCAATTCTGGTAACGCAAGCTCGACTGGCCCAGGAGGATGACGTGAAATGCATTTAGCTGTAAAATGCTACTGTGCCAGTTGGCCAGTACCAAGGAGGGCTCGGTGCTGCCTAGTACCAGGGGGTGAGGGGCGAGCACTACGTGAAGGCATGCTGTGGTCTGGAGCTTTCAATGGGCTCCCGCGAGTCAGAGAGAGCTCTTTTCTCAGGGGGCTGCAGCCCCCAACCGGAGATAAAAACACAAGCAAATTAGGCCTCAGTAGCACATTCATATACAGCATTTCACAGTAACTTCATTGCAGCGTAGTGACTACAAACAAACAGCACAGAAACAGGCCCTTCGGCCCAACCCATCTGGAGTCAGAATCCTAGAACCCTACAGTACAGAAAGAAGCCCTTCAGCCCATCGAGTCTGCACCGACCACAATCCCACCCAGTTCCTACCCCATAGCCCTACATATTTTACCCTCTAATCTATGCATCCCAGGACACTAAGGGGCAATTTTAGCATGGCCAACCTAACCCGCGTATCTTTGGACCATGGGAGGAAACCCACACAGACATGGAGAGAATGTGCAAACTCCACAGTAACCCGAGCTGGGAATCGAACCCAGGTCCCTGGAGCTGTGGAGCAGCAGTGCTAACCACCGTGCTTCACCATCCCACCACCCAGTGCTATCCAGGTTTCCTGAACTGCCTGCATTTCCCTCTGAATCTTTCCCATCCGTGTATCTGTCCAAAATGTCTTTTAAAATGTTGTAATTGTACCCACCTCTGCCAGCTCATTCCATACAGGCATCACCCTCTGACAAAGATGACCCTCCAGTCTCTTCAATCTTTCCCCTCACCTTAAAAATTTATGACCTCTAATTTTGGACTCCTCTACCCGAGGAAAAGACCTGACTATGCCCCTCATGATTTTATAGACCTCTATCAGATCACCCCTCATCCTCCTATACTCCAGGAAGGAATCCCAGCTTATTATTCAAAGCTAAAAAAAAGGGGGGGGGGGGGGGGAGGAAAATCAGGAGGGCAGCAGAATTCTTCAGTCCTTAGACAGTTCATTTCAGACTGACTCGAGGTTGTAGCTAAAAAACATAAAAGTTGGCCAAGCACTAGAGTAGGCGGACCTCGTGAGATTACTTTATTGGCCATTTAATGTCAGCTGACACTTCTCCAGCTGAAGCATCACGCAATGACATTGAGATGTCTCACACATCTGGGTTGGACACATGTCTATCCAGTGTCATAAAAATTCTGGCCTCCTTCTCTCTCCACAAATGCTGCCAGACCTGTAGAGATTTTTTCCAGCATTTTGTCTATTTCAAATCTCTCATGCGTAGAGTGAAGGAAATCACATCCAGAATCAAAAAAAAAGTGTTGCTTTGAGCTTTACAAAGGGTTTCACAAGGCAATGCAGCAATTTATTTGGCACAATTTATTTGGCACAGGCTTTGCAGTTGGCACAGTGGTTAGCACTGTCTCACAGCACTAGAGAACCAGGTTCAATTCCGACTTTGGGTCACTGTCTGTGCGAAGTCTGCACATTTCACCCCCCCCCCGTTTGTGTGTTTTTCCTCCTAGTCAGGGAGACAAGCTGGTTAGGTGGATTGGCCATGCTAAATTTCCTCTTAATGTCAGAGGGACTAGAACAAATGAGTTTTTTTTAACACTGTGGTGAAATGCTGCAAAAAAAAGTCAAGATAGAAATTTGCCACCATTTGTAGTTCATAGTTTAAAAAAGTAGAACTTGAGGCAGGAATTACTTGTCACACCAGAATGAGGTTTCAATATTGGAGGCTGGAAATCAGAAGAGACCAAAATACTTGGTGGCTGACCTTCTAAACATTTGCAAATTACTGATTTAAAAAGATATTTTTGCAAAATGAATTACTAACTTGCTCCAGATCAAAGTATTTTTTTAAAAAAACTTTATATTTAATGAAAGCAAAGCAACCAGTGTCAGAAGTTAACTGTCAGTCACTGTCAACTGGTGCATTCTACATACACAGTCCACTTCCCAACCAAAAATCAGCACCAATTCCCATACAGCATGAAGTCACTGTTTCCCCTGATATTGGTATTTTTGTGAATTGCTCTGATGGATGCAAGATGAAAAAGCTTTGACACAAAGTCCATTTTTAGCAACACTCAAAGAATGGATTGTTGTACCTCATCATAATTACCTAAATTCCTCTCCAGCACATAAGAGCTTTATAAAGCTCTACCATATTCAGTAGATATCTATAAACAGGCCAAAAGTTTAAGAGCTCCAACTGCAATGATTTACAGAAGTGTATGATCACATTTCTCACCAATTTGTATATTAATAAATTAAAATTTTCCATGAACAGGGAATTGCAAGAATGTCCAAAAAAGTATTTAATCCATGATAAGCTCCAATCCAGTATGGCTAGTCCAATTTTAAGTGTCCACTACAACTCTTGCCAATATTTACAGATGTACCATAGAAAGCATTCTTTCTGGTTGTATCACAGCTTGGTACATCTCCAGCTCCTGACCAAGACAACAGGAAACAACAAGGGTTGTGAACATAACCCAGTTCATCACGCAAACCAGCCTCCCATCCATCGACTCCAACTACACTAATCCCCTGCCTTGGAAAAGCAGCCAGCACAATCAAGGACCCCACGCACCCTGGACACTCTTTTCCGCCTTCTTCTGTCAGGAAAAGATACAAAAGTCGAGGTCACGTACCGTCTCAAGAACAGCTTCTTCCCTGCTGCTGCCAAACTTTTGATTGGATCTACCTCACATTGACCTTTCTCTATACCCTAGCTATGACTGTAACACTACATTCTGCGTTCTATCCTTTCCTTCTCTATGAAGAGAATGCTTTGTCTGTATAGCACGCCAGGAAATAGTTTTCAATTTCCATTAATACCTGACAATAAATCAAAATAACTGATGACCGAGAGTCATTTACAAGCTCCATAGGTGTTACAGCAAGAGAATATAAGGCTACCTGGAAGTGTTGCCTGCATTGTATGTAGCTGAACATTACAGTTGAGGCCTGCACAATTGCAGAAACTCAAGCTTGACAGAACTGCGGCACAGCTGTTAGCATTGCTGCCTCTGTGCCACGGACCGGGGTTCGATTCTGGCCTTGGGTGATTGGAGTTCTCTCCACGTCCACATGGGTTTGCTTCAGTTTCCTCCCGTTGATTAGCTGCACTAAATTCTCCCTCGGCGTACCCCAAACAGGCACGGGAAAGGTGGTGACTAGGGGATTTTCACAGTAACTTCATTGCAGTGTTAACGTAAGCATACTTGTGACGAATAAATAAACTTTAAATCCAGGACTACGACCAGTTGAGGGCTCTCAGCCCCTTTTCACAACTGATTAAAAAGTGCAGAAAGTAGGTTTCTCACTCACTACCCCCTTTACCCCCACCCCTGCCAACTTCCTTTTGCTCGAGTTGGTCAAATTGTTCTCAAAAGGACTAAACCAAACCAGCACAGCAGAAACTCAACCAATCCAGTTAAACATGCGAGCAGTTCCATAGATGCTTCTGCGCCAATGTTAAAGGACTAATTCAAAGAAATCATTTGCCAGATTGAAAAAAAAACCTCGTACAATTCTATTGCTCAACTACCCTGCTTGCCAGCCTTGTTCAATGAGTACCAGAAAGCCCCCTGTGGATTTCCAGGGTCAGAGAAAGGTTATACACTCATTAATGCAACACACACACACAGATCCACTACAGCTGACTTTAGAAGGCTTCAGAGTCCAGGTACAGTCCAGCCTTAACTACTTCCGTTAAAGGAATTACAGATAAATATCTGGATCCATTTGCGTCAAGATCAAGAGGCTACCTTAGGATTGACAAAGGGTTAGATACAAATACTTTCCAACTCATTCCTGCAGCATAGTAGTTGAATACACTGCCTTTACACTTGGCAGCAGGAAGTCTTAACATTTTAAACCAGTGTTCTTTAGGGAAGAAAATCTGCCATCTAACCGCTCTGTCTGATCTACCCGTGACCCCAAACCCACCACAAATGTGGTTGACTCTTGACTACCCTCAGCACAGCGGCTAGCACTGCTGCCTCACAGCACCAAGGACCCAGGTTAGACTGCAGCTTTGGGTCACTACCTGGAGTTTGCACATTCTCTGCATCCGCATGGGTTTCCTCTACTCTGGAGATGTGTGGATGGGGTGGATGTGTGGATGGGGTGGATGTGTGGATGGGGTGGATGTGTGGATGGGTGGATGTGTGGATGGGGTGGATGTGTGGATGGGGTGGATGTGTGGATGGGGTGGATGTGTGGATGGGGTGGATGTGTGGATGGGGTGGATGTGTGGATGGGGTGGATGTGTGGATGGGGTGGATGTGTGGATGGGGTGGATGTGTGGATGGGGTGGATGTGTGGATGGGGTGGATGTGTGGATGGGGTGGATGTGTGGATGGGGTGGATGTGTGGATGGGGTGGATGTGTGGATGGGGTGGATGTGTGGATGGGGTGGATGTGTGGATGGGGTGGATGTGTGGATGGGGTGGATGTGTGGATGGGGTGGATGTGTGGATGGGGTGGATGTGTGGATGGGGTGGATGTGTGGATGGGGTGGATGTGTGGATGGGGTGGATGTGTGGATGGGGTGGATGTGTGGATGGGGTGGATGTGTGGATGGGGTGGATGTGTGGATGGGGTGGATGTGTGGATGGGGTGGATGTGTGGATGGGGTGGATGTGTGGATGGGGTGGATGTGTGGATGGGGTGGATGTGTGGATGGGGTGGATGTGTGGATGGGGTGGATGTGTGGATGGGGTGGATGTGTGGATGGGGTGGATGTGTGGATGGGGTGGATGTGTGGATGGGGTGGATGTGTGGATGGGGTGGATGTGTGGATGGGGTGGATGTGTGGATGGGGTGGATGTGTGGATGGGGTGGATGTGTGGATGGGGTGGATGTGTGGATGGGGTGGATGTGTGGATGGGGTGGATGTGTGGATGGGGTGGATGTGTGGATGGGGTGGATGTGTGGATGGGGTGGATGTGTGGATGGGGTGGATGTGTGGATGGGGTGGATGTGTGGATGGGGTGGATGTGTGGATGGGGTGGATGTGTGGATGGGGTGGATGTGTGGATGGGGTGGATGTGTGGATGGGGTGGATGTGTGGATGGGGTGGATGTGTGGATGGGGTGGATGTGTGGATGGGGTGGATGTGTGGATGGGGTGGATGTGTGGATGGGGTGGATGTGTGGATGGGGTGGATGTGTGGATGGGGTGGATGTGTGGATGGGGTGGATGTGTGGATGGGGTGGATGTGTGGATGGGGTGGATGTGTGGATGGGGTGGATGTGTGGATGGGGTGGATGTGTGGATGGGGTGGATGTGTGGATGGGGTGGATGTGTGGATGGGGTGGATGTGTGGATGGGGTGGATGTGTGGATGGGGTGGATGTGTGGATGGGGTGGATGTGTGGATGGGGTGGATGTGTGGATGGGGTGGATGTGTGGATGGGGTGGATGTGTGGATGGGGTGGATGTGTGGATGGGGTGGATGTGTGGATGGGGTGGATGTGTGGATGGGGTGGATGTGTGGATGGGGTGGATGTGTGGATGGGGTGGATGTGTGGATGGGGTGGATGTGTGGATGGGGTGGATGTGTGGATGGGGTGGATGTGTGGATGGGGTGGATGTGTGGATGGGGTGGATGTGTGGATGGGGTGGATGTGTGGATGGGGTGGATGTGTGGATGGGGTGGATGTGTGGATGGGGTGGATGTGTGGATGGGGTGGATGTGTGGATGGGGTGGATGTGTGGATGGGGTGGATGTGTGGATGGGGTGGATGTGTGGATGGGGTGGATGTGTGGATGGGTGGATGTGTGGATGGGGTGGATGTGTGGATGGGGTGGATGTGTGGATGGGGTGGATGTGTGGATGGGTGGATGTGTGGATGGGGTGGATGTGTGGATGGGGTGGATGTGTGGATGGGGTGGATGTGTGGATGGGGTGGATGTGTGGATGGGGTGGATGTGTGGATGGGGTGGATGTGTGGATGGGGTGGATGTGTGGATGGGGTGGATGTGTGGATGGGGTGGATGTGTGGATGGGGTGGATGTGTGGATGGGGTGGATGTGTGGATGGGGTGGATGTGTGGATGGGGTGGATGTGTGGATGGGGTGGATGTGTGGATGGGGTGGATGTGTGGATGGGGTGGATGTGTGGATGGGGTGGATGTGTGGATGGGGTGGATGTGTGGATGGGGTGGATGTGTGGATGGGTGGATGTGTGGATGGGGTGGATGTGTGGATGGGTGGATGTGTGGATGGGGTGGATGTGTGGATGGGGTGGATGTGTGGATGGGGTGGATGTGTGGATGGGTGGATGTGTGGATGGGGTGGATGTGTGGATGGGGTGGATGTGTGGATGGGGTGGATGTGTGGATGGGGTGGATGTGTGGATGGGGTGGATGTGTGGATGGGGTGGATGTGTGGATGGGGTGGATGTGTGGATGGGGTGGATGTGTGGATGGGGTGGATGTGTGGATGGGGTGGATGTGTGGATGGGGTGGATGTGTGGATGGGGTGGATGTGTGGATGGGGTGGATGTGTGGATGGGGTGGATGTGTGGATGGGGTGGATGTGTGGATGGGGTGGATGTGTGGATGGGGTGGATGTGTGGATGGGGTGGATGTGTGGATGGGGTGGATGTGTGGATGGGGTGGATGTGTGGATGGGGTGGATGTGTGGATGGGGTGGATGTGTGGATGGGGTGGATGTGTGGATGGGGTGGATGTGTGGATGGGGTGGATGTGTGGATGGGGTGGATGTGTGGATGGGGTGGATGTGTGGATGGGGTGGATGTGTGGATGGGGTGGATGTGTGGATGGGGTGGATGTGTGGATGGGGTGGATGTGTGGATGGGGTGGATGTGTGGATGGGGTGGATGTGTGGATGGGGTGGATGTGTGGATGGGGTGGATGTGTGGATGGGGTGGATGTGTGGATGGGGTGGATGTGTGGATGGGGTGGATGTGTGGATGGGGTGGATGTGTGGATGGGGTGGATGTGTGGATGGGGTGGATGTGTGGATGGGGTGGATGTGTGGATGGGGTGGATGTGTGGATGGGGTGGATGTGTGGATGGGGTGGATGTGTGGATGGGGTGGATGTGTGGATGGGGTGGATGTGTGGATGGGGTGGATGTGTGGATGGGGTGGATGTGTGGATGGGGTGGATGTGTGGATGGGGTGGATGTGTGGATGGGGTGGATGTGTGGATGGGGTGGATGTGTGGATGGGGTGGATGTGTGGATGGGGTGGATGTGTGGATGGGTGGATGTGTGGATGGGGTGGATGTGTGGATGGGGTGGATGTGTGGATGGGGTGGATGTGTGGATGGGGTGGATGTGTGGATGGGGTGGATGTGTGGATGGGGTGGATGTGTGGATGGGGTGGATGTGTGGATGGGGTGGATGTGTGGATGGGGTGGATGTGTGGATGGGTGGATGTGTGGATGGGGTGGATGTGTGGATGGGGTGGATGTGTGGATGGGGTGGATGTGTGGATGGGGTGGATGTGTGGATGGGGTGGATGTGTGGATGGGGTGGATGTGTGGATGGGGTGGATGTGTGGATGGGGTGGATGTGTGGATGGGGTGGATGTGTGGATGGGGTGGATGTGTGGATGGGGTGGATGTGTGGATGGGGTGGATGTGTGGATGGGGTGGATGTGTGGATGGGGTGGATGTGTGGATGGGGTGGATGTGTGGATGGGGTGGATGTGTGGATGGGGTGGATGTGTGGATGGGGTGGATGTGTGGATGGGGTGGATGTGTGGATGGGGTGGATGTGTGGATGGGGTGGATGTGTGGATGGGGTGGATGTGTGGATGGGGTGGATGTGTGGATGGGGTGGATGTGTGGATGGGGTGGATGTGTGGATGGGGTGGATGTGTGGATGGGGTGGATGTGTGGATGGGGTGGATGTGTGGATGGGGTGGATGTGTGGATGGGGTGGATGTGTGGATGGGGTGGATGTGTGGATGGGGTGGATGTGTGGATGGGGTGGATGTGTGGATGGGGTGGATGTGTGGATGGGGTGGATGTGTGGATGGGGTGGATGTGTGGATGGGGTGGATGTGTGGATGGGGTGGATGTGTGGATGGGGTGGATGTGTGGATGGGGTGGATGTGTGGATGGGGTGGATGTGTGGATGGGGTGGATGTGTGGATGGGGTGGATGTGTGGATGGGGTGGATGTGTGGATGGGTGGATGTGTGGATGGGGTGGATGTGTGGATGGGGTGGATGTGTGGATGGGGTGGATGTGTGGATGGGGTGGATGTGTGGATGGGGTGGATGTGTGGATGGGGTGGATGTGTGGATGGGGTGGATGTGTGGATGGGGTGGATGTGTGGATGGGGTGGATGTGTGGATGGGGTGGATGTGTGGATGGGGTGGATGTGTGGATGGGGTGGATGTGTGGATGGGGTGGATGTGTGGATGGGGTGGATGTGTGGATGGGGTGGATGTGTGGATGGGGTGGATGTGTGGATGGGGTGGATGTGTGGATGGGGTGGATGTGTGGATGGGGTGGATGTGTGGATGGGGTGGATGTGTGGATGGGGTGGATGTGTGGATGGGGTGGATGTGTGGATGGGGTGGATGTGTGGATGGGGTGGATGTGTGGATGGGGTGGATGTGTGGATGGGGTGGATGTGTGGATTGGGTGGATGTGTGGATGGGGTGGATGTGTGGATGGGGTGGATGTGTGGATTGGGTGGATGTGTGGATTGGGTGGATGTGTGGATTGGGTGGATGTGTGGATTGGGTGGATGTGTGGATTGGGTGGATGTGTGGATTGGGTGGATGTGTGGATTGGGTGGATGTGTGGATTGGGTGGATGTGTGGATTGGGTGGATGTGTGGATTGGGTGGATGTGTGGATTGGGTGGATGTGTGGATTGGGTGGATGTGTGGATTGGGTGGATGTGTGGATTGGGTGGATGTGTGGATTGGGTGGATGTGTGGATTGGGTGGATGTGTGGATTGGGTGGATGTGTGGATTGGGTGGATGTGTGGATTGGGTGGATGTGTGGATTGGGTGGATGTGTGGATTGGGTGGATGTGTGGATTGGGTGGATGTGTGGATTGGGTGGATGTGTGGATTGGGTGGATGTGTGGATTGGGTGGATGTGTGGATTGGGTGGATGTGTGGATTGGGTGGACTGGCCATGCTAAATTGCCCCCTAGCATCCAAAGACATGCAGGTTAGCTAGATTGGTCACGCTAAATTGTCCTCTAGTAGCCACAAGTTGTAGGTTAGGTGGATCGGTGATGGTAAGCGTGTGCAGTTACAGGGAGAAGGCCTGGGTAAGATCAGAGAGTCAGTGCAGACCCAAAGGCCTCCTGCACTGTAGGGATTCTATTCTCAGATGGCTTAGCAAGCCATTCAGTTCGGGGGCAGTTTGAGATGGTAGTAAATGCTGACCCAGCCAGCAACACCTACATCCCCTGACACAGGATAAAGAAAAACAAAAGTGGAGCTTTGGCCACTGAAGTCGCTTAATTCAAAGTCAAGTCATTTCTAACTCAGTAAAATACTTAAATCTGTAAGGACGTAGAAATTGAGAGCAGGAGGTAGCCACGGCCTCAAGTCTGCTTTGCCATTCAACCAGAACATAGCCGCACTTCCAAACACCATCTTCCCCATGTACTGGGAGGATTTAAACATACCTCGTGCAATAACAAAGAACCTGAGGAATACTTTGATCACAAGATTGACTGCTGCTAAGCTCCCTCTGGTCCAAAGTTGTCCCACCTCACTCAACCCCAACTCTCCGTCAGACTAAGAAAAAAAACCCATCAAGGACAAATTCAGAAATCCTTGTTCATAAATCTCTGCATGGAAAACTTGCCCAACTTCACCAGACACCTCAACCCATACCCTGCCACCATCTCTTACCCCACATGTGGCAGTGACAAGCATTGCTGCCTCACAGCACCAGGGACCTGGGTCTGATTCCTGGTTTGGGTCACTGTCTGCGTGGAGTTTGCACTTTCTCCCTCTGTCTGCCCGAGTTCCCTCCAGGTACTCCGGTTTCCTCCCACAGTTCAAAAGATGTGCTGATTAAGTGGATTGGCCGTGCTAAATTCTCCCTTCGTGTACCTGAACAGGCATCAGAGAGTGGCAACTAGGGGATTTTTCACAGTAACATCATTGCAGTGTTAAATGTAAGCCTACATTGTGACTAAAATAAATTAAAAATCATAGAATCCCAACAATGCAGAAGAGGCCATTCAGCCCATCAAATCTGCACCAACTCTGAAAGGAGCATCTTACTCTGGCCCTCCTCTTCCTCCCTCCCCCCCCCCCCCCCCCCCCCCCCCCCCCCCCCCCCGAAACCACCCACACACCCTAACCATCTAACCCATCTTTGGGCACTAAGGGACAATTTAGCATGGCCAATCCACCTAATCTGCACATCTTGGGGACTGTGTGGGGTGAAACCCATGCAGACATGGGGAGAATGTCCAAACTCCACATGGACAGTCACCTGGAGGCTGGAATCAAACCCGAGTCCCTGATACTGAGAGGCAACAGTGCTAACCACCATGTCATCCCACGTCAAGACAGTCACACTTCCATCCACCCAAGATCTGCCGAAACTCTTACTGGGCAAGACTGAATCAAGATGCTTGGGATTTTCACTACCAAGACACTATCCCATTGGAATGGCAGACAGGTTATACTACAATAGCTTCAAGTGGTGTAACCTTTAGAGCAGTATAAACAACTCAATCCCCACTTAACACAAAGGCCTCACTTTTGTTATATCAAATTACAAAAAATTCATATCAACATACAAGGAAAAAATCATTACCTGTTTTGATGTGAGCTTGATTAGCGATCCTTCATATCCCTGTGGGGGAGGTAAAGAAATACATTGTAAAAATTCCATTACTGCAATGTAACACGTCCCTAAGTGAAGAGATACTGCCTGTTGTAAGTGGATGAAGTTAACGCCAAACGAGATCGAAATGGACAACTTCAATAATCAGATATCCCAAAGTCAAAAATGAAGTTAAAAATTCAGAAGAATGAGTGATCTTAGAAAGATATTGTGAAGGGAATAAGATAGAAGCAGGGAAGTTGTTTCCACTGGCGGGTGAAACTAGAACTAGGGGGCACGGCCTCAAAATAAGGGGAAGCAGATTTAGGACTGAGTTGAGGAGGAAGTTCTTCACACAAAGGGTTGTGAATCTGTGCAATTCCCCGTCCAGTGAAGCAGTTGAGGCTCCCTCATTGAATGTTTTTACGGCGAGGATAGGAGAGATTTTTGAACAGTAAAGGAATTAAAGGGTTTTGAGCTTGTGGGTAAGTGGAGCTGAGTCCACAAAAAGATCAGCCATAATCTTATTGATTGGCAGAGCGGGTGAGGGGCCAGATGGCCGACTCCTGCTCCTAGTTCCTACGTTACCCCCAGGATATCAATAGTGTGGGGGGGGGGGGGATTTAGTGATAAACAAAGAACAATCCAGCACGGGAAACAGGCCCTTCAGCCCAACGAGCCCGCGCCGCCACATCACCCTGCACCTATTCTACCCTGCATGGCTACGAATGGAACCCTACTCAGTCAGATTCAGGGAAGAAATAGTGTCAATTTGGTAAAAACCGATTAGCCTGAGAGCACATCTTTGGGGTGTGGGAGGAAACCGGAGCACCCGGAGGAAACCCACGCAACCACAGGGAGAATGCGCAAACTCCCACAGACACAGGCCCAAATCCATGTGCCTGCACAGCCAGCAGTGCTAGTCACTGAGCTGTTGCGGCGCCCATCTACCGGTCCAGGATCAAGCACACACACCGACACGAAGTACTAGGCCACTCCCGGAACTTCCAAGAGCAGCCCAGGCACGACCTGCCGTGTGAATGCCCCTCGTTTGACACGAGGTGGACCTCCACCTGTGGAATAAAGTCAAAAATATTAATCTTACAGCCTGCCTTTCCGGTGTCTCCCGAGGTTTAACCCTATTTAATATCCCCTACCATATCCCTCCATTCTCGTTTCACTCATGTGCCTATCTAACTGCATCTTAAACGAGTCCAATGTTCCTGCCTCCACCACCCTACTCGGTAGCGCGTTCCAGACCCCTACAACTCTCTGCGTAAAGAACCTTCTTCTCACCTCCAAATTATACCTCTCCCCCCTCACCCTTAAATGATGACCTCTCGTGTTTGTATCTAGTCTAGGGAGCAGTCTCTCACTATTAACTCTATCCATTCCCTTCATTATCTTATATACTTCTATCATGTCCCCTCTCAATCTCCGCCTTTCCAAGGAGAATAGTCCCAGTTTCTTCAACCTCTCCTCGTAACCCAGTCCCCCCATATGGTAATCCAGTGCTCCGTCACATTCAATGGTGAGATCCTCTTGTTGGGAGATGGCTGCCTAACACTTGTTTGGGCTGAGTGGCTCCATACCAACGTGTAATCGTTGGCTAGGCTTTGCTGCACTTGGACGGAGTGGGACAGTGGTCAGGGAGAGTGTGCTTACTGCTGTCCTTCACCTAGTGACCCGTGACAATAAACAAGCTTTTAAGCTCCGAGCTTGCAATCGATTGTAGAAATGATTCTCTTAATGGGAATTCCAACAGCAGTGTGGAGCTGCAGCAAAAAAATGTTAAAATTCTCAGAGTGATCACTCACACATTAATAACCCTCATGGAGCCAGAGAGCGAAAAACTCCTTAACCTTCAAATCACTGTTGAAGAGAACACAAGGGTTGGGGTTATGCAGTGCAAACAGTTAGTTATCAGGAATGTTTGGATGGGCTGGGGAAGTGGGGCTGATTTCTGGCATCGGTGGTGGTTGAGGCGAGGTTTAATTGAGTACAAAATGATGGGTCTCGATAGGGCCCCTTTGGGGTTCAGGGGCAGCAGGAGAATGGAATATGTTTAAACAGGCAGGAGGGTTAGAGGGTGTTAGAATCATAGAATCTACAGTGCAGGAGGCTGCTATCTGTCCCATTGAGCTTGCACTGATGACAATCCCACCCTCTCCTATCCCTGTAATGTCACATTTACCTTCCTAATCTCCCTGATAAAAAAAAAGGGGCAACTTACTTAACCTAATCCACACATTAACTGTGGGAGAAACCAGAACACCGGAGGAAACCCCCACACAGACATGGGGAGAAGGTGCGAACTCCACTGACATTCTTCCCGTGTCTGTGTGTGGGTTTCCTCCAGCTACTCCGGTTTCCTCCCACAGTCCAAATGATGTGCTGGTTAGATGCATTGGCCATGCTAAAAATTCTCCTTTAGTGTACCCGAACAGAAAGTGCAGTGCGGCAACTAGGGGGGATTTTCAAAGTAACTTCATTGCGGTGTTAATGTGAGCCTACTTGTGACACCAAAAAAAAAAGGACTTGGATAGCCTTTTTTCTGGTTAGTGGAGACATGAGCTAAACTGCTTTCTGTGCAATAAATATGAAATTAGCAATTAATCACAAGAAAAACTCAAGCAGCTTTTGAGGGCCAGTTCAATGATTCTAACTCTGTTTGAAATGGTTGCATCTCAGTTCAACCTTGACGGCTTCTAACAGCATATTGAGAAAGTTCATCAGGGAATCAGCCTGAACCGTAATCCCTACAGTTGATAGAGGCCATTCACCCCATCAAAACAGCATCAGCCACAATCCCACCCAGGCCCTATCCCTGTAACCCCACACATTTACCCTGCTAATCCCCCTGATACTAAGGAGCAATTTAAACATGGCCAATCTATCTAACCCACACATCTTTACACTGCTGGAGGAAATCAAAGCACCCAGAGAAAACCCATGCAGATATGGGGAGAAGGTGCCAACTCCACACAGACAGTGACCCAAGCTGAGAATCAAACCCAGGTGCATTGGCCTAAGCCAGCATCTATTGCCTATCCCCAATTGCCCCCCCTAGTGATGAGCTGCCTTCTTGAACTGCTGCAGTCCATGAGGAGTAGGGCCACCCACAGTGCTGTTGGGGAAGGGAGTCCCAGAATTTGGGCCCAGCGATGAAGGAATAGCCGGTATATTTCCTGGTCAGGATGGTGAGTGACTTGAAGGGGGAACCTTCAGGCAGTGCTAACCAGGTGGGTTCCAGGCTCCCAGCATCACCTGTGCAGAGATCATTGAATGCGGCTCCACAGTTCAGGATTTCTGTACTCAATCTACAACTCAGCTAAATCTTGAAGCTGCCATCAGGTTGAGAATGACAATGCCAACAGCTCAGACACCAAAAGAGACTTCTTTTGTTGTTGCCACTTACAAGCTGACCAACTGGGTTTAACTCACCCCCATGCTTAACAGCTGGCAATGGAGATTCTTTAAATTTGTTCATAGGATGTGGACATCATTGGCTAGGCCAACATTCATTGCCTGTAGGGGGTATTGAGCCCCCTACAGTCTGCATGGTGCAGTATATACAAACAACGCATGTTAGATCCATGCATAGTGGGCACATGATGAAGTCCTTAGTGCAGAAGAGGCCATTCAGCTCAGAGTCTGCATCAACTAATGTTCTTGAGATGGCGGCAGTGGTTAGCACTGCTGCCTCAGTGTCAGGGACCCTGGTGACTGCAGAGTTTGCATGGGTTTCCTCCCACAGTCCAAAGATGCGCAGGTCAGGTGGACTGGCCATGCTAAATTCCACCATCAGGTAGATTAGCAGAGTAAATACATGGGGTTATAGGGAGGGGATCTGGGTGGGATTGTCGTCAGTGCAATTGGCCTTCTTCTGCACTTAAGGATTGCAAGTCTTATCCAGGCTTCCCCCAATCCTTTAATTGGATTTAAAAATCAGATGTTTTAAAAGTTTGAGATTATTTACTTTGGTGCAACATTAAAAACTTAGAGATGGTCAATGAGAAACAAAACAATGTCATCACAACAGGGGCCCACTAACTTAAAATCAAACCCATGGACCAAAGTGACCGTTAAGCACTTGTTAAAAAGGACATTAAGTATTGGAATACATTCAGTGCCAAGTTATGGTGCAAGATTGGCAGCTGTTACTGGGAGCCACGGATCAAGCTAAACTGAACTTCTTTTAAAAAGGAAAAAAGTACCTAAAATGTCAATGTCTGGAAAGACTGGGACTTTTTCCCCTCTGGAGCACAAGAGGCTTAGGGGGTGATCGTATAAAAGAATGAGGGGCTTAGATCAGATAGTCAATAGCTTTAGATCCCTACCTTTGGGAAAAGATAGAGGGCATAGGTTAAAGACAAGAGGAGATACACAAAAGGGTCCAGAGGGGAAATTGTTTGGAGGGTGGTGAGCATCTGGAACCAGCTGCCAGAGGTAATAGTAGAGGTGGGTACAATTGTCTTTAAAAAGCATTTTAGACAGTTACATGGGGTATAGAGGGACAAGGGCCAAATACAGGCAATTGGGACGAGCTTAGTGGTCAAAAAAGGGCAGCATGGACAAGTTGGGCTGAAGGGCCTGTTTCCATGCTATAAACTTCGGACTCCAAAATCAAATCATGTTGAAAATTTACTCAATTTCAAGAGCCACTTGCATACTGACCAATCAACTGGGTTGAACATTTTACATACTGTCAAGGGTAGCAGTCTGCTTAGTGTTTTGTTAATTGTTGGTAATTGTCATTGGCCTGGACCAGCACTTGGAGTCAGAATCCTTATTAGTACAAGAGGCCATTCAGCCAATTGAGTCTACACTTGAGCACAATCCCACCTAGGGCCTATCCCCATAACCTCATGCATTTACCCTAGCTAGCCCCTCTGACACCAAGGGGGTGACTTAACATGGCCAATCCACCTCCCACAGTCCAAAGCAGTGCCGGTTAGGAAACTTGAGCACCTGGAGTAAAACCCTTGCAGGCATGAGGAGAACGTGCAGACTCTGCACAGAGTCACCCAAGCCAGGAATTGAACCCAGGTCCTGGGCACAGTGAGGCAGCAGTGCTAACCACCGTCACCCATCTGTAATTTCTCCTGGGTGGTGAGCTTGAACTGCAGTCTGTGTGGGGTACATGCACCCAGTGCTGTTCAGGAGGGAGCCCCAGGATTTAGCCCAGTGAAAGAACAGCCAACATATTTCCAAGTCAGAACAGTGAGCGACTTGAAGGGGAACTTTTGGTGGTGGTGTTTCCCAAGTATCTGCTGCCCTTGTCCTTCTAGGTGTTAGATTGCAGGTTTGAAAAGGTAATGTCAAAAGGAGCTTTGGTGAGTTGCTGCAGTACATCTTACAAATGATACACATGGCTGCCAGTGTTTTGGTGGTGGAGGGAGTGAATGTTGAAGATAGTGCCACTCAAGCAGGATGCTTTATGCTGGATGGTAGAGTTGAGTTGTACTCTTCAGGCAAGTGAAGGCTATTCCATTACACTCAGTCTGTCCACCAGCTACAAGGCAGTCAGGAGGCGAGTTACTCACCACAGGATTCAGCTAAGCTTTTTGTAGTCATTTATAATCACTAGCCCAGTTTCCTGTCAATGGTAACCCCTGGGATGTTGACAGGCCTAGGTCACAAGTCAGAGGAACTCCTGTTGTGGTGTCCTGAGATAATTGGCCAACAGCCACAACTATCTTTGTCAGATACAACTCCAACCTGCTTAGGTGATGTTCAGCTGGGGTTCCTCCGTCACTCAGCTCCTGTCCTCATTACAGCTTTGGTTCAAATATTGACAAGAGTTGAACACCAGGAGAGAGAGTGACTGCCCCTGACATCAAGGCAGCATAGGGTCCCTCCCACTTAAGGATGGGTAAATTAGATGGATTGGTCATGTTAAATTGCCCCTTGGTGTCCAAAGATGTGTAGGTCAAGTGGATTAACCATGAGTCAGTACAGACTTGATGGGCCAAGTGGCCTCTTCTGCATTGCAGAAATTCTATGATGGACAGGACAGAGCCTCACCTCAGACCTCAATCCTGACACTGCCACGCTCCCATGACACCATCAAAACATCAGCCTGGATCTGTGCCAAAATTCTATAATAAATGAGTACATGGGATTTAATGGTATTGGGAGTTAGATAGTTCTATGGCCTGGTAGGGTGCCATGTGCCATGTGCATTAAATTTTGGTATAGATTGTCAGTGCGTGGTTTATCATGTGACAGAGGTGCAGAAGCACGGTATTAGGTTAACATTCATAATCCATTAATTACAAAAACTCTTGCTCTACTCAAATGCAGAACCTAGGGAGACACTCAGATTCCTACATCAGCACGCACTGCTAATCAGTCCTTACCTTGAATGGCCGAAAGAGAAGGTAGAGTTCACGAGGTTTAATATCCATGGGAAGCCCACTGACAAAAAGCGTACGGACCTACAAGAGAAAAAAAGCAGCAAAAGTTCAATAAAAATGCTTGCCACCCTCTCCAGTTATAGCTACTGGTACAAACTACAAGTAGGCTTACATTAACACTGCAGTGAAGTTAGTCGCCATATTCCAGTACCTGTTGTTTGGGTACACCGAGGGAGAATTTAGCACAGCAAATGTACGAACCAGCACGTCTTTCAGACTGTGCAAGGAAACCAGAGTACATTGAGGAAACCCATGCAGACACAGGGACAGCGTGCAGACTCCACAGATATAGTGGCAAGCCAAGAATCAAATCCAGGTCCTTGGCACTGAGGCAGTGCTAACCATTGTGCCACCCACTCAATCCTAGTAAAGGCCACTCAGCCCATCAAGTCTGCACTGACCACAATCCCACCCAGACCCTATTCCCATAACTCCATTTACCCTAGCTAGTGTCAGAGGGGCTAAGGGGCAATTTAGCATGGCCAATCCACCTATCCTGCATATCTTTGCATTGTGGGGAGGAAACCCACACAGACACAGGGAGAACGTGTAGACTCTGCACAGGCAGTGACCCAAGCCAGGAATTGAACCCAGGTCCCTGGCACTGAGGCAGCAGTACTAACCACTGCCACTTGGACTAGTGCACGATTCTCCTCTACTGTATGACTGCAACAAAGCAGTGGATTCAAATTTGCCATATGCATCTAAAGTGGGTGGCACGGTAGCACAGTGGTTAGCACTGCTGCTTCACAGCTCCAGGGTCCTGGGTTCGATTCCCGGCTCGGGTCACTGCCTGTGTGGAGTTTGCACATTCTCCTCGTGTCTGCGTGGGTTTTCTCCGGGTGCTCCGGTTTCCTCCCACAGTCCAAAGATGTGCGAGTTAGGTTCATTGGCTATGCTAAAATTGCCCCTTAGTGTCCTGGGATGTGTAGGTTAGAGGGATTAGCAGGTAAATGTGTAGGGATAGGGTCTGGGTGGGATTGTGTTCGGTGCAGACTCGATGGGCCGAAGGGCCTGTTTCTGCACTGTAGGGTTCTATGCTGGTTCTATATGCAGGGTAGAATAGGTGTGGGGTGATGTGGCTGCGCGGGCTCATTGGGCCGAAGGGCCTGTTTCCCGTGCTGAATTGTTTTGTTAAAGTCACAAGGTTCGTTGGTAGATCAAAACATGGAATGTTGGTTCTGAAGAGGAAGGATGAATAGAGACAGTCAATACAAGTAGGCCAGAAAAGCAGCCCCATCTGGTTCAGGTATCTCAAGGTGCACTGGAAGCAACAGCTTCAAGATGCACAGCTAACATGTAGCCAGCATTCCCATAAACAGTGCCCACTGGATCAAGTTGACACCACTTTGTAAATGCTAAGTACAACTGGCTAGCCCAGAACACCAATCTTATTAAAGAGACATGGGTGCCACTGACTGGCCAGCATTTACTATCCATCCCAATTACCCTTGAACTGAATGGTTTGCTTGCTCATTTCGGAGGGCAGTTGAGAGTCAACCACATTGCTGTGGCTCCAGAGTCACACGTTGGCCAGGAGTAGATAAGGACAGCAGGTTTCCTTCCCTGAAAGGGACATTTGTGAACCAGATGGGTTTTTCCCAACAATCGATGGTTTCAGGGTCATCAGTAGATTCTTCATTCCAGATTTTAATCCATTTCCACCATCTGCCATGGTGGGATTTGAACCCAGGTCCCCAGAACATAAGCTGAGTTTCTGGATTAATAGACTGGCAATAACACAAGGACATCTCATGTATTTCTCTGGATTGGAGTAAGGTTAGCACATTTCTCTTGCAGATTAACAAACACACCGTGTGGCTCAAAGAATGATGTACAACCGCAAAGCTATATATTAGGGGCAGATTACAGAAGTGCAGGAAATTTCTTTGAGATGGTCAGGACACATTTTGGTGGCATCCTTTCTGGGCAGAGAACTACTCTTGCCACACTTCTGGGGAGGGTACACACATTTACCCTGCTAACCCCTGACACTAGGGTCAATTTAGTATGGCTAATCAACCTAACCCACACCTTTGAACTGTGGGAGGAAACCCGAGTGGGAACCCACAGACACGGAGAGAACATGCAGACTACAGTGACCCAAGGCCAGAATTGAACCTGTGTCCCTGGTGCTGTGAGGCAGCAGTGCTAACCACTGTGCCATCCCCCCTCTAGGTGCGTTTTTATTGAAAAACAACACTTTATTCACACAATTAAAATACTTAAACCTGACAAAGTATAATTCTTAGCACTCTCCCATATTAGATCCAATTTAAGCAATATCCCCATAGACAAATCCCATTGCAGAACCAACTGGCACCAAAAACAGATACACTCACAAGAATGCTAGATTTTCAACATTTCAATCTCTGTACAGATACAGAAAGGCCTGACTCATGCAACACAGTCTCCAGAGAAAAAAAGAGTTACTTCAAGCAGGACTTCAGAAGAAAAAAAGACCTAGTTTCTGGCAAGTCCCAGTCTCCAGACTTCAAATGAGTGAGCAAAGCTATTTCTACTCTTTACAAATTCCAAACAGCAACCAAGCTGGGATCCTCTAGTCACCCGATCTTATCAATCCCACCACCCACTGGAAAAACAGAAAACACAAACAACCTTGACCATATTAAAAACAATTAAGATCAATTATGCTGCTGCAGTAACAGGCCTGCCAGATCCATTCAAAAATGGCACCGATACACAAAAACTGATAAGTAAAACAGATCCTGCACAAGAAATATGACCCAAACAGTTCTAAAGACACAGCATCACCTCAAAAAGGCTGCCATTTTCAGACAAAATGGCACTGATACATTAGTGGTTAAAAACAGGAACCAAATACATTTCTTAAAGGCACAGTATCACCATTTGTGGGGTCCATTCCTTCCTTTGCGCAGATGAGGACAGCACTGGTATGCAGTTTAAAATGAGTTTTTGGTTGAAGAGTAAAAAGTCAGACCTGCAGCAGAGCCAGTCCCTGTACTGAGCTTGAACAGACTGTACAAACGCAAAGCAAAACATCAACCCTCATTGTAAGTGTTTTCCGCAAACTGTCTGACAAAACACAGGTCTCGCAGTTGCTGTTACCAAAGCTAACTTTTGTGGTATACTTTTCAGGGAATGTGGTCAGTTTTCAGTTAACCCCAGCCTTCCGAGTTTTAAGATGTAGTCAAGTTGTAGTCAATTTTAATCTTAGCATAGTTAATTTCAAGTTATTTCTTTTGAATTAAGTATTTTATTAAACAAAGTCTTTGCATAGACTGCAGCAACAGGTATGTATATGTAGGATCCCTCAACACCTCAAATATAGTATATGCTTTTCAAACGATTGCACACACAAAGGTAAAGTTGCCATAGTCTCAGAATCCCCACGGTGCAGGAGGAGGCCATTCAGCCCATTGAGTCTGCACTGACCACAATCCCACCCTGGCCCTACCCCATAACCCTACTAGCCCCCTGATGCAAGGGGCAATTTAGTATGGCCAATCCACGCATCTTTGTACTGTGGGGGGGAAACCAGAGCACTGAGAAATCCCACGCAGACATGGTGACAATGTACAAACTCCATACAGACAATGACCCAAGCGGGACTGGAAACCAGGTCCCCTGGCGCAGTGCTAACCACTGTACTGTCCGACCCTGTTCTACAGCACCATAAGCTTTTGAAGGGGACAGTTAACTGGTGATGATTTAAGCCAAGGGTCACCACACCTCAGGCCAGGACTAAAGTTAAGGCAGGGGCCTTGAAGTTACCATACAGCCAGATGACCATAGAGAACAGCAGCCTATGAGGGGGTTAGTTGACGTGCTGAGGGTCACCGCACCTCAGGCCAGGGGCAAGGTTGAGTGTAACTTCATGAATAACCTCAGCCGGTGCAAGAATTGAACCCACGCTGTTGGTGTTGCTCTGCATTGCTAACAAGCCACCATCCAGCCAACTGAGCCATGTGTGCAGTGCAATTAAAGTCACATCTACACATTTCCATCCACTATAACTGGAATTTAAATTAAAAAAAAAGAAACCAGCACAGCCAAACCTTCCCAGACAAAAGCTGGACTGAATACTCAGCTGAAGCTGGTGTAATATTCAGGCTTTCAGATATGAAAATTCCAATTGCTTGCCCATCTGTTGAGTTGGAATGCATTACAACATGAAAAATCAAAGGCAGTAACTTGTTGCTGCTCTGTGGGGGGAGGAACAGTTAAACCGCAACTTTGTTCTGACCACACTCGTGACAGAAAAAGTAGTCTAACCATCTTTGCAAACCAAGAACAAACACCAAGTTACTGAGGCTGCCAGTTCAGCACCAAACGGCTCAAGTCCGCTCATATCCAGTAACTTACCAAAAAAAATGCTGACCCACACTCTGGAAGCACGAGAGAAAAAAATTAGCCAAGTCCCAGGACAATGCAAGGGGCGTATGGAGTTCAAAAGATATTGCTGCGTTTCAAGAGACAGGTTTTAAAATGTGGTCTGGATAGTTTATTAGTTAAGCCTGGAGTGGCAGATGGAAAGTGAGGAAAGTCTGATTGTGTTGCTGGTCTGACAGAGTATTCACACTGATGTTATAGCAGCCTCTCAATATCTCCAGGAGACAAGCTATTTTGCAGGTATCTCAGGAGGTTTTTTTGAAAAGAGGTATAAATTGAGGGGTGTTAACAGTAATTAGTCAGAACCAGGGTGGCACAGTGGTTAGCACTGCTGCCAAGGACCCAGATTCGATTCCCAGCCTATGCAGAGTCTGCACAGGTTTCCTCCAGGTGTTCCAGTTTCCTCCCACAGTCCAAAGACGCGCTGGTTAGGTGCACTGGCCGTGCTAAATTCTCCCTCAGTACCGACTGTGGTGAAGAGAGGATTTTCAGAGTAATTTCATCGCAGTGTTAACACAAGCCTACTTGTAGCAAACTGCAGACAGACTACAAACATTTTCTCTGCATGAGTGACAATTGGTTACACAGCCCTATCAATTAGCCCCATGGACTAGCAAAGCTGGCAGGGCATTATCTCCATTCCACTGGCATCAAGGGAGAATTTATCATGGCCAATGCACCTAACCAGTATGTCTTTTGGCTTGTGGGAGGAAACTGGAGCATGTGGAGGAAACTCATGTAGGCATGGGGAGAATGTGCAGATTCCAGATGGGCCTAAGCTGGGAATTGAACCCAGGCACTGAGGCAGCAGTGCTAGCCACTGTGCCACCCTGGTTCATTACTGTTAATAGACAGCACCTTTATATCTTGTACGTTCTGCACCACATTTAGCCAAGAGTCAACCCACACCCACAAATACTTCTGACCAAAAGGTTTTAAAGCATCAGCAACAAAATACCCATTTAGTTTACCTGGGGCTCGAGACATTTAAATGTCATTGTAAAGTTAAACAGCTGTCAAGGATCAACTGTAACAAGCCAAAGGTTGTTTTGTGCAGAATAGGGATGGGCACCAGGAATTTAAATGTCATTTTAGTGTTTCTGCAGAGGTTGAAGGTTGCCAATTCAGAATTTGATAAATAAGCTATTGCATTTTGACCACATGACCATCACATTCATTGGAAACCATGCTGAAATCCTACTTGCAGGGGGAAGTCTCAAACTACCACATCTTACTATAGAATCCCTATAATGCAGGAGGAAGCAACTTGACAAACTGGGTCTGCACTAATTCTCCAGCTAAGCATTCCACCCAGGCCCCTTCCTGGTGACCCCACATTTACAGAACCCTTAGGAGGCTGCCATTTGACCCATTGAGTCTGCACTGACCACAAATCCACCCAAGCCTATCCCCCATAACCCCACATATTTACCTGATGACTTGCCTAACACTATGGTCAATTTAGCATGGCCAAACTAACCTGCACAGCTTTGGACTGTGGGAGGAAACCCACACAGATATGGGGAGAATGCGCAGACTCCACACAATGCCAAGGCTGGAATCAAACTGGGTCCCTGATGCTGTGAGGGAGCCCTTGTGCCACCCTAATTCCCCTATCCCACACATCCTGGGACATTAGGGGCAATTTCATATGGCCAATCCACTAACCTGCACATGTTTGGAGTGTGGGAGGAAATCCATGCAGACTCTGCACAGGCAACAACCCAAGCCTAGAATTGAACCCAAGTCCCTGATCCAAGATGGTGCTGGAACAAGGGGACTTCTTGTGAGCTGTCCCCTTTAATTCTTACACTTGTTCTATGCTTTTAAAACTTACTATCCTTTCAAATTCTATTCTCTACACCCTAGTTATGACTGTAACATTACATTCTCCACCCTTTCCTTTCCTTCTCTATGAAGAGAATGCTTTGTATAGCACAAGAAACAATACTTTTCAATGTATACTGAAACATGTGACAATATGAAATGGTGTGAGAGACAGAGCGCAGTACTTCCAATCTATGGTTGGTCATTTGGCTTCCAGTTACATGACACCACCATCAGGGACAGAAACTTTAGTGTCACAAGTAGGCTTACATTAACACTGCAATGTAGTTATTGTAAAAATCCCCTAGTCACCACACTGACACCTTTCCAGGTACATGGGAGAATTTAGCATCGCCAATGTACCAATTACTACCTATATAAACAGCTCCCACATCAACGAGAGGCAGGTGCAGAGAAACAGAGGGGTAGAAAGGTTTCCCCCCCACCCAACCATCAAATTGGGTAACAGATGCTTCAAGAAGTTGCCTGTGTAATGTAGCAATATTGAAGACCACAGCATTATGAAATGGTACTGCAAGTTAAGACACATTGCAAAGTATTCATATTGATTTTGCAATGCCACGCTCAGTTTGAGGGTGAGAAGTGAGGGTCACAAACTAGTGTCCCAAACTTAAATAAAAAGGTGAGAAAATAGGTTAAAAGGCAAGATAGAGGGACAATAGCAGATCTCCAAGATATGGACTATGAAAAGGATGCACCAACCATGGTTAACTAAGTTGAAGATATGTACAATTCTTCAAAAGATTTGTGGCAAGTAAGAAGACTGGGCAAATTTTAGAAACCAAATGAGAGAAGGCTAGCTTGAAATATAAAATAGGAGTTTCTACAGGTGTTTGATGGTAGGGCAGTGGATATTATCTTCATGGACTTCAGTAAGGCCTTTGACAAGGTCCCTCATGGCAGACTGGTGCAAAAGGCAAAAATCACATGGGATCAGAGGTGAGCTGGCAAGGTGGATACAAAATTGGCTTGGTCAAAGACTAATAGCAATGGAAGGGTGCATTTCTGAATGGAGGGCTGTGTTGGAGGAAAATGTAACTGGATTAATTAGTTAAAGTTGCGGATGATACAAAAGTTGGTGATACAGCAGGATGTAAATCAGTTGGCAAATTGGGCAGGGATAGGGCAGGTAGTGTTTAATCTGGGCAAATGAGGTAATGCATTTTTGGAAGATCTATATTAGATTGGAAATACAGTAAATGGCAGCACCCTTAGGAGTATTGATAGGCAAAGGGATCTAGGTGTACAGTTACAGGTCACTGAAAGTAACAATGCAGATGGAGAAGGTAGTTAAGAAGGCTTACAGTATGCTTGCCTCCATTGGTCAAGGCATGGAGTTTAAAAGTTGGCAAGTCATATTGCAGCTTTATAGAATGTTAGTTAGGCTGCACCTGGAATATAGTGTTCAATTCTGGTCACCACACTACCAGAAGGATGGGGAGGTTTTGGAGAGAGAGTACAGAAAAGATTTACCAGGGTGTTGCCTGGTATGGAGGGCATTAGTTATGGGGAGAGGTTGGAGAAACTTGGTTTGTTCTCACTGGAACAATGGAGGTTGAGGAGTGACCTACAAGAAGTCTACAAGATTGAGGGGCATAGACAGAGTGGATAGTCAGAAGCTCCTCCCCCCCCACCCCCAAGGTGGATGAGTCAAGTATTAGGGGGCATTGGTTTAAGGTGCGAGGGGCAAAGTTTAAAAAGGAGACGTACGGACAGATTTTTTAAAAAACAGTAGTGGGTGCCTGGAACTCATTGCTGGGGGAGGTAGTGGAAGCAGATACAGTCGTGACTTTAAGGAGCATCTCGACAGGTATATTTGGTCGGTGGTGTTGTGGATGGTCGTATATTTGGTCGGTGGTGTTGTGGATGGTCTGGAAGGATGTCAGAAGTTGCAGCAGGACATAAATAGGATGCAGGACTGGGCAGAGAAGTGGCAGATGGACTTCAACGCGGATAAATGTGTAGTCGTCCATTTTGGCAGGACCAACGGGATGAACGAGTACACTATCAAGGGCAGGAGTCTTAGTAGTGTTGAAGAGCAGAAGGATCTCGGGGTCCGGGTCCACAGAACTCTTAAATCGGCCTCGCAGGTGGAGGATGTGGTCAAGAAGGCGTATGGTGTACTGGCCTTCATTAATCGAGGGATTGAGTTTAGGAGTCGGGAGGTAATGCTGCAACTTTATAAGACCCTCGTCAGGCCTCACTTGGAGTACTGTGCGCAGTTCTGGTCACCTCACTATAGGAAGGACATAGAAGCTATTGAAAGGGTGCAGAGGAGATTTACAAGGATGTTGCCTGGACTGGGAGGCATGCCTTACAAAGATAGGTTGAGGGAACTGGGACTCTTCTCCCTGGAGAGACGAAGGTTGAGAGGCGACCTGATACAGGTTTATAAAATGTTGAGGGGAATAGATAGGATGGATTCTCAGAGGCTATTTCCCCGGGTTGAAATGGTCGCTACGAGAGGACACAGATTTAAGGTGCGGGGAGGGAAGTACAGAGGTGATGTTAGGGGTAAGTTTTTCACTCAGAGGGTGGTGAGTGAATGGAATCGGCTGTTGTCAGTGGTGGTGGAGGCGAACTCGCTGGGGTCTTTTAAAAGACTTCTGGATGAGTATGTGGGATTTAAGAACATAAAAACATAAGAAATAGGAGCAGGAGTAGGCCATCTAGCCCTTCAAGCCTGCCCCACCATTCAATATCATGGCTGATCTGTCGCTGCTCAGTTCCACTTTCCCGCTTTCTCTCCATAAACCTTAATCCCCTATAGGTCTATGGATTGGTAGGTGTTGATGTGATCGGCACAACTTGTGGGCCAAAGGGCCTGTTTGTGCTGTAGTGTTCTATGTTCTATATGAATAGGATGGGAATAGAGGGATATGGTCCCTGGAAGGGTAGGGGGTTTTAGTTTAGTCAGGCAGCATGATCAGTGTAGGTTTGAAGGGCCGAACAGCCTGTTCCTGTGCTGTAATTTTCTTCTGTTCAAAAAGGAGGAAAGTAGGCATTGCTCCCTTAGAAGTAAAGACTGGGAAAGTAATAATGGGGAATAAGGAAATGGCAGAAGATTCAAAGAGATACATTGTATTTGTTCTCAAGGCAAGAATTCTAAGAACACCTGATCAAGGAGATGCCAAAGCAAACCACAATTAGGGAAAGGTATTGGGAAAATTAGGAGAAATAAAATTGATACATCTCCGAGATCGATTGACCTATGAAGGCCCTTGGATACAGATTTGGCTGCAAATATTGTGGGTTACATTCATTGTGACCTTAACAATTCCATAGATTCTGGAACATTCCCAGTGGATTATAAAAACCAATGTAAAATCAATAATGCAACATCACTATTCAGAAGTGAGACGGATAAGGTAGAAAGCTATAGGCGAGTTAGCCACCTCAGTCATTGGGAATCCATTATTTGGTAGGCATAGTGGTTAGTATAGCTGCCTCAACACCAGGGATCCTGGTCTAATTCCAGCCTTTAGGTGACTGTGTGGAATTTGCACATTCTCCAAGTCCATGTGGGTTTCTTCTGGGTGCTCTGGTTTCTTCCCACACTCCAAAAGATTCAGGTTAGGTGGATTAGCCATACCAAATTGCCCCTTCATACCAGGGGAACTAGCAAGGGTAAATATGAGGTTATAGGGATAGGGCCTGGGTGGGATGGTCATTAACAGGCTCAATAGGCCAAATGCCCTCTTGCTTTGTATGTACAAGATTGGTGACTTAGTATCCAAAGATGGGCAGGTTAGGGAGATTAAAGTTATGGGGATAGAGCCTGGGCAAAATTGCTCATTGTTAGTGCAGACTTGATGGGCTGAATGGCCTCCTCCTGCACATCAGGGTTTTGGAGTAGGTAACTGCCAAGTCAATATGGTTTGTGAAAGGAAAAAAACCTATTAACTAATTGATCAGAGTTTGTGAAGAAGTTAATAAGCAAAATGGATAAAGGGAAACATGTTGATGTGGTGTACTTGGGTTTCCAAAAGTATTTGGAAAAAAGCTGCTGCATGGCAGGTCACTACACAAAATTAAGTGCTCATGGCATAGGGAGTGACCTGTTGACATAGATAGAGAATTGATTAACTAATGGGGAAGCAGAGAGTCAGCAGATGGGTTTATTTTTTTTACATCAGCAATGAGTGAACAGTCACAGGATCAATGCTGGAGCTTCAGCTGTGCACCAATTCTATCAATGACTGAAGGGATTGAATATATGGCAGCTGAATTTACTGATGACAGACAGACTGGTAGGAAAGCAGAGCACATAAAACATTAACAAAAGGCTTATGAATAGATTAAGCCAGGAGAATAATTGTGGGGAAAAGCAGAACTTGGCCAATCTAGCAGGAAAAAGCAGCATTACAAATGGGAATGAGATTGCAGAACTAGTACAGAGAGATGTGCGCGCCAAGGAACACAACATAAGTGACCCCAAGCAGGTACAGCGAGAGATTAGGAAAGCAAATTGAATGTTTATTGCAAGGGAAACAGAATATCAAAGAGAGAAGTCTTGTTAAGAGGGGACAGCACTGCTGCCTCAGTGCTAGGGACCCAGATTCAATTCTCATTTTGGGTCAGTGGGGAGTCTGCATGTTCTCCCCGTGTCTGCAGAGGTTTCCTCCGATTTCTTCCCACAGTCTGAAAGATACGTTGAGTGCATTGGCTGTGCTAAATTCTCCCGTGTACCCGAACTGGAGAGTGGCAACTAAGGGATTTTCACGGTAACTTCATTGCAGTGTTAATGTTAGCCTACTTATGACACTAACTTTTAAAGATAAGTAAACTTTAATAAAGAGGGAGACTATATTTCATTCAGGCCATTGGTGAGACTGCACTGAAATTGTGTACTGCATTGGCCACAAAGGGAAAGATCCAAGTGTGTTAAACTGTCTGAACTGCTTACTAGACAAATACAATGAATAGGATGGGAATGAAGGGACATGGTCCCAGTAAGAAGAGAGGGTTTTAGGTTAATTGAGCAGCTTGGTCAAGGGAGGCTTAGAGGGCCAAAGGACCTGTTCCCATGCTGGAATTTATTCTTAATGTAAGCCTACTTGTGACACAAATAAACTTCAAAAAGTTGAACAGGGCCTTTTGTGGGGGGGGGGATACTGGATCTGGAGTACCATGTAGAATTTTGGTCTTTAAAAGAGAGTGTGACATAATTGCATTATAAACAGTTCAAGGAAAGTTCACAACTGACTCCTGGGATGAAGGGGGTGTCACGTGACAAAGTTGAGGCTATGCCCAATGGAATTTGAGTTGCGATATTATTGAAAGGTCCTCGGGGACCTCAGAGCAGATGCTGAACGTTAGAATTACAAAAATTAGGGGTCTCGAAGAGATCAAGTGAGCATTTATTTCCAAAAGCTGATGGGCTGTCCTTGCCCTAGAAATTGGATTGCAGTATGTGTGGGGGGGGGGGGGGTCACTAACTTTACTCAAGGCAAGACTACGATCGACTCCATTTTGATGAACAATTTAAGGTTACGGGGATGGGTTTGAGGGCCCAATCAGATCAGCAGCACCCACTCCTTTTCCTCCCTTGTGTTACGACCTATAAATAAATGAACATCATATCTGCAGTTGTTATACAAGAATGACAAGGCATTCAACACAATCCAAGTGGGTTACAAAAGCATGGTCAGCTACTTTGAAGGGCAAACTCATTTGATTAGCTTTATTACGTGCAGTTCTGATCGCAACACTACAGGAAGGACATGTAAGCTTTGGAGAGAGCGCAAAGGAGGATGTTGCCTGGTCTTGAGGGCATTGACTATGAGGAGAGGTTGAATGAACTAGGATTGTTTTCACTGGAAAGATGGAGACTGAGGAGAGACGTCTACAAAACTATGGAGGTGCACAGGTAGGGTGGATAGTTGGCAGGGTACAAGTGTCAATGAGGGGGGCACAAGTTTGAGGTGGGGGGAGTTTAGGGGAGGTTTTTCCATGGTGATGGGTGCCTGGAATGCACTGCCAGATGGGTAGATGAGTAGGGAGGGGAATGGACGGATACGGAAAGGTTAAGAGAAGATCTTCAAGTTTAGTTAGTGCATCACAATCAGCACAGGCTTGGAGGGCTGAAGGGCCTGTGCCGAGTTGTTCTTTTTTGTTCTCTATCCACAGGAGAAGAATGCAGCTCAAAACTAATTTTGCAAACCCAGGGTTGCATCTAGATGCTGATAATATTTGCGAGCCCGTTTAGTCAACATTGATCAACTTTGCTACACTTGACATTACTGGTACCGTCACAACCGCAGCAGGGTTTACCCTGGAACAGTCAGGCAAGTCGAGCATCTCAACAGGACGGTTTCACAAGTTCAACTTCCAACTGGCCGAAAACAGTCATTCACCCCCAGAAGAAAAATTTTGGGCAAAAAAAAAAAGGTTGATTTTACACTGGTGGAAAAGGGTTACCTTTCAGAGGGCAAAACAGTTCCTTGATCCAACTGTGACAGGTTCATATCCACCACACTGGCTGGCAGCCAGTTGAACTATTGCAAAGATTCAGAATGGAGGTGGATTACAACTGGTGTTAAACAGTTTACTGCTACACTGAGTATGCAGTCCTGGCCTAACTGGAGCAAACATTCCTTGGAAGCTATATCTCAATTGTATTGAAGCCAAAGCTTCAGATTTAGCCAGCTGTGAAGCCACTCTGAACAAACACTCAAAACTAGTCCTGCGAATATATCCTATTGAGAACACATGGTAAAAGCAACCCAGTAAATTTTTAGATTCACTCATAGCACTACTCGTGTATGGCTGAGAGAGACATGCCAAAGCTTTACATCGAGCACTCATCAGGACAAACATGGGGCGATAGAGTCAGGAGGTTATAGGCCCTTCAGCCCAACTTGTCCATGCTGCCTAGTTTTTAAAACCACTAAGCTAGCCCCAATTGCCAATATTTTAACCATATCCCTCTACACTCAGTCTTATCCATACAACTAGATAAATGCTTGTATCTGTCTCCATTATTGCCTCTGGTAGCTAGTTCCAGACACACCCTCTGGACCCTTTTGTATCTCTCCTAGAACAAGAGGTTACAGATGTAGGTTAAGAGGCAGTAGACTGAAAACAGACAAGAAGGGGCTACTTCTCACAGGGTGGTGAATATGTGGAACTTGCTGCCCCAAAGCACAGCAGAGTCTGAATCATTAAAGAGTTTCAAAGAGATAGATATATTTCTGATATAAAAAGGATATGGGGAACTACAAAAGGTCGTGGATGAAGCCAAATCCACTAACCAACTTCCCATCCATTGACCCTGTACAGTTCACACTGCCTCAGCAAAGTAGCCAGCATAGTTAAGTACCCCACACACCCCCAGACAATTTCTTCCATCAGAAAGATAAAGTCTGAGGTCATGTACCAACCAACTCAAGAACAGCTTTTCAGTTGCCAGACTTCTGAATGGACCTACCTTATATTAAGCTGATCTTTCTACACCCTAGTTATGACTAACATTCCATTTTGCATCCTGTCCTTTCCTTCTCTATGAAGGCTATGCTTTGTCTGTATCACACACAAGAAAATACTTTTCACTGTAAGTTAATACATGTGACTATCAAAATTGGAGGCTCTGAGATCAGCCATGATCTGGTTGAATGGTGAAGCAGGCTCAAAGGGCTGAATGTGTCAACTTCAGGCTCCTAATTCCCATGTTCCTGTTTGCCTAAATGCAGGAATGCCAAATTTCAGAAGTGAAACAATAGGTGCTGTATGTGAACAGGTGGCTTTGCAAGTGAATCTCATTGAAAAACTTACATAATACAGAAAGGTCTGGACAGAGTGGACATGGAGAGGATGTTCCCAATAGGAGAGACTAGGACCCAAGGGCACAGTCTCGGAATAAAAGGAGAAACCCTTTTGAACTGAGATGGAGGAGGAATTTTCTTCAGCCAGAGGGTGGTAAACCTGTGGAATCCATCGCCAGAGGTGGCTGGGTCATAGAGTGGATTTAAGACAGGTTCTTAATTGGTAAGGGGATCAAAGCAGGAGAATGAGGTTGAGAAAGTTATCAGCAATGATTGAATGGCAGAACAGACTTGATGGGCCAAATGGCCTAATTCTACTCCTGCATCTAATGGATTTGATAAGTGTTAAAGAGGTCTGCTAATCAGCAAGTTCACATGCAATATTATTTTACCCTTCAAAAATTCTTTTGCTTCTGGCCTGATGAGTAGGACCAAAAAGCTTTGGCTGCACTTCTCTTTTTCATTGCTGCTACAACTGTACAGCCACATCAATACACAATGGAACACCAATACTCAGAATTAAAGTATTTTCAGGTTCTCAGCACCAGGGACCCCAGGTTCGATTTCCAGCTTGGGGCACTGTGTGTGGTGTTTCACATTCTCTGCGGCTTTACTCCAAGTGCTTCAGTTCCCTCTCAGGCCAAAAAAAACAAACGTACTGGTTAGGTGGATTGGGCCGTGCTAAATTCTCCCTCAGTGTTCCTGAACAGGTGCCAGAGTGTGGCAACTAGGGAATTTTCACAGCAACTTCATTGCAGTGTTAATGTAAGACTATGTGACAATAATAAATAAACTTAGTGGCAGTCACAGGGGTGGGAGTGGGGGGGGGCCATAGGTTCAAGGTGAGGGAAGGAATGAGGCAAGACCTCTCTCTCTCTCTACCCACCCCACTTCTCCCCCCCACATTAGTGATGATCTGGAATTCATCTTTGGGAGGCTAGTAGAGGCAGGTTAGCTCCCTTAGTATCATCTGGATGAAGACTTGGCACAGTAATATATACAAGAATCATCTTGAACAGCTGGTGGCCAGAAGAGAGTGGATTGAGGAAGTCATGACTGTGTTGTGTTAAGAGGTGATGATTTAAAAAGCTACATCGATTGATGTTCTCCTGTCTACAAATGGCAACAACATATCCAATCCTAACAATAATTTATCCAACATTTAAGGGCCAAGAATTGGCAGATGGGTTGAGAGTGTGTTTAGGTGTTCCTATTGGTGCAGACAGTGGGCCGAAGGGCCTCTTCTGCACTGTATGATTCTAGGAGCAAGATGCAATGTGACACCCTCTCAAATAGTGTCAGAAAACAAATCAAGTGGTTTGTGTGAAGGGACAAGGATGCACGTTGGCTTTCCATTTGCACTGAGCAAGTTATTTTAGAACTCCGTCCTCCGGCATCTTGGAAAGTGGGAGAAAAATCGGTACAAGCTGCGAATAAAAACAGATGAAGTGGCGGAATGAAGAATGCCTGTTTACTCCAAGTGCCAATTGTCCTGGCAGAAAGAGATTTTGGCGAGCTCACATAGCCATGAGCAATTTTGGCAGTGTTTGGATTTAGTCACCGTGAGGATGGAGATACACCTTGGACAGCAGAAAACCCCCCCAGAACTAGGGGTCACTGAAGAATAATGGGTAAGCCATTCAGGACCGAGATTAGGAAGTTCTTCACTCAGTTGTGAATGTATGGAATTCCCTGCCCAGTGAAGTGATTGAGGCTACCTCATTAGATGTTTAAGGCAAGGATAGATAAATTTTTGAACAGTAAAGGAATTAAGGGTTATGGTGAGCGGGCGGATAAGTGGAGTTGAGTCCATGAAAAGATCAGCCATTGAATGGCAAAGCAGACTCGAGGGGCCAGATGGCCTACTCCTACTCCTTGTTCTTATTTAAGACTTCTTCACTCACTTGTGAACCTATGGAATTCTCTACCAAAAACCGTTGGAGCCAGTTAGATATGATCAAGGAGAAGCTGGATGTGGCTCTCGTAGTTAAAGGGATACGGGAGAGAAAGTGGGAGACTGAACATGATCAGCTGGGATCATGCTGGATGGTGGTGCAGGCTCAATGGGCTGGATGGCCTTCACTTGCACCTATTTTCTACACCAAAACAAAAACACAGCTGCAACTTAGTGTACAAGAACAGGATTGGTCACCACCCGCTCTTCCTATTCAGGGAGGACTGCAACATGCTTAAGTCATTTGTAACTGTGAGTGATGCCAAAGCCCCAAGTTATTACCAAACAACATCAGCAAATTTGTCAGTTCCTTTATGTAAGCTGTAGATAGGAAGTTGAGGATGCAAAGTGTCCGAAAGAGGCCAAAAAATGTGGCAGATGGAATGTGTCAGATTGGGGGGGTTGGTTGTCTGTCTTGGCAGGAAGCTAAAGAGCCTCACATTTAAATGGAGATACTAGCACAGAGGGATTCAGGCATCACAGCAATTAGTAATTGGGAAATAGAGAATTGGCCATTATTGCAAGGGGAAAACAGCAAGAGTCTTGCAACAATTGTTCAGGGGATTGGTGAAACCTTTATTCATTCATGGGGTTTAAGGTGTCACTGGCTAGGCCAATATTTATTGCCCATCTGTTTTAGAACATTGAGTTCCCAATGGTAGGTGTGTTCAGAACCAGGGGTTACACCTTGAGGATTTGGGGTAGATCATTTAGGAGAGATGAAAAGATATTTCCTCACCCCGTGAGGAGTCAGGGGAATTCATTACCACAGGAAGTAGTTGATGCCAAAACATTGAATGTATTCAAGAGATGGCTAGATCTCGCATTTGGGGCGGATGAGATCAAGAGTTATGGGGAGAATTAGGCTATTGAGTTGGACGATCAGCCATGATTGTGATGAATAGCGGAACAGGCTCGAGGGGCCAAATGGCCTCCTCCTGCTCCTCTGATGTTTCATCAAGTGGGTCTGGAGTCACATATAGGCCAGACAAGGCAAGGACAGCAGATTTCCTTCTCCAAGGACATTAGTGAATCAGATGGAGTTTTACAATGGTTCATTATTTGACTTGAAGTGAAAATATCATCTGTTGTGGTATGATACAAACCCAGGTCCCCAGATCTTACTTCTGGTCTCTGGGTTACTAGTCTGATGACTACCTCTAAGTGTACTTTTCTTTATTGCCCATCCCCAGGTACCCTCAGGGTGATGGTGAACCACTGCAATCCCAGAAATGCAGGTACACCTACCATGATGTTAGCAAAGGGAGTTCCAGGATTTTGACCCAGAATTTTTGTTCCAAGTCAGCAGTTTCACTGAGACACACCTGGATTGGAAGCCGCACAGAGAAGACTCCCTAGGCCAATTCCTGGGTCAGAAGGGATGCCACAAGAAAAAGGTTGAGCCTGTAGAGTTGAGAAAGGAGAGCAGTGATGGTACTTAAATTGACAGCGTAGATGTTGAGATGATGGTTCCCATGTCCATTGACAGCCAGGGGAACAGTTCAAAATTTAAGATGGAGGCAAGAGGAAATTGATGATGTGCCTGATTCCTCTTCCAGAGCTGCAGCAGTTGGGCTGTTGAATGCAGGTGTAGTATAAGATGATGAATGGGATGGATAGGATAGAGGTGGAGAGACTCTTCCCGCTCAAAAAAGACAGTAGGACTAGGGGGCACAGCCTCAAGATAAAGGGGAGGCGGTTTAGAACAGAGTTGAGGAGGAACTTCTTCACTCAAAGGGTGGTGAATCTCTGGAATTCTCTGCCCGTTGAAGTGGTGGAGGCTGCCTCGCCAAATATTTTCAAGAAGCGGGTTGATGGGTTCTTGACAAGAGGGGGGATTAAGGGTTATGGGGAGAGGGCGGGAAGGTGGAACTGAGCCACGACAGATCAGCCATGATCTTATTGAATGGCGGGGCAGGCTCGAAGGGCTAGATGGCCTACTCCTGCTCCTATTTCTTATGTTCTTATAAGATGGATAAATACAAGGTTACCCACTACGGTAGCAATAATAGGAAAACCGATTGTCAATTCAGAGAGGTGGGTACTCAACAAGACCTTAGAGTCCATGTACCAGTCACAGAAAGTAAGTGTGCAGGTACAGCAGGCACTAAAGGCAGCAAGTGATGTGTTGGCCTTCATACAGAGTGGATTTGAGTATTGGATAGGGGTGTTTTACTGCAATTGTATAAGGCATTGGTGAGACCAGGCCTGGAGTATCATGTGCAGTTTTGGTGTCCTTGCTAAAGAGGGGGTACAGCAAACGTTTACCAGGCCGATTCCTGGAACGGCAGGTCTGTTTGACAGACTAAATTGGTTAGGATTATATTCAAGTTTAGAAGGGAGAGGGGTTCACATAGAAACTTAAAATTCTAACAGGGTTAGACCAGAGATTCAGAAAGAACGTTCCTGATGGTGGGAGAGTCCAGAACTAGGGGTCAGAGTTTGAGGATAAGGGATAAAACCTTTCAGAACTGAGGGGAGGTGAGGAGAAATTTCCTCACCCAGAGGGTGGTGAATGTGTGGAATTCACTACCACTAAAAGTAGTGAGGCCAAAAACAGATTAAAAGGAATTAGACACAACTCCTGGGGCTAAAGGGATCAGGTGGGGAAGGGGGTAAAATTAGGATATGATTAACCACAAAATCAAAATGAATAGCAGACAGGTCCAAAAGGGCCCAACTCCTGCTTCTAGTTTCTAGGAAAGAAAGGCCAAGTTAGGTGTATATTTGAGCGAAAGGAGTTAAGGCAGCAAGGCCATGAGCAGATTGGCTGAAAGCCCCATAAGCCAAGTGGCATCCTCCTCGAGGGCTATTCCCACAGGCCCAGTGAATTCTGCTGGAGACCAAACCTGGCCAACTCTCATAGCATTTTGTCCCCCCACCCCCAATATTTGACTAAATGCACTGACCTTTAAATGCAGGGACGACCCCCTCCCCCCGGTTGGAGTGACACACCCAGTAGATCCAAGCCAATGCCACTTGGTGCTGGGTCAACAACCCAAGCCCATTCCAAGTCAAACTGTTTACTTGGTGCCAGGCAAGAGCTGCCAGCCAATCTGATGAGAGGGCACCCTCTAGTATCAGGTTGGACCACCAGAAACAGTGCCCACTGCTGGCACTGCAAGTCCACCACCTCAACAGGCAGCACGACAGCCAGGTTAGGTGGTGACTAAGGTGGCTTCAGCTTCACAACCAGTGGACAACCTTCCACTGGCAAACTACCCATCAGGAGGGCACCAGTGATTTAACTGATTGACATACTTTTTGCTGCACGCTAGTGTATTGTGCGCGCTATACAGAAAGCATAGCGTTCATAGAAAAGGAGTGTGTAGCATTAGTCATAACTAGGTTGTAGAGAAAGGTCAGCTTAGTGCAAAGTAAGCCCATTCAAAAGTCTGACGGCAGCAGGGAAGAGGCTGTTCTTGAATCAGTCAGTATGTGACTAATCTTTTTCCCGACAGAAAGTGATGGAAGAGAGAATGTCTGGGGCGAGAGGGGTCCTTAATTATGCTTACTGCTTTGCCAAGGCAGTGGAAAGTGTAAGCAGAGTCAATGCACAGGAGGCTGGTTTGTGTGATGGGCTGGGCAGAGGAGCCATACCAAGCTGAGATACAACCAGAATGCTTTCTATAGTGCACCTGTATAGTTGGAGAGAGTCGTAGCTGATGTGCTGAATTTCCTTGGTCTGAGAAAGTAGAGGCATTGATGGGCTCTGTAGTGTCAGCACAGAAGGAATTAGGACAGGTTGGTGGTGATCTGGACACCCAAGAATTTAAACTCTTTACTATATCTACTTTGTCCCTGTTGATGTATGCAGGCAGCATCTTCTCTACCCTTCCTGAAGGGAATGACTACCTCATGTGACCCAATTTCATACCAATTCCCCCCCCCCCCCCCCCACCCCATCTGACTTGGTCAGAGGGTGTAAAATTCTACCTCATTTCAGTTCCTGACACACACAACTGTCATTGGCACTGAGCATAGGCTTGGCCACTCAATTTGGAAGGACCAGATGGGGAATAGGTGCCAATTAGACAGTGCTGAATTTAAGCATGAAATGCTGCCAGTTGACAAGGCTACATATCCGAAACAAACGTGCCAATTTTGTAGACATTAAGCAAGCAGAGTTTGTGGTTCAAAAGGTAAATGGGACATAGGACAGACATTAAACAATTGAAGGCTTGTTTCTTGGAGTATTCCATTCTACATCGACACTAACTGGACCACACCTTATGCGGGATGTATAAACCTGTCGTGTGAAACTGCATCTATAGAGGGAAATCGACAGGGTAGATGTGGAGAGGATGTTCCCTCTTGTGGGAGGGTCACTGTTTAAAAAGAAGTGGCCCCATGAAAGTGAGAATTTAATTTCCTTGGAGGGTCACAAGTCTGTGGAACTCTTCAAAACCTTGGCAAAGCAGCCAGCATAATCAAGGACCCCACGCACCCCAGACAAATATTCTCTTCCACCTTCTTCTGTCAGGGAAAAAAAAAGATACAATCTGAGGTCATGCACAAACCAACTCAAGAACAGCTTCTTCCCTGCTGCCATCAGACTTTTGAATGGACCTACCTCGCATTAAGTTGATCTTTTTCTACATTAGCTATGAATTAACACTACATTCTACACACACTCCTTTTCTTTATGAACAGTATGCTTTGTCTGTATAGTGTGCAAGAAACAATACTTTTCACCGTATACCAGTATATGTGACAATAATAAATCAGACTCCAGATATAGATTCTTGGTAAAACAAGTGGGTGAAAGACGAGGGTCAGATCATCATATTGAGTAGCAGAGCTGCACATCTAGTCTGCATGTTGCATCACGACAAGCACAGAACTGTGCTCCAATAGCTACCACTTTTTTTTAAAAAAGGCCAACTCACGTAAGCGCCATTTCCCAATGGACTGTCTGCAAGGGTAACTCGGGATGGAGAAGGGCCTGGTCACTGAACAACACGTGACTCTTTTCCCAGGATCGCATGGACTCCTTTGTACTCTCCCCAACACACGACGCACAATCAACCCAAAGCCCGTTCAGGAGTTAATACGTAATCTGGGAAACTCCCGAGACCAAGGCAAATCAAGTACCTGTCCATGCTAGTCAGTCATATCATCCCAACTGGGCAGCATGGTGGCAGTGGTCAGCACTTGGGGGTCCGAGTTCGATTCCTGACTTGTCTGTGCAGAGTTTGCACAATCATTCTCCTCGTGTCTGTGTGGGTTTCCTACAGATGCTCCGGTTTCTTCCCACAGTCCCAAAGACATGCTGGTTAGGTGCATTGGCCACGCTAAATACTCCCTCAGTGTACTCGAGCAGGTGCCAGAGGGTGGCAACGAGAGGATTTTCACAGTAATTTCATTGCAGTGTCAAAGCAAGCCTACTTGTGACACTAATGAACAAACTTGTGGTTTAGTCTCTTTAATGCGATTAAGATATTTTACTGTGTTAATGGTGCTATATAAATGCAAGTTGCCATTTTCCAGCCCTTCCCAGTAGCAGGATCTTCCTGTCCCATCTAAAAAAAATAACCAGAAGCTGGTTTAAGAACAGAAATATTTATCTCCCATTATGTTCAGGTACATTATCTGTAGGTAACAACTGCTCAAAAAAAAAAACGAGACATTCAAATCAGGAGTCTAGATCCAAACCTTGGCTTTGGAGTACAAATTTATTGAGCCCATCCCCAATCAAACCTTGTAGCTCAGTCCATCTCCTGCACCTTTTACAGGGCTCTAATGTCACTAGACAAAGCCAAAACTACAAGCAATATAGTCAAAAGATGTTAACTACAACAATCCATTTTCTACTGACAGCCCCCTAGATACACAACCCAACATCTCAGACTTCAGTCAGTCAATTGCACTGCCAGTCTATTAATCTCCTGACCTCTACCCTTAAATGGACATTCCTGCATGAAGCTTGGAATTTATCTAGCCTTTACGCACAACAATACCATTTAAGGCAACAAACTCACTGCCAAGCTAAGGCCCATTCTTTCCAATACATCTTAATCTGCTCAACTTCACATCACATGACTCATCCTGTTCACGTCTGTCCCAATTAAGGGTCACAGCATTTACACCCTTCATCTCAAATCATTAATTTTAAAAACAGCAAAGTTAGGACAACATTGGAATGTGTAGTGTTGCAAGTCACCAAGCCAGTAGAATGACATACATTCTTCAAGTTAACTTTCAGTACACACAAGCAATGATCTACACAAGTTGTTGATTCATCAGCTACTTAATACTGGCTGACCCCAAAGTCCAAGCCCTACCTAACAGCACAATGGTGTTCAAGTTTATTAATTAGTGTCACAAGTAGGCTTACATTAACACTGCAATGAAATTACTGTCAAAATCCCCTGGTCACCACACCTGTGCAGGTGCACAATTTAGTACAACCAATGCACCCATCCAGCGTAGTGGCACAGTGATTAGCACTGCTGCCTCACAGCACCAAGAACCTGGGTTCGATTCCTGGAATCTGCACATTGTGGGTTTCCTCCGGGTGCTCCTTCCACAGTCCAAAGATGTGTGGGTTAGGTGGATTGGCCATGCCAAATTGCCCCTTAGCATCCTGGGACACTTGGGTCAGAGGGAGCAGCAGCAGCAGGGTAGGCGCGTGGGGTCACGACCTGGGTGGGATTGTCAGCTGTGCAGACTCGATGGGCCAAATGGCTTCCTGCACAGTAGAGTTTTATGATACTTCTGCGATAAATGGTGCTCATGATCTTTCAGCCTGCGGGAGGAAACCAAACACAGACACACAGAGAGCACGTGCAAACTCTGCACAGACACTGACCCAAGCTGGAATCGAACCCAGGTCCCTGGCGCCGAGAGGCAGCAGTGTTAACCACTCTGCCACTGGTGGATGGACATGGATTGCAACAGTTCAGCCCTGGAGCAATGGGGAAAGATAACAAATGCTGCCCTTGCCAGAAACGTCCCTATCTTTTTATTCGTTCATAGGATGTGAAGTATTTGTTCGGCCAAGGGCTCAATACAGTCTGTTATTTCACACCACACGGCCAAGGAGATATCATACTCAGAATACAGAAGTGTTAAGGACATCCACTTCAGAATTTGAGAACTATTTTGCATGTTGTGTAATGCAAATAATCTGTACACTTCAGATTAGAGCAATAGTTCTTCATTGCAGTGTTAAATATAAGCCTACTGTGACACTAAAACATTAAGCCTGTACCTAGAAAACACCCACCATTCAAGTCTAGATTTGGTACAAATTGTAGACACTTAATTAAACTTGCTCCCACGGGTCAGAAATTGTCCTTAACTAGATTAGATGTAGTTTTACTTATTTTCTACCTAAAAAATGAGACCAACTTCTATTACAAACCAGGCCAATTATTGTATTTATGTAGTGCAGAAAAATCAGATGCGTCAGAAACTTGAAGCTACTTTTAACACTTTTACTGATCAGATAAACTTCTAAACCAGAGGGGCAAATGCTAATTCTTGGTGGTTTGATAAGTTCTGTTAGGATTCTGTGCCGCAAGGTATTCCCTCCACCCCAATTTACAGATCAAACATCACCAAAATTGACAAATCTAGGAAGATTCATATTGCTACATACAGATTAAACATCAATTGTTTTGTTCAATCATGGATGTCACTGGCTGGCCGCATTATTCATTAGAACACAGGTCAGACTACCATTCAGCCCATCTGAATCCACACTGCCCACAATCCCACCTAAGCTCTATCCCCAAGTATTTACTCTCACCAGTCCCCCTGTCACCAAGGGGCAATTTAGCATGGCCAATCTACCAAGCCTGCACATCTTTGGGAGGAAACTGGAGCACCCAGAGGAAACCCACCCAGACACAGGGAGAAGGTACAAACTCCACACACTGACCCAAGCTAGAAATTGAATCTGGGTCTCTGGCACTGAGGCAGTAATGCTGTCCACATTATCACCATCCCAAATAGACCAAACACAGCAAGATTCAAAGCTTGAATGAATAAATGCTGCTGTCAGCACCCTCTTTAACCTTGACCCCAAGAGGTCACGCTAATCACGCTAATTTCTATTTTCTTCAGCTCTGAAAGTCATCCAGACTCAAAGTATCGCTCTATTCTCTCCCCACAGATGCTGTCAGACCTGCGGAGATTTACCAACGTTTCTGCATTGTAGCCAGATTTGCTGGTGCTACAAAAAGGGCAAGAAAGCAAGGAGGATACAAAGAGTCTGTGCAGCAATACAAAATAAATTTGGACAGCTTCTCTTTCCTTCTCCACTGTGTACTCTATGAACAGTATGCTTTGTCTGGATAGTGTGCAAGAAACACTTCACTACATACTAACATGATGCATCAAAAAAAGATAGGGTGTGATCTGGAAGGTGTTCAAGTGGAGGGAATAGAAACAGGTTTAATAGAAAGATTCTGGAATGTTGTGAATTGGGGGATCTAGGTGTCTTTGGATATGAATTATACTAGTGTAGAAGTACAACAGATAACATTCAATTTGCCTTCCTAGATAGCAACGGCAAAGTGTAGAAAATAGGGAACAGTCACTTGGCAGTGCTGAACTCGAGGATTGCTGGAAAAATGACATACTGCCAAAACTGTGTTGCACTCGTTATTGTCACATGTATTAACAATAAGTATGGTTTCTTGCGCACTGTACAAAATATACCATAGAGAAGGAAAGGAGCGTGCACAGAATGTAGTGTTACAGTCATAGCCAGGGTGTAGAGAAAGATCAACTTAATGCGAGGTAGGTTCATTCAAAAGTCTGACAGCAGCAGGGAAGAAGCTGCTCTTAAGTTAGTTAGTATGCAACTTCAGATTTCACCCCCCCCCACCGAAGGAAGATGGTATGGTTCTTGTGGGGGGGGAAGAGAGAAGAGGTAGTCTTGATTATGCTGGCTGCTTTTCTTGTTGCAGTGGCAAATGTAGACAGAGTCAGAGTCAAATGGATGGGGCTACATTCATGACATTTTGTAATTCCTTGCAGTCTTGGGCAGAGCAGGAACTATACCAAGCTGTGATACAACCAGAAAGAATGCTTTCTATGGTGCATCTGTAAAAGTTGGAGTTGTAGCTGACATACCAAATTTTGTTTGCGGTATTGGTGGGCTTTAACAAGTGTAGGCATGGTCAGATGCAAGAAAACTAAAGTCCCAATGAGTGCAAGACAAAAAGCTTCAACTCTGTGCCCCTCTAACACTGTGGTTTTAGCACCAGTGACGGTGGTTTAATGTCTGCCCTCAGGTGACTGTGCGGAGTTTGCATGTTCCCCCAGTGTCAGCATGGGTTTCTTCTGGGTGCTCTGGTTTGCTCCGACACTGTAAGAAGTCTCACAACACCAGGTTAAAGTCCAACCAGTTTATTTGATAATAATCACACAAACTTTCAGAGATGGTGTTCGGAAGGTTCCTCCGACACTCCAAAAGATGAAGGTTTGGTTGATGGGTCAATTTAGCATGACCATAGTGTCAGGGGATTAGCTGGGTAATTACATGGGTGGAGCCTGGCTGGGATTGTGGTCAGTACAGATTCGATGGGCCAAATGGCCTTCTTCTGGATTTTATGTCTCATCACACAGAAGTAGGAACATCACATTTACAACTTGTACAGAGCATTGGTTAGTCAATGCCTGGCCTCATTAAAAAGAGGGATATACCTGCATGGGAGACCCTTTGAGGTAGGCTTACCAGCCTGGAAAGGAGGGAGGAATGATCGAAGCAGCTTGGGGTCTCTACTTGGCTCAGAAGAACAAGGATTACCCCCTTGTGAATCTTGCCAGGTTTGGTGTGCATTTCCTCCCACAGTCTGAAAGATGTGCTGGTTAGAGGCAAGTTCGATTCCCGGCTTGGGTCACTGTGCGGAATCTACATGTTGTCCCCGTGTCTGTGTACAGCTGCCAGAGTGTGGCAACTAGGGGATTTTCACAGCAATTTCATTGTGATATTAATGCAAGCCTTACTTGCCACACCAAAATAAACTCGAACCCAAAAAAATCCCAGAGCGGCAAAGAGCCACAACTCAAAATGCCCAGAGCATCACAAACCATCCCCCCCCCCGGCCCAGAACAGAAGCAGCCAATGGGCACTGTTTAAAAAGTGATTCGCCTTTCACCCAAAACTGAAAAATGGTTTATTTTGGAGCGCGCAAGTATTTAGATGGAACGAACAGTTCAAAATAGCTGTTACGACTTGCAAGTCATTTCATGGAAGCTCTGATCCAAAAATAGCAGTTTTTGGCAGTGTTGTTTAAATCTCCTGTGAATCATCTTACACCCAGTCTTATTCTGCTCGATAAGCAGGCAGCCCAATCGCAGCCAAGTTTACATGTACGTTAGATATAGCCATGTATGGATATGTCGGTTGTACAAGGAGGTTGGGTAGATAAGACTTAAAGAGCCCAAAACAAAAAAAAAGAATTACCCGTTATGGTAATCCTGGCATCAAAACCTGGACCTTGAGCATTAGTTTTGTTGTAAAAGCAAGGAAGACAAGTCTTCTAAACTGTTTACTGCTTTTCTGGGGCAATGGAAGAGACGCAAGGGACATTCAGCATTACAGATTCTAACAGTTAAGTCGCAGCGTAGAATAAAGCCATTTGATTCTTTGTCTCTTCCTAATGAGGTGTTAGATACTAGCTCAGCGACAAACAAGTGAGGAATCATTGAATCCTGGCAGGTGCAGAAGGAGGCTATTTGACCCAGAGTACGCACCAACCACCCTATTTCTGTAACGCCATGGTTACCCTGCTAATCCCCCTGACGAGGGTCAACTTAGCATGGTAAGCCAAGATAACCTGCACATCATTTGACTGTGGGAGGAAATCTGGGTGCCTGGAAGAAACACGCAGACAATCCCACCCTATCCCCACTTATTTACCCTGCTCATCCCCTTGCACTAAGATAATTAGCACGGTCTACCTAACCCACACCTCAAATCATAGAATCCTTACAGTGCAAAAGGAGATCATTCAGCCCGTTGAATCTACACTGACCACAATCCCACCCAGATCTTGTCCCCATAACCCCATCCATTTACCCTAACTAGTCCCCCGGACACTAAGGGGCAATTTACATGGCTGATCCACCTAACCTGCACATTTTTGGACTGTGGGAAGAAACCCACACAGACATGGGGAGAACATGCAGATTCCACGGTGACCCAAGCCAGGAATCGAACGCTGGTCCCTGGCGCCGTGAGGCAGCAGCGCTAACCACCGTGCTGCCCCTACACCAAGAGGGGGTAAGCTTGCACGCAAAACAGCACGCAGCACTGCACTAGGTCAAAATGTCAAGGAGGCTCTATAGCAACCAGAGCGAGCTCACCTTTGGAATGCACCTTCCACTCCCTTTAACGTGCTCAGCTGACCTTGTTTCCTGCAGCATGAATCAATGCAGCTATTGAAGTGGAAACTTACTGCAGCAGAGTGCAAAGATAGCACCCAATCTCAAATCCATCCCCTCCCTTCCATCAATTTAAAACAGACTCGGGATCAGAGCTTATCGAGGAGGGGGGTGGAAAACAATAAGAGTTAAGTTGAACTTGGTCACGAATGAGAATGTGCCAGTTGGTTGGTAAGTTTAGAATCTTCAGATGCAAGCCCTTTGGAAAAATGTTTTAATTCTAACAGATAAAACTGCCAGCTCCACCAACAAAGTTAAGCAACAACTAAGCGAGAAGTCACAAAAGTGTAAAGAGGTAGGTTTTAAGAATCAGAATCCCGCTGCCTCAGCAAAGCGGCCAGCATAATTAAGGACCCCCCACCCCACCCCCATATCCCGGACATTCCATCATCAGAGAAGGAGGAAAAAGTCTGTGGTCACGCACCTACTAACTCAAGAACATCTTCTCTGCTGCCATCAGACTTGATTAGACCTACCTTGCATTAAGATGATCTCTCTCGACACCCTATGACTACCACTACATTCTGCACCCACTCTTTTCCTTCTCTCCCATGTATTCTATGAACAGCATGCTTTGTGTAGCGTACTAAACTATTTTTCCACTGTATTCCAATAAATCAAATCTCTACCGTACAGAATAGGCCAGTCAGCCCAAGTGTGCACTGACAGTGCCACCCAGATCTATCCCCATAAACCCACATTTACCCTGCTAGCCCCCGACAGCAATTTAACACAGCCAATCAACCAAACCTACACACAGTCTTTTGACTAAGGGGAAACCCACTCGGACACGGGGGAAAATGTGCAGACTCCACATAGTGGCCCAAGGCCAGAATTGAACCCAGGTCCCTGGTGCCATGAGGCATCAAGTGCCAGCTCAAGAAGCAGCTAATGAAAATAAAGTGGGAGGTTCGAGAACAGAATCATGCAAGTTTGGGGCCTAGACAGCTACAAACAATCCAAAGAATGGCAGCGTAGTGGTTAGCACTGCTGCCTTAGTGCAGGAGACCCAGGTTTGATTCCAGCCTCAGGTCATTGTGTGGAGACTGCACACAGTGTCTGCATCGGTTTCCTCAGTCCAAAAGATGCCGGTTAGGTAGACTGGCTGTGCTAAACTGCCCCTTTGACAGACTAGCAGGGTAAATATGTAGGGTTATGTGGATAGGACCTGGCTGGGGTTGGTGGAAGTGGCTCAAAATTGTGGTGGGCTGTGGTGGAAAATTGTGGTGGAAGAGCACAAGAGCAAGCATGAAACAGCTGAGGGGCCATGTCCAAAGGTGTGCAGGTTAGGTGGACTAGCCATACTCAACTGTCCCTTAGGGTAAATGCATGGGGATAGGGCCTGGGCTGGACTGTGGTTGGTGTAGACTCGATGGGCTTAATGGTCTCCTTCTGCAGTGTAGGGATTCAGGAGATAGAAATTACAAGAGATTGTGGCAGCATCTGACAAAGAACCAAAACAGATTTGAAGCACAAGCAGTGGGGATTGTGGACAAGGGCAGCGGGGCTCAGGGAGACAGAAGTGCTGTTAGATTACGTGCTGTGTTTTCATCAAGAATGAGGATTTGAAGAGAGGTTTCAAAGTGAACACTTCGAAAGAGTCTCCAGGGAACCGCAGTCTGAAGTGACACCCAGGCCACAAAAATTTGTATTGTCACATGTACTAATATAGTTACAAGTATTGTTTCTTGCACACTATGCAGACAAAGCATACCGTTCATGGAGAAGGAAAGGAGAGGGTGCAGATTGTGGTGTTTCACACTTATAGCTGGGGTGTAGAGAAAGATCAACTTAGTGCGAGGTAGGTCCGTTCAAAAGTCTGATGGCAGCAGGGAAGAAGCTGTTCTTGAGTCGGTTGATTTGATTTATTGTCACATGTATTAACAGTGAAAAGTATTTGTGCGCTATACAAGCCTACTGTACATAAAGGGAAGGAGAGATCATAGAACCATAAAACCCTACAGTGCAGAAAGAGGCCTATTGAGTCTGCACCGAACACAATCCCACCCAGGGCCTACCCCAATATCCCTACATATTATTCCCACTAATCTCTCTAACCTACACATTCCTGGACACTAAGGGGCAATTTTAGCCTCGGCCAATTGACCTAACCTGCCCATCTTTGGAGAGGGTGCAGAATGTAGTGTTACACTCATAGCTAGGGTGTCAGGGTTAGAATGCTCATTAACATTAACATTTCATTTCCATAATATTGGTACGTCAGAATTGATTTCCGTGCAATGATTCCGGAATCTGATGTTAGTGCGTCATCCAGGATACAAGCATGATTTTAACCCAACTCCCAGGGCAAGGACAGTGGGTGGTGGTGGTTGTTAAGGTCACAGAATTGGGTGGAATGAATTTTAGTATGCCCAAAGGTTTTGACTTCATCCAACCCAAACCCCAGGCAAGATTTAAAAAACTAGTGCTGCATCTTATTCAGTTGGTCTGAGTTTTACATTGCTCCTAGGGTTCACCATGTGGTCATTTCAGCAGGTCCACTAATCCAAAATCAAAATCCCTCCACTGCCATTCAGCCCATCGAGCCAGCACCAACAATCCCACCCAGGTCCTGACCCTATAACTCCACGTAGTTACTTTGCTAATCTTTCCTTCCCAAGGTGCAATTTAGCATCATACTGTGAAAATTCCCTACTTGCCACACTTCAGCACCTGTTTGAGTAGACCAAGGGACAAATTAGCAAGGCCAATGCCCTAACCAGCGCATCCTTGGACTGTGGGAGGAAACTGGAACACTCAGGAAGCCCAGAACGAACAAACTCTGCACAATCACCCAAGCTGGAAACTGAACCCAGCCTCCCTGATGCTGAGCGGCAACAATGCTAACCACTTGCGCTGCCCACAAATGGGTTACTTGTTATGGATGCAGTCAGTTCCAGAAAACAGCTCTTCATAGTCCAGATACTAAACCCCAAATTGCTGCTACATTCCAAGGATATCCTGCTGTTAACAGTTGTACTCCCAGTTACTCAGCATCCTTATTCCCACAGGTCATTTACAGGTTTAAACACAGACTCCAAGACAACTTTGCCTCAATAGCAAGGGTGGCAGTGGTTAGCACTGCTGCCTCACAGCACCAGGGCCCCAGGTTCGATTCCCAGCTTGGGTCATTGTGCAGAGTCTGCACAGGTTCCACCCAACACAGAAAAACAGGACGGCATGGACAAGTTGGGCCGAAGGGCCCATTTCCATGCTGTAAACCTCTAACTCCAAGACTGAAAGATGTGCAGGTTAGGTGCATTGGCCATGCTAAGTTCTGTGTACCTGAATAGGGCCTGGAGTGTGGCAATTAGGGGATTGTCACAGCAACTTCATTGCTGTGTTAATGTAAACCTACTTGTGACACTAAAACTTTATAGCTAGTGCTGACCCAAGTGGTAAATAATTTGCATTGCTTACTGGACCAAGAGTAAATTTTAAAACAAGTTTGCCCAACATTTTCTAATTTCAAGAGATCAAATATTAATAGGACGGTTCTGAACAATGCTACGACACAATTTTGGCTTTCTGGATCATTAGTTTGGACAGTTAGAGGTTCCTCCACCACCCTGCTTCAAGTGGAAGTGTCATTACAAGAGGTCACAGATTCAAGGGGGGGGGGGGGGGGGGGGCGGAAGGAAGAGTTTGAGAGAGATATGGAGAGGACGCAGACAGTGGTGGAAACCTGGAATGGGCTGCCAGAAGTGGTAAAAGCAGGCACATTAGCAACAGTTAAGAGGCATTTATCTGGATGAGTACATAAATAGGGGAGGGAATAGAGGAATATAGATCAAGCAAGGGCAGGTGTTTAAGTTTACTTAGTGCATTATGATTGACAGGCTTGGAGATCCAAAGGGACTGTTCCTGTGCTGTAAAGTTTGTGTCACAAGTAAGGCTTAGATTAACATTACAAGAGTTACTATGAAATTCCCCTAATCCCAATTTGGCACTTGTTCGGGTCCATGCACCTATCCAGCAGGTCTTCCAGACTGTGGGAAAAAACAAGAGCACCCAGAGGAAACCCACACAGACATGGAGAACATGCAGACTCCACACAGACAGTGACCCAAACCAGGAATCGAACCCAAGTCCCTGGTGCTGAGAGGCAGCAGTGCTGCCCACTGCGCCACCCACTTACAGAATTGTACATGGGGACCATCTGAAACAAAGTCTCAGCACCAACAGGTCGTTGCAGCTTTTAAGTTCCAAAGACCAGAAACAATGGGTTTTAAAGCAGTGTGTTGACCACAGCCAACATCCCAGTGGCCAGGATACAAAAATCGACTATTGGACATTGGGTGCACAGAGCTGAGCTTGACTAGCACGTCCAAGTCTACCAACTATCACAGTCTTGACTCAGGAGTGAGATATTGATGGCCAATATTCCATGGATCAGAGCTTCATAGAACCCTACAGTGCAGAAACAGGCCCTTCGGCCCATCGAGTCTGCACCGAACACAATCCCACCCAGACCCTATCCCCATATCCCTACACATTTTACCTGCTAATCCCTCTAACCTACACATCCCAGGACACTAAGGGGCAATTTTAGCATAGCCAATGAACCTAACCCGCACATTTTTGGACTGTGGGAGGAAACCGGAGCACCCGGAGAAAACCCACGCAGACACGAGGAGAATGTGCAAACTCCACACAGGCAGTGACCCGAGCCTGGAATCGAACCCAGGACCCTGGAGCTGTGAAGCAGCAGTGCTAACCCACTGTGCTACCGTGCCGCCCCGTGTAGGGTTCTATGCTGCTTCAGAGCTGGAAATCTATACTGTAGATTGTTAAGAGGCCATTGTACTGGCAGTGTTGATACCAAGAGCAAAATACATAACTGCTGCAGAAAATCTAGCAGCAGCAGCAGGCCACTCAGCTCTTTGAGTCTGCTCCACCATCCAACTCAATAGCACTATGGAAGAGGCCATTCAGCCCTCTGAGCCTGCTCTACCTTTCATTACAACCATGGTTGATCATCCAACTCAGCCTGATGAAGGCCATTTGGCCCCTCGAGCCTGCTTCACCAATGAAGATAGCTGATCAAATATATTTTATGGAATCTCCAAGTGTACTTTGAACTGTATATTTCAGTAACTTTAAACTGTTTTCTTTCCAGATACTTGCATGTTATTTTCCAGCAGGTTGGTAGAATGCTCTTTGAAAAAGGAGCATCTCAGGCCAGTTACGTGGAGGGAATACACACACATTTCCAGGAACCTGTACATACGGGAGCAGAGAGGCCAAACAAAACTGGGGAAATGGAATGAGGCTTCCTCCAGTCTCAATGAGCTTCTATTTCAGGGAACAAGCAACTGGTGTTAAATAGTTGATGATGTGACAAAACTGGGAGTGTACAATCTTGTCTCATTGACGCAAGTGTTCAGGGAGGACACTGCACTTGTTGTTGAGGTGCACAGGTCAATAAACCTCCGGGTCAAGACCATCGATAGCCTTTTGAACAGAAGGGGAAAAACACAGAAAATACAGCAAGATCATTCTTAAATAGGTTGCTGACCTGCTCCTTAATAGATAGCCCTCCCCCACCTCCCAACTTCTGAATATTAACTACATGACAGCACAGTACAGCGGTTAGCACTGCTGTCTCTCAGTGACCTGGATTCAATTCCAGCCTTGGGTAACTCTCCATACAGAGTCTGCATGTTCTCCATGTGTGTGTGGATTTCGTCTGGGTGCTCCGGTTTCCTCCCACAATTCAAAAGGTTAGATGGATTGGTCAGGATAAACTGCTCCTCAAGTGTCCAAAGATATACAGGTCAGGGGATTAGCATGGTAAAGATGTGGTTACAAGGATAGGGCCTGGGTAAGCATGAGCGCAGACTCAATGGGCTGAATGGTCTCCTTACACTGCAGGGATTCTACAATTAGATGCAGACCAGCCTCCCATCCATTGACTGTCAACATTTCCCATTGCTTCGGCAAAGCAGCCAGCATAATCAAGGATCCGACACACCCTACTGTCCGTTGGGGAAAAGATACAAAATCTGAGGTCACATACCAACCAACTCAAGAACGGTTTCTTCCCTGCTGCCAGACTTTTGAATGGACCTACCTCATATTAAGTTGATCTTTCTCAACACCCCAACTATGACTAACACTACATTCTGCATTCTCCTTTCCTTCTCTAAGGAAATGTTTTGTCTGTATAGTACACAAGAAACAATACTTTTCACCTGCATACTAATACACGGGACAATAATAAGTCACATCGAAGACTCATCCAATGCTGGACACAATCTTCTGTTGCAAAAGGAAGAGTTACGAAGGGAAATTTTCACCCTGTTCCTCATTCCCCTTGACTTACAGTCAGACTGCAATTTTAAAAACCATTCCTCCCAGCAACTGGTGCAGACTCCCAGAGCAGGGGTTGTTAAATGCCTGCCCAAGGCATTTCTTCAGGCAGCAGAACAGACCCAAACACTAACGCACGAACTGTTTCCTGCTGGTACAAGCCACGTTGGAACCTTTCCAGGTCCGTACCGGCCCAGGACACAAGTGGATTTCTGGAATTCCACAATCCAATCCAGCAAAAAGGACTCACATTCATCACCTGAACCTCACGGAAGGAGAAAAATGACATCTCTCTTGTGCCCAAGTTAAAATTTCTCTGCCTTTTACAGCCTATTGTGAAAAAATCTCTCCAAGTCTAAGAGAAACTGGCTATATACACTTGCTGCGCAGGTCTCCCTCACCCACTGACCCTGGGGGTGGGGTGTTGGAGATGGCTTCCAGTTGCCAACACGAGTCTCAGCTCAGTGCACTCACTGACAACTTACACAAAAGTTTAGTGTCACAAGTAGGCTTACATTAACACTGCAATGAAGTTACTGCAAAAGTCCAAATCACACATCTGTTAGTACAGCCGAGGCACCCCACCAGCACGTTTTTTTTCCCCCCAGACTGGGGGTGGAAACCGGAGCACTCGGAGGAAACCCATGCAGGCATGGGGAGAACATGCAGTCAGCAACTCAAGCCAGGAATAAAACCCAGGTCCCTGGCGTTACAGTAACTACAGTGCCACGCCAAGTTATGGCAAAATGCTCAAATTCTGAGCACGACAGATAATCAGCACTCTTTGGGACACAAATGGTTACAGCACAAGAGGCCACTCGGCCCACTATATCCGTGCTGGCTTGCTGAAGACCCACTCCACCTTTGCACCCCCAACTCAAATACCAGGATTAAAATTTTCTTCCATCTACATAATAGGCATTCTAGATTTTAGGCATCAAAAAAGGCTATTCCTCATGCCTTTCATTAATTTCCTTAAAATCAGAGACGTTCCACAGAGGAGTCATACTGGACTTGAAATGTTAAGTTTATTATTGTGCAAGCTTACTTGTGACAACATTGAAATTACTGTAAAATTCCCCTCATCACCACACTCGTGTCCATTTGGGTACACCAAGGGAGAATTTAGCATGGCTGATGCACCCTAACCGGCACATCTTTTGGACCATGGGAAGAAAACAGAGCACCTGGAGGAAATCCATACAGACACGGGGAGAATGTGCAGGCTCTGCACAGTGACCCAAGCTGGGAATCACACCTGGGTCCCTGGCGCTGAGAGATAGCAGTGCTAACCAGCCTCTCCGCAAATGCTGTGAAATGTGGAGAGGTTTTTTCCAGTTCAGTTCCCATAGAATCCCTACTGTGCAGAGAGCAGCCATTTGGCCCATTGATTCTGCACCAACTCTCCACAGGAGTACCCCACCCCCCTCTGCACATTTAGTACAGCCAATCCACCTAACCTACACACCTTCTGGACACAGAGGCAATTTAGCATGGCCAATCCACCTAACTATCTGCACACCCCAACTCTTGGATTTATTCGCCAAAGGGAACAGTTTCTTCCCGTTGTTCTAATCTTGCTGTGTATAAGTGAAGTTCAGATCGTTAACAATTTGCATGCTTTCCCCACACCTTTACATTCGTTCCCAAAGTGTGGCACCCAGAAATACACCAGAAGCCAGACCAGTCTTCCCTATAACCTCACCACCTTACTTGTAAACTCTACATTCTGCTGTAATAACCACCAGACCGGCTGTCTTCAGTGGTTTATACACACGTACACCCAGGTCTCAGTTCAGACTTGGCCCATGGAGCCTGCACTGACTATCTAATGGGGGATCTTACCCATGTCCTATCCCTGTACTCCAACCCCACTAATCCCCCTCACCCGTTTCGAGATACTTGACCCTGGCCAATCCACCCAACCTGCACATCGGAGTGTGGTAGGCAGCTGGAGCACAGTCACAGACAACCTGCAGACTCCCCCCCATTCCTGTACTGATCGTACTGTTTATTTTCAGACAGTCTCTCCACATTTTTCCCACACCAAAATGAATCACTGCATTCAACTTGTCGACCCATTGGGTCTTTTTGAAGTTCTACATTATCTTCCCTTTGGCTCAGATTGCTTCCCAAGTTTTGTATTGTCTGCAAGATTAGTGATTTAATATACAACAGAAAAGAAAGGCTTCTGTCACCCCTCTACAAGTACTCATCCAGCCAAAAACATCACCAATTTTATATTCAGCTAGTTCTGTGCCGCAGTCCCATTTCAGTAACCTTGCTGCCAGTCAAATGACATTGTATCAAATCCCTTTTGGAAGTCCACATACACCACATCAACCCTCTTATCCCAGCTCCAGCAAGTTAAACATCTTTCCCTTCAATCCATGCTGACTTTGCAGGTGGCACGGTAGTTAGCACGGCTGCCTCACAGCACCAAGGTCTCAGGTCCAATTCCAGCCTCGGGTTCACTGTCTGCGTGGAGTTTGCACATTCTCCCCAAGTCTGCATGGGTTTCCACCAGGTGCTCCAGTTTCCTCCTAGTCCAAACATGTAGGGGTTATGTGGATTGGCTATGCTAAAAATTACCCCTCGTGTTGGGGGATTAGCAGGGTAAATGTGTGCGGTGACAGCAATAGCGCCTGGCTGGGATTGTGGTTGGTACAGACTTGATGGGCCAAATGGCCTACTTCTGCACAGTAGGGATTCTATAATTTTCCTTAATTAACCCACATTTGCCCAAAAGACAATTTTGTCCCAAATTCTCATTTCCAGAAGCTTCCCCATAACATTAAACTGACTGGCCTGTTGTTGCCGGGTGTATAGTTCTAACCTTTTTTTGAAAAAGATTATTTATTTTTAAATTATCACAAGTAGGCTTACATTAACACTGCAATGAAGTTAGCGTGAAAATCCCCTAGTTGCCATATTCCTGTTCGGGTACACTGAGGGAGAATTTAGCACAGCCAATGCACCTGACCCGCACGTCTTTTGGACTGTGGGAGGAAACTGGAGCACCCGGAGGAAACCCACGCAGACACAGGGAGAATGTGCAGATTCTGTACAGACAGTGACCCAAGCCAGGAATCGAAGCCAGGTCCCTGGCGCTACGAGGTAGTGGTACTAACCATTGTGTTGCCAGAAGCAATCCCCCCACCCCACCCAAGTCCAAGGGGGATTCAGAAAGTACAGCCGGTGTCTCTGCAAATTTTCATACTCTCAATATCCTTAAGGATGAATCACAGCGTTGGGGTCTTATCCCATTTTAAGTACAGCCTGTCCAATATCTCCTCAGCAATTATAAACCTATACACAATGTTCAGATTAGATCTTGGTCAACACTGCATCTTGTCCCATGTCAGAGACAGATGCAAAGTATTCATTTAATACATCAGCTATATTCTCTCCCTTCCATGCACAAATCTCCTATTCAGTGCTGAATCAGCCCCCTCACTTTTTAACCACTGTCTCTCTATTTAACTATAGAAGACTAATTGCCTTTTAGCTGCCAGGCTAGTTCCATATTCTTAGCTTTCCTTCTTGCCCATTTCCCCATTGAACCTGCTTATCCCCCCCCTAGTTCTCAAGTTGTATTGTTCACCTGACAGTAGTTAGCACTGCTGCCTCACCAGGGACTCAGGTTCAATTCTGGCTTTGGGTGACTGTGTAGAGTTAGCATGTTCCCCCATGTCTGTGTGGGTTTCCTCTGGGTGCTCCAGTTTCCTCCAACAGTCTGAAAGGACAAGCCAGTGAGATACATTGACCATGCTAAATTGACCCTTAGTGTCAGGGGATCAGCAGGTTAACTACATGGGGTTACAGGGATAGGGCCTGGGTGGGATAATTGTCAGTGCAGGCTTGATGGGCCAAATGGCCCACTGTAGGGATTCAATGATATATTTTACAGCTTCATTTCAATCTTTCATCCAGGGAGCCCCTAATTTCTTTGCCCTGTCTTCCCACTGAAAATACCTCGCTTGTGCTCGAATGCACCCACCTCAAAGCACAGCCCATTGCTCAGGGACCATTCTGTCAACTAAGTGACTGCAATGGTTGTGTTCCAGATTCCAGTCAAGTTGGCTTCCCCCATCCCACAGTTAATTCTTATTCCATAACATTCCTTTTTAATCATCCCCCAGCCAACCTAAACCTCATGATTGTCTGCCAAATGTAGGTTTGGAGGAGCAGGGGAAATTAGCCTTGGTGAACATGGAGAAGAGGGGCTGGTAAAGAGTATCGGAGTTGGTGTGTACACAACAGGGGCCAAATGGCTGTATTGTAGGGATTCTATGGTTAACAATCCACTAGCTCCAAATCATTCAGGGCCACGTCTTTGATGGGCTGGAAATGCACTGCTGAAAAAATTCACAAGGAGCTTTTGTTTCCCCCCCCACCCCCCCAACCAACCTTCACACAACTAAAAACGTGTCACCTAAGTCTGTAGTCAGCAAATTAAAGTTCCTCATTATAACTATTTGTTCAAAGTTTATTTACTAACGTCACAAGTAGGTTTTACATTAACACAGTAATAAAGTTACTGTGAAAATCCCCTAGTCGCCACACTCTGGCACCTGTTCGGGTACACTGAGGGAGAATTTAGCACGGCCAAATGCACCCTAACCAGCACGTGTTTCAGACTGTGGGAGGAAACCGGAGCACCCGGAGGAAACTCACACAGACACGGAGAGTGTGCAGACTCCGCACAGAGAGCAACCTAAGCCGGGAATCGAACTCCGGTCGCTGGCGTTGAGGCCGCTGTGCTAACTCCTGGCGCCCCACCTTCCTGCCCTATCACTGCCTAGTGTTCCAAAGGAAGAATGTGCACTTTATTTATTCCTCTTACACATCTAACACTGCTGCCGCATAACACCAGGGACCCAGGTTCGATTCCCGACTTGGGTCTCTGCATGTACTCCGTGTCCGCACGGGTTTCCTCCCACATTCCAAAGACGTACTGGTTAGGCGCACTGGCTGTGCTAAATTCTCCCCTCAGCGAACCCGAACTGGCACCAGAGCGTGGCAACTAGGGGATTTTTCTAAACTTTATTGTAGTGTTAGTATGAGCCTACTTACAAATAAATTAAACAGGCTCATGGTGTCTGGGGGGCTGGGAGAGACTTTTGTAATCTCCAGAATCTAATGGAGAATTTGAAGTCATAATTCCTTGCCTCCTCCCGCACATCTTCCCACAAAGACATTGACTGCAGTTCAGTTGCGGTCCAACTTCTGAATAGGTGCATTTTGCCAGAGAACTGGCCTCAGTTCCCCCAAGGAACTGAAGCCATTCTGCCTCAAACCACACACACTGGTCCGTCCTCACTTTTCTTGCTAGTGTGCCCCAGAGATTACCACCTACATGTCTGACACGCGTAGAGCTCAGCGAAAGCAAGTATCCTATCACTGTATATATTGGAGATTCACGTTTAAACTTGGGTTACTAACTCCAGCGAGGCCTTCGGGGAAGGGGAAAAAAAAAGGATAGTAAGGGAAGCATTTTTAAGTGCATACGTTAGAGAGCCATCTGTAGAGGCAGTCACTGAAAGAGGTCCCCTAGGGAACAACAAGTCTGGCTGTTTGCTAATGAAATTCCATTGGATTGTGTTCTCCTCCCAGTATTACTGTTACAATGCAGCTGTACTTCCAGCAGGAGTTTATAAACTCTTTGCGGAATATTCTCTCCTAGGCCCAAGTGAAGAGGAATCTTCCATACCTGCCCTGGGAACAGCAGAGAGAGGGTGCACTGTTGTATAGATTCCTCGAACCCGCATGTGGAGTTCCACACATCTTTAGAAGAGAAAATAAGACGTGGATAGGTGACATAGAGGGAGCCCCCACCACATCCATGGACTGTGGGAGGAAACTGGAGCACCTGGATGACATTTTTGAACAGCAGAGGCAGGTACAGTTAGCTTCAGTTTACACAAAGTGGGGGTCACAACACAGTCCCCAGGACAACATGGAGTGGGATCAGGGGGAAGGTTGCTTGATGTCCTCCAACAATTTGTCAGTTCTGGCCTGTGGGAGTAGGCCAGCCATAAACCATGAACTTGCTGCAACCCAAATGAATCAAATAGTCCCCGAAACTGCAAGAGGCCATTCAGCCCACCGAGTCTGCACTGACCACAATTCCATCCAGGCCCACAACCCCCATGCATTTACCCTAGCTAATTACTCTGGCACTAACAGGCAATTTAGCACAGCCAATCCACCTAACCCATACATCTTTAAGAAAATAGACGGGGATAGGTCATAGAGAAGGAGCCCCCTCTCCACATCTTGTAAGGAAACTGGAGAACCTGGATGAAACCTACACGGAAATGGGGAGAATGTGCAGACTCCATATAGACAGTGATCGGAGGTGGGAATCAAACTCGAGTCCCTGGTGTTGAGAGGCAGCAGTACTAACCACTGATATTTTGCATATTTGCGATGCCAAAAGTTTCAGAAACTGTTACAAACATTGGTCAACTTGTCCAGAGTACTTGGAATGGGGTAACAATGCAAGCTTGACTACCTCTAGTTAAAGTTTATTAGGGTCATAAATAGGCTTACAACAACACTGCAATAAAGTTACTGTGAAAATCCCCAGTTGCCATTGCACTGCTACCTCAACACCAGGGACCCAGGTTTGGTCACCGGCTTGGGTCACTGTCTGTGTGGAGTCTGCACGTTCCCTTCAGGTCTGCATGGGTTTCCTCCCACAGCCCAAAAAACATGCTGGTTAGGTGCATTTATCATGCCAAATTCTTCTTCAGTGTACCCAAACAGGTGCCGGAGTGTGGCGTTTAGGAGATTTTTTACAGTAACTTCATTAACACTGAAAAGTCACTCCACTTGATGAACAAACAAGCTTTGAGGGAGAATTTAGCATGGCCAACGTGTCTAACCAACACGTCTTTTGGACTATGGGAGGAAACCCACACAGACATGGGGAGAACATGCAGACTCCGTGTGGTGACCCAAGCCGGAACTGAACCGCGGTCCCTGGTGCTGTGAGGCAGCAGTATTTAACCACTGGCCTACATACTGGGACAAAAGTTTTCACCACCCCAAGACAAATTCCTCTCCCTCTACAAGAGAGCGTTGTTTAAAGATTTGATCTAGATTTAGCTTTCCACATAAATGGTTAAGTCATTATTTTGACAATTCATGTATCCAGTCGCCAACTAATTGGGATAGACATTAGGGACAGACTGGAGATGCAAAGTTTTTTTCTGTTTAAAATAAAGCTTCCGTATTTTGTTTTAATGGCATTAACCGGAATCAAATTGGAGAATTTAAAAAGCAACAGTACAAAGAAAGCAAACAGAATGACAACACAGTGGTTCGCACTACTGCCTCTCAGCACCAGGTTCGATTCCCAACTTGGGTCAGTGTGGAGTCTGCACATTCTCCCCATATCTGCATGGGTGCTCCAGTTTCCCCTACACACAGTCCAAAAGACGTGCTGGTTAAGTGCATTGAAGGACAATTTAGCACGGCCACTGTACCCGAACAGGCGCCAGAGTGTGGCGACGAGGCGATTTTCACAGAAACTCCATTGCAGTGTTAACGAAAGGCCAATTTGAGGCACTAAAACTTTGAAACTTCAGCAGGAGGGTTGATAACCACTAAGCAAATTCAACAAAAACGCACCCGAATGAGGAGGAAGATTTCTTTTCTTGCAGAGCGAGTTACTTGGGGTGGGAGCAAGGTTCATGAGAGAGAATTGGAAAAGAGGAGGGGGAGATATGGGATGGGTTGAAAAGAGCAAGAGTGTGGGACTAATTGGATAGCTTCCAGGGCTAGCACGGGCCGAATGGGTTCCTCCTGGGCTGTAAAATTCTATGAAATGGGGGGGGAAAGACTCAAAATTGGCTTCATTACAAAATTCTGCCCCTTGTCCTTGTAACTATTCCTCTTTCCCTCAACCCCCAGAGGCAAGGAATTATGACTTCGAATTCCGATCATATTCTGAAGATGCTACAACTGGCAGATTACAAGATTTGTCTCTTCCAGTCACACAAACCACGCGAAAGTAGCTTGTGCTGTATGTCGATGCAGGATACTTTTAAAGACAGGAAGTTATTGCACTTCACATTGTTTCAGCTGCTGCCTTAACTCGGACGGAATAACTCCCAGCCCACTTCTCTCCCCCCATCCATTGACTTGTCCCCAAGTTTAGAAAGTGGCATTTTGCAGCCTGGAATGGAGAGAGACTGCTTTGGCCTGGGTTAAGCGGTTTGACGCGTCTTTTTTTTTTGGGAAAAGATGAATCAAGCTTCTGCAACACTTCCTAAACAGGGACAACAAACATTGCAACCGGCATTCGAGCGAGTTGTTAAATGTCCCTTGTGGACATCTGGATTGCAGGAATCACTTGTCTCTCCGAACTACAAAACTCAAGTCCCCGAGAACCCAGCACACAGAAACTGTGCTGCTGCTGGTCTCTTTTAAGGAACACTTATCCCCAAGAACAAAATGATTCAGAGCAGGAGTAAACTCACGGTGTAGGGGACAGACAGAGAGAGCGCGTTAACTCAGAACATGTAGCTTAACTGCCCCCATCGCTGTGTGCCTGAATGCAAGTCACAGCTTTTAGTTGGTATCTGCAAGTCACAGCGTTCAGACTCTTAACTGCACATCCCTTAACTGGCCACATCCTTCCCTCCAGGTATAAAAAAGATATCCAAACACCTTCCCTATTAATAGCTAACAAAATACTTCTTAAACAGCGTTGGGGTCAGAATCTAACTGGAGTGTCCTAGTAAGTGGAACTTAAAATAAGGACTCTCCCCCACTTCCAAAATACATACACACACACACAATCTCCTTAATAGATAATAAGACTTTTAAAACAGGGTTAAGGGTTAGAATGGTAATTGGCATCTTCGAAAAAGTGGAAATCCCCAAAAAATTGGATTTGAGGATTCACCTTCCTCTCCCAAACACACACACACACAGTATTCCTATTACTAGATAGTACAATAAAGACTTTTAAAGTGGGGGTAGCGAGGTTAACAGACCACATCCCTCCGGGCAAATTTAAAGATATTCAAAAAACAGCTTACCTAATAAATAGTTCAAAATATTTTTTAAAAAAGGCTTTGAAAACAAGGTTAATGGTGATTGGGAGTCTCCTAGACAGTGGAACTTTACAAGAAGTATTACAGGATTTAACTCCCCCCCCCAACACACACACACACCACTACTTATAGAATTCCAATAGATATTTAAGAGAGAGTCTCCAAGAACAAAAAAAAATCTAAGCCATCTAAAGTTTTCCAAGCTGGAACATTGCATTAAAAAAAAACAGTCAGAAAGAATGCAGCAAGCGCTGAAATCGGCAAGAGATTTTCCCCCCTCTCTCTGAAATGTAACCAGCCCCCCCCTTTCCCTTCCCTCTTTTATTCTTACCTCTTCTTCGTTATTGTTGTTATTGGGTTCATCACTTTTCGTACTCATGGTTCAGGCTCCCTCCTCTCGTAGGGGGGGGGCGAAGAGGGGGTGGGGTGGGGTTGGGGGGGGGGGGGGTTGTTGAGGTCGTTTGCCCCTCCAAGCAGGCAAGAGAGAGTAAGGACGGGGTGGGGGGGGAAACAGCTCCTTCTCCGAGGGACTAAAAGTCTTTCTCTTCCCTCCTTCTCCTCCTCCGGTGGCGAGAGGAGAGTCAGTCAGTTGTGATGCCCAAGACGGAACGAGAGGTGACAAGTCCTGGTGAGGTTAGTGCTGGAGTTTTTGTAATTTTTTTTTGCTCCCCCCCCCAAAAAAAAAAGGGTGCTGAGAAAAAGAGGAGGAGGAGGAGGGCTGGAATAATGTTCCCTTAAAACACAAAAAAAAAAATCAACACCATACAAAATAAAAAAAAAAATGCTTTTCTAAAAGAGAAAAGGGGCAACGCAAATTAAAAGGAGGGCTGGAAGTGTTGGGAGTGCATTGGAGGTGCGCGGTGTAGGTTGGAGAGGGGAGAAGTGGCTACTTTATTTTCTCTGGAGCCTGGTTTTCTTTAGCACACGTCAATCTGATTCACGTGTCCCTCGGATTAAAAGAAAAACAAAAGCGAGTGGGTGGGGTGGGGGGGGGTGAAGAGGCTGGTGAACTGCCTTGGACAAGGTGTGTGTGTGTGTAGGGTGGAGGTGGGGAGGAGGAGGAGGAGGAGTGAGGCAATTAAGTCTGATCCCCAGCAAAGCTCCAGTCCAATTTGATGGTGATTTGGGACACAGAGCAGGATCTGAAATATAACAATGTACTCCAGCTGGCAAGCAATCCAAAATCTCCTGCGTCATGGTCTCCATTGGAAACCTCAGCTCCAATCAGCTTCCTCTCTCTCAATTAAAAAAAAAAGTTAACTTTGATGTGCTTTCAGACTGAACTTTCTCTCCCCCCCCATCTCCTCAACTCAATCTTTCTCACATAGACCCAGCCAGGCAGCTAATTTTTTTTTTGCAAGAGAGATTGTGTCTCCGGTTGGGGACTGAGGTTTAACTCTTTGGATGCCTCTCTTTTTTTTTATCTGTTCCTTTCTATTCGTGTCGCAAGTAGGCTGACATTGACACCGTGATGGAGTTGCTGGCGGTGAGGTTACTGTGAAAGTCTCCCAGTTGCCCTGGGGGACTGGTGGGACAGTGGTTACAGCGGCTGCCTCACAGCACCAGGGACCTGGGTTAGATTCAGGGCTTGCGGCACTGAGTTTGCACGTTCTCCGTGTGTCTGCGTGGGTTTCCTCCAGGTGTGAGGGGGGATTGAACAGTTTGGGCTCATACTTACGCCGTAGGGTGGCACAATGGTTAGCACTGCTGCCTTACAGCAGCAGGGACCCAGGTTCGATTCCAATCTTGTGTCACTGTCTGTGCGGAGTCTGCACGTTCTCCCCACGTCTGCATGGGTTTCCTCCACGTATGAGGAGAGATTGAACAGGTTGGGCTTATACCATAGGGTGGCACAATGGTTAACAGTGTTTCTTACAACAGCAGGGACCCGGGTTCGGTTCCGAGTTTGGGTCAGTGTGTATGGAGTTTGCACGTTCTCCCCACGTCTGCGTGGGTTTCCTCCGGGTATGAGCAGAGATTGAACAGTTTGGGCTTACACTATAGGGTGGCACAGTGGTTAGCACAGCAGCAGGGACCCAGGTTCAATTCCCATCTTGTGTCACTGTCTGTGTGGAGTCTGCACATTCTCCCCGTATCTCAGTGGGTTTCCTCCAGGTGCTGTGGTTTCCTCCCATAGTCTGAAAGATGTGCTGGTTAGGTGCATTAACCATAATAAATTGTCCCTCAGTGTAACCCAAACAGATGCCAGAGTGTGGAGACTGGGAGATTTTCACAGTAACTTCATTGCAGAGTTAATGTAAGCCTACTTGTGACTAATAAATAAACTTTAGGGAGAATTTAGCATAGCCAATGCCTTTAACCAGGGAGTCTTTGGGATTTCTGCATATATATAAGATTACAAATTGTTCCCCTCTACCCGCAGACCATAACTCTTGGGAATATTGTCATCTCCCCCCCCCCCCCCTTCTCTCTGGGGGTAACAAGAAGGTAAACAAGCTGGAGGGGAGAGGACAGAATGTTCACTTCTGGAGTCAGTGTTAACCCTACAGCACAAACCCTTCCACGCATTGTTATTCCCATGGGACTGGGGGAAAATATCATAAGATAATCATACATTGAGAATGTCCGGATGCACAAAACTCTTCACTGGTGTCAAAGACTGTCCAAGGGATACTTTTCAATAAACACATCAAGTTCTAAAGGTATGTTCCATTTTCCTGATTATTCAGTTCTATAGATACACCCAGTTAAAATTAAAGTTTATTTATTAGTCACAACTAGGCATTCGTTAACACTGCAAAGAAGTGAAATTCTCCGAGTCGCCACACTCCGGCACCTGTTTGAGTCAATGCATCTAACCAGCGCGTCTTTCAGGCTGTGGGAGGAACACAGAGCACCCAGAGGAAACCCACACAGACACGGGGAGACTTCTATCAATACAAAGAACAAAGAAAATTACAGCACAGGAAAAGGCCCTTTGGCCCTCCAAGCCTGCGCTCAACTGAAACCCCCTACCCTTCTGGGGACTGTATCCTTCTATTCCCATCCTATATATGTATTTAATACATTCAGTTCTACAGACAGATTCAGTTCATTCGATATGTTCAGTTCAGTAGATGCATTCAGTTCTATATACACATCCAGTTCCATAGACACATCTATAGATATATTCAGTTCTAAATACACATTCATAAGAAATAGGAGCAGGAGTAGGCCATCTGGCCCCTCGAGCCTGCCCCGCCATTCAATAAGATCATGGCTGATCTGTCGTGGCTCAGTTCCAAATTCCCGCCCTCTCCCCATAACCCCTAATCCCCTCTCTTATCAAAAACCCATCAACCCGCGTCTTAAAAATATTTAGCGAGGCAGCCTCCACCACTTCAACGGGCAGAGAATTCCAGAGATTCACCACCCTTTGAGTGAAGAAATTCTTCCTCAACTCCATTCTAAACCGCCCCCCCCCTTTATCTTGAGGCTGTGCCCCCTAGTCCTACTGTCCTTTCTGAGTGGGAAGAGTCTCTCCACCTCTATCCTATCCATCCCATTCATCATCTTATACATCTCAATGAGATCTCCCCTCATTCTTCTAAACTCTAACGAGTACAAGCCTAGTTTATTCAGCCTCTCCTCATAGCTCAAGCCCCTCAACTCCGGCACCAGCACTCCCTCCAAGGCCAAAATATCCTTGCGTAAGTACGGCGCCCAAAACTGCACACAGTACTCCAGCTGTGGCCTCACCAATGCCCTATACAGCCGCAGCAAGACCTCCCTACTTTTATATTCAATCCCCCTCGCTATGAAGGCCAGCATCCCATTCGCCTTCCTGACCACCTGCTGCACCTGCAAGCTGGGTTTTTGCGACTCATGCACAAGGACCCCAAGGTCCCTCTGCACCGTCGCATGCTGCAGTTTTTCTCCACGTAAGTAATAATCCTTCCTACCATTATTCCTACCAAAGTGGACCACCTCGCACTTGCCAACATTAAATTCCATTTGCCATTTCCTGGCCCATTCGCCCAGCCTATCTAGATCCTTCTGCAGACTCTCCACACCCTCCGCGCAATTTGCCTTTCCACCAATCTTGGTGTCATCAGCAAATTTCGACACCATACACTCGGTTCCCTCCTCCAATTCATCTATATAAATGGCAAATAGCTTTCAGGTCTATATACACATTCAACTCTATAGACACATTCAGTTCTGTAGATGCATTCAATTCTATAGACACATTCAATTCTATAGACACATTCAGTTCTATAAATTCATTCAGTTCTATATATACATTAATACCTATACACACATTCAGTTCTATAGATACATGCAGTTCTACAGACACATTCAATTCTATTGGAACATTCAGTTCCCTCGGCACATTCAATTCTGTAAATACATTCAGTTCTATAGAAATATTTAGTTCTATATACTCATTCAATTGTATAGGTACTGTCAGTCTATAGATACATTGATTTCTAGAAACTTTTGATTGTATGGACACATTCAGTTCTATTGACACAGTCTGAGAGTTCATTCAGTTCTATACATTCATTCAGTTTTATGGATACATTCATTTCTAGAAACATTCAGTTATATTGACACATTCAGTTCTATAAAAATATTCATTCTATAGACACAGTTCTAGAGACACATTCAGTTCTAGAGACACATTCAGTTCTAGAGACACATTCTGGTCTAGAGACACATTCTGGTCTAGAGACACATTCTGGTCTAGAGACACATTCAGTTCAATAGATTCATTCAGTTCTAGAGACACAATCAGTTCAATAGATTCATTCTGGTCTAGAGACACATTCTAGTCTAGAGACACATTCTGGTCTAGAGACACATTCTGGTCTAGAGACACATTCTGGTCTAGAGACACATTCAGTTCAATAGATTCATTCAGTTCTAGAGACACATTCAGTTCGAGAGACACATTCTGGTCTAGAGACACATTCTGGTCTATAGACACATTGACTTCTATAGATTCATTCAGTTTTATAGAAACATTCAGCTCTGTAGGCACATGCAATTCTATAGATAAATTCAGTCTATGGACACATTCAGTTCAATGGACGCGTCAGTTCTTTTGATACACTCAGTTCTGTAGATAAATTCAGTTCTATAGATATATTCCTTTCTACAGACACATTCAGTTCAATTCAATACCTTTAGTTTTATAGACATATTCAGTTCTATGGACACATTCAATTCTATAGATACATTTATTCCTTTAGATACATCCAGTTCTTTAGAAACATTCAAATTACAGATACATTCAGTTCTATAGACACATTCAGTTCAATGCATGTATGCAGTCCTATAGATACATTCAGTTTTATAGACATATTCAGTTCTAGAGATACATTCAGTTTGATAGAGACTTTCAGTTGCATTGCAGTCTCCTGAAATCTGTCCTGTCGCCATTTTGACTAACAATGTTTTAAATATTGTATTTTCAGCGTTATAGTGAGAGCTTTAAACAAGCCAGAGGCATTTGAGATTACACAAGGCAGTAAGACAGATGCAGGGTCCTCCGATTGTATAATTTGTAATTTTATTTTATTATTGTCACATGTATTAAAATACAGTGAAATGTATTGTTTCTTGCATGCTATACAGGCAAAGCATACCGTTCATAGAGATGGAAAGGAAAGGGTGCAGAACATGGTCTCAAATTATAATGAGGTACAAAAATGTGACCAAATCTCTGTTTCATAGTTTGTACATAAAATGGTGTTGGGTTAAGAATTGATGTGGAGATGCTGGCTTTGGACTGGGGTGGGCACGGTAAGAAGTCTCACAACTCCAGGTTAAAGTCCAACAGGACTTTGTTTGGATCCCAACTCACCTAATGAAGGAGCAGTGCCCCGGAAGCTCGTGATTCCAAATAAACCTGTTGGACTTTAACCTGAGACTTCTTACTAGGTTAAGAGTTGCCACCCGTAAAAGATATGCTTTCCAACTGATTTATGGGATAAATCAACTCAACTGGACCTCAGTGCTGGGACTAAAAGGTTAACTTGCAAGACACCATCGCCAGTTTAGAAGTGGACTCTCGCAAAGTTAGAGAGAAACGTTTCTGAAAGTTTATGAACTTGCCCCTTTGAATCTGTGTTTGTGGTAACTAATGTTTCACAGACAATGAAGGGGGATTTTCCCTCTCTCTGACCTTCAGTTGCTTTCCAATGTGTTAAAAAAAACCTTGGGAATGTCAGAATCCGATGTTTTGGATTTCTGTTTAGTGTCTCATCCCTTACTGAGAGAGAGAGAGTGGGGTCGGGGAGGGGAGGGTCGGTGGGGGGTGCAGGGGGGGAGAAATACAAGTCTTAAAATTGCCAGGCCAGTGTTTGGATAAGGCGTGATTGATTTAATGGTAAAATTCAGTCACCGCGTCCATATATAGCTGTGATTGAAGCTCTGGAACTGAGGGCTAATTGCTTGTGGCTGGATTAATCCCAGGAGAGTAATGGTAACACATGGGGAGACAAATATAGGCATTTAGTGTGCGCTTGGAGCAAGAGAGAGATCGACAGAAGAACAATAGCCTTTTCTTAAAACAATAAACAACTTTGAGGAAAGGAAGAGATGTAGCAATCACCCCATCCCCCCCGAATAAAATCTAAAATATTGTGACAGAGAGGGAAAGACCTATTTAAAAAAAGGAAAAAGCTCACAAAGAACTTGTATCATTGCAAAGAACGTTTAATTCTGTCTTATTTTTAGATGGCTACTAAGAATTATATCATAGAATCCCTACAGTGCAGAAGGAGGCCATTCAGCCCATTGAGTCTGCACTGACCACAATCCCATCCAGGCCCTATCCCTGTAACCCATGTATTTGCTCTAGCTAGTCCCTCTGATACTAAGGGGAAATTTTAGAGTGGCCAGTCCACCTAACCTGCACATCTTTGGAGTGTGGGAGGAAACCGGAGTACCCGGAGGAAACCCACGCAGACACGGAGAGAACGTGCAAACTCCACACAGACGGTAACCCAAGCCAGGAATCGAACCCAGGTCCCTGGCGCTGTGAGGTAGGGGTGCTAACCACTGTGCCGCCCTTGTGCTTTGTTTAAAAAATTACTAGAAGTTCTTCAAAGATCCCTTTATCTCGCCAGATCAAAAATACTGTTCTCTGCAGAAAGTTACCTCTAACATCAGTTCCAAGTGACCCATATCGAAGGAAAGTTTTGAGAGTCTGTGGAGAGGGGAAATGGTAGATAATGGTATCGATAATATTAAAATAAAAGGAAGGGAAAGTTAAAAAGTAAAGTTTATTTATTGGCACAAGAAGGCTTACATTAAAACTAATGAAGTTACTGTGAAAATCCCCTAGTTGCCGCACTCTGGCGCCTGTTCGGGTACACTGAGGGAGAATTTAGCACGGCCAATGCACCCTAACCAGCACGTCTTTTGGACTGTGGGAGGACAGCCATGCAGACAATGTGCAGACAGTGACCCAAACCAGGAATCGAACCCGGTCCCTGTCTGTGCGGAGTCTGCACATCCTCCCCGTGTCTGCCTGGGTTTCCTCCCAGCAGTGCCAACCTCTGTGCCGCCGTGTCGCCCCCCAGTTGGTGTTATTCTGTCTGATTCTATCCTCAATTTGTATTTCACGCTTTCTAGTCATATCCATTTATTGTTGTTTTAACAAAAAGTCTTCTGTTTAATTAGTTGCACAGGAACAATGGATTTATTGTTGGCACTGTGCCAACTATTTAAATTGACAAATTTCCATTTCCACCGCAAAATCTCAAAGCAAAGTTTACAATATGCAAGAATTTCAAGTGCATGCAGGAATTAGAACACTCCAGTAATTAATTACACGTTATCTTCTTAGTGTAGGGCAGCATGGTGGCACAGTGATTAGCACTGCTGCCTCACAGCATCAGGGATCCAGGTTCAATTCCAACCTGAGGTCACCGTCTATGTGGACATTCTCCCCGTGGGTTTCTGCCAATTTTCTCCCACCGTCCAAAGATGTGCGGGTTAGGATATTTGGCCGTGCTAAATTAACCTTGGTGTCAGGGGGGTTAGCAGGCTAAATGAGAGGTTACAGGAATTGGGCAGGCTTGTGTTCGGTACAGACTTGATGGGCTGAACGGTCTCCTTCGGTACTGTAAGGATTCTACGATATGATCTTTAGAAATCCTTTACTTTAAAAACTTATTAAGATAGAGTTAGATCCTTGACTGTATGCAGCTTTGTGCTGTGTACTCTGTTTAGCTTCCCATTCTCAAGAAGTGCTTCACTAGCTTTTAAACCAAGGAACATACTGGAGCACTCGGAGTTCAAAGGGTTGTGTCAATAGCAAACAAGCCAAATAAAAACAGAAAATGCTGGGGGGGGGAGGTGTGTGTGGGTGTATCAGCAGGCCTGGTAGCAGAGAGAGAGAGATAGTTAACGTTTGGTCCCCCCTCCGACTTTTTCAGACACGCAGAGAAATGCAATGAATTAAAAATTGCCAACTCTACTTGGCTGCATTCCTAAGGAGTTCATTGGATGATCACTTGTTTGGGCCGGCAGTCAAACTCTTTCCCTTCCCAGATTTTTTTTTAGGTGACAATCCAAAGTGTCCAATGAATTGCCTTTTCCTGCATCCCCCCCTCCCTCCCTTTCCCAGTTGCTCATCTCAATCTTAAGAATTCTGGAGAGTTGGCAAGCCCAATCCCACTTCATAACCTGGACTCTTTCAATTCTTTGGGGACCGAATGGCCACTGCACCATTTGAGGTTTTATTTAAAATTTCCAGAAGGGATATATGGTGAGTAGATTGGGCCTGTACTCGTTGGAGTTTAGAAGGCTGAGGAGCGATCTTATAGAGACACATAAGATAATGAAGGGGCTAGATAGGGTAGAGGCAGAGAGATTCTTTCCACTTAGAAAGGAAACAAGAACTAGAAGACACAGCCTCAAAGTAAGGGGGGGGGGGGGGTCAGTTTAGAACAGAGTTGAGGAGGAACTTCTTCTCTCAGCGGGTAGTGAATCTCTGGAATTCCCTGCCCATTGAAGTGGTGGAGGCTACCTTGTTGAATATGTTTAAGTCACAGATAGATTTCTGATCAATAAGGGAATTAAGGGTTATGGGGAGCAGGCGGGTAAGTGGAACTGAACCCACTATCAGATCAGCCATGGTTTTATTGAATGGCGGGGCAGGCTCGAGGGGCTGGATGGCCTACTCCTGCCCCTATTCCTTATGTTGTTATGAACTCAGGGAGCTGGGATAGGTAACTCTTAAGGGACAAATCCACAAGCTTATAACCCCCTCCCTCCTAATAACTATTTGTTTTTGCATCGCTTCTGAATATGTGTTGGAGTGTCGAGCACTAAACAATATTCCACATTTAGTCCCGGGAATGCAAACACATCATCGAATTTTTTTGCGAATATGTGAAGCAGTGTTTTTGAAATTAAGAGAAAATCCTTGCTGCTGACAGGATTATAAAAATATATAAAATTTCTGTATGTATATATTAAATATATATAATTCATATTAAATATTATACACATAGAATTTCTATTAAAAGTATATCTTAAATGTACTTATTTGTGTTAAATCATAGAATCCTACAGTGCAGAAAGAGGCCATTCGGCCCATCGAGTCTGCACCAACCACAATTCCACCCCGGCCCTCTCCCTGTAACCCCATGCATTTACCCTAGCTAGTCACCAAGGGGCAATTAACCCTGACACCAAGGGGCAATTAAGCATGGCCAACCCCACTTATCTTTGGAGTGTGGAGGAAACCAGATACTAATTAAATACTATTTCCACTACATTTATATTAAATATTATGTACATAGAATTTCTATTCAATGCATATATTAAATATGATATATAATTTGTATTAAATATAGATGAAGTATATGTATATATCAAATTTGTGTTAAAGATTAAATATTATATTTATAACATTTGTATCTATATATAATTTGTGTTAAGTATCAATTAAATATTATATACATTACATTTATATTAAATATTATATACATGGCTAAACAGTACAGAGTACACAATACAAAGCTGCATACAGTAAACGATCTAACTCTATCTTAATAAGTTTTTAAAGTGAAGTATTTCTGAAGATCATAAATCCTGACAGTACAAAAGGAGGCCATTTGGTCCATCAAGTCTGTACTGAACACAAGCCTGCCCTAATCCTGTAACCTCTCATTTAGCCTGCTAATCCACTGACACTAAGGTTAAGTTAGCATAGCCAATTATCCTAACCCATGTGCCTTTAAATGTATGTATGAAATATTATATATAATTTGTGTTAAAGATTAAATATTATATACACTATATTTATATTAAATATCATGTATTAAATATATATGTTATATTAAATTTGCATTATTTCTGATATTGAAGGAATATATCTGGTTGGAGAGGGATGGACTTTGAAGGGTTTGAATGTAAAGGGTCCAAATGAAATCTGCTAATTTGTTGGTTAAAATTCCCGACTTAATGAAAACCGCGCTAAATCTGTTCCTGGCTTGTTTTGCAAAGTGCTTTTGAGCCCACACATCCGTGCAATGTGTCCCATTCGATCTCTGACCATCCATTCATTCACAGGACTAGAGCATGCCCAAGTACTTAAACTCATCAATAATTGAAAGCACGAAGGAGGAAAGGGAAAATCGCCCCACACCATTCCTTTCTGAGGGAAACCTGTCTTGTTTCTTGCTCGTGGGTGTTTGCCCGAGTGGCAAATCGTTAACCACTAAAAGCCCAAAGTCCGAGGCGGAACACCGTGCACAGAATGCAATGGGGAAGTGCGGTGTCTCTGCTTGCGAGGCAGTCAAGATAATGAACAAGCACTCCGACAATGTGCTAAACTTCCAGAATCATCCTGTTCCCTCCTCCCCAGTTGTTGAGCCTGTCTGAAATCTGTCCTCTCCATCTTATCATTACTGTCCCCACAACCACTTAGATCCAGCATAATAGCCTATAACAACCTATATGATCTTTAAATTCATTAGGGTTAGACCAGCTGTTGTTCCTCTTGAGAAGGTGGTGGTGGTGAGCTGCCTTCCTGAACCGCTGCAGCCCCGGGGGTGTCGGTATAGGGCTGTTAGGGAGCGAGTTCCAGGATTTTGACCCAGTGGCTGATATATTTCCAAATCGGATAGTGAGTGACTTGAAAGGGATGTTCCAGCTGGTGGTGTTTCCAGGTATCTACCACCCTTGTCTTTCTCTGTGGTAGATGGAAGTAGCTGTCTAAGGAGCCTTGACCAGTTGCTTCAGTGCATCTTGTAGGTCAGCAGTGGGCAACCTGCAATCCAAGGGCCATATGAAGCCCATCAGGGTTCTGAGTGCGACCCCGCGAGACGTTTTGTTGACCATTGCCCGCAGGGTTGCCACATTCCACTGACCTCTGTCCGTGTAGTTTTTTTCCTACCTGTGTGACTGAAGTGATTGGCACGTAAAGCGAAGGTGAGTGAAGTGGGGTGGGTGCTCACAACATTGACTGAGAGAGCCACGCGCTCCCTCTGTGTCTAAAGTGTCAATATTTCTTTCACTTTTACCATCTGAAGTTGATGACAGATCTATTAATATATAAACGATCAAGCATTTTCTGTAACTTGTTATGAAATATCCGGTGTGTATTAAATGTATTTAATCTTATTCATGGGGTCGCAGTTAGTGAATAATCTTGCGGCCACTGAGATGCAGGAGGGGCCACTCTTGCCTCGGCAAAGCATTATTAAGGACCCCGTGCACCCCGGACATTCTCTCTTCCACCTTCTTCCATCGGGAAAAGGATACAAAGGCCTGAGGTCACGCGCTCAAGACCAGCGTCTTCCCTGCTGCTGTCAGACTTTTGAATGGACCTACCTCGCAATTAAGTTGATCTTTCTCTAGCTATGACTCACGTTCTGTGCTGTCTCCTTCCCTTCTCTATGAACGGTATGCTTTGTCTGTATAGCGCGCAAGAAACAACACTGTATGTTAATACATGTGACAATACGAAATCAGTTCAAATCAACTCATGTGGCCCACTCACTAGCCTAGGCTGCTGTAGATGGTATATGTTTAAGATGTATCGGACGCCAATCGAGCGGGGCTGCTTTGTCCTGGATGGTGTCGAGCTTCTTGAGTGTTGTTGGAGCTGCTCCCATCCAGGGGAGTGAGGAGTATTCCATCACACTCCTGACTTGCACCTTGGACAGGTTCTGGGAAACCGTAGAATCCCTACAGTGTAGGAGGGTGGCATTTGGCCCATCGAGTCTGCAACCCCACCTCCCCATAACCCCACACACTCCCGCTAATTCCTCTAACCTTCGTGGGACACTAAGGGGTAATTTAGCATGGCCAATGCACCCAACCAGCACATCTTTGGTTTCAGGAAGTGAGTTACTTGCCGCTGTATTTCCATGCCATTCATTAATGCAGGAATGTTACAATACATTTTTCTGTTTATCCGCCCACCCCATTGAAGATGTAACACTTACCCTCACACTTCAGACATCAGAATGTAAACAGGAGGCACTGAAGTCAGTCATTTGACCTCAGAGCTGCTTCATTTGTATCTTTTACCATGGCTACCAAAGAACACACTCAGAAAAGAAGAATGAACAAGTCATGTGTAATCATTCACAAGTGATAGGATTAATTCAAGTCACAGACTTCATTCTCTTCCGCTCTGAGAGATCGGCAACCATCTGACTCTGGTTTCTTGTTCATTCTCTCTACCCCGAACCCCATTATCGATGCTCCCCCATCCACAGCCAAAAGTCAAAACTCTCCCCTTCCCAATTCTCTGCACCTCTCTACCGTTCTCTACCTCTCTATCTCTGTACCCCCTCTCTCTGTACCCCTCTCTCTTTACCCCTCTCTCACTATCCCTCTCTCTCTCTGTACTTCTCTCTCTCTCCCTATCCCTCTCTCTTTACCCCTTGCTATCCCTCTCTCTCTCCGTACTTCTCTCTCTCTCTCCACCCCTCTCAATCCCTCTCTCTCTCTATCTCTATCTCTCACTACTTCTCTCTCTCTCTCTACCTCTCTGTCTCTCGCTCTCTCTCTCTTGTATCTCTACCTCTCTGTCTCTCTATATCTCTGTCTCTCTAGCTCTCACTCTCTACCTCTCTCTCTATCTGTCTCTCTACCTCTCTCTCTATCTGTCTCTCTACCTCCGTCTCTTTCACTACCTCTCTCTCTACCTCTCTCTTTGTCTCTCTACTTTTCTCTCTCTCTCTCTCTCTCTCCCCCTCTCTATCTACCCCTCTTGCTCACTACCTCTCTGCTTTTCTCTCTCTCTACTTCTCTGCCTCCACCTCTCTCTATCTGTCTTTCTCTCTCTCTCTATCTACCTCTTTTCTCTACTTCTCTCTCTCTCTCTCTCTTTCTCTTTCTCTCCTCAATGATTACCACTGCTGCTCCACAGAACTCTCCACCCACCTGACGAAGGGGCAAACCCCGAAAGCTTGTGGGTTTACTATCAAATAAACCTGTTGGACTTTAACCTGGTGTTGTGAGGCTTCACAGTGCCAGGGATCCGGGTTCGAATCTCAGCTCGGGTCACTGTCTGTGTGGAGACTGCACATTCTCCCCGTGTCTGCGTGGGTTTCCTCCGGGTGCTCCAGTTTCCTTCCACAGTCCGAAAGACGTGCTGATTAGGTGGATTGGCCGTGCTACGTTCTCGCTCAGTGCCAGAGTGATTAACAGGGTAAATATGTGGGGATATGGAGATAGGGCCTGGGTGGGATTGTGATTGGTGCAGGCTCGATGGGCCTCCTCCTGCACTGTAGGGATTCTATTTTATGATTCTATGCTCCATAGCTTTATATGCTACAGCACTTCAAAATCTCATCTAAATGCTTCTTAAATGTTGTGAAGGTTCACTGTCTCTACCACCCTTTTTGGAGGTGAATTCCAGATTCCTACCACCCTCTGGGTGGAAAAGAGTTTCCTCAAATGGCCTCTAAATCTTCTGCCCTCCTGATTATTGACCTGTCTACTAAGGGGAAACATTTGTTTCTATCTACACTACCTATATTCTTCATAATTTTGTACACCTCAATCATGACCTCCCCCCTCGCTACAAGGAAAACAGCCTAACCAGCCTCCCTTCATAGCTCACAGAGCCAGGTTCGATTCCCGGTTTGGGTCACCGTCTGTGTGGAGTTTGCACATTCTCCCCGTATCTGCGTGGGTTTCCTCCCACAGTCCGAAAGATGTGCAGGTTAGGGTGCATTGACCGTGCTAAATTCCCCCTCAGTGTACCCGAACAGGCACCGGAGTAACTTCATTGCAGTGTTAACGTAAGGCGACTTTGTGAGATGGGTAAATAAAGTTTTAGCTTCAGCCAAGGCAACACCCTGGTGAATTTGCTCTGCACTCTTTCTAGTACCATCACATCCTGAAAAGTGCTGTATAAATTCAAGTCTTTCTCTGTATTGCTATAGTGAAGCCTGAACAAATGGTTACATATTGGATTCGGGAACTGCATCTGGGTAAGACTAATATAAGTCAATGGAGTTTCCTCTATAAATCTCTGTGGCATTTATTGAACTCAGTGTAGAGGTTCGGTTAGTGGTTCCATATGTGCACAAGAGTCAGTGGATTATAAAATCACACGCATTATTATACGCTGGACTGTTAAACCAATTAGCCAAAATTGCCTTGCCCAGAATTCACTTGTTGACTGATTAGAAGCATTCAAGACTGTCCGGCATGTGTGAACTGAACAATGTGGATCACAGCTATAAATAAAACATCACTATCTTAAGGTTGCCAATCCTCGGGGAATGGCCTGGAGCCTCCAAGATTTGAAGATCAGTCTCCAGAACTCTGGTGGGTGTGTGGAGACCGTATTCAAGGATGTATTCAAAAGGTGGCTGGGTATAGCACTGGGGGGGGGGGGGGGGGGGGGTGGCGAAAGGGGTCAAAGGCCAGGGGGAGAAAGCAGGATTAGGCTGTTGAGTTGGAGGATCAGCCATGATTGTAACAAATGGCAGAGCAGGCTCGAAGGGCCGAATGGCCTCCTCCTGCTCCTATCTTGTATGTTTCTATGCTGTGTTCAACCCTTTAATTTGTTTTATGATTGTCACATGTCATAGAACCATAGAGGTTTACAGCATGGAAACAAGGCCCTTCGGCCCAACCTGTCCCTGCCGCCCTTATTTTTTTAAAACCCCTAAGCTAATCACAATTGTTCACATTTGTCTCTCAATACCCATCATACCCGTGCAACTATCTAAATGCTTTTTAAAAGATAAAATTGTACCCGCCTCTACTATTACCTCTGGCAGCTTGTTCCAGACACTCACCACCCTCTGTGTGAAAAAACTGCCCCTCTAGACATTTTTGTATCTCTCCCCTCTCACCTTAAATCTATGCCCTCTAGTTTTAGACTCCCCTAGCTTTGGGAAAAGAGATTGACTATCTATTATTATTTTATTTAAGCCTCATTATTTTATAGATCTCTATAAGGTCACCCCTCAGCCTCCTACGCTCCAGAGTAAAAAGTCCCAGTCTATCCAGCCTCTCCTTATAACTCAATCCATCAAGTCCTGATAGCATCCTGATAAATCTTTTCTCCACTCTTTCTAGTTTAATAATATCCTTTCTATAATAGGGTGACCAGAATTGCACACAGTATTTACCAATGTCTTATACAACTTCAACAAGACGTCCAAACTCCTGTATTCAATGTTCTGACAGATGAAACCAAACATGCCAAATGCCTTCTTCACCACTCTGTCCACCTATGACTCCACTTTCAAGGAGCCATGAACATGTACTCCGCGATCTCTTTGTTCTGTAACTCTCCCCAACGCCCTACCATTAACTGAGTAAGTCCTGCCCTGGTTCAATCTACCAAAATGCATCACCTTGCATTTGTCTAAATTAAACTCCATCTGCCATCCGTCAGCCCACTGGCCCAATTGATCAAGACCCCACTGCAATTGGAGATAACCTTCCTCACTGTCCACCCTGCCACCAATCTTGGTGTCATCTGCAAGCTTACTAACCGTGCTTCCAATATTCTCATCCAAATCATTAATATAAATGACAAATAACAGTGGGCCCAGCACTGATCCCTGAGGCACACTGCTAGTCACAGTGTACAGTGTATTAGTGAACAGTGAAAAGCATTGTTTGTTGAATGCTATTACAGACAAAGCATACCGTTCATAAAGAAGAAATGAGAGAGTGCAGAATGTGGTATTACAGTCATAGCTAGGGTGTAGAGAAAGATCAACTTAATGCAAGGTAAGTCCATTCAAATCTGATGGCAGCAGGGAAGAAGCTGTTCTTGAGTCGGTTGGTACAAGACCTCAGACTTTTGTATCTTTTTCTCCAGGTGGAAGGTGGAAGAGAGAATGTCCGGGGTGCCTGGATTATGCTGACTGCTTTTCCAAGGCAGCAGGAAGTGCAGAGGCTGGTTTGCGTGATGGACTGGGCTACATTCATGACCTTTTGTAGTTTCTTGTGGACTTGGGCAGAGCAGGAGCCCATCCCAAGCTGTGATACATCCGGAAAGAATGCTTTGGATGGTCCATCTGGAAAAGTTGGTGAGAGTCATAGCAGACATGCCAAATTTGTTTAGTCTTCTGAGAAAGTAGAGGCATTGGTGGGCTTTCTTAATTATAGTGTCAGCATGGAGGGTCCAGGACAGGTTGTTGGTGGTCTGGACACCTAAAAACCTGAAGCTCTCGACCATTTTTATTTTGTTCCCATTGATGTAGACAGGGGCATGTTCTCCTCTACACTTGCTGAAGTCAGTGACAATCTCCTTTTTGTTGACATTGAGGGAGAGATTATTGTTGCCGCATCAGTTCACCAGGTTCTCTATCTCATTCCTGTTCTCTGTCTCATCATTGTTTGAGATCTGACCCACTACAGTGATGTCATCAGCAAACTTGACAATCGAGTTGGAGGGGAATTTAGCTGCACAGTCATAGGTGTATAAGGAGTACAGTCAGTGTGGCACAGTGGGTAGCACTGTTGCCTCACAGCGCCAGGCACCGGGTTCGATTCCAGGCTTGGCTCACTGTCTGTGTGGAGTCAGCACATTCTCCCCATCTATGAGTGGGTTTCCTGCGGGTGCTCTGGTCTCCTTCCAAAGACGCGCTGGTTAGGTTGATTGACCATGCTAAATCCATAGAATCATACAGGGCGGAAGGAGGCCATTCGGCCCATCAACCATCCAGGCCCTACCCATAACCCTATGCGTTTACCCTACTCGTCCCCCTGACACTAAGGAAAAATTTAGTATAGCCAGTACGTCGGGCCTGGGTGGGATTGTTGTTGGTGCAGGCTCGATGGGCCGAATGGCCTCTCTCGGCTCCTTAGCATTCCAAGATTCAATGGACTCAGAATTCCAGGGAGAGTCCCAGTTGGAATGCAAACTGCTCAACCTCAATCTGGACAGAGACATTCAAGTTGGCGAAGGATTAATGATCCTGGAATGTGTCCGGGGGGGGTTACACTGCCTGAAATTGCAAAGCATGGTATGTAAGTCTTCTCAGTTGGCTGAAACCCAAAAGGCAAGATGACTGGGTCTGCAAACGCATTACAGCAACCGAGTGATGCACTAGTCAGTGTATCGATGCACAAATAACCACAGTGTGTGGCAATTTCCTTGATCAGAGAATTAGCCAGTTCAACATGTGGCGTTGATTGTGCTTTAAACAGAAACAATAAAACAGGGTGGATTGGCCATGGTAAATGTGCGGGGTTATAGAGGTAGGGCAGGGGAGAGGGTCTGGGTAAGGTAATCTCAATGGGCTGAATGGCCTCCTCCTGCACTGTGGGGATGCTATGGAACGGCTCACCAGGGACCCGGGTTCGACTCCTGGCTTGGGTCACTGTCTGTCTGGAGTCTGCACGTTCTCCCCATGTCTGCGTGGGTTTCCTCCGGGTGCTCCGGTTTCCTCCCACAGTCCGAAAGACGTGCTGGTTAGGCTGTGCTGAATTCTCCCTCCGTGTACCCGAACAGGCACCGGAGTGGGGAGACTAGGGGATTTTCACAGTAACTTCATTGCAGTGTTAATGTAAGCCTACTTATAAATAAACTTAAAAAACTCTCCACCTCTCAAGTTCACTCCTCCTTGAGACCTGACCGTTTCTGAGCAAGTATTGGGACTCCTGCCCCTAATACCTTTTGATAAAGCTCGGACCTGGGGCGTTAATGGTGCTATGCGAAATGCCAGCTGTTGTTGCAATCCGATACTCCCCTGCTCCCTGGAGTAGGACCAGAAATGAGGAGTTTTATTTCTGCTCTTTGGACAAACCAGCCTCCCATCCACTGACTCTGTCTACACTTCCCACTGCCTCGGAAAAGCAGCCAGCATCATCAAGGACCCCACGCACCCCCGACATTCTCTCTTCCACCTTATTCCATCCGGAAGAAGGTACAAAAGTCTGAGGGACACGTACCAACCGACTCAAGAACAGATTCTTCCCTGCCGCCGTCAGACTTTTGAATGGACCTAAGTCGCAGTAAGTTGATCTTTCTCTACACCCTCGCTGTGACTGTAACACTACATTCTGCACCCTCTCCTTTCCTTCTCTATGAACGGTATGTTTTGTCTGTACAGCGTGCAAGAAACAATACTTTTAACTGTATGAAATACATGTAACAACAATAAGTCAAATCAAACCAAAATAGATGGAGTGTCTGAACACATATAAAGAACAAAGAACAACACAGCTCGGGAAACAGTCCCTTCGGCCCAACGAGCCCTCACCACCATTTTAACGTTGTGAGTTCCCTCTTCCACCCGTGACCCTTGTCTACACTTATGGCACTCCACATTGGAAACCAGATTGAGGGGGAGAATAATTTAGGGACAATTTGTTACACCAATCAGCCTAAGAGCACATCTTTGGGGTGTGGGAGGAAACCGGAGCGCCCGGAGAAATTCTGTTTGGTGTCACTGGAGGGAGTTCAGAGGAGATTCACCAGATTGATACCAGGGATGGAAGAATTGGCTATGAGAAGAGATTTGGGCTTGCGTTCGCTGGAGTTTGGAAGGGAGAGAGGGGAACTGATCGAGGTATAGAAAATACTAATGTAGAAAATACTAATACGAATGTTTCCTCTCGTGGGGCAATCTCAAACAAGAGGTCACAGGTATAGGCAGTAGGTTTAAAACTGAGATGGGGAGGAACTACTACTCACAGAGGGTGGTGAATTTGTGGAACTCGCTGCCCCTTAGTGCAGTGGAATCTGAATCATTGAATGGTTTCAGGAGGGAGAGAGATATAGTTCTGATTTTTAAAAAATGGGTTAAAGAGATTTGGAGAACAGGTAGGGAGGCAGATTTGAGACCAGGGAGAGATCAGCCACGATCTGATTGTGGTAAGAAATCTCACCACACCAGGTTAAAGTCCAACAGGTTTGCCTGGGATCACGAGCTTTCGGAGCACTGCTCCTTCATCCATGTCTCGATCTGACTGAATGGTGGAGCAAGCTGGGAGGGTTAAATTTCTGCTTCTAATTCCGACATTGAGTCACAAGTTAAAAATTCATACCAGCTCCCACCCCTCCCTGGAGTAGTGTAACATGTCTACCCCTGGGACATGACCCACTTTATTGCACCAAATTTTCCATTCACTTGGATATTGTGCCCGGTGAGTGCTCTGTGACCTCATCATTCTGCGACAGTGAGGTTGTACATTGCTAAGTGTCTTCCTCACTCAATGTCGGGAAATCGGTGATGTTTCTCAAGCTCGTGGTCATCCACATTCCTCGGGCCCGATGAATAATTATGGCATCATGGAATAAAGCAAGGGAAATAGTCACTTGGCCTGAGCACAACTGAGGTTCTCTGATGCCTTCATAAGCCATAACAATTGATTCCAAGTGATCTTAACAAGCCTTTATAGAGCAGTGTAACTGAATGGTTGTCTGACCTCAACTCTTGGTTAACACAAGTCCATGTTGGAGGGAAATAACTTAAGAACAGCAAAGGAGCAGGCCCTTCGGCCCACCAAGCCTATGCCGACATGACACCTTCCTAAAGACCTTTCGCCTCCACGTGGTCCCCTACTCTATTCATGTATCTGTCAAGCTGCCCCTTAAATGTTGCTATTGAATCTGCTTCTATCGCCTTCCCTGGCAGCGCACTTAAAGCAAAGTAAAAATAAAGTTTTATTTAGTAGTCGCAAGTAAGACTGACATTAACACTGCAGTGAAGTACCATCCCCTGTGTAAAAAAACTTGCCTCGCATGTCTCCATTAAACTTTTGCCTCAAACCTATGTTGCCAGCGCAGGCTCGATGGGCCAAATGGCCTCGTTCATACAATCCCTGCAGCACAGAGGAGGTCATTCAGCCCATAAGCCTGCACCCACCACAATCCCACACTTTCTGCATAAGCCCACATATTCCCTGCCTATTCGTGTATCTGTCAAGCTGCCTCCTAAATGTTGCTATTGTATCTGCTTCTACCATCTCCTCTGACAATGCATTCCATCACCCTCTGTGTATAAAAACTTCCCTCTCACATCTCCTTTAAACTTTACTTCCTTTTACCTCCAACCTGTGTTGCCAGTACAGGCTTGATGGGCCAAATAGCCACCTTCATAGAATCCCTACTGTACAGAAAGAGGCCATTCAGCCCATTAAGCTTGCAAATCAACAATCTCACCCTATCCACATAACCCCACAGATTTACTCTGCTAGTCCCCCTGACACTAATTTAGCAATCCACTAATGTCAATCCGCCTAACCTGCACATCTTTGGACTGTGGGAGGAAACTGGAGCACCCGGAGGAAACCCATGCAGACATGGGGAGAATGTGCAGATTCCACACAGACGGTGACCCAAGCTGGGAATCAAACCCTGGGTTCCTGGTGCTATGAGGCAGCAGTGCTAACCACAAAAGTAAATTGTTCAAAAGGAGGTAAAGAATCCACAAAGGGATATCGGGTGGGGATGGTACAGTGGTTAGAATCTAACAGCCACCCCTTGACATTAAATGGTGTTACCATCACTGAATCCCCCAGTGTCATCGACCAGAAACTCAACTGGACTTGCCATGTAAACACAGCGGTTACAAGAGTAGGTCAGAGGCTAGGAATACTGCAGCGAGTAACTCACCTCCTGACTTTCCATAGCCTATCCACCATCTACAAGGCACCATTCAGGAGTGTGATGGAATACTCCCCACTTGCCTGGGTGGGTGCAGCTCCAACAACACTCAAGAAGCTCAACCCCATTCAGGATAAAGCAGCCCCGCTTGATTGACACAACGTCTACAAACGTCCACTCCCTCCATCACTGACGCTCAGTAGCTGTAGTGTGTACTATCTACGAGATGCACTGCAGGAACTCACCAAAGATCCTTAGACAGCACCTTCCAAACCCAAGACCATTTCCATCTAGGAGGACAAAGGCAGCAGATACCTGGGAACACCACCACCCGCAAGTTCTCTGAGCCACTCACCATCCTGGCTTGGAAATATATCGGCAGTTCCTTCGCAGTCGCTGGGTCAAAATCCTGGAATTCCCTCCCTAAAGTTATTGTGGGTCAATCCCACAGCACGTGGACTGCCACGATTCAAGAAGGCAGCTCACCACCACCTTCTCAAGGGAAACGAGGGATGGGCAATAAATGCTGGCCTAGTCAGCAATGCCCATGTCCCAGGAATGAATTTTAAAGAAGACCCTCTGTATTGGGCAAAAATCAAGAAATTGATGTCAGGAATTCAATGCTTTGCCGGAGAGTTCACTGTTGAGGAAACCTCAGGATTGTAATCAATGGCGAATATGGAATACAGTAAGAAGTCTCACAACACCAGGTTGAAGCCCAACAGGTTTATTTAGTAGTAAACACCAATCGTTTGCAGAACGCTGTTCCTTTGTCGGGTCAGTGGAGAGTTCAGCACTGTGCTGTGTGTTATATTACTGGTCTCTGTGCTGTGTGTTATATTACTGGTCACTGTGCTGTGTGTTATATTACTGGTCACGGTGCTGTGTGTGATATTACTGGCCACTGTGCTGTGTGTGATATTACTGGTCTCTGTGCTGTGTGTTATATTACTGGTCTCTGTGCTGTGTGTTATATTACTGGTCTCTGTTCTGTGTGATATATTACTGGTCACTGTGCTGTGTGTTATATTACTGGTCACTGTGCTGTGTGTTATATTACTGGTCACTGTGCTGTGTGTTATATTACTGGTCACTGTGCTGTGTGTTATATTACTGGTCTCTGTGCTGTGTGTGATATTACTGGTCACTGTGCTGTGTGTTATATTACTGGTCACTGTGCTGTGTGTTATATTACTGGTCACTGTGCTGTGTGTTATATTACTGGTCTCTGTGCTGTGTGTTATATTACTGGTCACTGTGCTGTGTGTTATATTACTGGTCACTGTGCTGTGTGTTATATTACTGGTCACTGTGCTGTGTGTTATATTACTGGTCACTGTGCTGTGTGTTATATTACTGGTCACTGTGCTGTGTGTTATATTACTGGTCACTGTGCTGTGTGTTATATTACTGGTCACTGTGCTGTGTGTTATATTACTGAACTCTGTGCTGTGTGTTATATTACTGGTCTCTGTGCTGTGTGTTATATTACTGGCCACTGTGCTGTGTGTTATATTACTGGCCACTGTGCTGTGTGTTATATTACTGGTCACTGTGCTGTGTGTTATATTACTGGTCACTGTGCTGTGTGTTATATTACTGGTCACTGTGCTGTGTGTGATATTACTGGTCACTGTGCTGTGTGTTATATACAGGTCACTGTGCTGTGTGTTATATTACTGGTCACTGTGCTGTGTGTTATATTACTGGTCTCTGTGCTGTGTGTTATATTACTGGTCACTGTGCTGTGTGTTATATTACTGGTCTCTGTGCTGTGTGTTATATTACTGAACTCTGTGCTGTGTGTTATATTACTGGTCACTGTGCTGTGTGTTATATTACTGGCCACTGTGCTGTGTGTTATATTACTGGCCACTGTGCTGTGTGTTATATTACTGGTCACTGTGCTGTGTGTTATATTACTGGTCACTGTGCTGTGTGTTATATTACTGGTCACTGTGCTGTGTGTGATATTACTGGTCACTGTGCTGTGTGTTATATACAGGTCACTGTGCTGTGTGTTATATTACTGGTCACTGTGCTGTGTGTTATATTACTGGTCACTGTGCTGTGTGTTATATTACTGCTCACTGTGCTGTATGTTATATTACTGGTCACTGTGCTGTGTCTTATATCACTGGTCACTGTGCTGTGTGTTATATTACTGGTCTCTGTGCTGTGTGTTATATTACTGGTCACTGTGCTGTGTGTTATATTATTGGTCTCTGTGCTGTGTGTTATATTACTGGTCACTGTGCTGTGTGTTATATTACTGATCACTGCTGTGTGTTATATTAATGGTCACTGCTGTGTGTTATATTACTGGTCACTGTGCTGTGTGTTATATTACTGGTCACTGTGCTGTGTGTTATATTACTGGTCACTGTGCTGTGTGTTATATTACTGGTCACTGTGCTGTGTGTTATATTACTGGTCACTGTGCTGCATGTTATATTACTGGTCACTGTGCTGTGTGTTATATTACTGGTCACTGTGCTGCATGTTATATTACTGGTCTCTGTGCTGTGTGTGATATTACTGGTCTCTGTGCTGTGTGTTATATTACTGGTCACTGTGCTGTGTGTTATGTTACTGGTCACTGCTGTGCGTTATATTATTGGTCACTGTACTGTATGTTATATTACTGGTCACTGTGCTGTGTGTGATATTACTGGTCACTGTGCTGTGTGTTATATTACTGGTCACTGTGCTGTGTGTTATATTACTGCTCACTGTGCTGTATGTTATATTACTGGTCACTGTGCTGTGTGTTATATACAGGTCACGGTGCTGTGTGTTATATTACTGGTCACTGTGCTGTGTGTTATATTACTGGTCACTGTGCTGTGTGTTATATTACTGCTCACTGTGCTGTATGTTATATTACTGGTCACTGTGCTGTGTCTGATATCAATGGTCTCTGTGCTGTGTGTTATATTACTGGTCACTGTGCTGTGTGTTATATTACTGGTCACTCTACCGTGCGTTATATTATTGGTCACTGTGCAGTGTGTGATATTACTGGTCACCGTGCTGTGTGTTATATTACAGGTCATTGTGCTGTGTGTTATATTACTGATCTCTGTGCTGTGTATTATATTACTGGTCACTGCTGTTTGTTATATTACTGGTCACTGTGCTGTGTGTTATATTACTGGTCTCTGTGCTGTATCTTATATCACTGGTCACTGTGCTGTGTGTTATATTACTGGTCACTGTGCTGTATGTTATATTACTGGTCACTGTGCTGTGTGTTATATTACTGGTCACTGTGCTGTGTTTTATAAACAGGTCACTGTGCTGTGTGTTATATTACTGGTCACTGTGTTGTGTGTTATATTACTAGTCACTGCTGTGTGTTATATTACTGGTCACTGTGCTGTGTTTTATATACAGGTCACTGTGCTGTGTGTTATATTACTGGTCACTGTGCTGTGTGTTATATTACTGGTCACTGTGCTGTGTGTTATATTACTGGTCACTGTGCTGTGTGTGATATTACTGGTCACTGTGCTGTGTGTTATATTACTGGTCACTCTGCTGTGCGTTATATTATTGGTCACTGTGCTGTGTGTGATATTACTGGTCACTGTGCTGTGTGTGATATTACTGGTCACTGTGCTGTGTGTTATATTACTGGTCACTGTGCTGTGTGTGATATTACTGGTCACTGTGCAGTGTGTTATATTACTGGTCACTGTGCTGTGTGTTATATTACTGGTCACTGTGCTGTGTGTTATATTACTGGTCACTGTGCTGTGTGTTATATTACTGGTCACTGTGCTGTGTGTTATATTACTGATCACTGCTGTGTGTTATATTACTGGTCACCGTGCTGTGTGTTATATTACTGGTCACTGTGCTGTGTGTTATATTACTGGTCACTCTGCTGTGCGTTATATTATTGGTCACTGTGCAGTGTGTTATATTACTGGTCACTGTGCTGTGTGTTATATTACTGGTCACTGTGCTGTGTGTTATATTACTGGTCACTGTGCAGTGTGTTATATTACTGGTCACTGTGCTGTGTGTTATATTACTGGTCACTGTGCTGTGTGTTATATTACTGGTCACTGTGCTGTGTGTTATATTACTGATCACTGTGCTGTGTGTTATATTACTGGTCTCTGTGCTGTGTGTTATATTACTGGTCACTGTGCTGTGTGTTATATTACTGGTCACTGTGCTGTGTGTTATATTACTGGTCACTGTGCTGTGTGTTATATTACTGATCACTGCTGTGTGTTATATTACTGGTCACTCTGCTGTGCGTTACATTACTGGTCACTGTGCTGTGTGTTATATTACTGGTCACTGTGCTGTGTGTGATATTACTGGTCACTGTGCTGTGTGTTATATTACTGATCACTGTGCTGTGTGTTATATTACTGGTCTCTGTGCTGTGTGTTATATTACTGATCACTGTGCTGTGTGTTATATTACTGGTCACTCTGCTGTGCGTTACATTACTGGTCACTGTGCTGTGTGTTATATTACTGGTCTCTGTGCTGTGTGTTATATTACTGATCACTGTGCTGTGTGTTATATTACTGGTCACTCTGCTGTGCGTTACATTACTGGTCACTGTGCTGTGTGCTATATTACTGGTCACTGTGCTGTGTGTGATATTACTGGTCACTGTGCTGTGTGTTGTATTACTGGTCACTGTGCTGTGTGTTACATTACTGGTCACTGTGCTGTGTGTGATATTACTGGTCACTGTGCTGTGTGTGATATTACTGGTCACTGTGCTGTGTGTTATATTACTGGTCTCTGTGCTGTGTGTTATATTACTGATCACTGTGCTGTGTGTTATATTACTGGTCACTCTGCTGTGCGTTACATTACTGGTCACTGTGCTGTGTGCTATATTACTGGTCACTGTGCTGTGTGTGATATTACTGGTCACTGTGCTGTGTGTTGTATTACTGGTCACTGTGCTGTGTGTTACATTACTGGTCACTGTGCTGTGTGTGATATTACTGGTCACTGTGCTGTGTGTGATATTACTGGTCACTGTGCTGTGTGTGATATTACTGGTCTCTGCTGTGTGTTATATTACTGGTCACTGTGATGTGTGTTATATTACTGGTCTCTGCGCTGAGTGTTATATTACTGGTCTCTCATGAGTGTCATATTACTGGTCTCTGTGCTGTGTGTTATATTACTGGTCTCTCATGAGTGTCATATTACTGATCACTGTGCTGTGTGTTATATTACTGTTCTCTGTGCTGTGTGTTATATTATTGATCTCTATGCTGTGTGTGATATTACTGGTCACTGTGCTGTGTGTTATATTACTGGTCTTTGTGCTGTGTGTTATATACAGGTCACTGTGCTGTGTGTTATATTACTGGTCTCTGTGCTGTGTGTGATATTAGTGGTCACTGCGCTGTGTGTTATATTACTGGTCTCTTTGCTTGTGTTTTATTACTTGTCACTGTGCTGTGTGTTATATTACTGGTCTCTGTGCTGTGTGTTATATTACTGGTCTCTGCGCTGTGTGTTATATACAGGTCACTGTGCTGTGTGTTATATTACTGATCACTGTGCTGTATGTTATATTACTGGTCACTGTGCTGTGTGTTATATTACTGGTCTCTGTGCTGTGTGTTATATTACTGGTCACTGCGCTGTGTCTTATATTATTGGTCTCTGTGCTGTGTGTTATATTACTGATCACTGTGCTGTATGTTATATTACTGGTCACAGTGCTGTGTGTTATATTACTGGTCTCTGTGCTGTGTGTTATATTACTGGCCACTGTGCTGTGTGTTATATTACTGGTCACTGTGCTGTGTGTTATATTACTGGCCACTGTGCTGTGTGTTATATTACTGGTCTCTGCGCTGTGTCTTATATCACTGGTCTCTGTGCTGTGTGTTATATTACTGGCCACTGTGCTGTGTGTTATATTACTGGTCACTGTGCTGTGTGTTATATTACTGGCCACTGTGCTGTGTGTTATATTACTGGTCACTGTGCTGTATGTTATATTACTGGTCACAGTGCTGTGTGTTATATTACTGGTCACTGTGCTGTGTGTTATATTACTGGCCACTGTGCTGTGTGTTATATCACTGGTCACTGTGCTGTATGTTATATTACTGGTCACAGTGCTGTGTGTTATATTACTGGTCTCTGTGCTGTGTGTTATATTACTGGTCTCTGTGCTGTGTGTTATATTACTGGCCACTGTGCTGTGTGTTATATTACTGGTCACTGTGCTGTGTGTTATATTACTGGCCACTGTGCTGTGTGTTATATTACTGGTCTCTGCGCTGTGTCTTATATCACTGGTCTCTGTGCTGTGTGTTATATTACTGGCCACTGTGCTGTGTGTTATATTACTGGTCTCTGTGCTGTGTGTTATATTACTGGTCACTGTGCTGTGTGTTATATTACTGGCCACTGTGCTGTGTGTTATATTACTGGTCACTGTGCTGTGTGTTATATTACTGGTCACTGCGCTGTGTCTTATATCACTGGTCTCTGTGCTGTGTGTTATATTACTGATCACTGTGCTGTGTGTGATATTACTGGTGACTGTGCTGTGTGTGATATTACTGGTCTCTGTGCTGTGTGTGATATTACTGGTGACTGTGCTGTGTGTGATATTACTGGTCTCTGTGCTGTGTGTGATATTACTGGTGACTGTGCTGTGTGTTATATTACTGGTCTCTGTGCTGTGTGTGATATTACTGGTGACTGTGCTGTGTGTTATATTACTGGTCACTGTGCTGTGTGTGATATTACTGGTGACTGTGCTGTGTGTTATATTACTGGTCACTGTGCTGTGTGTTATATTACTGGTCTCTGTGCTGTGTGTTATATTACTGGTCACTGTGCTGTGTGTTATATTACTGGTCACTGTGCTGTGTGTTATATTACTGGTCACTGTGCTGTGTGTTATATTACTGGTCACTGTGCTGTGTGTGATATTACTGGTCTCTGTGCTGTGTGTTATATTACTGGTCACTGTGCTGTGTGTGATATTACTGGTCTCTGTGCTGTGTGTTATATTACTGGTCTCTGTGCTGTGTGTGATATTACTGGTCTCTGTGCTGTGTGTGATATTACTGGTGACTGTGCTGTGTGTGATATTACTGGTGACTGTGCTGTGTGTTATATTACTGATCACTGCTGTGTGTTATATTACTGGTCTCTGTGCTGTGTGTTATATTACTGGTCACTGTGCTGTGTGTGATATTACTGGTGACTGTGCTGTGTGTGATATTACTGGTCTCTGTGCTGTGTGTGATATTACTGGTCACTGTGCTGTGTGTTATATTACTGGTCACTGTGCTGTGTGTGATATTACTGGTCACTGTGCTGTGTGTTATATTACTGGTCTCTGTGCTGTGTGTGATATTACTGGTCACTGTGCTGTGTGTTATATTACTGGTCACTGTGCTGTGTGTTATATTACTGGTCTCTATGCTGTGTGTTATATTACTGGTCACTGTGCTGTGTGTGATATTACTGGTGACTGTGCTGTGTGTTATATTACTGGTCACTGTGCTGTGTGTTATATTACTGGTCTCTGTGCTGTGTGTTATATTACTGGTCACTGTGCTGTGTGTGATATTACTGGTGACTGTGCTGTGTGTTATATTACTGGTCTCTGTGCTGTGTGTGATATTACTGGTCACTGTGCTGTGTGTTATATTACTGGTCACTGTGCTGTGTGTGATATTACTGGTCACTGTGCTGTGTGTTATATTACTGATCACTGTGCTGTGTGTTATATTACTGGTCACTGTGCTGTGTGTGATATTACTGGTGACTGTGCTGTGTGTTATATTACTGGTCTCTGTGCTGTGTGTGATATTACTGGTCACTGTGCTGTGTGTTATATTACTGGTCACTGTGCTGTGTGTGATATTACTGGTGACTGTGCTGTGTGTTATATTACTGGTCTCTGTGCTGTGTGTTATATTACTGATCACTGTGCTGTGTGTTATATTACTGGTCTCTGTGCTGTGTGTTATATTACTGGTCACTGTGCTGTGTGTGATATTACTGGTGACTGTGCTGTGTGTTATATTACTGGTCTCTGTGCTGTGTGTGATATTACTGGTCACTGTGCTGTGTGTTATATTACTGGTCACTGTGCTGTGTGTGATATTACTGGTCACTGTGCTGTGTGTTATATTACTGGTCACTGTGCTGTGTGTGATATTACTGGTCTCTGGTGACTGTGCTGTGTGTTATATTACTGGTCACTGTGCTGTGTGTTATATTACTGGTCTCTGTGCTGTGTGTTATATTACTGGTCTCTGGTGACTGTGCTGTGTGTTATATTACTGGTCACTGTGCTGTGTCTTATATTACTGGTCACTGTGCTGTGTGTTATATTACTGGTCTCTGGTGACTGTGCTGTGTGTTATATTACTGGTCACTGTGCTGTGTGTTATATTACTGGTCTCTGTGCTGTGTGTTATATTACTGGTCTCTGGTGACTGTGCTGTGTGTTATATTACTGGTCACTGTGCTGTGTCTTATATTACTGGTCACTGTGCTGTGTGTTATATTACTGGTCTCTGTGCTGTGTGTGATATTACTGGTGACTGTGCTGTGTGTTATATTACTGGTCTCTGGTGTCTGTGCTGTGTGTTATATTACTGGTCACTGTGCTGTGTGTTATATTACTGGTCTCTGTGCTGTGTGTTATATTACTGGTCTCTGGTGACTGTGCTGTGTGTTATATTACTGGTCACTGTGCTGTGTCTTATATTACTGGTCACTGTGCTGTGTGTTATATTACTGGTCTCTGTGCTGTGTGTTATATTACTGGTCACTGTTGTGTCTGTGATATTACTGGTGACTGTGCTGTGTGTGATATTACTGGTCACTGTGCTGTGTGTTATATTACTGGTCACTGTGCTGTGTGTTATATTACTGGTCACTGTGCTGTGTGTGATATTACTGGTCACTGTGCTGTGTGTGATATTACTGGTCTCTGGTGACTGTGCTGTGTGTGATATTACTGGTCACTGTGCTGTGTGTTATATTACTGGTCACTGTTGTGTCTGTGATATTACTGGTGACTGTGCTGTGTGTGATATTACTGGTCACTGTGCTGTGTGTTATATTACTGGTCACTGTGCTGTGTGTTATATTACTGGTCTCTGTGCTGTGTGTTATATTACTGGTCACTGTGCTGTGTGTTATATTACTGGTCTCTGTGCTGTGTGTTATATTACTGGTCACTGTGCTGTGTGTGATATTACTGGTCACTGTGCTGTGTGTGATATTACTGGTCTCTGGTGACTGTGCTGTGTGTTATATTACTGGTCACTGTGCTGTGTGTGATATTACTGGTCACTGTGCTGTGTGTGATATTACTGGTCTCTGGTGACTGTGCTGTGTGTGATATTACTGGTGACTGTGCTGTGTGTGATATTACTGGTCACTGTGCTGTGTGTTATATTACTGGTCACTGTGCTGTGTGTGATATTACTGGTCACTGTGCTGTGTGTTATATTACTGGTCACTGTGCTGTGTGTTATATTACTGGTCACTGTGCTGTGTGTGATATTACTGGTCACTGTGCTGTGTGTGATATTACTGGTCTCTGGTGACTGTGCTGTGTGTGATATTACTGGTGACTGTGCTGTGTGTTATATTACTGGTCTCTGGTGACTGTGCTGTGTGTGATATTACTGGTCTCTGTTGTGTCTGTGATATTACTGGTGACTGTGCTATGTGTGATATTACTGGTCACTGTGCTGTGTGTTATATTACTGGTCTCTGGTGACTGTGCTGTGTGTGATATTACTGGTCTCTGTTGTGTCTGTGATATTACTGGTGACTGTGCTATGTGTGATATTACTGGTGACTGTGCTGTGTGTGATATTACTGGTGACTGGAATAAACCTGTTGGACTTTAACCTGGTGTTGTGAGACTTCTTACTGTGGTTACCCCAGTCCAACGCCAGCATTTCCACATCATGTGGAATATCCAGACCTACGCTGTCTGACTCACTGCAAACATCTTTGTCAAAAGTTATAATTTGTTGGATTATAATTGGGTTTTTAACAAAGTACTAACTTCATATTCACCATTAAACACCCTCGCTAGCCCAAAGAGATTAAATGTATTTATCGATCGTTAAATTTCTCCACAAGGATAAAACGATCTCACTTTTTAATCTCTCTACCCAATTACAATCACTTATTCAACTGTCCGGAAATTTAGATTGAAGGAGAAAGTGCTTTTAATTTCCTGGTTTGATGGGTGTGTATGCTCCAGTGTTATTGGCTGCCTGCCTTGCTTGCTGTTACACACTAATATAACCTCTGGATTTGAACTGATGTCGGGAAAGGATGTTCGGGTCTCGGAGATCACTCGATCTCTGCGGTCAGTGTGAGTGTTGCCTTGCCACTGACCTCAAAATCCCAGCTGTCTTATGTTTTGTCTTCGGTTCTACGTCACAGAAAGAGACCCTTCGGCCCATTATGCCCGTGCTGGTCGTCAACATAATAAAGGAGATTGTCATGACTTCAGGAAGCGTAAAGGAGAACATGTCCCTGTCTACATCAACGGGGACGACTCGATAGGACCAAAAGCTTCAAGGTGTCCAGATCACCAACAACCAGTCCTGGTCCCCCCCATGCCAACACTATAGTTAAGAAAGCTCACCTCTACTTTCTTAGAAGACCGAGGAAATTTGGCATGTCGGCTATGGCTCTCACTAACTTTTACAGATGCACCATAGAAAGCATTCTTTCTGGTTGTATCACAGCTTGGTCTGGGCTCCTGCTCCACCCAAGACTGCAAGGGATTACAAAATGTGAATGTAGCCCAGTCCCATCACGCAAACCAGCCTCCCATCCATTGACTCTGTCTACATTTCCAGCTCCCTCGGCAAAGCAGCCTGTATAATCAAGGACTCCACGCACCCCAGACATTCTCTTCCACCTTCCACCTGGAAAAAGATGGAAAAGTCTGACGTCACGTACCCACCACTCAAGAACAGCTGCTGCCAGACCTTTGAATGGACTTACTTTGCATTAAGTTGATCTTTCTCAATACCCTGGCTATGACTGTAACAGTACATTCTGCACTCTCTCCTTTCCTTCTCTATGAACGGTATGCTTTGTCTGTAGAGCGCGCAAGAAATAATACTTTTCACTGTATGTTAATACATGTGACAATAATAAATCAAATCAGATCAGATTGAAAGCACAATTCTGACTCAATGGCTGATACCAATTAGCCAAAGGTTGGAGAGATTTGAATTAGAACATAGAACATAGAACACTACAGCACAAACAGGCCCTTCGGCCCACAAGTTGCGCCGATCACATCTATACCTAACAAGCCGTAGAACTATCTGTAACTCCCAATCCGAATAGATCCCATGTACTCATCCAGAAGTCTTTTAAAAGACCCCAGCGAATTCGCCCCTACCACCACCGATGGCAGCCGATTCCACTCACTCACTGCCCTCTGAGTGAAAAACTTACCCCTGACACCTCCTCTGTACTTGCTTCCCAGCACCTTAAACCTGTGTCCTCTCGTAGCGACCATTTCAGCCCTGGGAAATAGCCTCTGAGAATCCACCCTATCTATTCCTCTCAACATTTTATAAACCTCTATCAGGTCGCCTCTCAACCTTCGTCTCTCCAGGCAGAAGAGACCGAGCTCCCTCAACCTATCTTCATAAGGCATGCCTCCCAATCCAGGCAACATCCTTGTAAATCTCCTCTGCACCCTTTCAATAGCTTCCATTCATTGTTGACTGCGGGAAGGGAGTTGATGAAGAGGGAGGGTGACACACCTATTGCTGAACCACTGAATCAGACTATTGAGAAAGGACAGTCCAGACTGGCTGAGAAAGATCCCTCCTATCTCTCCAACTCATTCCAGACACACATTAGCACTGATACAAGTCACTGATAAATTGACACATCGGCCCTGGAGTTTACATAGGAATTCAACCAGAAATGAACGAAATCGATGCAAATGATTGAGAAATTTTTGGTGTAAGTTCTATATGACGCAAGTAGTGATTTTGCAATTTTTATGTTTTGTACAAATGCTTTAAAAAGTCGCCTTAGAAACCAGCCCCAATCATAAAACTTTTATTCTTTTTATTCATTCGTGGGACATGGGCGTCGCTAGCTGGCCAGCATCCATTGCCCATCTCAAGTAGCCTTTGAACTGAGGGGTTTGCTCAGCAGCATGATGGCCCAGTGGTTAGATCTGCTGCCTCAGCGTGCCAGAGACCTGGTTTGATTCCTGGCTTGGGTCACTGTCTGTGTGGAGTCTGCACATTCTGCCTGTGTCTGCTTGAGTTTTCTCCAGTTTCCTCCCACAGTCCAAAGATGTGTAGGTTAGGTGGATTGGCCATGCTAAATTGCCCCTGAGTGTCCAAAGATGTTCATGTTAGATGGATTGGCCATGCTAAATTACCCTTTAGTGTCCAAAGATGTGCAGGTTAGGTGGATTGGCCATGCTAAATTGCCCCTGAGTGTCCAAAGATGTTCATGTTAGATGGATTGGCCATGCTAAATTACCCTTTAGTGTCCAAAGATGTGCAGGTTAGGTGGGATTGGCCATGCTAAATTGTCCCTTAGTATCCAAAGATGTGCAGGATAGGTGGATTGGCCATGGTAAATTACCCCTGAGTGTCCAAAGATGTGTAGGTTAGGTGGGATTGGCCATGCTAAATTGTCCCTTAGTATCCAAAGATGTGTAGGTTAGGTGGGATTGGCCATGCTAAATTACCCCTTAGTGTCCAAAGATGTGTATGTTCAGGAGGATGAGCCATGTTGGGGTGACAGGGAGAGGGCCTGGGTAAAATGTCCTGTTGGAGAATCAGTGCAGACGTGATGGGCCGAATGGCCTCCATCTGCGCTGTTGGGATTCTATGATTGCTTCCACTTATGGGAGAACCCAAAAATTCAAGTTCATAAATACAAGATAGCTACTAATATATCCAATTGGATAATTAGGAGAAATTTCCTTCCTCAAAAAACATGTGGAACTCATGTTTACAAGAACCTGCGGAGGCAGAGAGCTCGCAACCCTCAAAGGGAAATGAGATGAGATGAGAGGAAAGGGGATAGAAATCCGTGCTGAAAGGTTGGGATGAGCTGGATGGAATGAGAGAAGACTGGTATGGACTATAAACGGGAGACAATGGCCCAGTGGTATTATGGTTAGACTATTAATCCAGAAACTTAGCTTAATGTTCTGGGGACCCAGGTTTGAATCCTGCCACGGCAGATGGTGACATTTGAATTCAACAAAAAAATATCTGGAATTAAGAATCTTCGGATGACCATGAAACCATTGTTGTAAAAACCCGTCTGGTTCACTACTGTCCTTCAGGGAAGGAAATCTGCCATCCTTACCCGGTCTGGCCTACACGTCACTCCAGGATTTCCCAATCCACCATTGAAAGTGTTGGGAGGGGCCCACATCCCCTCTCTTGACCGATGTCCCACAGACATTTTACCATTATTTGGCCAAAAACGGGCCTATTGCCACCAACTGGGCAGCATGGTGGCAGAGTGATTAGCACTGCTGCCCTCAAGGCGCCAGGGCACTGGGTTCAATTCCAGCCTTGGGTGACTCCAAAGCCCCGGCAATGTGGTTGACTCCCAACTGCCCTCTAATCAGGGATGGGCAATAAATGCTGGCCCAGCTAGCGACACCCATGTGCCACAAATGAATACCAGCTCGGATGGATTTGGAGCTGAATGGGCTGTTTCAGGGCCATTCCTTCCGTGTAACCAAAAAACGCGAGATGTTTACTTTCCCCGCTGTGTAATTGAGAGGGACCAATTAAGAGGCAGCAGACATTCCGACTTGGGTACTTTCTGTTCTGAGAGAACATCTCTGTACATTTTGCTTTTTATTTGGAGTTAGTGTGTGAGGCTTGAAAGTGTGGTGGAGAGGTGTGAAGAACTGGAGACACAGTACTGTGCAACAGACAGGAAATATGTCCCAGATGTATTGCTTATATTACACTGGCCTTTGGGGCAAATGTTACCACTCCTGACACTGAGTCAAGGAGATGGATGTTTGAGGTTCCAAACGCTATGATATGAGCACATAACTGAAGGAGTGCTACATTGTCAGAGGTGCTTTTTTTTTGATGCAATATTTTAAGGTCTGCAACTGGTGTCAACCTGAGAGGGCAGCTGAGATCTGTAATTCAAAAGTTTGTAGAATCCCTACAATGCAAAAGGAGGTCATTTGGCCCATCCAACCACAATCCGCCCAAGCCCTATCCCTCTAGCTAGTCCCACTGACATTATGGGGCAATTTAGCATGGCCAATCAACCTAACCTTTGGGAGGAAACCGGAGCACCCGGAGGAAACACACGCAGACAGGAGGAAACATTCATGAATACGAGATAGTTAATAGTATGTCCGGTTGGGTATTTAGGAGAGATTTCTTTACTCAAGTATTTAGTGTGTGGGAACCACTAATGTTTGTCCTTCAAAGCCAAGGTCACTGGATGTTAGCTCATCAACCCAACACCTCTCCAGACCCAGCAGCGCCACTGGGAGCAGAAGGCCACCGCTGGGACTGCACCCAGTCCCACACAACCAAGTGGCAGGAGCCCAGGTAAATCTGGGCAGGTCTCTCTCAGCCGAGCCAGGGGAGGAGGGTCCAGGAGGCAGAGGGCAAAATGAGGGGGTGTCCAAAGATGTGTGGGTTAGGTCGATCGGCCATGCTAAATTGTCCCTTGGTGCCCAAAGATGTGTCGGTTAGGTCGATCGGCCATGCTAAATTGTCCCTTGGTGCCCAAAGATGTGTAGGTTAGGTCGATTGGCCATGCTAAATTGCCCCTTGGTGCCCAAAGATGTGCAGTTTAAGTGGATTGGCCATGGGTAAGTTGTCCTATAGTGCCTCAAGATTTGTAGGTTAGAGGGGGATTAGCAAGGTAAATGTGGGTTACGGGATAAGGCGAGGTTAGTCTTGGGTAAGATGTTCTATCAGGGAGTTGGTACAGATTGGATGGCCTGAATAGCCTCCTCCTGCATGGTAGGGATTCTATGATTCTATATCTGTGCTCCTCCAGTTCTGGCCTCTGGAGCTATCCTTGATTTTAATCATCTCTCCATTAGCAACCATGACTGGGCCTCAGATATTTATACCTCCACATCTCTCCTCCCTTTAGCTCAGTCATGCCTTAAAATCCCTTTGACCAAGCTTTTGGTCATCTCCCCTAAGTATAGTCTCATGCTGTTGGGTGTCACACATCGTCTGACCGCAAGAACAAAAAATGCTGGAAAACCTCAGCAGGTCTGACGGTGCCTGTGGAGAGCGAACAGAGCCAATGTTTCAAGTCTGGATGACCCTTTATTAGAGCTCTGAGGAAGGGTCATCCAGACTCGATACGTTCGATACACAGCACCCGCAGTGACTCACTGACCTGGCAACACGCTGGAAGAAGCACCTTGAGATGTTTTGACTACGTTGAGAGACACTGTACAAATACAAATTGCTGACACGTTTCGCTTGCCAATTTTCTGCTCAGGTGCTTGCCAGGAGTTGAACCAGCTGGAACTCAACTGATGTAAATCCTAAACTCTGCAGATCAACATCTGAGAAGCTACAGTGTCCAGAGACCAACACAGGTGGGAGTTTACAAGCTGCATTCCTCATGAATACAATTAGAATTTTATGGGCATTTGGGCACAAACTATATTCCTCCATCCTGTGCTCATTCCTTCTTCATTTGTTGAGGGGATGTGAGTATTGTTGCCCATCCCCAGTTGCCCTCAAGAAGGTGGTAGTGTGTTGCCTTTTTGAATTACTATGCCGTTCCTACGCTGTGTCTGGTTCTCATGGGCTTAATCAACTCGAGTCTTCAATACAAGATCCCTCGATCAATACATTTTTTGATTGGATTTTTTAGTTTAAGATGGAACATGGACATTGTTGGCCAACATTTATTGCCCATTCCTAGCTGCCTGGAGCCACATATAGGCCAGACCGGGTAAGGACAGCAGATTTCCTTCCCTAAAGGACATTACTGAACCAGTTGGGTTTTTCCGACAATGGTTTCGTCGTCATCAATAGATTCTTAATTCTAAATAATTTTTATTGAATTCCAGCAGGGCGGGATTCGAACCCGGGTCCTCAGAACATTAGCTGAGTTTCTGGATTAATAGTGTCACAGTAATACCACTAGGCCATCACCTCTGCAATGACTGGATAATAGAACCATAGAACCTTACAGTGCAGAAAGAGGCCATCCAGCCCATCGAGCCTGCACTGACTCTCCAAAAGAGCCTCTCACTCAGACTCTCCCCTCCCCGTAACCCGTGCGCATTTACAATGACCAATATATGTGGGAATCCGAATTTAAAAACTGTGAGATTAGTCCCGCTTGAATCTTTTTCAAGCATTGTTCCAATCTTCTATAGGTTTTAAATTAAGCAACTTAGTCAATAGGAATGGACCAAGAGCTATGACTTAGATTGATACAGGATCTTTCTAATTATGAGACATTCCTAAAGCTTTTAACGGTGGCAATATTTAACAACATCTGACACCAAGCCGCATAAAGGGATGAACTTTACCAGGATTTCCCACTCCACCATTGAAAGTGTTGGGAAGGGGCCAGCTCTTGACAGACCCCCACAGCCATTTTATCATTAATTGGCTAAAAATGGTCCTACTGCCACCATCTGGGTGGCACAGAGTGAGAGGCCATTCAGCCTACTGAGTCTGCACCAACAGAGTACCCTAACAGGCTCTCTCCCTGCCCTATCCCCGCAATCCCACACATTTAGCATGGCCAATCCACCTAACCTACACATCTTTGGACACTAAGGGGCAATTTACATGGCTCCTCCATTTAACTTACACACCTTTGGATACTAAGGGGCAATTTATCTTGGCCAATCAACCTAACTGTACATCTTTGGTCAGTAAGGAGCAATTCACCATGGCCAATCCAACTAACCTCCACACCTCTGGACACTAAGGGGCAATTCAGTATTGCCAATGCACTTAACCTGCACATCTTTGGACTGTGGGAGGAAACTGGAGCACCCGGAGGAAACCCACGCAGATATGGGGAGAACGTGCAGACTCCGCACAGACAGTGACCCAAGCCGGGAATCGAACCCTGGTCCCTGGCGCCATGAGACAGCAGTGCTAATCACTGTGCCACCGTGCCGCCTCATTGACTTTCCGATTCTGCCTCACTCTATCCACCTTTGCCTAAGACCTGTCTTTTTGACGATTTTGCCCCCTCACCAAGTTATTATGCCTGTACTTCTGTTGTTGACTCTCACAGCTTCTAACTCGTTTTGCATCAAAGTGTGGTTCAGAAATGGAAGCGATCGCAACCAGTGACACCTGGTAATTTGGTCTAAACTTAAACATTCCTGTCAGGTTTACTGCCGTGTACACAGTGTGGCAGGATTAAAGTTTGGGTGCAGACATGGTATATGGGGCATTAGTTTGATAGAAAACTCATTCTTCAGTGAAGGGTGGTGAGGAATCTAAGAGAAATAAATTAACAATGTCAGCAAAATACCTTGAAAAGCCAAAGATTTTGCACCAGTGCTGGGATTAGACGTGGCTGGGTCCAGGAAGATGATGTCTCTTGAACAGGCTATTGAAGATAATTAACAGAGGGGGATCGCCCCTTAGTATTCAATGATGTAGGTTGGGTGAACAAAGAACAAAGAACAACCCAGCACGGGAAACAGGCCCTTCGGCCCAACGAGCCCGTGCCGCCGCATCACCCTACACCTATTCTACCCTGCATATCTATGAACGGAACCCTACTCAGTCAGATTCAGGGAAGATAGTGTCAATTTGGTAAAAACCGATTAGCCTGAGAGCACATCTTTGGGGTGTGGGAGGAAACCGGAGCGCCCGGAGGAAACCCACGCAACCACAGGGAGAATGCGCAAACTCCCACAGACACAGGCCCAAATCCATGTGCCTGCACAGCCAGCAGTGCTAGTCACTGAGCTGTTGCGGCACCCGTCTACCGGTCCAGGATCAAGCACACACACCGACATGAAGTACTAGGCCACTCCTGGAACTTCCAAGAGCAGCCCAGGCACGACCCGCCGTGTGAATGCCCCTCGTTTGACACGAGGTGGACCTCCACCTGTGGAATAAAGACAAATGAACTGGCCATGTAAAATGTGTAGGATTACAGAGAGAGAGCCTGGATAAGATTCTCTGGCAGATAGTGCAGGCTCGATGGGTCGAATGGCCTCCTGCTGGATAGCAGGGATTTCATGAAAATCTGGAATTGGAAGCTGGTCACATTCATGGTGACCTTTGTAAAAACCCATTCATTAATGTCCCTTTGGGGAAGGAAATCTGCCGTCCTTAACCTGGTCTGGCCTACATGTGACCCCAGAGCCATAGCAATGTGGCTGACTCTCAGCCGAAATGGCCTAGCAAGACACTCAGTTCAAGGGCAGTTAGGGATGGGCAATAAATGGCGGCCCAGCCAGCGATATCCAGAAGCCCATGAGAGAGTACATTTTTTATTAAAATCTTTGCAAAGAAGGTCTTTCCCTGGAATGGTCATGAACTTTATTAACCTCTCAGCCAACATGACAGCGAAGCAAGGTCAACAGGTTGGTTATTTTTGAATTGGTTTGAGGAACGCACTGTGAAGATCGACTGATGTGATTGTCTCCAGAAGGCGACGGGTGAACTGCCAACTAATTAATTGCTTGTGAAGTCATTTGAGATCTCCCAAGGATATGAAACAGAAATTCTTTCTCTCTGCATCTTAAAAAATGTCATCGAAGATATAGTTCAAAGAGTTGTAGAATCCCTACAGTGCAGGAGAGAGCCATTCGTGCCATCAAAGCACAATCCCACCCTATCCCCATAATCCCACACACTTACAGTGCTAATCTCCCTGACACCAATCAAATGTAAGCCTTGGGGTTTATGATGTGGAGTTGTCGGCGTTGGACTGGGGTAAGCAGAGTAAGAGCAACACCGGGTTAAAGTTCAACAGGTTTATCTGGTAGCCACAAGCTTTCAGAGCTTCATCAGATGAGTGGGATTTATGTTCTGGAGACCCTCTCCAAACGGAGCCGGCAGTTTGTGGTGTGGGTGGCAGACATGATGTGGATTCACTGGCGTTGGACTGGGGTAAGCAGAGTAAGAAGTCTCTCAACACCAGCCCAACGGGTAGCATCTCCTCATCATGGCTACCATCCACATCGCAAACTATCAGCTCCAAGTGGAGAGGACCTCCAGGACGGAACTCCCCACTCACCTGACAAAGGGTCAGAGGCCCGGAAGCTAGTGGCCTTTGCTACCAAATAAACCTGTTGGACTTTAACCTGGTGTTGTGAGGTTTATTACAGCTACATAAGGCTCTCAGCTGGGTTCAGATGATAGTTCTCACTCTCCCTACCTGAAAACTTGAGGACGGATTAGGGGTGGGCCGGAGGATTTTGGATAGGCCACCTGGAAAATTTTACAGGCACTCCCCCCCCCCCCCATCCCCTGCTTACACCCCCATAACATTCTGCCCGAGAATCCCAAAACAAATGTTGAATCAAGAACTCCAACGATAAAATCCCAAATTTTCCAGTTCCGTCCACTACAGAAATCGGAGCAGGGGCGGGGCCATGGAAAGGCCCGTTGTCCTCGGGCGGGACTTTCCAGTTTCGGGGGCAAACACGGCCAGAGAATCCCACCCAAACACTCAAGAATTCCAGTAACAAACAATTAGACAGTGTCCAATAGGCAGCACGGTGGCACAGTGGTTAGCGCTGCTGCCACACAACACCAGGGACCCGGGTTCAATTCCCGGCTCGGGTCACTGTCTGTCTGGAGTTTGCACCTTCTCCCTGTGTCTGCATGGGTTTCCTCCGGGTGGAGCGCAGGGAGGTGGGGGGCCTGGGAGGGAGTGAGGGTAGGGGGTGGGGAGTAAGGGAGTAGGTGTGTGCGGGGGTTGGGGGTGAGGTGGTAGGGAATGGGGGGGGTGGGGGCTGTAGGGAGTGGGGGGGATAGGTGTGGGGGCTGTAGGGAGTGGGGGTTGGAGGGGTGGGGACTGTAGGGGATCGGGATTGGGGGTATGGGGAGGCTGGGTGATGTGGGGGGTGGGCAGGGAAGTGGGTGGTAAGGGTGGGGGCTGTAGAGGGTGGGTGGGGTGGGGAAGGTACGGGTTGGAGGGGTGGGGGCTGTAGGGGATCGGGAATGGGGGTATGGGGAGGCTGGATGATGTGGGGGGTGGGTAGGGAAGTGGGTGGTAAGGGTGGGGGCTGTAGAGGGTGGGTGGGGTGGGGAAGGTACGGGTTGGAGGGGTGGGGGCTGTAGGGGATCGGAGGGTGGGTGATTGGGAGGGGGAGGTGGGTGGCATGTCAGATGCAGTTAGTACACCATCATGCCAGCCAGGAGTGCCAATTTATTTACTCACTCACCCGTCTTCATCTGTGTATCGTTTTTATTTCAATTATTTGCAAAATTTAAGTGAAAATTGTAGGCAGCAAGTCGAGGTAGTGACCTCTATGGCAGAGTCACACACACACACACACACACACACACACACTGGCACAGTGAGGGGAGGGGAGTGCCAGCTTCTAACCGCCCCGTGGGGTTTTATTTTCATTTTGGCTTCTTAATTCCTTCACAAGGTCAATTTAATATCATTTCGTTCATAATTGCCAGGAACACCCCTCAGTCAGTCCCTCAAGCTGCCAGACTGTATAACCACATCTGAGTGTGGGACGATTGGTTTCAGCTGGTCTCTTACAGGGGAAAAGCTTTGGGGCTTTTTGTTCATTGCAACAGTAACACAATAAACACCTCCCCTCCTCCCTGCTGTGATTCCGAACAACAGGAAGCTTGGGTCATTAAGGATGCCGTTGCCAACTTAGAAACATAGAAGCAGGAGGAGGCCATTCAGCCCTTTGATCCTGCTCCGTCATTCATTGTGATCATCGAATTCAATATCCTGGTCCTCCCCCTTCTCCCCCATATCCCTCGATCCCTTTAACTCCAAGGCCTATGTCTAATTTCTTCTTGAAATCGCACTATATTTTGGCCTCAACTATTTTCTGTAGTTTTCAACTACTTTATGGGGGGCACAGTAGCGCAGTGGTTAGCACTGCTGCTTCACAGCTCCAGGGTCCTGGGTTCGATTCCCAGCTCGGGTCTCTGTCTGTGTGGAGTTTGCACACTCTCCTTGTGTCTGCGTGGGTTTCCTCCGGGTGCTCCGGTTTCCTCCCACAGTCCAAAGATGTGCGGGTTAGGTTGATTGGCCATGCTAAGAAATTGCCCCTTGGTGTCCTGCGTAGGTTAGAGTGATTACAAGTGGACGTGGGGATAGAGCCCGGGTGGGATTGTGGTCAGCGCAGACTTGATGGGCTGAATGGCCTCTTTCTGCACTGTGGGGTTTCTATGGTTCTATGAATTATCTGGGTGAAGAAATTTCTCCTCACCTCAGTCCTAAAAGGTTGGATTACACTGAGTTCTGGAGGTTTACCCAGAGTCGCTTGGCAGACTGACCCGTGGCTGGAATAAGTAAAACCAGATATTGGCTGGTGATGAATGTCCATTAAAAGTACATCCCCGCATGTGGCTCAGATTGGAATGAGTCAATGTTTTCAGAGATCATTGAGGGTGTGGGGAGGCAAGGGAAGAGTTGTAAAATTCCTAAAATGCAGAAGGAGGCCATTCAGTCCATTGAGCCTACACCAATGACAATCCCACCCAGACAGTCACTGATACCCTAGATAATAAAACATCCATATTGCTGTACTCAAATCGCTATGAAGGCCAGCATTGCACTTGCCTTCTTTAATTTGATGATCAAATGTCATCGATGCTAAATTGAATCTGTCCGCTACTCCGGGGAGGTAGTGGAAGTAGAAAAAACAGTGACTCGAAAGGGGCATCTGGACAAATACATGAATAGAACATAGAACATTACAGTGCAGAACAGGCCCTTCGGCCTACGATGTTGCGCCGACCAGTTACAAAAACAATGACCCACTAGCCTAAACCAATCCCTTTTCATCCATAAACCTATCTACTGATCTCTTAAACGCCCCCAAACTAGGAGCATTTACAACTGCAGCAGGCAGGGCATTCCAATCCCTCACCACCCTCTGGGTAAAGAACCTACCCCTGACATCCGTCCTATAACTACCCCCCCTTAATTTAAAGCCATGCCCCCTCATGCTAGCTTTCTCCATCCGAGGAAAAAGGCTATCACTGTCCACCCTATCTAAACCTCTAATCATCTTATATGTTTCAATAAGATCCCCTCTTAGCCACCTTCTTTCCAGCGAAAACAACCCCAAATCCCTCAGTCTCTCCTCATAGGACCTCCCCACCATACCAGGCAACATCCTGGTAAACCTCCTCTGCACCCCCCCCCAAAGCCTCCACATCCTTCCTGTAATGTGGGGACCAGAACTGCACACAGTACTCCAAGTGCGGCCGCACCAGAGTTGTGTACAGTTGCAACATGACGCTGCGAAGGGTAGGGGGTTTTAGTTCTGACAGGCAGCATGGTCAGTACAGGTTTGAAGGGTTCCTGTGCTGTAATTTTCTTTGTTCCTTGTTCGGTGTTCATACCCAAATGTGCTTTCGAAGGATTGCATTTATTGGAAAATCCGTGGAAGTGAGCTGAGGACAAGGAATGAACACATCATGGTCCGCATGGATCGGAATCGACAAGATAAAAAAATGGTGGCTGACTGTCATCATCTTAAGGACGATTAGGGTTGGGCGGCCTTGGTGGTGAGACTCACATACAACAAAAGAATGAAATAGACGGAGTTACATCTGAATCAATTTGCAATGAAGCTACTATCGGCGATGGTTGGGGATGAGATTAACCTCGAGCCTACTCCCAATGCCGGCTCTGTGGGCTCAGCTGACGAGACAGTTAGTGTGTGGCTCAGGATAATCTCAGCCGAGTGGGCCCTTTGATCCTTGTTCCAACTGAGTTAGATTCAGGCCTCCAGTAAAATCACAAGCCTGTGCACAAATGTGGATGGCACGGTGGTTAGCACTGCTGCCTCACAGCGCCAGGGACACAGGTTCAGTTCCAGCCTTGGGTGACTGTCCCACTGCCTAAAGATGTCAGGAGGATTAGTCATGCTAAATTTCCCTTTGGTGTCTCAAAACGTGCAGATTAGGGGGATTGGCCATGCTAAATTGCCCCTCTAGCATCCAAAGATGTGTAGGTTAGGTGGATTAGCCATGCTAAATTGCCCCTTATTGTCCAAAGATGTGTAGGTTAGGTGGATTGGCCATGCCAAATTGCCCCTTAGTGTCCAAAGATGTGCAGGTTAGGTGGATTAGCCATGCTAAATTGCCCCTTAGTGTCCAAAGATGTGCAGGTTAGATGGATTGGCCATGCTAAATTGCCCCTCTAGCATCCAAAGATGTGTAGGTTAGGTGGATTAGCCATGCTAAATTGCTCCTCTAGCATCCAAAGATGTGTAGGTTAGGTGGATTGGCCATGGTAAATTGCCCTTTAATGTCCAAAGATGTGCAGGTTAGATGGATTGGCCATGCTAAATTGCCCCTTTAGTGTCCAAAGATGTGCAGGTTAGATGGATTGGCCATGCTAAATTGCCCCTTAGTGTCCAAAGATGTGTAGGTTAGCTGGATTGGCCATGCTAAATTGCCCCTCTAGCATCCAAAGATGTGTAGGTTAGGTGGATTGGCCATGCTAAATTGCCCCTCTAGCATCCAAAGATGTGTAGGTTAGGTGGATTGGCCATGCTAAATTGCCCCTCTAGCATCCAAAGATGTGTAGGTTAGCTGGATTGGCCATGCTAAATTGCCCCTCTAGCATCCAAAGATGTGTAGGTTAGGTGGATTGGCCATGCTAAATTGCCCCTCTAGCATCCAAAGATGTGCAGGTTAGATGGATTGGCCATGCTAAATTGCCCCTCTAGCATCCAAAGATGTGTAGGTTAGGTGGATTGGCCATGCTAAATTGCCCCTTAGTGTCCAAAGATGTGCAGGTTAGGTGGATTGGCCATGCTAAATTGCCCCTTAGTGTCCAAAGATGTGCAGGTAGATGGATTGGCTATGCTTATTTGCCCCTTATCATCCCAAGATGTGCAGATTAGATGGATTGACCATGCTAAATCACTCCTCAGTGTCCAAGATGCCTAGTTTAGGGGGATTTAGTGGGTAAATCTGTGGGGTTACAGGGTTGAGCCCTGGGTGGGGTGCTCTGGTGGAGAGTTGGTACAGGTCTGATGGGTCAAACGTCTGTGCTGTAGGGATGCTATGGTCCATGGAATTAAGATTGCTAGCTGGGAGAGCCTGGCACTCGAAGCCCTGTCTGTAGACAGGAGAAAAGGTTTAAGTAAAACATTATACATCATCTAAATTCATTTCCATTTGTGCAGAATTTACACTAAACTAAAAGCCTGGGGGTGGGGACGGGAGGGCAGGTAAAAGGCGCATGAAGTCATGTTCTTGAACACAGATCATTTGTGAAGCTTACTGGGCGGCATGGCGGCACAGTGGGTCAGCACCGCTGCTTCACAAGTCCAGGGTCCTGGGTTCGATTCCCGGCTCGGGTCACTGTCTGTGTGGAGTTTGCACATTCTCCCCGTGTCTGCGTGGGTTTCCTCCCACACTCCAAAGATGTGCGGGTTAGGTTGATTGGCCGTGTTAAAATTGCCCCTGAGTGTCCTGGGATGTGTAGGTTAGAGGGATTGGTGGGTAAAATATATGGGGGTAGGGCCTGGGTGGGATTGTGGTTGGCGCAGACTCGATGGGCCGAAGGGCCTCTCTCTGCACTGTAGGGGTTCTATGATTCAATGATACTGGCACCGTGATGTATACTGTCGATACGTTAACCGGGGAAACACATGGGGGAGGAAAAAATAGAAGAATTTGTTGATTGTCTTCAATGAAGCGCTGTTAGAGGAGGAGGGGCACGTGTGACTGGGAATAATTGGGCCCCGTGGCCTCTTCCTGTGCCTCACATTCTGTGTAATTAGATGTAAACCCCCTGCCTCTCACACTTATCTTGTGTGCTTTCTCAGCTGGAAGGATAGTACATTCCACATTGCCGAGTTCTCTGGCTACTGTACACCGGCTCCTGACAATATATATATATATGCACCGACTGAGGGGGGGATCCTGAATTCCCCTCCCACACCGATTGTCCACTGGGCAAATTTGGATTGAAGAGATGCATTATCCAGGTTTGTAATGCGCTGAGGCAAACATTGGATTCCAAACTGGAGACGCGGATATTACATTTAAAAAGCTTTAAGCGTAGATGCAGATTGAATATTGATTGGGAGTTGGTTAGGAGTGAAGTTTAGAATCCCACAATGAAGAAGGAGGCCATTCGGCCCATCGAGTCTACACCCATCACAATCCCACCCCAAGCCCTATCCCCTTAACCCCATGCATTTACCCCAGCTAGTGCCCCCCTGACAGTAAGGGGCAATTTAACATGGCCAATCCACCTAACCCATCTTCGGACTGAGGGAGGGAACCGGAGCACCCGGAGGAAACCCCCGCAGACATGGGGAGAATGTGTGCACTCCGCACAGACAGTGACCCAAGTCGGGAATTGAACCCGGGTCCCTGGTACTGTGAGGCAGCAGTGCCAACCACTGTGCCTGACTTAGGGACCAGGGATCCATGCTCAATTCCGGCCTCACGTCACTGTCTGCACGTTCTCTCCATGTCTCTGTGGGTTTCCTCCAGGTGTTATGGGGAAAAGGCAGGACACGGGGATGAGAAAAATATCAGCCGTGATTGAATGGGGGAGCAACTCGATGGGCCGAGTGGCCTCATTCTACTCCTACATCCAGGTGCAGGTCAGCGGGACCAAGCAGAAAAATGGTTCGGCACAGCCAAGAAAGACCAAAAGGCCTGTTTCTGTGCTGTAATGTTTTATGGTTCTATGTCTGATGAACTTATGGATGCTCCGGTTTCCTCCCACTCTCCAAAGATGTGTGGGTAAGGTGGATTGACCATGCTAAATTGCCCCTTAGCACCAGGGGGATTAGCAGGGTAAAAGTGTAGGGTTACGGATTGGGCTTGGGTGGGATAGTGATCAGTACAGACTCAATGGGCTGAATGGCCTCCTTCTGTAGAGTAGGGTCTCTAAGGATTTTATACTGGCTTCTGTGGCGTGTTTATTTCCACCACCTCTTTCACCCCATTACCGATACTGCTGGCAAAACTCCACAGCAATTTTATCAGCTGGGAGCTGTGTAGATGATTTAGGTTTGAGCCAGAGGAACTGTGAAGGTAGTTTACCTTCGCGTAGACTGATTTTCTTTGATTTATTGTCAACCGTATTGGGATACAGTGAAAAGTATCTGTTTCTTGTGCGTTATACAGACAAAGCATACCCTTCATAGAGTACATAGGGGAGAAGGAAAGGAGAGAGTGCAGGGTGTAGTGTTACAGTCATAGCTAAGAGAAAGATCAACTTAATGCAAGGTAGGTTCATTCAAAAGTCTGATGGCAGCAGGGAAGAAGCTGTCCTTGAGTTGGTTGGTACGTGTCCTCAGACTTTTGTATCTTTTTCCTGACAGAAGAAGGTGGAAGAGAGAATGTCCGGGGTGTGTGGGTTCCTTAATTATACTGGCTGCTTTGCAATCAACAGAGTTAATGGATTGGAGGCTGGTTTGCATGATGGATTGGGCTATGTTCACGACCCTTTGTAGTTTCTCGTGGTCTTGGCAAGAGCAGGAACCCCACTAAGCCGTGATACATCCCGAAAGAATGCTTTCAATGGTCTGTCTGGAAGAATTGGTGAGAGTTGTAGCGGACATGCCAAATTTCCTTAGCCTTCTAAGAAAGCAGAGGCGTTGGTGATAAGTTACAGAGCAACCCTCAGGCTTTCAAATGGCCAACAGGAATCCTTGAGAGTGAATTCTGCGTGAGCTGGGAAAGAAATAAGGTTCGCAGACACAATCAGTCAATGATTCCACTCCATACAGAACCTACACCAAGGCTAATGCACCCTAATCTGCACAACTTTCAGACTGTGGGAGGAAACCGGAGCACCCGGAGGAAACCCACGCAGACATGGGGAGAATGTGCAAACTCCTACAGGCTGGAGGGAGAGCAAACAAAGAGCTTTGCATTCACGTAGAAGCCTTCACTACCTCAAAGTGTCCTAAAGTACTTTGGCTGCCAATTCAGAAAGGCACTGAGCTCTGACGAAGGGTCACCCAGACTCGGATCGTTGGCTCCATTCTCTCTCCGCTGATGCTGTCAGACCTGCTGAGATTTCCTAGCATTTTCCATTTCTGTTTCAGTACTCTTGAAGTGTCGCCAGGATAATGATAGCGCAGTGGTTAGCGCTGCTGCCTCACGGCACCAGGGACCCAGGTTCAATTCCCAGCTTGGGTCACTATCTGTGCAGAGTTTGCACGTTCTCCCCGTGTCTGTGTGGGTTTCCTCCGGATGCTTAGGTTTCCTCCCACAGTCCGAAAGATGTGCGGGTTAGGGTGCATTCGCCTTGGTGTCGGTTCTGTATGGAGTGGAATCATTGACCAGTTGAACATAAGAATATAAGAAATAGGAGCAGGAGTAGGCCATCTAGCCCTTCGAGCCTGCCCCGCCATTCAATAAGATCATGGCTGATCTGGAGTGGATCAGTTCCACTTTCCTGCTTTCTCCCCATAACCCTTAATTCCCCTGTCTGTCAGAAATCTATCTACCTGTGACTTAAATATATTTAGCGAGGCAGCCTCCACCACTTCAACAGGCAGAGAATTCCAGAGATTCACCACCCTTTGCATGATAAAGTTCCTCCTCAACTCTGTTCTAAACTGCCCCCCCCCCCCCCGTTATTTTGAGGCTGTGCCCTCTAGTTCTGGTTTCCTTTCTAAGCGGGAAGAATCTCTCTACCTCTACCCCATCTAGCCCCTTCATTATCTTGTAAGTCTCTATAAGATCCCCCCCCTCAGCCTTCTAAACTCTAATGAGTCCAGACCCAGTCTATTCAATCTCTCTTCATAAGCTATTGTGTCTGCGAACCTTATTTCTTTCCCAGCTCACGCAGAATTCACTCTCAAGGATTCCTGTTGGCCATTTGAAAACCTGAGGGTTGCTCTGTAACTTATCACCAACGCCTCTGCTTTCTCAGAAGGCTAAGGAAATTTGGCATGTCCGCTACGACTCTCACCAATTCTTCCAGACAGACCATTGAAAGCATTCTTTCCGGAATGCTTCCTGCTCTTGTCAAGAAACTACAAAGGATCGTGAACGTAACCCAATCCATCACGCAAACCAGCCTCCATTCCATTAACTCTGTCAACTCTGCAAAGCAGCCAGTATAATTAAGGACCCCATGCACCCCAGACATTCTCTCTTCCACCTGGAACAGGCACCGGAGTGTGGCGACTGGGGGATTTTCACGGTAACTTCACTGCAGTGTTAATGTAAGTCGACTTGTGACACTAATAAACAAACTTCCAACTTTTGTTCCCGGAATTACTCGCTGCGGAAACAGATGAAAGTCTGCCTTGGTGCGCCACTTGGGCTGGAAAGAGAATTGGCATTGGAACTGCCAATTACTGTAACCCAGACTTATCCACAGAAAAACTGGGAGTGACGTATCCCAGGCGGACAATCCACTGTCTCCCATTCATATCCTCTCAGTGAAAGTACAACAGTCACTTCTGAAGATGTGAAAAGAAGGGCAAAGCAGATTTAAGACCCTTTTGATTTGAGGCAATCTACCTGCTGAACATGTCAGTGTGACTAAGGGAGCTTGATTTGAGGAAATTTGACCAAGTGTTCAGGTCTCAACTGTCCGATCAGCCACGTAATGTCACGTTAGCTGCACAAGGATTGTATCTTGTCCCTTTACCAGCTTCAGTGTAAAGAGAGCGATGGATGGTAGAATCATAGATGTTTACAGGATGGAAACGAGCCCTTCAGCCCAATCCAGGAGGCTAAGAACAAAGAACAGTACAGCCCAGCAAACAGGCCCTTCGGTCCTCCAAGCCTGTACCGCTCATTGGTCCAACTAGACCATTCGTTTGTATCCCTCCATTCCCAGTCTGTTCCTGTGACTATCCAGGTAAGTCTTAAACAATCCCAGCGTGTCCGCCTCCACCACCCTGCTAGGCAGCGCATTCCAGGCCCCCACCACCCTCTGTGTAAAAAAACGTGCCTCTGATATCTGAGGAAATTCGGAATTGAACACAGGTCCCTGGGGCTATGAGGCAGTGGTGCTAACTGCTGTGCCACCTTGCTGTACCCATCCAGTCGTAATGGCGACAACTCAAAAGTATGAAAGTGAAAATGCTGGAAAATCTCAGCAGGTCTGACAATGTTTGCAGAGAGAGAATAGATGTGGAGATGCCGGCGTTGGACTGGGGTAAACACAGTAAGAAGTCTCACAACACCAGGTTAGAGTCCAACAGGTTAATTTGGTAGCAAAAGCCACTAGCTTTCGGGCCTCTGACCCTTCGTCAGGTGAGTGGGGAGTTCAGATCACAAACAGGGGATGTAAAGACACACACACAGTTTACAGAATACTGATTAGAATGTGAGTCTTTACAGCTAATCAAGGTTTAACAATGCAGCCAATGTGACAATGTGACAACTCACATTGCCTGCACCTTTAAGATTTGATTAGTCCCAGTTCTATCCGGCCTTTCCAAATGACTCAAACCATCAAGCCCCGGTAGCGTCCTAGCAAATCTTTTCTGCACTCTTTCTAGTTTAATGATATCCTTTCCATAATGAGGGTAAGCAGAACTCTACACAGTAATAATAATAATTAACAATCACTCTCTTTATATTGGGTGAGGTTAGCGAGGGGGGTGGTGCGGCTATGTAACATTTACCTTCACACTGAAGGTAAGGCGTGCAGGTGCAGCAGGAGGTAAAGAAGGTAAACGCTATGTTGGCCTTCATTGCGAGAGGTTTCGAGTACAGGAGCGGGGTTGTGTTGTGTTCTCGCAATTATACAGGGGCCTTGGAGAGGCCACATCGAGAGTATTGTGGGCCGTTTTGGCCTCCTCTTCTGAGGAAGGATGTTCTTGCTCTCGAGGGAGTGCAGTGAGGGTTTACCAGGCTGATTCCTGGGGATAGAGGGACTGATGTATGAGGAGAGATTGACGAGGTTAGGATTGTTTTCACTGGAGTTCAGACAAATGAGGGGGGAAATCCCATAGAGGCTTATAAAATTCTAACAGGACTCGACAGGGTCGATGCAGGGAGGATGTTCCCGGTGGTCGGGGGAGGGGGGGGGAGTCGAGAACCAGGGGTCACAGTCTGAGGATTCGGGGTAGACCATTTAGGACGGAGGTGGGGAGATATTTCTTCACCCAGTGAGCCTGTGGAATTCATTATCACAGGAAGGAGTTGATGCCAAAACATTGAATGTATTCAAGAGGTGGCTGGATATCGCACTTGGGGCAAAGGTTATGGGGAGGAAGCAGGATTAAGAGTTGGACAGTCAGCTGTAATGAATGGCGGAGCAGGCTGAATGACCTCCTTCTATCTTTTATGATTCTGTGTTTAAAGGTTGATTTGTTAGACACTGCACACTCACAGGAGGTTGACTCCCACCTGAACAAGAGCAACTCAGGACGGACAATAAATTGCCGGCCAGCCAGCGATACCCCTGTCCTATGATTGAATTAATAAAAACTCCACACCGTGACCCAAACTGGGAATCGAACCCAGGTCCCTGGCACCATGAGGCAGCAGTGCCCCTCTGAATCCTTTTGTATCTCTCCCTCCCTCACCTAAACCTGTGCCCTCTAGTTTTAAGCTCCTCTACCTTTGGGAAAAGATATTGGTTAGTATTTTCTCAACCTCTGTAAGGTCACCCCTCAGCTTCCTACACTCCAGGGGAAAATAATCCCAGTCTGTCCAGCCTCTCCCTACACCATCCCTCTCCCTCTCAAACCATCAAGTCCCGGTAGCATCCTAGTAAACCTTTTCTTAACGCTTTCTCGTTTAACAATATCCTTTCCATGATGGGGCTACGGACTGCCTTTGCGGTTGAACTGCAGACCTCAGTTGAATTGTGATGGGGGTTCTCGTTACCCTGGCGGTGGGGGGGTGGGGGGTTCCGAGCGCGGGTTGCAAGGGAAAGGCAATACCTGGGAAAAGTAAACAAGAGCACCCACCGTTTCAAAAACCAAAAGTCCTAATGGCCAAAGTTACATTTTCCCCAGCGCTCTGATTTTGGATGAGTTCTGAGTTTGAGTTTGGTTTGGCCTTCAGCCCACACCATTACTCGTGGTTATGTAATGATTCTTGGAATCATAAGAGGATAGTTAGTTAGTTTACGAATGGCTGCAGCTCACCATTTCATTTTCTCTTTGATCTTCCGTCTCTTTTTTTTACCCCCCCTTCCACCACTTCCACTTCCCCAGAATCCCCAAATCCGGTTGGGAATTCTCAGATCCCAGTAAAAATTTGCCCAAGTCTGCCTTGGGTTGAATTCTCCCTTTTGTTTTACAGAACCATAGGACCCCGGATTCAATTCCGGCCTCGGCTCACTGTCTGTGTGGAGTTTGCACGTTCTCCCTGTGTCCCCGTGCGCTTCCTCCGGGTGCTCCGGTTTCCACCACAGTCCAAAGACGTGCAATTTACGAGGATTGGCCAGGTTGAATTGCCCCTTATTGTCCAAAGACATGCAAGTTGGATGTATTGGCCATGCTAATTTGCCCCTTAGCATCCAAAGGTGTGCAGATTGGGTGGATTGGCCATGCTAAATTGCCCCTAAGTGTCCAAAGATGTGCAGGCTATGTGGATTGGCCAAGCTAAAATGTCCCTTAGTGTCCAAAGATGTGCTGGTTAGATGGATTGGCCATGATAAATTGCCCCTTAGTGCCCCAAGATGTGCAGGCTTGGTGGATTGGCCATGCTAAATTTCCCCTTAATGTCCAAAGATGTGCAGGTCAGGTACATTGGCCATGCTAAATTGCCCCTTAGTGTGAGGGGGATTAGCAGGGTAAATGCATGGAGTTATGGGGATAGGGCCTGGGTGGGATTGTGGTTGATGCAGGCTCGATGGGCCGAACGGCCTCCTTCAGCACTGCAGGGATTCGATGATTCTATATCTTGCGGGGATGGGACTTGAACTCACAACCAACTGACTCTGAGGTGAGCGCGTTATCGTACCTGAGCCCCAAACCCCACCTCCTGCCGTTTGTATTTGGGCAGTGGGAATCCCACTCCGTTTGGGGAAATGGCCTGATTGGCTGCATTCGCTTGGCCGCCAGTGTGAAGGAGAAGGTGTAGAATGCCGATGAGGACATTTTGGAAACACAGAAACTCCGGCATCTTCACTCGGGGACAATAACAGTCCTTTGAAGCACCTTTATTGCTGAAATAAAAGTCAAGGACATGGTGGAGAGTGAGAGAGAACCAACAGAGGCAGTGGCCTGTAAATTCCAATGTACCTAAGCTGGCCCCAGGAGGGGGGTCGCTTATCAGAGTCATCAATCACTCTGAGCAACTCTTGCAGACTGCAGACTGTCTGGAGATCTGGCTTATCAGCTACTGCCTCTCCTCCGAAAACTTCTTCGCTGTGTCTGCTGGCAGTCATATGAACAAGCTGTGAGGGGTGTAGAAAGGCACCAGAACACGAGGCTTCTCCAGTCTGCACACTGCCACGCAAATGACCCACATTCTGGGGAAAAATGATCCAGAGAGGATACTGAAAGCAGGTTCATTTTCTCCCTGATAAAGTTCCATGAAATGCTCCCTGTGGCTAGAAGTGGCCCTAAGAATGAACAGCGAGCTAAGTGGCAAATTTGATTTATTATTGTCACATTTATTGGGATACAGTGAAAAGTATTGTTCCTTGCGTGCTACACAGACAAAGCAGACCGTTCATAGAGAAGGAAAGGAGAGAGTGCAGAATGGAGTGTTACAGTCAAAGAACAGTATAGCATGGCAAACAGGCCATTCGGCCCCCCCCAAGCCTGCGCCGCTCATTGGTCCAACGAGACCGTTCGTTTGTATCCCTCCATTCCCAGTCTGTTCCTGTGACTATCCAGGTAATGATCCCAGCGTGTCCGCCTCCACCACCCTGCTAGGCAGTGCATTCCAGCCCCCCACCACCCTCTGTGTAAAAAAACGTGCCTCTGATATCAGAGTTATACCTCGCCCTCCCTCACCTCAGCCCGTAACCCCTCGCAATCGTCACCTCCGACCTGGGAAAAAGTTTCTCACTGTTCACCCTATCAATACCCTTCATAATTCTGTACACCTCTATTAGGTCTCCCCTCATTCTCCGTCTTTCCAGGGAGAACAACCCCAGTCTACCCAATTCCTCCTGGCTAGTCATAGCTAGGGTGTAGAGAAAGATCAACTTAATGCGAGGTAGGTCCATTCAAAAGTCTGACAGCAGCAGGGAAGAAGCTGCTCTTGAGTCGGTTGGTACGTGACCTCAGACTTTTGTATCTTTTTCCTGAAGGAAGAAGGTGGAAGAGAGAATGTCCAGGGTGTGTGGGGTCCTTGATTATGCTGGCTGCTTTTCCGAGGCAGTGGGAAGTGTAGACAGAGTCAATGGATGGGAGGCTGGTTTGCGTGATGGATTGGGCTACATTCTTTGTAGTTCCTTGTGGTCTTGGGCAGAGCAGGAGCCCATTCCAAGCAGTGATACAACCAGAAAGAATGCTTTCTATGGGGCATCAAGACAAAGCTAATTGCAGTGGAGCTGCAGCAACACAGTGGTTAACATTGCTGCCTCACGGTGCCAGGGACCTGGGTTCAATTCCCAGCTTGGGTCACTGTCTGTGCACATTCTCCCCGTGGGCTTCCTCCAGCTGCTCCAGTTTCCTCCCACAGTCCAAAAGTCATGTTGGTTAGGGTGCATTAGCCATGCTAAATTCTCCCTCAGCGTACCCGAACAGGTGCCGGAGTGTGGATTTTTGCATTAGCTTCATAGCCATGTTAATGTAAGCCTACTAATTAAACACTAACTTTGAGTTGCGTCAGTGAGTGTTTTCCGTCTGGCAGTTCAGGATACAGAACTTGTGTAAATGAGGAAACTTCTCCGAGTGGGAAAGATTGCCGGTTTTTGGATAGATCTTGGTGTTGAAACAGATCTCTGAGAATAGAGCAGAGACTATTACTATGAGCGGGATTTTTCAGCCTCACTCAGGCAAGATCAGAAATTCCCACTCTAGATTAATGGAGATTCCCATTGTCGGACCCTCGCCCCCTCCAATTCTGGGTGGGCAATGTGATAGAGTTCCGGCCGATGTGTGTGTTATCTACTTTGAAAGGGCTAAGAGGTAAGGACAAGGCCCAGTGTTGCTGTTTGACAGGATCCACTAGACCATCTAGAAGGGTAAGAGAAGGAGGCCTTTGAGGATTCTGTATCGTCAGGACTGTTGGGATCTGAGTGAGAGAGGATTCAAAGCCTCGTCAGTGATAAGCATATCTGGGGATACTGGGTGAAATACAGGTGCTGGTGAATATGACTCAAGGGCTGAACTGATTGAGGGGGAAGTCAGAGTTCTTACTTACCGAAAGCCAAGTGGAAAGAGTGAGATTGATTGTGTGAGATTGACAGTGCAGAAGGAGGCCATTCGGCCCATCGAGTCTGCACCGACCACAATCCCAGCCAGTTCCTACCCCCATATCCCTCTATATTTACCCATTAATCCCTCTAATCTACGCATCTCAGGACTCTAAGGGGCAATTTGTTTTAGCACGGCCGATCAGCCTAACCCGTACGTCTTTGGACTGTGGGAAGAATCCGGAGGAAACCCATGCAGACACAGGGAGAATGTGCAAACTCCACCCAGGCAGTGACCCAAGCCAGGAATCGAACCCAGGACCCTGGAGCTGTGAAGCAGCAGTGCTAGCCACTGTGCCACCACTGCTTGTAGCAATGCTTTTAAAAATTCGTTTATGGAATGAGTATTCCGTTACTCACAAGGGCAGCCTTTATCACCCCTTCCCTAATTGCCCCTGAACTGAATGGTTTGCTCATTTCAGAGGGCGGTTAAGAGTCTGTGACTCTGGACTCACATGTAGGCCAGACCCGGGTAATGATTGGCAGATTTCTTTCCCTAAAGGACGTTAGTGAACCAGAGTGGGTTTTTCCAACAATCGACAATGGTTTCACTGTCAGTATTGACCAGAAGGTGAACCGGACCATCCACATAAACACAAGATCAGGTCAGAGGCTGGGAATGCTGTGGCGAGTAACTCACCTCCTGACTTCCCAGAGCCTGTCCACCATCCACAAGACACAAGTCGGCAGTGTGACGGAACTCTCCCCATTTCCCTGGATAAGTGCAGCTCCGACAACACCCAAGAAGTTCAAAACTATCCAGGATAAAGCAGCCCGTATGATTGGCCCCCTTCCACAAACATTCAGTCCCTCCACCACTGATGCTCAGTAGCAGCAGTGTGTACCATCTACAAGATGCAACTCACCAAAGATTCTTAGACAGCACCTTCCAAACCCACGACCACTTCCACCTAGAAGGACAAGGGCAGCAAATACAAGGGAACACCACCGCCTGCAAGTTCCTCTCCAGGCGCGTTCTCCCCGTGGTTGCGTGGGTTTCCTCCGGGTGCTCCGGTTTCTTCCCACATCCCAAAGATGTGCTTTTAGGCTGATTGATTGGGTAACAAATTGTCCCTATATTGGACCTCCCTGATCCTCGCACATTAGGCATAGACTAAAATCATGAATAGGTCACTGACAATGGGACGGCGGCGCGGGTTCGTTGGGCCGAAGGGCCTGTTTCCCGTGCTGTGTTGTTCTTTGTTCTTTGTAAGTCACTCACCATCCTGACTTACCACCATTCCTTTGCAGTGGCTGGGTCAAAATCCTGGAACTCCCTCCCTAACAGCACTGTGGGTGCACTATGGAATGGTCTATTTGGGTGGCATTTTATCATTTCAGGATCAGCGAGGCCGTAAAATTTTTGATTTGATTTAATTTATTATTGTATAATTAGTATACAGTAAAAAGTATTGTTTCTTGTGTGCTATACAAGCAAAACTTACTGTTCATAGAGAAGGAAAGGAGAGAGTGCAGCATGTAGTGTTACAGCTAGGGTGTAGAGAAAGATCAACTTAATGCAAGGTAGGTCCATTCAGAAGTTTGATGGCAGCAGGGAAGGAGCTGTTCTTGAGTTGGTTAGTACGTGACCTCAGATTTTTGTATCTTTTTCCTGACGGAAGAAGGTGGAAAAGAGAGAATGTCCGGGGTGCGTGGGGGTCCTTGATTATGCCGGCTGCTTTTCTGGGACAGCGGGAAGCGCAGACAGAATCAGTGGATGGGAGGCTGGTTTGCCTGATGGACTGGGCTACACTCATGTCCTTTTGCAGTTCCTTGCGGTCTTGGTCAGAGCAGGAGCCATATCAAGCTGTGATAGAACCAGAAAATCCCACCCCACGAGTATAATCACAAACAGAGGAACCTTGTACTAATATGTTGAATGTCTGTGCGCTAATCGTTAATAGGGTAAGAACAGATATCATATGAATGATGTGATTGTTCAGGGCCTTGCTAAGCTAAGAACTTTAGAGATCAGAGATTAATGAAATCATAGTAAAAGCATTCGATTCATCATCGCAAGGAGGCTGTTTGAAAGCATCGTCATTTAGACTCACTCCCTCCTTGAATTCCTGTCAGGCCGAAAAACTTGTTCCCTTCAAATTTTTTTAAAAATTTATTCTTTCATAACAAAGAACAGTACACACAGGAAACAGGCCCTTCGGCCCTTCAAGCCTGTGCCGCTCATTGGTCCAAGGAGACCATTCGTTTGTATCCCTCCATTCCCAGTCTGTTCCTGTGACTTTCCAGGTAAGTCTTAAACAATCCCAGCGTGTCCGCCTCCACCACCCTGCTAGGCAGCACATTCCAGGCCCCCACCACCCTCTGTGTAAAAAACATCCCTCTGATATCAGAGTTATACCTCGCCCCCCTCACCTTGAACCCGTGACCCCTCATGATTGTCACCTCCGACCTGGGAAAAAGCTTCTCACTGCTCACCCTATTTATACCCTTCATAATTCTGTACACCTCTATTGGGTCTCCCCTCATTCTCTGTCTTTCCAGGGAGAACAACCCCAGTTTACCCAATCCCTTCTCATAGCTAAGACCCTCCATACCAGGCAACATCCTGGTAAACCTCCTCTGCACTCTCTCCAAAGCCTCCACATCCTTCTGGTAGTGTGGCGACCAGAACTGGGCGCAGTACTCCAAATGTAGCCTAACCAACGTTCTATACAGCTGCAACATCAGGCTCCAGTTTTTATGCTCTATACCCCGTCCTATAAAGGCGAGGGATCGTAAAAAGTCTAAAGTGAAGAAGGAGGCCATTCGGCCCATCAAGTCTGCACCGACAGCAATCCCACCTAGACCTGATCCCCATAACCTCAAATATTTACCCCGCTATTGCCTCCAACCTACACATGCCCTGACACCATGGAGCAATTTAGCCCATGCACCTAACCAGCACATCCTTCAAAACCGGGCCGCCTGGAGGAAACCCAAACAGACCGTAAAACATAGGAGCAGAATTAGGCCGCTCGGTCCATCGAGTCTGCTCTGCTGTTCGATCATGGCTGCTACTTTTCTCACTCCCATTCTCCCCGTAAGCCCTGATCTTCACGCAGACACGGGGAGAATGTGCAAACTCCACATCGACAGCGACCCAAGCCAGGAATCGAACCCAGAACCCTGGCACTGTGAGGCAGCAGTGCGAACCCGCTGTGTCACTGCCCACAATGCAGGTGAGGTCAGTTGCCCATCCCCAATTGCCCTTGAACTGAGACACTCACTCGGTCATTTCAGAGGGCAGCTAAGTGACAGCGACATTGCTGTGGGTGTGGAGTCACAAGTCAGCGTGTTTGTTTAAGACCATAAGAAATAGGAACAGGAGGAGGCCATTCAGCCCTTCGAGCTTGCCCTCCCGTTTGATAAGATTATGGCTGACCTAACACTCACTAAGTTCACTTTCCTCTCCGTGACCCTTAACTTCCCGGCAATGTTCGCATGGTGGCACAGTTCACACTGCTGCCTCACAGCGCCAGGCACCCGCGTTTGATTCCAGCCTCAGGTCACTGGCATTCAAGGAGGGAATGGGTCTAAATGACGAAACTTCTCAAACACCCTCCATGGGAATGACAAATGGAATGTCCTTACCGTGATTCCATTAATCTCAGATCTCTAAAGTTCTTAGCTTAACAAGGCCCTGAACAATCACATCATTCACAGTAACTTCATTGCAGTGTTAATGTGAGCCTACAGCTTCCCAAGGTTAAGCATTCCAAAGATACACCCCTCCATAACTGGAATCATCCTGTTAGACATCTTCTGTGATGCCAATTATGTTACCTAGAAATACAAGAGATACATAAATTCATAGAATCCCTACAGTACAAAAGACGCCATTTGGCCCATTGAGTCTGCACTGACTCTCTGTCAGAGTACCTTACCCACACCCTACCCTATCTCTGTAACCCTACACATGTCCCATGACTAATCCATCAAACCTGCACATCTTTGGACACTAAGAGGCAATCTAACATGGCCAATCTACCTAATCTACACATCATTGGCAACTAAGGGGCCATTTAGCGTGGTCAATCCACTTAACTTCACATCCTTGGACACTAAGAGACAATTTAACACGGCCAATCCACCTAACCTGCACATCTTTGAACACTAAGGGGCAATTTAGCATGGCCAATCCACCCTAACCTGCACATCTTTTGGACTGTGGGAGGAAACCGGAGTGCCTGGAGGAAACGCACGCAGACATGGGGAGAATGTACAGACTCCATGCAGACAGTGAACCAAGGCTGGAATCGAACCTGGCACCGTGAGACAGCAGTGCTAACCATTGTGCCACTGTGCTATCGTGTCACTTGTGAAGTGTGCTAAACACTTGATAAGATGGTAATACCACAGCGAGTCCCTGATCCAGTCTCAGGATTAGAAACAGCAGCTACTGAGCAGAACCTTGTGAAATTAATACTCTGGTTCAAGGAATGCAGGTAGAAGATTGTTGATGTGGCTATTCTTGATTTATGTAGCTTTTCACAGATTGGGTAGTGAAATTCTCTCCTCTGAAACACCACAAATGCGTGATTAATTGAGTCATAGAGTCATAAAGGCCCTTTGGCCCATTGGGTCTGCATTGCCAAACATACTCTAAACCTACACTAGTCCTAGGTCCATGGCATTGACTGTTATAACATTTCGAGTTCTCAGCCCGGTACTTTTTAAAGGCCGTGAGGTTTCCTGACTCTAATACCCTCCCAGACAGCACATTCCAGACTCTGTGTGAAAAACATTTTCCTCCAATCCCCTCTAAACCCCTCATCTTCAAATGAAGCCCCTTTGGGATTGACACTTCAACCAAGGGAATAGCTTCCTATTTAGCTACATGGCTTGGGTTATAGAAAGCAGAGAGCCGCAGTGGAAGGGTACTTTTCCAACTGGAGGTCTGTGACAAGCGATGTTCCACAAGGATCAGCGCTGGGGCCTCTGTTGTTTGTAGTAGACGTAAATGATTTGTAGGTGGTCTGATAAGTAAATTTGCAGATGATACAAAAATTAGGGGAGTAGCGGATAGCGAGGAGGATTACCAGAGGATACAGCAGGATATAAATCGGCTGGAGACCTGGGCCGAAAGAGGGCAGGCAGAATTTAACACGGACAAATGTGAGATGATGTGATTTGGAAGGCCTACTGCAGAAGGAAAGTGTACAGTAAATGGTCGAGCCCTTAGAGATATTATTAAGGGCTGGTTGTGTCCCTCAGTGTACCCAAACAGATGCCGGAATGTGGCGACTAGGGGATTTTCACAGTAACTTCATTGCAGTGTTAATACTTGTGACACTAATAAATAAATAATAAAAATCTATCTCAGCCCTGAACTACATAACGGCCCAGCCTCTGCGATAGAGATCCATTTTCCTCCGAAAGAAGGAATTCCTCATCTCTGTCTTAAATGTCTTGAGATTGAAGAGGTTAGGACTTTATTCCCTGGAGTGTAGAAGAATGAGGGGAGATTTGATAGAGGTGTATAAGATTTTGATGGGTATCGATAGAGTGAATGCAAGCAGGCTTTTTCCACTGAGGCTAGGGGAGAAAAACAAACAGAGGGCATGGGTTAAGGGTGAAAGGAGAAAAGTTTAAAGGGAATATTAGGGGGGGGGGCTTCTTCACGCAGAGAGTGATGGGAGTGTGGAATGTGCTGCCAGATAAATCCGGGGTCACTTTTAACATTTAAGAAAAACTTGGATGGGTTCATGGATGAGAGGGGTGTGGAGGGAGATGGTTCAAGTGCAGGTCAATGGGATTAGGCAAAAAATGGTTTGGCACAGTCAAGAAGGGCCAAAAGGCCTGTTTCTGAGCTGTAATTTTCTATGGTTCTATGGGTGACCCCCTTACCCTGAGATGATGAACTCTAGTCCCAGACTCTCCCACAAGGGGAACCAACCTATCAACATCAACCCTGTCAAACCCCCTGAGAATCCTAGATGTCTCAATAAGGTCACCTCTCACTCTTCTAAACTCCAATGAATACAGGCCCAAACCCACTCAACCTCTCCTCATGAGAAAATCCCTCCAAACCTGGGATTGTACCTGATCGTAACCTCAATCCCACATTCCTGCCAACCTGGGAGAACCTTTCACCCCCCTTTGCTTCCCAAGAATCTATCCATCTCTGGACAAATGATAGATCGACGTCAAAATGCTAAACCTCAAAAACATTCAAAGATTCTTCTCCCTGTTACGTGGACAATTCATCCTCTCAAAACTTTCAGCTCGTATCCTGTCACTATTTAATCGCTGGACAGCATTGAATGTAGGGATGTGAGTCAGATTGCTTGCTCTGTGTCCCTGTCACAAGTCCGAGAGGGTAACTGTTATCAAATTGTTCCACATTTTACCCTGGGCTCACGTCAGGGGTAAGCAGTTGATGAGGGTCTTCCTGAGTTGCTACCATTTGGTTCTGAGTTAAGTGACTCTGTTGACAATAAAATTGCAGCCACTTCCATGGCATGCTGAGTAACATCACCGAGTCTCCTCTACACAGATAATAAAGAGAACCGTAGAACCCTACAGTGTAGAAAGAGGCCCTTTGGCCCATCTGCAACGAACACTGTCCCACCCAGGCCCTACCCCCAGATCCCTACATATTATACCCACTAATCTCTCTAACCTACGCATCCCTGGACACTAAAGGGCAATTTCTTAGCACTGGACCTATCAAAGTTAGGGATTAAAGTCTCTTCTGAGGCCATCATGCATGCAAGAGTCAGTTTAACTGTGATTATTGAGGGAAATTATTGGCTACAACATTGAGAAGAACTCTCCTGCTCTTTTTTGTGACTGTAGAAGGTCTCACAGAGACAGTCATAGGCAACCTAAGCTAGTGAGAGGGCTCCATGTGTGACCCTACTTCATCTAGTGGGCCGCGAGGTTAAAATCGGGCTTGTTCACTAACCATGATCCCATGAATAAGATTAAATACATTGAGGAGGTGGCAATGGCCTAGTGGTCTTATCGCTAGACTATTAATCCAGAAGTTCAGCTAATGATCTGGGGACCCGGGTTTGAATCACATCATGAATCATAGAAACCCTACAGTGCAGAAAGAGGCTCTTCGGCCCATCGAATCTGCACCAAAGACAATCCCATCCAGGCCTTACCCCCATATCCCTACAGATTATACCCACTATGCGATCGGCGCAACTCGAGGGCCGAAGGGCCTGTTTGTGCTGTAATATTCTATGTTCTATGTTCTATATAATCCCTCCAACCTACGCATCCCTGGACACTAGGGGAAATTTCTTAGCATGGCCAATCGAACTAACCCGCACATCTTTGGACTCATGGTGGAATTTGAATTCAATAAAAAAAATTTGGAATTAAGAAGCTACTGATGAAACCATTGTCGGAAAAACCCATGTGGTTCACTCATGTCCTTTGGGGAAGGAAATCTGCCCTCCTTACCCAGTCTGGCCTACATGTGACCCCAAAACCACAGTAATGTGATTCTGAACTGCCCTCTGATATGGCCAAGTGAGACACTCGGTTCGAGGGAAACTAGGGATGGGCAGTAAATGCTGGCCAATCAGCGACATCCATGTCCCACAAATGAATAAACAAAAATACACGCTGAATATTTATAGGAAATGCTCAGTCATTTATATATTAATAGAACTGTCATCAATTTCAAATGGTAAAAACAAAAGAAATATTTAAGTTCAAACTTCACACAGTGACCCAATCCAGGAATTGAACCCGGGTCCCTGGCGCTGTGAGGTGGCAGTGCTAACCGCTGTGTCGCCGTATCTTGGTGGGATCTCCAGTTTTCAGTGGTCCAGGTTGAGTGACAATATCTTTATGCCACTGCCTCCCCAGTTCATGTATAAACAGACAAGTCTCGAAGTCCCATCGTTGAGTGATCAAACGGTGCTCAGTGATGGCACCATGAGCCTGCACCCACCCACGTGCAATTGGATAAGAACATGGATGGGAAAGGATTAGAGGGATATGGGCCAACACGGGCAATTGGGACTAGCTGGGAGGTTACTATGGTTTGCATGAACCGGTTGAGCCAAAGGGCCTGTTTCTGTGCTGTATTCGTATAATCCCTACAGTGCAGAAGGAGGCCATTTGGCCCATCAAGTCTGCACTGACAACAGTCCTACCCAGGTCCTATCCCCGTAACCCCACATATTTACCCCGCTAATCCCTCTAACCTAGGCATCCCGGGACACTAGGGGGCAATTGAGCATGGCCGATCCATCTAACCCGCACATCTTTGGCATGTGGGAGGAAACCGGAGCACCTGGAGAACACGGGGAGATCATGCAAACTCCACACAGACAGTGAGCCGAGCTGGGAATCAAAACCGGGTCCCTGGAGCATTGAGGCAGCAGCGCGACCCAGTGTGCTGTATGACTTTATGACTCCAGGGGCAGGAGCCACACTTCTGCCCTGAAACTGGAAAATCCCACCAGAGGTCAATAGACGTCTGCACGGTACCCCCCCCCCCCCCCCTCCCTACGACCCTCCCCCACCGACCTTCCCCACCCGACCCTCCCCCCCCGACCCTCCGCACCCGACCCCCCCCCCCCCCCACCCCCCCCCACCCCTCCCCACCCGCTACGATTCCTGTGGCGGACAGGAATTTGCCCCTATGACTCTGTACTGTCAGGGGGTGTGTGTGTGTGTAATTCTCTGTGCCAACAAATGCCCCCCTCCCCCCTACCCCCAGACCGAAACCTCCCAAGTGGCACTGGGCAGGTGCCAGTTTGATGAACCACCAAATTCACTCCAGACCTTGAGCAACTCAAGGATGGAGGAAATCCATCAAAATGAGCTTTTATCGTCACAGCGACCCTTTTAGTTACTTTATAAGTAAGTAGACCAGAATCAATGTGTGTTATGTCGGATGCCGCGGAGCATTAATTAGTGATGGTCGCTGTCACATGTAATCTACTTTACACACAGCTAATGCAAGGCCAAGAAGCTCCATCTGGGTAAAGGTTGTAGCCAAGAGAAAACCTGGATTCCGGAATGGAGTGGAATGTAAGTCACGCAAAAGCACCCGATCCTCCATGAAATCCAGGCCAACTCTTGCTCGGCTCAAGTTGTGTGTAACCCTGATTACAAATGACAGGGGCCATCACTAATTAATATGCTCTGACCTAACACACATCGATTCTGGCTCACCTTCATTAATTGAACCAGATGGAAACACATCGTTCCGTGGCTGTTAAAGACACTCCATTTCTCGCGAGGGTAAGCTGTATTGGGGGTGACGCTGTACGAGCAGCCATCTGATATTTCGATTCTTTTATACAGAGAGCTCCCCAGCAGACATGGAGTGGCACAGTGGGTTGGCACTGCTGCCTCGCCGTGCCAGGGACCCCGGGTTCGATTCCCGGCCTTGGGCCACTGTCTGTGTGAAGTTTGCTCGTTCTCCCCGAGTCTGCATGGGTTTCCTCCGGATGTTCCGGTTTCTTCCCGCACTCCAAAGATATGTGGATTGGCCATGCTAAATTGCCCCTTAGTTGCAAAGATGTGTAGGGTAGGTGGATTGGCCATGGTGAATAAATGGGTTATGGGGATAATGTGGAGGGCTGGTGCAGACTAGATGGGCTGAATGGCCTCTTCTGCACTGCAGGGATCCTATGATGATAGTCAACCATCCAAGTGGGGGAGGGATCATCATCACAACCCCACCCAACTCTGTGACATAGCGAGGGGGATTGAATATAAAAGTAGGGATGTCTTGCTGCAGCTGTATAGGGCATTGGTGAGGCCGCAGCTGGAGTACTGTGTGCAGTTTTGGGCGCCGCATCTGCGCAAGGATATTTTGGCCTTGGAGGGAGTGCAGAGGAGGTTTACTCGGCTGATACCGGAGTTGAGGGGGTTGAGCTATGAGAAGAGGCTGAATAAACTAGGCTTGTACTCGTTAGAGTTTAGAAGAATGAGGGGAGATCTCATTGAGACGTATAAGATGATGAATGGGATGGATAGGATAGAGGTGGAGAGACTGTTCCCGCTCAAAAAAGACAGTAGGACTAGGGGGCACAGCCTCAAGATAAAGGGGGGGCGGTTTAGAACAGAGTTGAGGAGGAACTTCTTCACTCAAAGGGTGGTGAATCTCTGGAATTCTCTGCCCGTTGAAGTGGTGGAGGCTGCCTCGCTAAATATTTTTAAGAAACGGGTTGATGGGTTTTTGATAAGAGAGGGGATTAAGGGTTATGGGGAGAGGGCGGGAAGGTGGAGCTGAGTCACGACAGATCAGCCATGATCTTATTGAATGGCGGGGCAGGCTCGAAGGGCCAGATGGCCTACTCCTGCTCCTATTTCTTATGTTCTTATGTTCTTAAACCACATACCTTCTGACTAGGACTATTGTAGAGAACACAAGGCCTCAAATTCTCTGGGGCAGGGAGCTGGGTGTGTACAGGAAAGGTGTGGGGAAACCCAGCAGGCAGCAATGCACCAACGAGGCTGAGAGATTAGTGTTTCTATTAAAGGGTACTAAACCAGAAGCTTGGCTCAAGTTCAATTCCCACCACAGTAGTTGTGGAATTTCATATCAATCGTCTCAATGAGTTTCCTTTCGGTGATAGAACTGGGGCGGCACGGTGGCACTACGGTAGGCACTGCTACCTCACAGTGACAGGGACCCGGGTTCGATTCCCGGCTTGGGTCACGTTCACCCCGTGTCTGTGCGGGTTTCCTCCGGGTGCTCCGGTTTCCTCCCACAGCCGGAAAGTCGTAGGTTAGGGGGATTGGCGTTGCTAAACTGTCCTTTAGTGCCCAAAGATGGTTAGGTGAGTTGGCTGTGCTAAATTGCCACTCAGTGTCAGGGGGACATGCTAGGGTAAATGCATGGGGTAATGGGGATAGGCCCTGGGTAGGGTTGTGGTCGGTGCAGGCTCGATTGGCCTCCTGCACTGTAGGGATTCTATGATTCAATGATATACTGGCATTGGAGACAACCCAGAGAAGGGTTGTCGGCACGGTAGCACAGTGGTTAGCACTGCTGCTTCACAGCTCTACTTTTTCGATTCCTGGCTCGGGTCACTGCCTGTGTGGAGTTTGCACATTCTCCTCGTGTCTGCGTGGGTTTTCTCCGGGTGCTCCGGTTTCCTCCCACAGTCCAAAGATGTGCGGGTTAGGTTCATTGGCTGTGCTAAAAATTGCCCCTTAGTGTCCTGGGATGTGTAGGTTAGAGGGATTAGCAGGTAAATGTGTAGGGATATGGGGATAGGGTCTGGGTGGGATTGTGTTCGGTGCAGACTCGATGGGCCGAAGGGCCTGTTTCTGCACTGTAGGGTTCTAGGGTTCACTGGGTTGATCCCAGGTGGGGAGGGATTTTCTTACGAGGAGAGGTTGAGTGCGTTGGGCCCGTAACTCACTGGAGTTTAGAAGAATGAGAGGCGACCTTATTGAGGCAAGTACGCCAGAATTCTACCGCCCCTCGCCCGCCACGGAATCAGAGCGGGCGAGGGGCGGGCAATGGAAATTGTCCTCGGGCGGGAATTTCCAGGCGAAGCTGTAAAATTGCCCCCATTGGATTCTCAGAGGGGTTTGACAGGGTGGATGCTGAGAGCTTGTTTCCCTTGTCTAGGACGAGAGGAATAAGTCGGGGGGGGGGGGGTCCCCCATTTCACACAGAGATGAAGAGGAACTTCTTCTCTCTCAGACGGTACTGCATGCGTGGAATATTTAACCGCAGAGGGCTGTAGAGGCTCGTTAAGTACGGGAAGAAGTCTCACAACACCAGGTTAAAAGTCCAACCGAATCATAGAAACCCTACAGTGCAGAAAGAGGCCCTTCGGCCCATCGAGTCCGCACCGACCACAATCCCACCCAGGCTCTATCCCCATATATCATACCCACTAATCCCCTCAACCCTAGACACTAAGGGGCAGTTTCTTAGCATGGACAGTCAACCTAACCCACACGTCTTTGGGCTGTGGGAAGAAACCAGAGGAAACCCACACAGACACGGGGAGAATGTGCAAACTCCACACAGGCAGTGACCTGAGCCGGGAATCGAACCCAGGACCCTGGAGCTGTGAAGCAGCAGTGCTAACCCACTGTGCCGCCATGAATTGGTTTATTTACCAGATTTTAACCTGGTGTTGTGAGACTTCTTACTGTGTGTACCCCAGTCCAGCGCCTTCACATCGTTAAGTATGTCCAGGGCTGTGTTATTTATCAGTAAGAGACTTGAGGAATAATTTATGGAAATATCAGGATTATCAGTAACCAATCTCACTGAATGGCAGAGTGGTTCTGATGGGCCGAATGGCCTACTTTTGCTTCTACAACATATGGTCTGAACTGGAGTTCCATTCCAAGGTGTCCAAGAGCCCTACAAGTCATTTCCAAAGCGTTGCAACTTACCCAGAAGGAACAAAAACAGCACAACAGTGACCAGATAGATCTGAACATGTCCCAGCACCTTTGAAGTTTATTCATTAGTGTCACAAGTAGGCTTACATTAACACTGCAATGAAGTTACTGTGAAAATCCCATAGTCACCACACTCTGGCCTGTTATTGGCAACGCTGAGGGAGAATTTAGCACGGCCAATGCACCCTAACCAGCACACCTTTCAGACTATGGGAGGAAACCGGAGCACCTGGAGGAAACCCACGCAGACACGGGGAGAACATGCAGACTTTGCCTAGACAGTCACCCGAGCCGGGAACCAAACCCGGGTACCTGACACTGTGAAATAGCGGTGCTAACCACTCTTTCTGTTCGGGTGCACCAAGGGAGAATTTAGCAAGGCCAATGCACCTAGTCAGCACATCTTTTGGACTGTGGGAGGAAACCGGAGCATCCAGAGGACACGTGTGTTGACACGGGGGTGGGGAAAAGGCGCAAACTCCACACAGACAGTGACCCAAAGCCAGGAATCGAACCCGGGTCCCTGGCGCTGTGAGGCAGCAGTGCGAACCAACATGCCACCCCAGTCAATGCAAACAGTTTCTCTTTAGTTATTTGACCCTGATTCTATCAAACTTCCCTCTTGGCTCCCTCTGTGAGTTGTGGAGTCTACCCGAGGTCCCTCACTCTTGAACCCAAGGCTCCCTCTTTGGGTTATGGAGTCTGACCATTGAGCCAAAATTGGACAATGTTGAGATGTCAACATTGCCCAACAGGAAAAGGTTATATTAACAAGAACCAACAGGAAGAATTTATTCTTAGAGAGAGAGAGAGAGAACTAGAAGCCAAATTCGTAGCTAAACCACGACACAAGGCAACTGTCTGTATCCACACTGAGATAGGACGGTGTTAGTACATATCTCTGCTCTGGCAGATAACAAGATGCTGAACGAGAGGCTAAAAATGTTTGATCTCTGTGGTGACAGCTTTTCATTGAGATGTTTCGACATTGCGAAGAAAAAAGCCACACTTCTATTTTTAAAAAACATTTGACTGGCGCGACCCCAAGGTTCTGGAAAGCCTGATTGGAAAGGGGCGTTCAACAGGTTGGCTGGACTCCCACTCGCCACGCTGTGTGTTAGCCCAGGCCTCACCGGGCCACTCCTGCGTCTCTGAGACACAGACTTCAGTTTCCCAGAGGCCTCAGCACAAGAACTAGGCCGACAGTTCGGGCGCGCTACTCAGCAACTGTCAGAGGGTCCCCCCCCCCCCTCAGAAGGGGTTTTAACCCAAGTCTTCCCACTCAAGGACGTAAAAGATGGCCTAATTCTGCTCCCGTATCCTGTGGCCTCACCACAGAGACCGATATTCTGCTTAAACTTAACAAAATGGCCGACTCTTGGCATCGAGTTGGATTTTTCAAATTCAGTTCAGGCGGCGACCTGATAGGCTTCCAAACAGTCGGCATTGAATCAAAGAATGCTTGCAATCAGGGCTAACGTCCCTCATCCCAACCCCCTCCCTTCGCCCTTTAACCCCGTAAGTCATTCCTCATCAGAGAATTGTCCAATTTTCCACAGTTGAATCTGCCATGTGTCTCAGAATCTCGCTCCCCTCCGCTGAGGTGGCACAGTGGGTTGGCACTGCTACCTCACAGCGCCCGGGACCCGGGTTCAATTCCGGCCTCGGGTCACTGTCTGTGTTGCACGTTCTCCCCGTGTCTGCGTGGGTTTCCTCCGGGTGCCCCGGTTTCTTCCCACACTCCAAAGATGTGCGGGTTAGGTTGGTTGGTTCATGACCTTTAGGGGATTAGCAGGTGGTTACGGGATTAGGACCTGGGTGGGATCGTGGCCAGTCGCAGACGCGATAGGCCAAATGGCCTCCTTCTGCACTGTAGGGATTCTATGGTAACTATTCGCAGCATGAGGTAGTTCCCCAGGACCCCATTGCTCCTCCTGCCAATCGCCTCTGCTCCCTCGATCGCTCTGACAGAGGGGGAACCAGCTCCTCCCAATTTTCTCTCTCTGTCCAGATCCCTCAGCTGGAATGTTAAGAATTTGACACTCAGCCCAATCCCCGTTCACAGCGGCGGGGCTGGATAATCCCAGCCCCCCCCCCCCCCGAGCGAGGCCAGAGAGTCCCACCCTCCCGAGCGAGGCCGGAGAATCCCAGTCTCCCGAGCGAGACTGGAGAATCCCACCCTCCCAAGCGAGGCTGGAGAATCCCAGTCCCCGAGCGAGGCTGGAGAATCCCAGTCTCCCGAGCGAGGCTGGAGAATCCCAGTCTCCCGAGCGAGGCTGGAGAATCCCAGTCTCCCGAGCGAGGCCGGAGAATCCCAGTCTCCCGAGCGAGACTGGAGAATCCCAGTCCCCGAGCGAGGCTGGAGAATCCCAGTCTCCCGAGCGAGGCCGGAGAATCCCAGTCTCCCAAGCGAGGCTGGAGAATCCCAGTCCCCGAGCGAGGCTGGAGAATCCCAGTCTCCCGAGCGAGGCTGGAGAATCCCACCCTCCTGAGCGAGACTGGAGAATCCCACCCTCCCGAGCGAGGCCGGAGAATCCCACCCTCCTGAGCGAGACTGGAGAATCCCACCCTCCCAAGTGAGACTGGAGAATCCCAGTCCCCGAGCGAGGCTGGAGAATCCCAGTCCCCGAGCGAGGCTGGAGAATCCCACCCTCCCGAGTGAGGCTGGAGAATCCCACCCTCCTGAGCAAGGCTGGAGAATCCCAGTCTCCCGAGCGAGACTGGAGAATCCCAGTCTCCCGAGCGAGGCCGGAGAATCCCAGCCCAGCATTAGCCTGCTCTTCCCTACGGAAAATCAGTCCAACTTGCAGGTTGGTTTGGGGGGGGGGTGGTGGGTAGGGGAGGTCAGTCTCCAGCTAATGCATGCACCCTTAATGTTTATTTATTTGTCAAAAGTAGCCTTACATTAACACTGCAATGAAGTTACTCCGGCACCTGTTTGGGTCAATGCACCTTAACCAACACATCTTTCAGACTGTGGGAGGAAACCGGAGCACCCGGAGAAAACCCACCGGACACGGGGAGAATGTGCCGACTCCACACAGACAGTGACCCGAGCCGGGAATCGAACCCGGGTCCCTGGTGCTGTGAGGCAGCAGTGCTAAAAGACACGCTGGTTAGGGTGCATTGGCCATGCTAAATTCTCCCTCAGTGTAGCCAAACAGGCACAGTGGGTTAGCACTGCTGCCTCACAGCACCAGAGACCTGGGTTCGATTCCCAGCTCGGGTCACTGTCTGTGCAGGGTTTGCACATTCTCCCCATCTCTGCATGGGTTTCCTTCGGGTGCTCCGGTTTCCTCCCATAGTCCAAAGATGTGCGGGTTAGGTTGATTGGCCATGTTAAAATTGCCCCTTAGTGTTGTGAGATGTGTAGGTTAGAGGGATTAGCGGGTAAAATATGTAGGGATATGGGGGTAGGGCCCGGGTGGGATTGTGGTCGGTGCAGACTCGATGGGCCGAAGGGCCTCTCTCTGTGCTGTAGGGTTTCCATGATTTCCATGAAAACTGAAAGACGTGCTAAATTCTCCCTCGGTGTCACCTGAACGTGCGCTGGAATGTGGCAACTAGGGGACAGTAACTTCATTGCAGTGTTAATGTAAGCCTACTTGCAACACCAATCTTGCAACTGTAAAAGTTGCCACAGTGCCACCCGAACAGTTTTACCCACGCAAGGAAACACTGGACCCCCAGGAGGAGCTGAGCAGAGTGCACAAAGCCCAGGGTGGAATCGATCCAGCAAGTGCCTCTTTTGTTCAAGTTGACAACTATCTAGCAGTGGGCAGAACAGGAGACTGTGTAAATAATGCAGAAAGGCAGTAACAAAAGCACAATACATCGACCAGCAGTTATAATGCCAGCGGAAGTATTAGTGACTGTACAGCTGGGTGCCTGGAGGTTGCAATGGTGTGACTGACCTGCAGAAGGAGGCCATTTGGCCCATCGAGTCTGCACTGACCACAAGCCCCATCTTTGTAATCCTACATAATCCCCCTGACACTCGGGGGCAATTCCATCCAGACCTGTTCCCTGCGCACCCAAGTATTTACCCCGCACATCTTGGGACACCAAGGGGCAATTTAAGCATGGCCAATCAATCGAACTCTACACATCTTCGGAGTGTGGGAGGAAACTGGAGCACCCGGAGGAAACCCATGCAGAGAACGCGCAGACTCCACACAGTGACCCAGGCCGGGAGTGTGTGAGTGTGTGTGTGTGTGTGTAAGTGTGTGGGTGTATGTGTATGTGTGTGAGTTTGAGTGAGTGTGAATGTGTGTGTGTATGTGTGTGTGTGTGTGTACGTGTATGAGTGTGAATGTGTGTGTGAGCATGTGTGTGTGTGTATGTGTGTGAGTGTGTGAATGTGTGAGTGTGTCTGTGTGTGAGTGTGTGTGAAAGTGAGTGTGTGTGTGTGTGTGTGTGTAAGTGTGTGGGTGTATGTGGATGTGTGTGAGTTTGAGTGAGTGTGAATGTGTGTGTGTGTGTGTGTGTGTAATTGTGTGTGTGTGTAATTGTGTGTGTGTGTGTGTAATTGTGTGTGTCTGTAATTGTGTGTGTGTGTATAATTGTGTGTGTGTGTGTAATTGTGTGTGTGTGTATAATTGTGTGTGTGTAATTGTGTAATTGTGTGTGTGTAATTGTGTGTGTGTAATTGTGTGTGTGTGTGTCTGTGTAATTGTGTGTGTGTGTCTGTGTAATTGTGTGTGTGTGTGTGTGTAATTGTGTGTGTGTGTGTGTAATTGTGTGTGTGTGTGTGTAATTGTGTGTGTGTGTGTAATTGTGTGTGTGTGTGTGTAATTGTGTGTGTGTGTGTGTGTATAATTGTGTGTGTGTGTGTAATTGTGTGTGTGTGTAATTGTGTGTGTGTGTGTGTAATTGTGTGTGTGTGTGTGTGTAATTGTGTGTGTGTGTGTATAATTGTGTGTGTGTGTGTAATTGTGTGTGTGTGTAATTGTGTGTGTGTGTGTAATTGTGTGTGTGTGTAATTGTGTGTGTGTAATTATGTGTGTGTGTGTAATTGTGTAATTGTGTGTGTGTGTGTGTAATTGTGTGTGTGTGTGTGTGTAATTGTGTGTGTGTGTGTGTAATTGTGTGTAATTGTGTGTGTGCAAAACTATAAAAGCCAGGAGGTCCGAGCTGTGTAATCTGCTCCGGAACAACCTCTTTGAGAGAGGGAGAGAGAGAGAGATGGAGAGAGTCTCCCTGGAAGCTGATACCAGATGATGCACTGACCCAACCAGCAGCCGTGTTTTGCTCACTCGGGTTCCTAAGCAATATATTCATAATAAATCCAGGGGAGATTTATCGCTGTCTATCTGCTCCTGACATTTGTTTTGTCGTTAACTGAAGGGCTCCGAACATTTGTTTCAAGTTCAGACAACTTGATTGCCATAAAAGGGCAATGTTTTTATATGGAGTTGGAGCAGATCTGGAATAGCATTGTATTAATTACAATTGTTCCATTTTTCACTCTGCGTTCTCAGTATAAATATAATTTGTCCTGCAGCCAACTTGAAAACATCCCATCAGATCCTTCTGATCCTTAACAGAGGCCCCAGTTGATTCTGCTAATCCCGCACTCTGCTGCCTAATATCTTCATCAGGTTATACTGTATTTATTTAAAAATGTACCAGACCCCCTTCGCCAGGCTCTGGTATGCAAAAGACATATTTTGTTGCTGCTGTCCATCCATCCCACTCTGTTTTCTCGTTCACTGTAGTTACTGCCTTCCATCAAAATTCAATTCCATCCAATGTGCTCCAGTACAGTAAATCCCTTACCAAAATAGCAGCAATGTCAGAATTTCTAGAATAATGACCCCCTTACCAAAATGGTGGCACTGTGTGGATTTCTGGAACACTCAGTCCTTTACCAAAATGGCGGCTCTGTGAAAGTTTCTGATACAATGAGTCCCTTACCAAAATGGCGGTGATGTCAGAATTTCTGGTACAATGACTCCCTTATCAAAATGGTGGCACTATGTGAGAGGATTGAGCTATGAGGAGAGGCTTGTACTCGTTAGAGTTTAGAAGAATGAGGGGAGATCTCATTGAGACGTATAAGATGATGAATGGGATGGATAGGGTAGAGGTGGAGAGACTCTTCCCGCTCAAAAAAGACAGTAGGACGAGGGGGCACAGCCACAAGATAAAGGGGGGGCGGTTTAGAACAGAGTTGAGGAGGAACTTCTTCACTCAAAGGGTGGTGAATCTCTGGAATTCTCTGCCCGTTGAAGTGGTGGAGGCTGCCTCGCTAAATATTTTTAAGAAACGGGTTGATGGGTTTTTGATAAGAGAAGGGATTAAGGGTTATGGGGAGAGGGCGGGAAGGTGGAGCTGAGTCACGACAG